>BSBM01000609.1:0-680000 GCA_027924585.1 Larix kaempferi
TATACATATATACATATATATGTATATATACATATATCTGTATATACATATATATATGTATGTATATACATATATATATATATGTAATGTATATACATATATGTATATATATGTATATACATACATATATATATGTATGTATATACATATATGTATATATATGTATATACATATATGTATATATATGTATATACATATATGTATATATATGTATATACATATATGTATATATATGTATATACATATATATATATATATGTAGATATGTAGATATTATATGTATATGTAGATATACATATACATATATATACATATATGTATATACATATACATGTATATATATATACATATACATGTATATATATATACATATACATGTATATATATACATATATATGTATATATACATATAGATGTATATGTATATACATATGTAATATATACATATATATATACATATACATCTATATGACATATATACATACATATACATATATATGTATATGTATGTATATATGTATATGTATGTATACATATAGATGTATATGTATATATACATATAGATGTATATGTATATACATATGTATATACATATACATCTACACACACACACACACACACACACACACACACATATATATATAGATATATGTATATATACATATATATGTATATGTATATGTATATGTATGTATATATATACATATATATGTATATATATACATATATATGTATATATATACATGCGGTTGACTTTTCATAAATTTGTAAAAACCATTATTGACTAAATAACAATGACATGAAATCATATGTACTAGCATCCTTCCTTAAAATCGCTAGTTCCATATGTACATATATATACATATATATACATACATATACATATACATATACATATATATGTATATATATATATGGTTGACTTTTCATAAATTTGTAAAAACCATTATTGACTAAATAACAATGACATGAAATCATATGTACTAGCATCCTTCCTTAAAATCGCTAGTTCCATATGTACATAAGACAAAGTTTACATATACTTTATTCTATAACCTGATCAACTTATTTTATGGACTAAGTATAACTATAATTTTAATTAATTAAATTTGTGAATGGACATTTATTTCAACTTTTCTTATTTATGCCTATACTTCATGTCATATTTTCAAATTTTGGCTTTCCATCTACATATAAAACTAGCAGAGCAACTTAATTTGTTGTTGGTGAACACCAATAGGTCACAAGTGTCACTAACAAGTTAAGTGTCACAAACAAGTTATATGTTACTTGTTCTCCATGCTTAATTGTAATCACCTGTTGTATTCTATGGACTACTTGTATCCATGCATCAACTACCAATTATTCAACATGGACAGTACACTTGAGTTCATCCTCGTGCAATCTAGGAAAAAAATAGGATCTATAAACTAGCATAACCACTTAACTTGTGGGTGGTGAACATCGATATGCCACAACCACTTACTTTTTTTCCCAAGAAAAAAAAATGTATTTTTATTCATCGTTGAAAAAAAATACATTCCTCAGTGCTAAAAAGAAAAAAAGAAAAGATCAAAAACTTTATGTGAAAGTTTTCTTGATTAGATCATCATAGAGTGCTAATAGTGCATAAGAGTACCATAAACTAAGGGACTAATCCAGAACTTAAATTTGGCAAAAGTATGATAGAGACGCAAAAAAAGTGGGCATAGATGTGCCCCCTTGAAACTCCTCCAGTCTTAAAGCTCCATCATGCAACAGTAGACCCTTCTTGGAAAGACCATCAACTTGATCATTATATTCCCGATATATATGTATGAACATGACTTCCTGAAAGGAATCCCTGATCAAATGTAGTTGAGATAGCATAGGAATTAGATCATTATTCCATATTTCCATCAAGCCTTGCAAGCTCTTAATGACTAAAAGCGAATCACCAAATACCTGAAGTCTAGTTAAACCACAAATAGTTGCTTGCTTCAACAGTAAAGAAATACCATTGAACTCTACAAAACTATTGGATCCAACTCCAATACATTCTCTACCCAAAAATAAATGGTACTTGTTTAGGAAAAGGTTGCAACCAAATGCTCCTCTTTCATTCTGATTTGCCCCATCAAAAAAACCCCAAGCCCAAGTATCTTCAATCAAAGGAGCCTCTCTAGTCTACACCGACTTGGGAATCAGATCCTGTAAATAGTGTTGAAGAAGAGAAAAATATTGAGACACCATCTGGAATAGTAGTTTGAACCGATCGTTGAATATTGCATCATTCCTTGCCATCCAAATCCCCCAGGAAATAATGATCGGGAGGGGCCTCAATTATTTCGATAAGGGATACTAAAGAAACATTTAAAACAAGCTTCCATCGAATATCCCTACCACATATTGGAACAATTGAAAAGTTTGGACATCTCAACCCAAACCTCTTTAGCATAAACACGATCCACATACAAGTGAGTGCATGATTCCTCCTCTATTCTGCACAGAAAGCAAAGACTCAACCCTTGAAAAAATGAAATGGAGTAGTCTATCGCATGTTAAAATACGATTCTTTAATGTAATCCAGAAGTGTATAAGATCCTTTAGTGGGACTTTGATACTCTAGATTTTCTTCCACTACCATCTGACGGGCCTTGGAGGCTCCACAAAGAGAGACAAATAAATAAGATTCACCATATAATTTCCACTTGCAAGATTAAATGCCCATCCTATAGAGTCTTCATCTGTTTGCAAATGAATATGTTCCTTTAAAATAGACTCTCGAAACAAATTTGACTCCATTAGCAAGTCTCCCTCCAATTCGAGGAAATCCATTGAAATCCATTCCTGCTTCCAAATAGTCAATCCCCTTAAACACACAACCTAATATAGGGAAAAAATACCCTGCTCTTGAAAGTAGCATGTCAACCATGGACTAAGGTGGCCTCCACCTAAGAGACCAACAACAGAGTCTCGTCCAAATCCTATCAATATTCCATTACCTACCTTCTAGGATAGATAAGGCTCAATAAATGAAATGAATTAATAAGAGCTCTCTAGTGATTGGATTCCATTATGCAATATTTATCTCTTCTTCTAATCCAATCAATTAAAGACATAGGAAAGATGTATTTTGCTATCAGAATTTTTTTCCAGAGACTATCCTTAGTTAAGAGTAACCATAGGGTCTTTGCAGTAAGGGATTTATTGAAGAGTATTATATTTTTCAATCCCCAACCTCCCTAAGCCTTCGAAGCAGCCAAATATTTCCACTTCACCAGATCGAACCCATGACATTGTGCACTTTTCCTTCACAGAAAATTGAAACATAATTTCCTGATAGTGGAAAGAACCAAGACTAGAATTCATGCCAACATCTGCCAATAAATGGGAATAGATTCCAGAACACTCTTTACTAGTACCAACCTTCCCCCTCTTAATAGCCATCTATTACACCAAAAATTAAAATTTTCGTCAATCTTTGCCACCAACCACCACCAATCTCTTTTCCCATATCTATTAGGTTTGAGATTGAACCCAAGATACTGAATCCCACCCTCCATACACTAGCAATAAAAAGGAAAAAAAAGGATCTACAAAAAATGGATTCATCCAACTGAGGTTCCAGAAAATAAATGGCAGACATTTCTGAGTTGATCTCCATTCCTGTGGCCTTACAGAATAGATCCAGGTTGACTTTCGTTCTCTAACATTCTAGAACTGAATAAAGGCAGAACAAAAAGATATCATCAATGAACATTAAATGGGTAAGTTTTACCCTTCCATTGAATGAGACTCCATAAATTCTACCATTGGCTTTATATTCATTCATGATCCTACTCAAGCTCTCCATGATCAGGAGAAAAATATAAGGAGAAAGACGGCAGCCCTGCCTCAATCCTCTGGAATATTTGAAAAAGAAGATCCATAACCATTTATGAGAACAAAAAAATGATGGGAAGTCACACAAATCATTATCTAATTAGTGAGCTCTAAACTAAAACCAAGATGAAGAAGTACTAGTCTTAGAAATATCCAAGATGCTTTATCATAAGCCTTAGATAGATCTAATTTCAATGCTACAATCTTCATATTACTAGTTTTAATAGAGTGCAAATCCTCATGAGAAGAACCCATGGCTTCATGAATGGATCCACCCTTAATAAAACCAAATTGGTCTTTGGAAACATACTTAGATAGATAAGGCTTCAATCTTAAAGACAAAAATTTTGCCATAATCTTGTAAGCTCCGTTACATAGAGAATAGGCCTCAAATATCCAAAGTTTTATGGTCTATCTATTTTAGGTATCAGAGCCAGAAAAGTTGAGTTGAGAGAGGTTGGAATTACCACCGACAACCTCACTTCCTCCACCATCTTCAGTAAATATTCACCCACAATATCAAATAAATCCAAGAAGAATTCCGAGGGCCAGCCATCTGGTCCCAGGATTTTATCCCGCTGGAAATATTTTAGAGTTGTCTCTAGCTCCACCAGAGAAACTTCCATGAACAACTCCTCATTTTGTTCTTGATTGAGAAATAGTGGGAACTTCTCAATGACTTGAAGCATTCCCATCATTTCCTGGTGCCCCGTATCAGAGTATATCGCTCCACAGCTGAATCTGAAAGCTCTAAGAATCCTTTAATAAGATGTCCATCAACAATATTCAGTTCCCATATAGTGTTATAATTTTTTCAGTGAGATGCCACTTTTTGAAAAAAATTCGTGTTTTGATCCCTTGCTTCGAGCTAGAGAGCCCTACTCTTAAGTATCCATTCAATTTCAGCTTCTTTGAGAATCCTCTCTTTCTCCCTTTCTATCTCCATAATCTCTGGTTTCTGAACCTCCGAGGAGAAAAAACTAGTGGAATTCCGATACAACCCATGTAGGTTCAGTTCAATGTCAACCAAGAGAGCATCACGCTCCTTTCTTCTCTCTAAATTCCACTTTACCACATTAAATTTCAAATCTCTCAAAGCTTCTACCATATGAATACAATCATAGCCATTCCCAACAAATATGTGCCTCCAGTTGTCCTAGACTAGTTCTTGAAAGCATAACAGTTTAGACCAAGCCAAATTATATTTAAAGGGAGTCCCTAGCTTCTCGATAGGAGGTCCCAACTCTATAAAAATAGGAAAATGATACGAGAACAAAGAAGGCCCAACCTAAGACCTAAAGATATGAAGACGACCAACAAAATTGATGTTCATGAAAAAACGATCAAGTCTTTTACAAATACCTTAATTCCCAACATGCTTATTGCACCAAGTGGGTTTGATGACAACATGATTGATGTCCATCCAATATTCTCTGTCAAAAACCTCCCATATGGAAGGCCCCAAGGGGTCTTCTCTAATTGCTTCACCCCAAATTTCATTGAAAGATAGAGTGAAATTAAAATCAACTCCGATAATCACATTGCTCATATTAACAATATCCTTCCTTAGTAATGATTGCCAAAATTCAAGTTTGTTCTCATACAACCCATAAATATTTAGAATAAGAAAAGAACAGTCCAAAACTTCCTACTGAATTTCGACACCCAGCACCGACCAAATGGAAAAAGAGTTAAGAAATAGCAGTGAGCAACTTCTTCGACACATTAGTAACCAGATCGCCATATCTACCATCAACATCAACATAGAAAAACTCCATAAATGGAAAAAATATACCTAAAAAAAATGTCGCCTCCAATGCTTTCATTATAGTTTCTTGAATCAACAAGATATCAGGTCTTTCGACTTCCACAAGGCATGTGAGGGAATTTACTTTGGCATGCCCTCCAAGGCCTCAAAAATTTATATAAGAGAGCTTCATTTCAAGAAACCCTGATGGGGTTGTCCCGATTTAAGTACCCCATAAAGTTTCATTTGTCTTCCCTCCGAAATTTCCCGCTTGGTCTGTTCTTTAGCCTGGGACATCTTGCATTTTCTCCCAACCTTTGCAGCAGCTGGGTTTGGTTCCATTTCTAGTCCCCTGGTCGAAAGAACCCCTTTCAATCTAGATCGAAGGAAATAAGGTCCTCAAGAGCTAGACTCTGACACACTACCTGTCGGAAAGGATGTAGTCTTCTGCAGAGAATCCAGAGAATTCTTTGAGTCTAGGTGCATAATATGAACATCCTTCATAACATTAACCTCTTCTCTAGGTAAAGTATGAGGTAGAACCACATCCTTCTCAACAACTCTCTCTGGCTCATTCAGAACCTTTTGTTTAGGGAATTCAATCACCATTAAGCCCAAGACATATTCACCACACTTCTCCCATATTTTCTATAGAGTTTCCACTTGATTAGATGATAAATCCACATCTTGAAAAATGTCCAGAATTTTTACCTCTTTCTGGATAGGAGGAATAATCTCTGCTAGCAACACAGTGTCACAAATAAATTCCTCCCCGTGGTCTAAATTCTCTGCCAACTTCACCTTGTCACCCTGCATGGATTGACCATTCATGTAAAAGGTAGTGCTGTCATCTCCAACAGGCACAGATTTCTAAGTCCAGACCTTCTTAGAAAAGTTATGGGCATAGTCTATAACCACGTGTCCATATAGATGGCAGCAGGAACACCTGAAAGGGACGTTTAAATAATCCAACTGTTGAGTAAAAATATTATCTCCTGCCACCAGGTCGATGGACTCAAATAAACCCTGCCTCACGTCAAACTCCACTAAAATCCTTACCACCAACTGACGTTGAGTGTTAAATAGATCTGCATCAACAACAACAAACCTACAAATAACATCACCTATCACTCTGGAACCTTCAAGGGGCCAAAATTCTAAAGGAAGACTTGGAAATTTAACTCAAATTGGGAATGACTCCAGAGATTCCGATCTTGGTTCAAACAAAGGATGCCAAGGTTTAAGGCTAGAGGAGCCGACCCATTCAGCCAAACTCGATGTAATATGCTATCTTCCTCTTTAGGTGAGCAGAATTCAAAGCCAATCCACCCACGAGTGAGGAAAAGTATCTCTGACAGGTTTGCAACCACTAATCCCCACAAAGAAACCACCCATTTCCTCACCATCCCCTAAGAAAAATGACGACCATAGAATCTACCGATGAGCATACGACTAGAAAGTCATGGAATCTCCATCACATAAAGGTCTATGCCTACCACCAAAGTGCGCCTAGGACCTCTGTTGAGCAACACCTTCTTATGCTTTCGTCCCACTGACTTAGAAAGCAAAGGAGCCGAAACCACTTGCAGTTCATTTAAGTTAAAAAATTTACCAATGAAACCTCCTCCCCTAGTTTCATAATCTGCAATGGAAGCATTTTCACCCCGAGCAACAACCGAAACAATAGGAATAGACGAATCTTCCACGGTAGAGATAGGGGAAGGAGGAATACTAACCTTTTGGGTAGAATGCGGCAGACAAATCAAGCCATGATGTCCTGACGCTGATAATGAATGAAATGCATGTAGAGACGAGGTAGTTGAGGTACTTTGCAGTACCTGCAGATCTGCTGCCTTCATCCCATCTCGGGGAATGATGGCCTCAACCCATCCACATGGGAACCCATCCGGATGGGGTCTAGAGAAAAACCCTTCAGGCATGTCAAACGGTGATCTCCAAAAATATTTTGTACCGCCACTGACAACAAAACCCTATGGGAAATTACCACTTTTCGCCTCCTGCACAGCTGTCGGGTCCCTCTACCAACCCACGTCAGCTTCATTCTTCCATTGCGACTCAAGCAAGGAGGATTTGACTTCATCATCTCTGCTAAAAATGCTCCCACTATGTGTTGAATCATCTAAGTAATCGACCAAAGTGCCAAAAATGTCCTCCATGGCTAAAAGAACTTGCAAGAAACAAACCCTAGGTTTTCATCACTGAAACCCTCTCACCCAACTCTTGGAAGTTTTTTTGTGCAGATTAGCTCTGTATTTACTTCACTTTCTCCATAAGCAAGTTATATTTTACTTGTTCTCTCATTTTTCTTGTTAAATTCTGCCATGAACTGGTCGTTATCCATTCATTACGAATTGACCATTATCCATGCATCAACTACTAGTTATTTTTTATATTCTTTTTTTTATAATCGTTTATTTTGAATTTGGAATGAGTGCCATCTACACTTATCTCATCCTTTTGTGAACTAGGAAAGCATAGGAGCTAATCCACCCCAAATTCTAAAATAAAAACGCCTATCGGTGTAAATATAAACACATATGGATGTAATTTAAAAAAAATATTTTAGATGAAAATTATTTCCATGAGATTGTAGCATGCCTATATTGATTCTCTTCCAATCTTTTTTTAAAAGAGGTTTATATTTTTCTTATAATTTTTTGAAATATTAGTTTTAAGATAATTAATTGGTTTAAATAAAAATAAAATTATTTTTTAGAATTAAATAAAAAATAAATTTAAAAAATATCTTTTTTTACATATTTGTAATGAATGAATTTAAATAGTTTATTCAAGGAAAAACAAATAGAGCTGATGATTGGTAAGAAGGTAGATTTTCATACTTGTTAGTATTTTTTTGTTGCCTTAAAGAAGTGCATTCTACACTCCACTAGGGGGATGTGTAACTCTTTCCGAGAAGCTATTCTTTTAAAAACTAATAAGATATTATAAAAATAACATGTAAACTCAATTTAAATTTAAAACATTTACAAGAGCATTATATAAAATTAATTTAAAACATTTAGGATTTGTACCTCCAAAGATTTGATGCCTCTCGAGACTTAATAAATCCCTTTTAAAATAGATCTATACTCATTTATTTACATTAAAGAAATTAGTTCTTTTAAAAAAACCATATATATATATAATCATTTATTTTTTTATAACATCTCAACCTAATTACATAAAACTAAATACTACCCTAATTACAATGACGTGCATATGATGTAATACTAGTGACATGGCAACTATCTCTAACATTCACATCATCTCTATACAAAAATGTAAGGTTAGGATTCAACAAACATACATATATCAGATTCTGGATAAAATGTAAGGTTAGGATTCAACAAACATACAAATATCAGATTCTGGATAAGTTTCAATTTGTGGCCATATTGCTGATTGAACAGGAAGTTGGCTTCGGCCGGTGTTTTCAACGCTTGCTTTTATTATATATTTTAATCTCCTTTTCAGATACATCCCGGATTCCCAGATGCTTCTGCGTGTGTCTCATCAGAGCCAACAGATGGTATTTACAACATTCATTGTCAACGACCATATCAATATCTTCAGCAATCAGTGGATACTTTCTTGGGTGTAGATAGAGTATGGAAAACATATAATGATATATTGTATTGTATAAAAAACAAACATGTCAGAAACGGTATATTCTTCTTCCGCCATTACAGTAATTCTATTCTTCGGCCGTCACAGTAATTCTATTTCAGGCCTTTGGGAAATGCAAATTCAAAGTAAAGAAATACAGTTTGCATTTAATGCTTAGGCGGGGTGTATATACATCGTTTGATATAAAAGTGTTTTATATACATACACTTTGCCGAAGCATTAAATGTCCTACATATATTGATACGCCCCCATCTTTGGTGTATTACCTAATACCAATCATGCTGATGCAAGTGACAGAGATTGGATGTTCATGGCTCATTGCGTTTCATAGTCCTCTGATCTTATCCAGATCTATGCATTATATAGGAGAGTGATTCTACATTATTTGTGTGGGTCAACCAAACTATTTAATACCATAATTTTTGTTTTATTATTAGAGAGCATAGCAGAACTGTAGAACCATGATTCATTTATAAATATAGTCCTCCCAATTTGCATGGGATTTATGTATTGTAATTTGTGGTACAGTGCACTCTGGTACGTTTGTGTACGGACACTACAGTTAGAAACGAGCATCTGAAGGTGATACTTATAGTTTAACTGACATGCAAAGCACCAGAATGAGACGCCACGACATGAAAAGCCAAAGAACAGCCGATAGACTGTCCCTTACAAAGTTAAAGTAATCCCATTCCCGCCCGTTCTATCGCTTTCTTTGTTCCCCATCATTCCGTGATTTAAGGCGAGTTTAACTTTTGCTGAAGCGATTTGTTTTTGCTGAAATCAAGTTTTGGAATTGTAATTTGGATTAAAAAATATTTAAAAGTCTTCAAATACCTTTATATATTCAAATTAGACAATTCCAAGAACCTAAAAGTACATTTCCAATAATTTAAAAAAAATATAACATAATGGAGCACTGTTAGGGTATGTGGTTTTTAATGGAGCACTGTTAGGGTATGTGGTTTTTAATGGAGCACCGTAATGGTTTTTGGTTTTTAATGGAGCATTGTTAGGGTATGTGGTTTTTAATGGAGCACCGTAATGGTTTTTGGTTTTTAATGGAGCACTGTTAGGGTATCTGGTTTTTAATGGAGCACCGTAATGGTTTTTGGTTTTTAATTGAGCACTGTTATGGTATTTCGTTTTTAATGGAGCACTGTAATGGTTTTTGGTTTTTAATGGAGCACTGTTATGGTATTTCGTTTTTAATGGAGCACTGTAATGGTTTTTGGTTTTTAATGGAGCACTGTTAAGGTATTTCGTTTTTAATGGAGCACTGTAATGGTTTTTGGTTTTTAATTGAGCACTGTTATGGTATTTCGTTTTTAATGGAGCACTGTAATGGTTTTTGGTTTTTAATTGAGCACTGTTATGGTACTTCGTTTTTAATGGAGCACTGTAATGGTTTTTGGTTTTTAATTGAGCACTGTTATGGTATTTCGTTTTTAATGGAGCACTGTAATGGTTTTTGGTTTTTAATTGAGCACTGTTATGGTATTTCGTTTTTAATGGAGCACTGTAATGGTTTTTGGTTTTTAATTGAGCACTGTTAGGGTTTTTGGTTTTCAATGGAGCAGTGCTAGGGTATGTGGTTTTTAATGGAGCACTGTTAGGGTATTTGGTTTTTAATGGAGCACTGTAATGGTTTTTGGTTTTTAATGGAGCACTGTTAGGGTTTTTGGTTTTTAATGGTGCACTGTTAGGGTTTTTGGTTTTTAATGGTGCACTGTTAGGGTTTTTGGTTTTTAATGGAGCACTGTTAGGGTTTTTGGTTTTTAATGGAGCACTGTTAGGGTTTTTGGTTTTTAATGGAGCACTGTTAGGGTTTTTGGTTTTTAATGGAGCACTGTTAGTGTCTTTGGTTTTTAATGGAGCACTGTTAGGGTGTTTGGTATTTAATGGAACACTGTAATGGTATTTGGTTTTTAATGGAGCACTGTTATGGTATTTGGTTTTTAATGGAGCACTGTAATGGTTTATGGTTTTTAATGGAGCACTGTTAGGGTGTTTGGTTTTTAATGGAACACTGTAATGGTATTTGGTTTTTAATGGAGCACTGTTATGGTATTTGGTTTTTAATGGAGCACTGTAATGGTTTATGGTTTTTAATGGAGTACTGTTAGGGTGTTTGGTTTTTAATGGAGCACTGTTAGGGTGTTTGGTTTTTAATGGAACACTGTAATGGTATTTGGTTTTTAATGGAGCACTGTTATGGTATTTGGTTTTTAATGGAGCACTGTAATGGTTTATGGTTTTTAATGGAGCACTGTTAGGGTGTTTGGTTTTTAATGGCACACTGTTATGGTCGAAATTGATTATTAATGGCACACTGTTAGGGTCGAAATTTATTATTAATGATTGTATGAATTAGCAATGAATGGTTGTTAATTTGTTAATGGAGTTGATTATAGGATTAGGGTTTGAAGGATGCGGGAAATTCTGACATAAAAAAAAACACCATAACAGTGCTCCATTAAACCCTTCATTGATTATATTGCTTGCAGTGATTGCTTGAATTTTGAAGGAATGGTTGTTAATTTCTTATTGGAGTTGATTATAGGATTGATGCATGCTTGAGATGAATAATTTGGGCATGCGAATTAGATGAATAAGTTGGACTTTGAATTGAAGGCATGAAACCTTTTAACAAATTAGGGTTTGCTATGGTTCATTGATTGTTTCAGTCATTGTATGAATTTGCAATTAGGGTTTGGAGGCATGAAACCTTTTAAGAAATTAACAACCATTCATGGTTAGTAGGGTTTGCTATGGATCAGTGACTGTTTCAGTGAATGTATGAATTCGCAATGAATGGTTTTTAATTTGTTATTGGAGTGCATTATAGGATTAGGGTTTGATATGGTTTCATTGTTTCATTGCTTGATAACTTAGTATATTTTAAAATTGAAAGAAGGTTTGATGGTTATGGAAAATTCAGATATGCTTTAATGGTATGAAGGTTACGGGAAATTCTGACATAAAAAAAAACACCATAACAGTGCTCCATTAAACCCTTCATTGATTATATTGCTTGCAGTGATTGCTTGAATTTTGAAGGAATGGTTGTTAATTTCTTATTGGAGTTGATTATAGGATTGATGCATGCTTCAGTTGAATAATTTGGGCATGCGAATTAGATGAATAAGTTGGACTTTGAATTGAAGGCATGAAACCTTTTAACAGATTAGGGTTTGCTATGGTTGATTGATTGTTTCAGTCATTGTATGAATTTGCAATTAGGGTTTGGAGGCATGAAACCTTTTAAGAAATTAACAACCATTCATGGTTAGTAGGGTTTGCTATGGATCAGTGACTGTTTCAGTGAATGTATGAATTCGCAATGAATGGTTTTTAATTTGTTATTGGAGTGCATTATAGGATTAGGGTTTGATATGGTTTCATTGTTTCATTGCTTGATAACTTAGTATATATCAAAATTGAGAGAAGGTTTCATGGTTATGGAAAATTCAGATATGCTTTAATGGTATGAAGGTTACGGGAAATTCTGACATAAAAAAACACCATAACCGTGCTCCATTAAACCCTTCATTGATTATATTGCTTTCAGTGATTGCTTGAATTCTTAAGGAATGGTTGTTAATTTCTTATTCGAGTTGATTATAGGATTGATGCATGCTTGAGTTGAATAATTTGGGCATGCCAATTAGATGAATAATTTGGACTGTTAATTTTGTATTTTTCTATAATTTTGGTTCTCATATTTGTTTGTCCCACCTGCTTTCATTCTTGCTGTGTGCTCTAACCTAAGTAATCTTTAACTTTGTGCTCGGTGATTGTTTGCAATGCTTACTATCAATCCAGTTCAAGTCGATTTGCATTCAAGTCAGTATTGCATTCAGAAAAAACTTGCATTCAATTTAAATGTTCAATCAGGTTGGTCTACCACCCAATTTAGTTTAACATTCAATTTAGTTTGCTAACCAGTAAATAGACAGAGACATGAAGAAAACAGTACTTGACATAAAGGGCATATTCTTGTTCAACATAGTAGCAATTCGACATTTATACATATGGTTGGTCCATGGTGGGTTGGGACTTTATACATTTACTGTGGTTATGCCTAACATATATCCACTGTCAGATTGGAATCAAACAAAAACTTAGGAACCCACCCAAAATTCCCCCCCGCAACAAAATCTTCCTTTCATATGTGTATGCCAAACACAAAACATCTATCATTCGCCAAACAAAAAACCCTATGTGCGAGGAGGTTGACTGCCTTCATTACCCAAACTAGTTGGGTTAGATACTGATGCATGACCTGGTTGTGTTGAGTTGCAAACATTTGGTGCGGGCCAGGTTGATCCTTGTAGCCAAGGAGGAATTGAGTAACCATAGTTATGACTTGAGCCTAATTGCCCTGGGTTCACTGGAGTTTGGAAGGCATACACAGTATTTCCCCCTGCCTGGTGGTATTGGGGTATCTGTATGTTAATAAGGTCCTGGAATAATCTTCTGTTCTCTGAAAACTGATCCAATGGGTTGTCAACCACCTCTATCCTCTCCAGACCATTTGGATTCCTCTGATTTGCCTTTCTTTGCTCCCTTTCCTCCCTTGCCAATTGTTTCCGTCGCTCTCTTTCCTCCCTTTGTTTCACTCTTACAAGCCTTTCCTTCCTTCGATTTTCTGCTGCAACAATCTTTGCTTCCTTCTTCTCCTTTGCCAGGGCCTTCTTCTTCTCTTTTAAATCCTGCATCTCCTTTTTCTTGTGCTCAGCCTCAATCAGTAGGGTGATGTAGTCCTCTGATGTTAGTAGTTGCGAGCTCCTGCTTAATCTAAGATGCTCAGCAGTGGGATTAGATAGATGAGTTGCAACTTTCTCCACTGGCAACTTAAGGAACTGGCCAAGTAGTGGCTCATTTGGTGGGAGTGCCTCATCATCATTTTCTTGGTCCACTGTATCTTCATTTTGTTCAATCTCATCTCCACCACCCCCAAGTGGCACATAATAATGTACAGCTTCATTGTTAAGGACTGCTGGCATGGAAGGCAGGTTAAGGCTTTCATCGTTGGTGGGGGTGACAATGTGTCTGTTCATATTTGTCATCGCCTCTGCCAACCACTCGGGTTGTTCTGGCTGGCTTGGAAATGTCAACTCCTCGCTGTTGTTTACCATTGCTTGGTCACCTCCATTCACACTCAAATCGGCAACGTTGTTATGAACAATCCCTTGGCCATCTAATTCTGTTTCTGTCCTTCCAACAGCTTCTATATTCTCCCCAACAGGTTCGGTGCCATACTGACTTTCACTTACGTGTTCATTGTCGTCATCCAGTGGTTGGCAATGACCTTGAGAGAGTGATATGATGTTATCTGCAGCATCTGCATCCTCTCTCCCCTGAACATCAAAAGCCTGACTACATCCCGTGTCATGTTGAAGAGCATCAGAATTGAAAGGCCATATTCCTGTCCGCCTAAAACCAGCCTTGATATTTGATGCTGTGAGTGCCCTAGCAAAAGCTTTGCTTGCAAGTTCTGCTAATTCGAACCTCTTCACCTCTACCCCCGGATTCTTTGCCATCCAGGACGCTCTCTCAGACCTGAAGTAACACTTGAAAGGCCCAAACACACTCACATCTAGAGGTTGCAGCCTGTGGGTGGTATGTGCAGGCAGTGTCAACAGATCAATGCCTAGCCTATTTGCCTCCTCAATGGTTTGTATAGCAACGTGGCTACCATGGCCATCAAAAATCAAAAGGTGTCTGTTTTCAGGTGAAACACCGCCAGGGACAGAGGAAGCAAAGTGGCAAAGCCAACTCAAGAACAGTTCTTTTGTCATCCAAGCATGGGGGTGTGCAGCCATGCATGCGCCAGGTTCACAGTTTTTAATGTAATTTTTGAGTTGATTCTTTCCCTTGAACAGATAAAAACCTGGAATTGATGCTCCAACTGCGTTGACACAACAAAGAATAGTTATCCACTCCCTACTTTTTGGCATAATTTTGGGCACATTCCTGCTCCCTCTCTTGGCAATTACCCGCATGCCACAATTCCTCCCTGCCTGTAATCCAGTCTCGTCACAGTTCCATATATGGTCTCCTCTGTATGAGTGTTTCTCATATGCATCAGAGAGTGTCTGATAGAACTTGGTCACAACTGTAGGGCGCAGATTGAAAGCCCTATCCCTGTCAAGCCCCTCTGCTGTGCGTAACACAAGTTCTGGATGCCTTTGTTTAAATCCTCTCCACCATGATTTTCCTGGAAATCCATCTTTGAAGGGGTTTGGCCTCCCTTGACAGATTTGTGCAACAGTGGATTTGAGCTGAACCAACTCCAGACCATGGCCTAGTTGAGCCATCTCTTCACACCAAACCACAACTTCTTCTTCCTCTTCTGCACTCAACACTGTAAGAGGTCCTTTTCGCTTGGTATGGGTCAGGCCATTTATCCAGTAATGGATTGATGTTGGTGGAATCCCATGTTTTTTAGCAGCTGCTCTGATAGAAAAACCATTGAACTCTATATCATCTATGGTAGCCTTCATGTCTTCTTGTGTCCATCCTCTGATGGCACTAATCTTCTTACTGGCAGTTGCACCTTGAACTGTGGTTGATTGTGGAATAACACCTCCAGGATCTGCATCATTTGCCTCTTCAACTGTGGTTGATGATGGAATAACACCACTACGCACTGCATCATTTGCCTCTTCATCATCTCTGTTATTATCAGTATCATGTGCTATGTCCTCATCGGACGAGGTGCATCGTAGCTGGGCACCCCTGCTGAGTCTCCTACTTGACCTCCTTGCACGAGTAGTGCTGACTCTTGCCATGACTGCATTAAAACCAAAAACCATAACAGTGCTCCATTAAAAACCAAAAACCATAACATTGCTCCCACCTACGGAGATAGAACTAGCTGTGTTAATTCACAGGGATCTGGAATATTATAATAGCTGTGTTGAAAGAAAGTGTTAAAATGACCCTAGGATCTGGAGTATTCAAAAGGAACTAGCTGTGTAAATTCACAGGGATCTGGAATATTATAATAGCTGAGTTGAAACAAAGTGTTAAAACGACCCTAGTGATTTACATGTTCAATGCAGGTTCTTGCATAAAACTAGATATAGTCTGGCTACTTGAAAACATTATTATTGAAAGACAAGTTTATCTTGAATGCAATACCTGAACTCTGAATGCTGTCTTGAATTAACTCTGCAACTGTGTTTTGCTTGAATGCAATGCCTGGACTCTGAAATTTGATGCTTGGAAATAGAGGTGAGTTTAACAAGGTCTGGGAATTTCGAATAGCAGAAAAATGAAGTTTGTTTGAAGGTTGTAGTGTCTTTATAGCATTTTGGTGTATGATTTGATTGGCAAGTTTGAGAAGGCATGGATTGCAACTGGCTGGAGTTGGATGAGTGGCTCAAGATTGACTTGGCCTCGATCCAATGGCCATCAATGGGGCTTTGTCGATCCATGTGCTCTTCGTAATGCCTATGGACATATGCTTCTGTTTGGTTTTCTGGTTGATTTGATGATTTTAATGGAGTTGGCTGCATTAATTGCATTGATTGGGCTTCTTTGTTGAACAGCAATGCACCTGGAGCTGACACAAATTCTCCATTTATTATGCAGGTGACATTTGATAGATGTGTAGGTGGGATGCCTTGGTGGTTAAGTGATTCTCGATGCTGGTCTGGGTGTACTCTGAAGCTTGTTCGATGGGCTCCATGTGATGGGCAATCCGTCCTTGTAGATTGGGCTGGCTGGGGAGTGATGAGGTCCATTTAGATGTTTGTGTCAGTGCATGTTGGGATTTGGAAGGGACATGATGGATTTGATTTTGGTTTTGTCAGGACTGCTCAGCTGTCAACCTTTTGTCCTATAGTTGACAGCTGTGGGCCTACTGTACAGAATGACACTTAATGAACTCAAATAGGAAACTTTTTACTTATTTATATAATTATATGTGTTTGACAGTTGGCATTTTCTTGATCACGTTTTGGGTTGTAACAGTCACCGGTTCTATCACCACTACCGGTTCCCGTTCAACTATAGAACTCTCTCCCCTAGTGTTCATCTTTTTTGGCTAGGCTCTGTGCGAGAACAGTCGACAGTGACTTTTGGCAAAACCAGCCTAATGTTTAGCTTATAAGTAACGGCCTCCGTACGGGAAAACTGTCTGTGGGATCTTGTTAGTTAAGAAGGCTGACAACTGGAAGTAGTGGGACTAGGGGCCCACGGGGTTGGCAGAGGTCCACATTATTAAAGGCGCCAATACCACTCATAAAAACAAACGAATCAAAACGTACCACTGGTTTATCATTCTTCTCTGAGACTGCGTTGAAGGCAAAGCACCGACAGACGATTTACTGTGAATTAATATTTTGCATACCTTCAGGATTTATATTTTTTTCATATCTTCAGAATAATGTTAATGGTAATGGTAGTTAAAATATTAAGCATTTTAGAATAGAAAGTTTTGTACACTTTAGGATTTGAATGGTGTCATTGAATAATATTTTTATATTTGAAATAGCTCGGGGTATGTATATATATTTTGGGTTAAAAATATATTTTAGTTTTAACGAGATGTATTATTTAACATATATAATATTAATTAAATAATTATTAAGTTTATATAGAGAGAGGGGTTTCAAATATATATGAAATATTTTAGATTTAAAAAATTATATTTTTAATAATTATAATAATAATTAAATAATTATTAAGTTTTTATTGGTTTTTTAATATTTCTTTTTGAAAAATTAGATTATTTAAAAAAAATTGAGTTAATTTGCATTTGCTTATGGTTACTAGTGACTCTTTTTAATTGGACAACTCAATTATGATATTTCCTCAATTATAATAGTTCTTGTTATAACAAAGAGATGTATTATTTAACATATATAACAATAATTAAATAATTATTAAGTTTATATATATACATATACATATATATATATATATATCTATCTATATATATCTCCCTCTCTCTATATATATTATAGATTTAAAGAATTATGTTTTTAATAGTTATAATATTAATTAAATAATTATTAAGTTTTTATTGATCTTTTATAATTCTTTTTGAAAAATTAGGTTATTTAAAAAAAATTGAGTTAATTTGCATTTGCTTATGGCTACAGTGATGACTGTTTTCAATTTGACAACTCAATTATGATATTTCCTCAAATTATAATAGTTCCGGTTATATATAAAATTTTAAAAAGTAAATAAGCTTTAGGTTGAATATACAAATTGAGAAAAAAAAATCATAAAAATTTATTACATCAATAAAAATAAAAATATATAATTCCTCAATTATCTTAGTTATTATTAAATATAAAAATTTAAAAAGTAGGTTGAATATATAAATTGAGAAAAAAATGAAAATCATAAAAATTTATAGAAGTTATCATATTAATACAAATAAAAATAGATAAGAGAGGACAGGACACAGGAGATTGAGATAAACTGGATGTCGAGGTCCAAGATTCATAGTATGGAGAAGTACGTTTAAACATGATTTGCACTTACAGGGCGGCATTATGAGGGATTGGAGGCGTTACTACCCTGTGTGGGGAATCTGAGAGCGATGTGTACCCTTGAGACCTGAGCTGAGCCCATTCACCAATTTCTGGCTTGTGGATGCTTAGCAATTGCGCTAACAATCTCTATTCACCGACTAGTCTTCAATAATTCCAGATTCGATATTGGAACTGGCAGACGGAGTGGGAGCATGTTTCTTGGCTTGTTGATGTTCTTTTTTTTAATGGATTGTGAGTTTCTGGTGGATTAGAGCAGGAGATTGGTCGTGATACCTGTATTGAGGTATTTGTCTTCTTGTTTCTTTGAACATCGCCTGGGATCATCAATTGATTGAAGGCCGCGAGCTGCTGTAATGGGGATTAGAAGATCTTGGCCGATGAAGCTCTGCTTGGACGGGAATCCTGCTGCGGTTATTAAGGCAGGGGTTCTGTGGTTGATTTTCTTGGATGAATTCAACACTGGACATTATTCTGGGAAAGGAATAATTCTATATTTTCCCTTTTCTTGGATTTGCCATTTGGATGACTCTGACTGGCTACTGTATCGCATTGAAGGTGCCTGCCTGTTTCTTTATATGTCTTGCTTTCATTGATTAATTTGGTTGGCCCTACTCACTGGCAGAAGGAGCCTGGGATTCTGAACTCTGCTTGAGGGATTCTGGATGCTGGGGTTATTGGCTTATACTGCTGAATCTTGCTTTGCTTATTGGTGTTGTGTGGTGAATTGATGGTGGTCCCGGGGAGAGCTGATTATTTGCCTGTTGACGAATCCCAGCCTCGAACAGGGATGTCTGCCAAGGCTGACTCTCTTAAATACCCAGTTAAGAAGGTCAAAGAACGTAAGAGACAGGACCTGTTAGTGCTGGGGGTTGACGTTACGATGGCAGAGGCGGAGGATTTCTCCCATACTGCTGTGGTAGGACATGTTAGAGGCAGAAGATTAGGCCGAGGTTTCCTTCAGCGTTGGGTGGCAGAGAAGTGGAAAAACATTGTGTCATCTGTCCCTGAGGTCCGTGTCTTGACGAAAGGTTGGTTTTCCTTCATCTTCATGAACAGAGGGGAGGTCAATGCTGTTTTGAGTAAACATTGGTCGATGCTGGGAGTCCCTCTTGTTCTGATAAGATGGTCCCCCTTCTTCAACTCTAAAACGGAGAAAGTAGCTAAAGAGCCGCTGTGGGTGAAGCTTCCCGGACTTCCCATGCATATGTGGAACGAAACTCGGTTTGCTGAGATCGGGAATTATCTTGGTGATTACGTATGTTTTGATTCCTCCCATATTAAGACTGGCATCTACACGGTTGCTAAGATATTGGTCAATATCGATATTCGGATGGGACTTTCGGCTGAGATTAAAGTTCATTCTAAGGATGGGGATTTTGTTCAAACACTGGATTATGTGGGTGTGCCATTTAGGTGTCATCGCTACCATGCTCTTGGTCATCTTGTAGCCTGTTGTCCCTTATCATTTCGGATTAGTAAGCCTCTGTATGATGAAGCAACTGATGTAGAAGCACTCTCCGTGTTGAAGGTGGACTCTCAGGTGGAGGAGGGTGGGAGTGGGCCTGCTACTGACGGGGGGGGATTCTTGATTCTGTGGAACAATCTGATCATTGTGGGAGGCTCGGATCAGAGGATTTATTGCCAACCTTGGTGAACATTGGAAAGGAGAATCATGGGAGTACACCTCCTGATGCTGAGGAATTCTTTGTGTTCTGTGACTCCGACTTCTCAGGCCACTTCATTATTGCAGCGGGAGATGCCCATTATTCGTCAGGGTCCACCTGCGATACACTCGGGTATGTCTCATTTCCTTTCTCCTACCGTATCCTTATTAGATGACCCTTTTGTATTGGGGGGGGGCAGCCATGGGTCTCCTCCTCGTCCGGATGATCAATGCCTACGGCCTGATATGGATAGTATTGTCACGCCATCTACTGTTTACACCACTCACTCTACCAGCTCCGAGGGTAGAAGTATTCGATATGCTCTTCGTAATAGGGAGATACCTGAAGGTGGATCGGGGGGCAAGGGACTACCTGAATTGGCCTCTAGTGTTGGGGGGAAAGGTCGGGGACGTAAATCCCATTTGTCTAAAGCTCAAGAACGGGCTAAAGTGGATTTAGTGATGGGTACACAATCTTCAATCGAGTGGGCACTTAGAGCAGTGAAAGCCCAAGATGGGGGTTTTATATGAAAATTATGTCCTTCAACTGTCGTGGGTTGGCGAGCCCCATTAAAAAATCGTCGCTTAGGAGATTGGTTGACTTAAATCAACCGGATGTATTATTGCTGCAAGAAACTTTGGGTGGCAGTGTGGATGTTGTTCGAGCATTAGAATCTTTGCTCCCTGGTTGGAAGTTTGTAGGAGTGGATGCCCGGGGACGCTCTGGAGGGTTGGCATCGGGGTGGAAGGTCAAGAGTTTCCGTTGTGATTGTTCTTGGGGGATATCCTCTGGTCTTGGTTTGGAAGTTTGGGATGCTGAGATTGGTCAGATGATCACGGTTCTCAATATTTATGGGCCCTACTTAAATAGGGTGGGCTACTGGGACTCCTTGTTAGGTATGGATATTTTTGATGGCAGGGATGTGATATTGGGAGGGGATTTCAATCTTACTCTGGGGTCTTCTGAAGTATGGGGGCCTCGGGCTGCTCCAGATACTTTAGCAAACTATTTCATTAATGCCTTTGTCAGGAAGGATCTCCTTGACATTATACCATCCCAGGTATCTCCAACTTGGAGGAATAAGAGAGCTGGGGTTCATAGGGTGGCTAAACGACTGGATAGGTTTCTGGTGGCCGAAGGGTTGGCACTGGGTGTTGATGTTGTCCGACAGTGGGTAGGGTCAGGTGGGATATCTGACCATTGCCCTATCTTCCTGGAGTTACGAGGTAGCAGGAAAAAACCTCCAAGCCCCTTCAAATTCAATCCTAGTTGGCTGAAGGAGGAGACTTTCATTAATCTGGTTCAGGAGCAATGGGTTCATCGACCACATGACTCTCAGATGCATGTTGGTGCTCACTTTTATCACAATCTGAAGCGAATTAAAGAGGCCACTATTTCCTGGGCTCATGACAAAAGGGTGATTGATGATCAGAACTTGAGAGTTGCTGAGCTAAACATTGATAGGATTCTTAATAGTCTGGGCATGGGATTCCTGGATGATCTGCAGAAAGGCGAGTTGTTGGAGTGGGAGAGACGCAGGAATGTGATTCTGTGTGAGAGAGAAGAGCTGTGGAGAATGAAAAGCAGGGCGATTTGGCTTCAGTGCGGTGATGAGAATACTCAATTTTTTCAAGCGTATGCTAAGGGGCGTAAATTCACAAACTCTATTTGGGAACTATCTTCTGAAACAGGGGAACAAGTTTCCAGCTTTGAAGGATTAGCGGAGTTGGGAGTTCGACATTTTGGAGATTTATTCACTGCACCACCTGGAGTCTCCATCGCTGAGGTAATTCGGGTGACTCAGCTTTTTCCTCGTTTTGTGGGGGAGGAAGATAATAGACTATTGATGGAGGAGGTGACGCAGAATGAGCTATCGTTGGTTATGAAATCCTTTAATAAAGATAGTAGCCCGGGGCCAGATGGATGGCCTATAGAATTCTTCTTAGGATTCTATGATTTCTTCGGGGAGGAGATTTTGAATGTGGTGGAAGAATCGAGAAAGGCTGGGTTTGTCCATGGCCCCTTCAACTCCACCTTTTTAGCTCTTATATCGAAGACGGACAAGCCTGACAGCTTCGATGAATTCAGACCTATTTCTCTTTACAATTGCATCTATAAGATCATCTCTAAGGTTATGGCGCGAAGACTCAAGAATATATTGTCTAAGCATATTTCTTGTGAGCAATTTGGCTTCTTGGAAGGACGCCAAATTCATGAGGCCATTGGAGTTTCACAGGAAGGATTACACACTCTAAAGGTGCAGAAGCAGAAGGGTGCTGTGATTAAGATTGATCTCTCTAAAGCATTTGACAGGGTTAGCTGGCTTTATATCCGGATGCTTCTGACTCATCTGGGGTTCTGCTATGAATTTATCAGATGGATAATGGCCTCCCTCACTACGGTGAGCTTTGCTGTTCTGATTAATGGTTCTGCTAGTCCTTTCTTCCAGGCGGGAAGGGGGCTACGATAGGGATGTCCCCTGTCTCCGCTGTTGTTTCTCCTTGTTGCTAAAGGACTAAGCCGATTTATTCTGAATGCAAAAGCTGATGGTTCTTTTAGAGGCATATCTATTACTCAGGTAATGTTCATTACACATCTCCTTTTTGTTGATGACATTCTGATCTTCTGTGATGGCACGAGACAGGATATTGATAAGGTGGTTGAAGGTCTCCATTTAGTGCAAGTTGCAGCAGGTATGTTAGTGAATATTGACAAATCTACTATCACATGCTCGAATTTAACCGAGCAGGAGATTCATAGTATGGTTAACAAACTACCATATAGGACTTTGGATATTGATGATGGATTAAAGTACCTTGGCTTTCACTTGAAACCGAATGCTTACTTGAAGGCTGATTGGGGCTGGTTAATAGCAAAATTAGAACAACGCCTTCATGGATGGAGTCATAAATGGCTCTCTCGGGCTGGGAGGCTGGTATTGATTAAATCAGTCTTGGAAGCAATTCCGATGTATTGGATGTCTCTTGCTTGGATACCCAAAGGAGTTCTGGAGCCAATCAGGAGATTATGTTTTGCCTTTCTCTGGAAGGGATCGAGTGAGCATCGTGCATTGGTGTGGGTCAGATGGGAGAAAATTGCGGTTCCTAAAGCATTGGGAGGGATGGGGTTAAAGAATATTTTTATGTTTGCAAAAGCCTTGGGGGCCAAAGTGTCGTGGCGACTAATACATACACAAAGTCTCTGGACTAGAGTTGTATATCATAAATATATTGCCCCTCTTACTCTTCTCGAATGGATCAGGCTGAGCAATAAGTCGAGGGCAAATTGCTCTGTGGTCTGGAAAGCGGTGGTGCAGCATTTCTCTTTAGTCAGTTCTGGATTAGTGTGGAGGATCAGCGATGGGCGTCTCCTTCGTATTGGGCTGGACCCTTGGGTTGGATGCAGGGGTGGACATGTCCTTTCTGTGGAACTAAGGACTTTTATGGCTACTAGAGGATGTCTTTATCTGGCTGATTTAGAGGATCAGGAAGCATCTACACTTTGGCAACAGGGGTGGATTTCTGCACGACAACTTGGGATATCGACTGAAATGCTAGGGGCCTGGGAGGATTATATACGGACATTAAGACATACAAATATTCGATTGACCAATAGGGAGGATGTACTTATCTGGGATCACCATCCCTCCAGAGTATACTCACCAAAAAATGGATATATCCAGCTCAATGTGGAAGTCCATAACAGGGTATTGGTGTGGTGGTGGAAATATTTGTGGAAGTTAAGATGTCCAGGTAAAGCAAAATTACTCTTCTGGGCTATACTGGAAAATAAGGTTCCTACCTGGGACATGCTGCAAAAACGTTTTCTCCAGGGTCCGGGGATCTGTCCTCTTTGTAGGGATGCAGAAGAGAACATTACCCATCTTTTTATTCTTTGTCGTTTTTCACAGACTGTTTGGAATGATATAAGCAAAATTTTGGATTTTAAGATGAGGTGGTGGGGAGCGAGTGTGCTGGAGGCATTCCAATTGTGGTGGTCTGTTCATCATTCCTCCACATTCCGGGCTTTACCGTGTTTATACACTTGGGGAATATGGATTGCCCGCAATAGGTTGATTTTCCAGGGCTGCAGGGTTCCGCTGGAATCTGTCGTGGCACAGGTGGTGGCGGTTAATCAACATTGTGAGGCCCCTGTTCAAGTGTGCAGAACACGGCCTGTGCGGGTAGAAACGATTGATGCCTCTATGCCGTGGGCATTTTTTGATGGCGCCTCTTTAAACCAACAAGTATGTGGAGGGGGGGGAGTCCTTTACAAAACTGAGGCGCATTATTTCCATCTGGTGGCTGGTTTGGGGAGTGGAACAAATAACTATGCAGAACTCATGTCTCTTAAATTGCTGATGTTATTTGCTCTTGAACAAGGATGCTTATCTCTACAGATTTTTGGTGACTCCTTGTTAGTTATCAACTGGGAAAAGGAGAATACTCTTTGTCATGTGATGGTTCTATTACCTATCCTGGAGGAGGTGATCCGGTTAAAACTGTCTTTTAACCACATCACATTTACCCATGTATACAGGGAGAGGAATGGGATGGCAGATCAGCTATCCAAGGAGGCTACGCAGCAGGAATTAGCTCATGGAACATGGAGGATAACTATACATTCTCCGGAAGGCACTTTCAGCTATTATCACAGACCATTTTATGAGGATAATGAGGCACAGCATTGAGCAACGGCTCAGCATTTGTTGAACTATGATGGTTTTCGTTCTTCCATTTCTGTTATAACTATTATGTAATAGGATATATGTGGGTTGTATGGAGTTTTGGTTATGTATGGGACATTAGGTATGAGGATTATATGGGACAGTAAATATGTGACAATGTAGGGATCTCTGTGATCTTTCTACATGTGCAGAATGTAATTTTGTTCATATATTTGAAATAAAATTACGATTTTTTCCAAGGAAAAAAAAATACAAATAAAAATATATAAAATTGTTGACATTAAAATAAAAAAATAACATAATAAAGTGACAACCACTATTCTACCATATATAGTGACAACCATCATAAATATTTTTAATTTTGGTTTTATATTTTAAAAATAAAGTTATTTTTATTCATATATTTATGTTTCATCAATAAAAATTTTAGTCAAAAAAGTTAGAGTGAAATAAAAAAAATAAAAATTACTTTTTGAAAACATTGAAATTTTTTGTAAAAAAATGTTGCATGAAATCAAATTAATGCAAAGTTAAAACATTTTGGCTTGAAAATGAAAATATAATTTTGGACTGACAAATATCTTTTAAGTCATCCATGTAACTTAAATTCTAGTTAAAAATAACCCAAATTAATGTAAAGTTAAAGCATTTTGACTTGAAAATATAAATATAATTTTGGACTAACAAATTTCTTTAAAGTCATCCATATAACTTAAACTTTAGTTAAAAAAAACTTTTTTTTAGCTCTTTTCTAGAGTTTAATAACTTACATGTTCAATGTACTATCAATTTGAGGTATGTATCATTGGCTCTCATCTCTTATAAAGATTGAATTTATACTCTTTTTATCGTAGAGATGGATCAACACAAACAAGCCTCATTTGAAGACATGGATTGACCTCACATCCAATGCATAAACTCATTATGTCTTCCAATTCTTAGGAAACAAAGACATAAGCTCGCACATGACTTTGCTTGTGTTGCCAGTGCCAGATCACACCAACACAACACCTTGAGAAACACCTATTACCAAGTTAAGTTCAGGTTCATTGGTTTTGTATGTAAAAGGAGGAGTTTGGAGATCTTGCCTCCATCTTTCTTACCAAATCTCTTTCTATCATAATATGTACTCATTGTTATGATTTGAATGCATTTTCTTTGTTGTTTCTTTTAATTTTTTTTATTCTCTAGTACTCAACACTTTATGTCTAACCTTTCTGGATATTATCTCAAAACTTTATATGTAGCTACATCATTGTGCAAAGGTAAAAACTTCACCATTTACATTAATCTATTGGTATTATGTAGGATTAGTCTTTCACTCTTATCAATTGTTTCTAAATTTTGGATCATTGACTTATTTCCTTACATTTAAAAAAGATAAATTCTTAACTAAACAAAAATATTTTAAATTATACTCCAAAACTATCATTAATACTGTTTTTTCCTTGAAAAAAATTGTAATTTTTTATTTTCTTATTAATAATAAACAACAATATATAATTATTAAATAAAATTATTTTTTTTCAATTAATAAAAATATATATATATATAATAATAATTAATAAATAAAATTAAAAAAAAAAAAATCCTCCAATGTAAATGCGACTACATAATGGTTTGTTGCTGTATGTTAATTACCAACGATTAATGTGGGAAATTAGCAGTGAAGACTTTATTTTGCCCAAATTATTGCTACTTATTGTTGTCAACGCATGATGGGTTATTGTTTTCTGTTTGATACCATAAATCGGTCAAATTACCAATATAGGTTTTCACGTTCTCCACTATAGTAATTGACTTCTAGAGGCTTATAAGTTTTTACGTTCTCCACTATAGTAATTGTCTTCTAGAGGCTTGAACGTACCTATGCTTTTATTGGCACAAGGTTAAGGGTTTTATTTAGACAATTTCATATAAGTATTTTTAAATGCCACTTCCAAATAAAAACATAGTTTTGTTTAAAAAACACACACACACACATACATATATATATATATTTTGTAACATTATAGTTATGTAAAATCTAAATATAGTAATTTTTTAAAAACTTGGAACTTGCACAAGAGGAACACTAAACTTGGGCCAAGGCCAGTGATAATGTTGGATGGAAGAACGATTTACTCAACGAGGAAGCTGTCACCATGGTTGCACGAGGTATCGAGGTTCAAACCTGGTGAAACTTTGACTACCACTCAAAATGTTGGTTATATAGATGGGATCACCCTCCAATGATGTAACTTTGACTTAATACTCTTGTGGGGCCACAACCACTAACTGAGCCATTGGAAGGTAAAATATACACAATTTGACAAATTTTTAATGATACATTTAATAATGACTATCCTTACTAGTGTGTGTGTTGATAGATTCTTTTATATTATAAGAGTAGGCTTGAAGACCCAAAGGTTCACATGTCAATTTGAAGAGACATCAATCTACCTTCCAATCTCATAAAGTTAGCCATTACAACCTATATAACCATAAGGAATGACCCTAACATATATACAAAGATTGGAATCTAAGATACCAAAATGCCTCCCTAGTAAAAAAGAAAGTTGAAAAAAAATGAATATGGTTTTAGCGATTTGAAGAAAAGGGTTAGAGGGAACCTCCTTCTACGTTCATGGCAGAACCTGAGAACTAGGGCTGGACCTCGAGGGATGGTGGTTCCTAGGAACTTGTTATTGGCTTGTCGGCTGGTTTAGGGATAGTGGTTTCTTTCTGAATTTTTGGCCTTTCGTGGATTAATGGTTTGGCGGCATTCCTTTAGGAAGTTGTCCCTCATTGGTGGGTAGTTGGTTGGGTTTCTTGTTTGTTTCTTGAGGATGATAGTAGTAGACCTCAGTGGGGGGGTGATCTTTTTCCACATGGAGATGAGGTGATAAGTTGGGCCCATCCCAGTCTTATCAAGACTGATGAATAATACTGGGAAATGCTCCAAGAACTTAAATCTACCTTGAAGAAGGAGTCGTTTAGTGACATATTTGGTGAGGAAGTTGGTGGGTCTGGAGGTAATTCTAACATGTTTGACATCAATTTCTCAGGTGTCTCGTAATATGCTGAGGAAGTTAGAGGAGCTCCAGGTTTCATTGAGAGTATCTCAAAATTGTTGGAGGTTGATAGTAGTGTTAAAGTAGTTGAAGCTGGGAAGGATCTTGGTCATATGTTACATAAGTAGGTACAAGGTGTGAAATCACTATCGAGCCGAGGTGGGGCATGTCGAGGAGCTCTAGTCTTACTACCAAAGGGAACTAGAGGAATATGATAGTTCGAGCATGGGAGGATGTGTCTCCATGGTCCTAGGAAAGGATGTTAATATATGAATCGAGTGGGTAGTTTGTTGGCTAGGGGCTTAGTGTGGAAGTTGGGTTATACCTCTCTGTCTGAATGAAGTTGTTATGTTGGGTTAATTACCACTAGAAACCTTTGTTGGGTTATAGCCCGAGGGTAAATTTACTTTCAATCCATTGGATATGCTTCCAATTCATGTTGGAGGAGGACCTGGTTAGGATTTTGGGGAAATCATGGATCATGGGGAAAGATACCTTGATGTTGAAGCACTGGCACATGACATTCAACCCCCTTACAGAACAGTTGCAGAGGTGCCACTTTTGGTTACTCCTTTTAGGATTCCCTTTGGAGCTATGGTTGAAGGATTTTTTTTATGGAAATGGCGAATAGTATTGGGAGATTTATTTATTTTGATGAAAAATACCTCTTCCAAGAAGATAAGAGAACAACCTAGGTTTTGATAGAGATTGAATAGGCCCTCATCCTCCTGGACGACTTGGAAATTTCCTAGAGATTCAAGGTTTACTGGATTACTAGAGGACTCCCTTTAGATGCCATGGCTATAGAGAGACTAGTCACCTTTCGAAGGCTTGTATGGGAAAAATATCGAAGGCCTCTCCAGTTCCGGGGAACGTATCTATTCGTTTGGTCCCTTCCCCTATGGATGGGATGGAAGACTAGTCAAAAGGGGACAATATAGCTAGGGTCTCATTTCTTGTTGTCTCAAGTCGAAAAGACATGTCATTTGTGGGTAAGTTACAAGCCCTTTTCCAAACAATTTTTTTTTCCCTTATTTATTCAGAGGTACAATTCTTATGGGAGGTTGAGAACCAACAAGCTACCAACTATCTTCATGATCAGGGAGATGTTGAACCTAACTATGTTCTGGGGAGACTCTCTACACTTACCCTCTTTTTCAGAGGTAGGATGGAGGTTTCTGAGCTAAGGGTTGATGGGTTGGGTGCTAGCATATCCTCTAAGGTTTCTACATCCTTGTTGGAGAAGGGGGCCAATGTTTTGGGTTCTTCTTCTAGTCAAACTTTTTCCCTTATTGGAGTGGGGGTTGTGGGTTTCAGATGCCCACTAATTCCTAGGTCTATGGATTTGGCTAAGACCATATACAATAGTCCTTAAACCTTAAAAAAATTGGGGGGGGGATTTGATGACTCCCTTGCAGTCGTTAGACTATGAGACTACTGAGAGGGGGTGTTGATAATGTGGGGGTGATATTAACTACAACTTCTTTGCCATAAAGTCCTATTCTATCATACAATGATTCCCTTCATGGACAACCCCTAACAATTTATACCACTGCAAAGGCCTGGCCAAAGTGAGGGTCAATAACTCCTTCAAATTGATTTCATGTGACTATGAGGAAAAAAATTAGAGGTAAGGAGAGGAAACTAAGAGTTGGAGTTGTTTTGGGGGGGTTTGAACCTTTGATTCACAATAAGACGCCTTCCTGGTCCTCTCTTACTAGCTACTCTTTGGATTCCTTATATGTGGATGATTTGACTGATGAATTTCGACCTCTTAGAGAAGAGACAGCCACATGATTTGTTTCTTAATGTTGATCATGTCTTTCAATGTGAGAGGAGTTGGGGACGCTCCAAATTTTAGTGCCCTCTAACGGTTGTTGGAGTTAATCTGAATAAATATAATTCTTATTCAGGAGACCATGGTTTCAAGCGTTAAGGTTAGGGAAGTTTTTTTAAGGCTCTTGTCGAGTTGGGAAGCCTATGTTGTGGATTTTGTAGGGAAATCAGGAGGATTTCTCTCAACATGGAGCCCAATTTTAGCTAAACTCATACCGTTTTTGACATTTGCATACATTTTTTAGAAGGCTATTTGAGGGACCTAGACTAGTTGTTAAAAAAATTCAATTGTTATGGAATTTATGGGGACATACAAGGTTATTGGTGGGATATGGAGGACAAGAGGCTTATGAAAGAACCTTCCTTGATCATTAAGGGTGACTTAAATTTGACCACTTCAGCTCGTGAGATTTGGGGGGGCCATCTACGATTGGATCCTTTAGTAGGATGGTTCAATCATCTATTTCAAGAAGCATATCTCGTAGATGTTAATCCCCTACCTATGGTTGTTGGACGAAATTGCAAGTAGTCAGCGCTCCCCGGTGTATCGTGACAAGGGACTAATCGCCTCTTGTGGATCCTTGAAATCTGGCGGTGGTGAGTTTACAATCACCTGTGGGTTTTGGTGTAACGACAGCCTTACTACCAACAATTGGTATCAGAGCTAGAGGTCACGAGTTCGATACACACTCGGCTCGCGCTGAGGGGGAGATTGTTGCACGAAATTGCAAGTAGTCAGCATTCCTCGGTGTATTGTGACAAGGGACTAATCGCCTCTCGTGGATCCTTGAAATATGGCGGTGGTGAGTTTACCAATAACCTGCGGGTTTTGGTGTAATGGCAGCCTTACTACCAACAATGGTTCCCACTTGGAGGAATGTTAGAACAGGAGCTGTGGGGGTGGCCAAGAGATTAGATCGATTTTACATGCCGAAAGACTTGACATATACAGTTGACAGATTCAAGTCCTAGGTAGTGAATGATAATATGTCTAATCATATGTCAATTTACCTCAAGGTGAAGGTGGACTCTTTCAAGGTTAAATACCCCTATAAATTTAACCATGTCTGGAATTCAGAAGAAGAATTTAAATCCCTAGTTAGGAATAAATTGAGGGCCTTGGATTCATCCTCGGAGGGATCCATGATGCATAGGATAACCTATAAATTGCAAGAGATCAAATCCGAAGTCATCCTTTGCGAGAAGAATAAAAAAGTAAAGTTAAGACAAGATCTCCTCTTGGTTGAGGATGAAATTTAGAATTGTTTTTTGCAGAACAATACTGGGATTTTATCTGAGCAGGAAAAGCCACACTTAGACATTTTGGAAAAAAAAGTGTGTATCTTGAGGATCGAGGAGGAATCATGGAGACTCAAAATATAGGACGTTTGGTTATCCCAAGGGGATCAAAACAATACATTTTTTCACAAATTTTGTAATCAGAGGTGGAATTTTAATGCAGTATGGGATTTGTTGGATCATGATGGAAAAATGGTGTCATCACAACGTGGTTTATAGAAAGCCGTGGAGTTACACTTTGGAACCCTCTTTCAATCTTCATGAGTTATTCATCTAGAAGCTTAGTTGAAAGTTATAAGTGGTTATCCTAAGAATTTTAGTGAAGATGATGACCAAGATGTGGGGAGGTTGGTTTCCTTGAAAGAAATAGAAGATATTCTTAAGAAAATGTCAATGTCCAAGGGTCCATGCTCGGATGGTTGGACAATGGAATTTTACTTCGAATATTTTGACATCTTGGTTTTGGACGTGTTGGATGTTGTGGAAGAAACAAGAGTCCGAGGGATGGTTATTGGATCCATAAACATGACTTTCATAACACTCATTCCTAAAAGTGCTACTCCTACTTCCTTCAATGATTACATGCCCATATATTTGTGTAACCTTATTTATAAGGTTATAACAAAAGTGTTTTCCAACAGATTAAAGGTCAAACTGTATGAGTGCTTGTCAAAAAAACAATTTTGTTTTTACATACAGGCTTATTTTTTATGTTATTGGAGTGGCTTAAGAGAGTTTGCATATAATTAAGATCAAGAAGAGGGAAACAATGATCTTGAAAATGGATTTGGTCAAGGCTTACGACAAAGTTGACTGGACATTGATGAGGTTGGTCCTCCTACAAATTGGATTGAGTCTTCAAGTAATGGACTAGATTATGGGCTATGTGAGTTCGGCCAACTTTGTTGTTCTTGTCAATGGTTCACCTTCGGGATTCTTCAAGAATTATAGGGGACTTAGGCATGGGTGCCCATTAGCTCCCCTTATTTTTTTGTTGATTTTAGAAGGGTCAAGTCAGTTAATTTACCAAGCAAAAAGGGGGGGAAGAATCAGGGGAGTAAACATAACATGCAAACAGTGTATTTCCCATCTACTCTTTGTAGATCATGTGCTTCTTTTTGGAAGTGGGATTGTCAAGGAGTGGTTGGTGTTTTGGGATATTTTAAACTTGTTTTGTGATGCTTCTGGTATGGATGCGGGTCCTTTGAAATATAGCATAATATGGAATGGGGTTAAGGAGTGGGTTTTGTAGCAGGTTTAGGGGTTTATGCCCCTTCCTTTGGTTCACATTGACTTAGGGATTAAATACCTATGATACTACCCGAAGCCTAACAAATATTTGAATGAGAAATGGCTGTGGATTGTTAATAAAATTGAGAAAAAGGTTGAGAATTGGATTTATAGGTGGTTATTCCCAGGGGGTCATTTATTTCTATTAAAATCAGTCATGTGGAATATTTTTGTCTTTTGGATCTACTTATCCTAGTTTCCTAAATTTATTTTAAACAAAACTAGGAAAAGGATGATGAGTTTCTTATGGACTAGAGGCAGAGCTAAAGAAAGGATGCATCTTTTCAAATGGGAAAGGATCTTGGTCCCCCAAAATTTTGGGGGTTGGGGTCTAAAATGTTGGTTGTGGAGCCTGATCTTCCTGATTCAGAGATGTTGTTTCAACGATGTTTATACCCCAGTTTTATATGATGTGTAGGTGGACTGTCCACACATCCCAGCGGGGGGGTGTGGGGGACATCACCCCTGAAAGAAATTTTTGGGTTTTTTTGTTGGCCAACAATTTACAGGCCCATGGTATTGGGTAGCTCGTAGTATTTTCCCATAGTAATTCCCGTTTAAAAGGAATACATTGTAATACTGTTATGTAATGTGTTGTAGCATTGTAAAGATCTCTGTGATTATGTAAGATAGACTGAGAGAGAGTGAGGAGGAAATTGTAGCGGATGTGCCGCAGGTTGTATCCCTTCATCTTTCATTTTCAAGGATTCAAATGTTGATGTATATGTAACTTTGGAATGTATTTCATCTATGTATTTCATATATATTTATTGTACCCTTATAAGAGATGTGTTATTCCTCTATAAGGAAGTGTTGTCATGTGGATTAACAAGTGTCGCAAGTGTGTGTACTTTCCGATGGGTTATTAGACCACCATGTGTGGGGTCAGCCCTGAAATATATATTATATTGTGGATGTATCTAGATAGACAAGTCGGCCCCATAGTGTAACTGGGAAAACAGGTTAAGTATAAATAGAGATCGGGAGATCTCTATTTGGATCATTCGGAAAGACACACTTCTCTCACTCAGAAAGTGGCGCACTAGTGAGGAGGAGGATCATCTGCTCTAGGAGAATATCTCAAGTGTATTTTGGTTGTACTTTGGTTGAGCCATTGCTCTCTCTATCTCTGAGGAAGTTGTGGGGTTTTTCACCTTAGGGTTTTCCCCACGGAAACTCTGTGTCTCTTGTCTCTTATGATTTTGATTCTTGTGATGCTTGTGATGCTTATTGTGATTGTTATGCATTGATATACTGTATATGTTATTCTCTCAGTAAAGATCCAAGAGTATTGTGAATTAATGCTCAAAATTTAACATGGTATCAGAGCTAACCTGAGAAGAAGACATTTTGCAGTAACGGAAACTTGAGTTTCTTGTTTATTGGGTTTCTCTCCATAGTTTTTGGAAAAGCAGTATAGTAGATTGACTCTACTCATCAAGGCGAATCTATCTGTCCAATCAGAATTCAATTCTGAGCATTTTCAGATTTGGCCCTAAAAATTAGGGTTTCCACAAAAATAGGGATTTCTGAAATCTGAAGACATAGTTGGAAGCTCCTTGCAAAACTCGAAGTTTAGAGATTTTGATCGAGATTTTTGGTTGGGTAGATCTCTGGGAAACTCAAACCCTAATTCAGGGCTCTCCCCAGTGAACTCGGGAGGAAAAAAAGAAAAATCTGAAGGGTAAAGCTTTACTAATCTCAAATTCTGAATACATCAGGCTGATCCGCTCATCAAGGCGCATCTTTCTATCCTTTCAGAAAGTTAAAATTCACATTTTGAATTTTTAGGGACCAGATCTAGTTTTCAGCATTTCAAGTGGTAAGACCTAAATCTTTTCTATTTCCATTTGAAGTACTCTTTAATATGTCTCACCACACCAAGCTTGAGGATAAGCTTGAAGGGGCTGATAACTTCCGAGCTTGGAAGTATAGGAATGGGTTAATCCTGTAAGAGAATGAATTGGACTCATATATAAAAGAAGACATCACTATCCTAGAGGATGAAGAGGCTAAGGTATTGCATAAGAAGAACTTGGTCAAGGCAAAGAGAATCATTGTTGATTCTATCAAAGACCATCTCATACCCCATGTGTCTTCTCTAAAGACACCCAAGGCTATGTTTGACTCTTTGACCAAGCTATTTGAAGGAAAGAACATAAATCAGAAGATGACCCTGCAGAATCAATTGAAAGGGGTCAAGATGTCGAATGGAGAAACCATTCAATCCTATTTCTCCAAGGTCTCTCAGATCAAGGAACAACTTGAAGCTGTAGATGAAATGGTGGAGAATGGTGAAATTGTTATGACCAGTTTGAATGGCCTACCTAGGTCATGGGACTCTTTTATCTAGGGGATCTGTGCCAGAAAGAAGTTAATCTCCTTCAACAGATTATGGGAGGAATGTTCTCAAGAAGAAGCAAGGCTTGTGGTAAGAGAAGAGGAGATGGGAATTGAAGATCAAGCTCTCACAGCTCACACTAAGAAGGGCAAGTTCAAGAGGGAGCCATCCCATCACAAGAAGAAATCTTCTCATCATTTTGACAAAGACAAGAAAGATCTAAGGTGTTTCACTTGTAATGAGAAGGGTCACTTTGCTTCAGAATGTCCCAAGAACAAAAGGGACAACCACAACAACAACAACTCTAGCAAGAACAAGAAGGGTAACAAAAGAAGGTACCATGCTCATGTTGCCGAAGATGATGAACCTCCAAAGAAGAAGGCTAGGGCATAAAGTGATGATAGTAATGATGACTCATCAAGTGAAGAAGAGTATGTTCTAATCTCTGCTCTCACAGGTACTATCTCCCATGGGTGTAATGATTGGTTAATTGACAGTGGGGCTTCCAAACACATGACTAGGTTTAAAGAATCCTTTGTAAATCTGTCTGAACATGAATCACCCCATAAAGTGAAACTTGGGGATGATTATCAATATCCCATCAAAGGAAGTGGTGAAGCCTCCTACAACCTAGATTCTGGAAAATATTTGAAGATGAAAAAAGTCCTTTATGTACCTGGGCTCAAGAAGAACTTACTCTCCATCTCTGCATTGGATGCAAAAGGTATGAGGGTTGCATTTGTGGATGGCCAAGTCCTAATGTGTCCAAAGGGAAAAACCATAGATGATGCAGTTGTGATTGGAGAGCAAGAGGGAGGTTTGTATAAATTAAAAGGACAACCTGAACATGCCATGGTGCATGAATCCATGGAACCAAGTGAACTTTGGCATAGAAGACTTGCTCATATGCACTATAGGGCACTTCCAATTGCAAGCAAGGCTGTAGAGGGTCTTCCTGAAATCAAGACCAAACATGAAGGTGTTTGCAAAGGATGTGCAAAAGGTAAGAATATTAAGAAGGCTTTCCCAAGCAGTGAAATCAAGGTAAAAGATATCCTAGAAATCATCCACTCAGATGTATGTGGTCCTATGTCATCCAGTTCTCTAAGTGGGTATGTTTACTATGTCTCATTTATTGATGATTTCTCTAGGAAGACTTGGGTATACTTCTTGAAGAACAAAGATGAGGTGTTTGATAAGTTCAAGGAATTCAAAACATTGATGGACAATCAAACTGACAAGAAGATCAAAACATTTAGATCCAACAATGGTGGAGAATTCACCTTAGGTGACTTCAAGAAGCTTTGCAGTGATTCAGGGATTAAGAGGGAGTTGACTGCTCCTTATAATCCTCAACAGAATGGAGTTGCAGAAAGGAAGAATAGAACAATCATGGAAGCAACAAGGGAAATGCTGCATGACCAGGATCTACCTATGCATCTATGGGAAGAAGCAGCTAGAACAGCTGTATATGTGCAGAACAGAACACCCCACAAGATATTGGACAACAAGACACTAGAAGAGGTCTTTTCTGGTAAGAAACCTGAAGTCAGCCATCTCAGAATATTTGGTTGTCCAGTATACACTCATGTCCCAAAGGAAAAGAGGACCAAACTAGATCGTTCAGGAAAGAAGGGTATCTTTGTGGGTTACAGTGAAAGCTCGAAGGCTTACAGAATATACTTTCCAGGGTTCAAGAAGATTGATGTCAGCAGGGATGTAACATTTGATGAAAAATCAACATTCATCAAATCAAGGAAGGCACCTATCGAAGTTTATGAAGGACCTAAGGAAACTGGATTTCAAGACACTACCATGACTGGAGCAATTCCAGAAGTTGTTTGTGAGTTTGAAGATCCGCAAGAACCTGTAGATCCACCACGTGAGGATACCTCTCACAAGAGGAAACCTGCATGGGCTAGAGAGCTCATTCAAGATGCAGAAAGATTTGGCATTCCAGAAGAAGAACACAGAGCAAAGAAGATAACCAGATCACATACCAGCTATGTTGCTTTACTCTGTGACATTGTGAACAAAGAACCTTCCAGTTATGAAGAAGTAGCGGAAAAGAAAGAATGGAAGGATGCTATGGTTGAGGAATACCAATCAATAATGAAAAATGATGTTTGGGATGTTGTCCCAAGACCTAAAGAGAAGTCTGTTGTGAATTCCAAATGGATCTACAAAATCAAGCATGCTGCAGATGGCAGTATAGAGAAATACAAGGCAAGATTCGTAGTTCGTGGCTTCTCTCAGAAAGAGGGAATAGATTATGAAGAAACTTTTGCACCTGTAGCTAGGTATACTTCCATCAGAATAGTACTTGCCTTGGCTGCAGCAATGAAATGGAAAATACACCAGATGGATGTCAAGACTGTTTTCTTGAATGGTGTAGTTGAAGAGGAGGTATATGTGGAGTAGCCACTCAGCTTTGAAATACATGACAGGGAGTCATATGTGTGCAGATTGAAGAAAGCCTTGTATGGCTTGAAGTAATCCCCCATAACTTGGTATGGTAGGATGGACAGTTTCCTATCTAGTTTGGGCTTTACCAAAAGTAAAGCAGATTCCAATCTTTACTACAAGGTTGAGGAAGGAAATCCTGTGATTCTACTTCTGTACGTGGATGACTTATTTGTAATAGGAGATGACAGATTGATTGCAGATACTAAGAGGAAGCTTGCTGCTGAGTTCGATATGAAAGATTTGGGAACGATACATTATTTCCTAGGTATGGAGGTGTGGCAGAGTGCAGGTGGGATCTTCCTTGGTCAAGGGAAGTACACAATAGATATCCTGAAGAGATTCGGGATGATGGATTGCATGGCCATGGCCACACCTATGGCATCGAATCTGAAGCTTCTATGTGATGCTTCATCTGAGCCGATTGATGTCTCTATGTATCGTCAGATGATTGGGTCCTTGATGTACCTGACAAACACGAGACCAAATATTTGCTTTGCCGTGAACACATTGAGTCAGTTCTTGATAGATCCAAGGAGTGTTCACCTGGTTGCTGTAAAGCATGTTCTGAGGTACCTGAAGGGTACAGTGGATTATGGGCTCAAGTATGAGGCAAATCAAAAGTTTAACCTGTAGGGTTATGCTGATTCAGATTGGGCTGGCAGTGCTGCAGATAGGAAGAGCACATCTAGGTGCTGCTTCAGTATGGGATCAGGTGTGATCTCTTGGTTTAGCAGGAAGCAGTCCTGCATAGCACTGAGTGCAGTTGAGGTAGAGTATGTTGCAGCCTGCTTAGCTAGTTGTGAGGCAGTATGGCTACGAAAGCTACTGTCTGAGTTATTTGATCTCCCGTTGGAGGCTACTGGTATCTTTTGTGACAACCAGAGTTGTGTGAAGCTGTTCGAGAACCCGGTGTTCCACGACAGGTTGAAACACATAGAGATCTAATATCACTATATCAGGGATATGGTACAGAGAGGAGCGGTGAAGCTCCTGTATGTTGCGATGGACGAGTAGATTGTAGATGTGCTGACGAAGCCACTAGCCAGAGTGAAGTTCGAGTACTTCAGGGAGAGGCTTGGTTTTCTTCAGATCGACGACACTTCGAGGAAGAAGTGATGGATACATTTGCTAAAGCCATTCCAAGCATGTTGGAAGGAGGATCCTTCACATGGCTGTGGATGTAAGCGCTGGATGATGAGTATCAGGACGATGCTTCAGTTACTGCTTTGTATATGCATCATATTGGATATTGGATATGATCAGTCGGATCATTCATATTTGTATGTATGTACGCATCGTTTTGATGCTGGATATGATTAGTTGGATCATTTATATGTATGTACGCATCATGTTGGATGTTGGATATGATCGGTTGGATCATTTGTATGTATTTGTATATGCATCATGTTGGATGCTTTGACCATGTATCTGTATCAGGTGGATACATTGTATGATCAGATAGATCATGTATGTTGATATGTATCATGTATTTGTATTTGTATCAGGTGTATACACTGTATGATCAGGTGGATCATGTATGATGATATGTATCAGGTAGATTCTTGGTGTGCATCAGGTGGATGCATTGTATGATCAGACTGATCATGATGATGAGCTTCAGGATGTTGCTCCAGATGATATGTACCAGGATGGTACAAGTGATGATGATTAGTATGATCATGGGCATCAGGATGATGCCTCGTGCGATGATGATCCATTGGATCATGAGTATCAGGTTGATACTTGGAGGTCAAAGATGATATGTGGCAGGTTGTGCAAATAGCATGTAATCAGTCTTGGGAGATCTTGCCGGTCGTGCCGCGGCACATAAATGTTCCTGGGGTACTCTTTCCGGTATTGTTATGTAGTATGTAATCAGTCCTCAGATATCCGATAGGTTGAGCTGTGTGCTCGTAATCAGTCCTGGGATGAGGTATTACTATGGAGACATGTAATTAGTCCTGGAGATCCAAGAGGTTGAGCTATGTGCTCGTAATTAGTCCTGGGATGCTCTTTAGAGATCTTGTTGGTCGTGCTGTGGCACATAAATGTTCTTGGGATGCTCTTTAAAGGTTTTGTCTATCCACATGTAATCAGTCCTGGAGATCCGAGAGGTTGAGCTGTATGCTCGTAATAAGTCCTGGGATGCTCTTTAGAGATCTTGCCAGTCGTGCTGTGGCACATAAATGTTCCTGGGATGCTCTTTAAAGGTATTGTGGAGGAGATGCATGTAATCAGTCCTGGGAGATCTTGCCGATCATGCTTAGGCACATAAATGTTCCCGGGATACTCTTTTCGGTATTGCATCCGCACATAAAATTAGTCCTGAGAGGCCACCTCTATCAGACCGTTTGCACAGATGATGAAGACCTGCAGGTGGTGGGCCTACATCCAGTATGAAAAAGGATTGGCTCTATAGAACTTCCTATGACGAGTAGAGTTAGAGATTGGTTGAGATAGCAGCATCAATGACGATGATGATGACGATGCATCGATGACAATGATCCCAAGAAGAAGACTTGTCTAGCAGAACTGTGTCGAGAAATACCTTCCTAGTTAAGAGGGAGTGTTGATGTATATGTAACTTCGGAATGTATTTCATCTATGTATTTCATATATATTTATTGTACCCTTATAAGAGATGTGTTATTCCTCTATAAGGAAGTGTTGTCATGTGGATTGACAAGTGTCGCAAGTGTGTGTACTTTTCGATGGGTTATTAGACCACCATGTGTGGGGTCAGCCTTGAAATATATATTATATTGTGGATGTATCTAGATAGACAAGTTGGCCCCATAGTGTAACTGGGAAAACAGGTTAAGTATAAATAGAGATCGGGAGATCTCTATTTGGATCATTCGAAAAAACACACTTCTCTCACTCAGAAAGTGGCGCACTAGTGAGGAGGAGGATCATCTACTCTAGGAGACTATATCAAGTGTATTTTGGTTGTACTTTGGTTGAGCCATTGCTCTCTCTATCTCTGAGGAAGTTGTGGGGTTTTTCACCTTAGGGTTTTCCCCACGGAAACTCTGTGTCTCTTGTCTCTCATGCTTTTGATTCTTGTGATGCTTGTGATGCTTGTTGTGATTGTTATGCATTGATATACTGTATATGTTATTCTCTCAGTAAAGATCCAAGAGTATTGTGAATTAATGCTCAAAATTTAACATCAAATAACCCAGATTAATTCTGCAAATTTTCTTTCTTTACCTTTACGTCACCTTCATAGACACCTTTGAGTTTGTCCCACACATCCTTGGCTGAGGTGCAGTGAATAACTTTGACGAATTCATTTTCTTCCAAACCGCATAGCAGTGCATTTCTAGCTTTTGCATTGCTTTCATAGATTCGCATTTGTTATGTATTAACTGGCACGCTTGTCGGAACATTGTCACTGTCAACAATGAACTGCCATACATCTACTCCGAGTGATTGCAAACACATACTTCCATCCTAACCTTACAAAAGGTGTAATTGGTGCTATCAAACCTTAGTGCTTTGTTGGTAGAAAGGCCTTCCTGCTTGTCCATATCTGCGCAAGGATCCATATTCCAGATGTTAATATGTTACTGAAGACACCCACTCTGAAACCAATTGTTGGAGTCGATTAAGCACTGATTTCTTGTGTTTACCAACACCAACTAGAAGGAGGCACCGAACCCCTAGTTTTACAGGCAGCGACTTGAAGGAAGCACCAAATCCCTATGTTCTCCAACACCAAATGGAAGGAGGCTCCAACCCCTTACTCCTTTCCCTGTCCTTCCACCCAAATATCTAAAATAAGATTCTACCTTACTGATCTTCCAACTCACACACACTTCTGATCTTCTGTTATTAATTCTACTATGTGCTACCTTCGTATGCAGACGATTCTCTATCACTGTTCTCCATACATCACTTGAATTCTCATTCCACTCAATTTTTCACTTTTGTTGATGAGTTTCTTCACGTAATGTGTGCTTCTGATCCCACAGTTTATGTCATGGTTCACTTTGTCTTTCCACCACTTCGCAACTACACTTACCAACTAATATTGTGCTTTCAATTGATAGTTTGTTGTTCTGATATTATGCATCAGTATTAGATGGAACTGCACACTACCATGGATGTGTCCGTTCTGTTTAAGTACCACAATATTTTAGAAAATTTGTGACATACTATGCATCATATGATTCGTCCTTTCGGTTTAATGCACTTGCCTCATATCATCATCATGATGACATGCATACTCGATTTTACTGTTGTTTTGTCATCGCCCATCTGATGGAATTCTCTACTTTGCACACTTCACTTCAACCTTCGTGAATCAACCAAATTCTGCACATCTTCTGATATACTTTGGTTCTATCTCTGCGCTTATCTCTTAACACATGTGTGACTGTCTGTGTGCTTCTAGTAGTACTGTCATTTGGTCCTCATGCACTTGCACATACTTCTATAATTATGCCTTTCTGTGTTTGCACATCCGCCATAGATCTACGACATCATTATACATACCATCAGTATTTCATTCTACTACATGTGCGCGCTCGGCTCCTCGCTAGATCATGTTGTTTTGTCCTTGAGCCCTTGATGCCCCAGATATAAATCTACACCTTCCACTTGAAGTTCTATGATCTTGCCATCAAGCTTACTTCAAATCTCCAATGTGCATGTCTATTTATACATGTCCTACATGGATTGTATGTCCACAAGTTGGTTGTGGCATCCCTTCTTCCTTGCTTCACAGATTGTGCTTTTGCCACATGTCATCTTTTGCGCTACTGATGTGTCATCCTTTACGAGTCTTGCACATCCATGGTCCACGCCTTAGTGGTACTTACACCTCAGCAATGTGGTCTTGTGATCTTCAATGTATCATTGCTTTGTGGTGTATGCACATCCTTGCTCTTCAACTTGGTGGGACTTTGACCCTTGTTGTACCATCACTTGTGGGTATTGTGCACTTGTTGTGTCATCTGCTATGGAATTTGTGCATACACTCGCATCAACCGCTTCACCCTTCTTGGAACTTGTGCATTCTTCACTAACTGAAAGTATCTTCTGATTGGTGATACTTGAGCGCTTCCAGGATTGTTTAACCATAAGCCATTACTTGCTGCTTGCACACTCCCGATCTTTAACCTTAAAATGTTTAGGCTTGCTTGTGCATTCCAAAATCTTATCTCGGCATGCTTGCACACTTGTACCTTTGCATAGTCAACTCCTTGGCTACTTTTTCACATGTACCTTTGCCAATTCTTTGGTTTCTACCTTGAGAGAGCATGACTTAATGGTCTTGATATATGCACAGGTACCACATGTAGTAGGATACATTACTTATGTACTTTTTTGAACTGGATCTGCATGATATATCTTCCTTATGTTCTTCTTCATACTAGTCATGCATGATGTATCCTTGGACACACATCTTTATACTGATGCAACTTCTAGATATACTTCTTCATACTGGCATCCATATCCTTTACCATCTTGTGCAATATACTTCTTCAAAGTGGCTTCCATATGCTTATTCAAGCTACTATAGGAATAATGTATCCACTTTGACATCAATGTCTCAAACTGAATCAATTGACATCCTCTTTGACATTGGTTGACAACAATGACAACCAAATTTCAACAAAATCCTTCTTCCTTTGTTTTACTTCCTACAACTCCTTTTTCTTATGTTCTGTGTGTACCAATAGTGTCATGTAGTCATTTGAAGTGAGTAACTATTAACTCCTTCTTAATCAAAGATGCTATGTAGTTGTTGTTGATATTCGAGTTAGCAGTCTCTCCATTGGCAAATTTAGAAATCGACCAAGTGTTGGTGAGGTGCTTGGTTCATTGGTAGGATCAATTAGGGGTAGTGCTCCATCCGCATTGACTTATGGTGCTTCAATGTCTACAACCTTCTCTTCAACACCCTCGACATCCACATAATAATGGACAAGTTCATTGTTCAAGGTTGTTGGCATCGAAGGCATGTTGAGGCTTTCGTCATTCGTGTCAGTGACAGTGTTCCTAATCATATTCATCATGGCTACTCTCAGCCACTCAGGGGGTGATGGATGGATTGGAAATGTCGATTCCTCATTGCTTGATCCTAGTGCCTGACCACCTTCAACGGCATTTGGATCTGATGGCTGGCGTGGCAATGTTAATTCCTCATTGTTTGATCCTAGTTCCTGACCACCTTCAATGACATTCATATCAACAGTTACATTATGGATGTTCCCAGTAGTTTCTGCAACTTCCATGTTCTTTTCAACAAGTTCATTGCCATATTGAGTATCACTTACCTCTTTGTCATCATCGCCCAATGGATGGAAATGACCTTGAGAGAGGGACGACATGTTTTCTACACCATCTATATCATATTGGCCATGTAGATCAAAGTATTGGTTGCAACCAGTATCATGTAGAAGAGCATCACAGTCTAATGGCCATATTCATGTTCGCCTAAAACCAACCTTGATGTTTGAGGGGGTGAGAGACCTTTTGAAAGCTTTACTTGCAAGTTTATCCAATTCAAGTCCTTTTACCTCAATCCCTAGGTTCTTTTCCATCCATGCTTCTCTCTCAGACTTAAAGTAAATCTTGAAAGGCCCAAAAAAACTCACATCAAGAGGTTGCAACTTGTGAGTGGTATGTGCAGGAAAATTCAACAAGTCAATGCCTATCCTGTTTTCCTCCTCAATAGTTTGTATACCTAGGTGGATTCCATGGCCATAAAAAATCAGCAGGTGTTTGTTTTGAGGTGAGACATCCACAAGTATAGAAGCATTAAAGTGAGAAATCCAATTCAAAAACAATTCTTTGGTCATCCATGCATGGGGATGTGCAACCATGCATGCCCTCGGTTCACAATTCTGAATATAGTTTTTTAGTTGATTCTTTCCCTTGAACAAATAGAACCCATGGATTAATGCACCTATTGCATTTACATAGCACAAAATTGTTATCCAATCCCTGCTCTTAGGAAAAATTTTAGGCACATTCTTGCTCCCTCTCTCGACAATCACTCGCATGCCCCAATTCCTTCCTGCATGTAAACTAGTTTCATCACAGTTCTAGATGTGGTCTGGTATATGCTGGATAGAGTGTCATAGAATCTTGAGACAAATAAAGGGTACGGATTTAAATATTTGTCTCTGTCAATCCCCTCTGATTTTCATAATACAAGCTCTGGATGCCTTAGTTTAAATCCTTCCCACGATGATTTCCCAAGGAATCCATCTCTAAATGGATTTGGATTCCCTTGATAGATTTGAGCAATGGTGGATTTCAATTGAATCAAATCCAAACCATGCCCCAATTGAGCCATTTCCTTACACCAAACAACTACCACCTCCTCCTCTTGTTCAATTAACACTCCTCTTGTTCAATTAACACTTTAAGGGGCCCTTTCCGCTTTCTATGAGTGAGGCCATTTATCCAGTATGGCATGGATGTGGGTGCAATCCCACGTTCTTTGGAAGCTGCTCTAATAGAATAACCATGGAATTCTACATCATCTATTGCAGCCAACATATACTCTTCTATCCATCGTCTAATGGCACTAATATTCTTAGTTTGAGTTGGTCCTTGAACTGTGGTTGATGGTGGAACAACACCAATAACCTCTACCTCATTTTCCTTTTCAACATCCTTGGGAACATTGTTGTTAGCAACATTTTGGCTTATGTCCTCATCTGCCTTAGAGTAATGTAGCTGGGAACCCCTGGCCCCTCGCTTCCTTTCCCTTGTTGAACAAGCATTGGAATTCAGTCTTTACATGCTTGTTGACACCTATAGAACAAGAACATAACCTCTTAATCCATAGATATGTTTTATGATGCCTCGTCGTTCTGTGTAACTTGAATTGAACAACTTTGTATTGAAATGCATAGAAGAGACAACAAACAAAGAATCTTCTAGGAGTGTGTTTTGGTGATTCTTGTATGTGTTTTCTACTATGGACTTGATTTTATAGGCCTACTCTTCTAGGAGAGTGTTTTCTACTAAGGACTCAACTTTCTTTTGGGGTAGGCTAATGTCAATGGCATCCTATATGTTTGATTTTGAAGGTCATCTTATAGTCAATGGAAGCCTTCCTTTTTTAATCTTAAGGGTAGCCTATAGTGAATGACAGCCTATTTGATTTGGAAGGGAATCCTGTATGTTTCATTTGGAAGTGCAGCCTAGAGTTAATGGCATCCTGTATTACTGGGTTATCTCAGCAGATATGAGTTGATGTAGCCTGCAATATGTGTTAGGTGTTTATATGAACAACATGTTTTGTTAATGGTCAATTGTATTGCATAATAAATAAATATTTTACTTCATTCACATTCATTCCCTTGTGTTTAAATAGAGGCTTAAATAGAGGCATAACAATCCAACATTCCTTTCATAACAGTCATAGAACATATTTCTGTTAGCAACATGTAGCATACAATAATATAACACATACAAACAATCATAGGAAAGATAGAATAGAACATACATGTAGATTGTTGACAGTGCTGATAAGCTTAATGAACTTGTGGAATGCAACAAGTGTAGAATGCAGAATGGTTGATGCTTCTTTATAGTCTTCTCCTGTTGTCTTTGATTGGTGAATTCAGTTGGCATGGATCACAAAATTTTAAATTTTAATAAGTGATTAGGATTGATCTTGGCGTGATCCGATGGTTGGAAAAATAACTTGATTGATCCCTGTGCTTATAGAATTGTTTATGTTGATTTGATTTACTTAATTGGTTTGGTGATTGGTGACATTTATTGCATTTGGAGTGTTGAATTGTGTGTGAACCGATGGCTTGAAAAGAGCCAATGACGATTTGTGTTGATCCCTACAATGCTGAGAATGTTCATGGATTATTCATGATTGATTTGATTTTTTTGGTGCCATTTATTGCATTTGGAGGGTTGAGTGGTTGAACATTCATGCATGTGAAGTTGACGAAACCCCCTCCTCTAGTGTGCAGGTATGTATGGTTGTTGGTTTATGTGGGCTCTCTCATGTTTAGGTACCCTCCAGTGGAGATTCGTTGTGTTTGAAGTGATAGGCAATCAATATGTACTTGTGAACTGGGCAATATTGGTAGTCTTAAGGTTTAGTTAGACCTTTATGTCAGATAATGTTTGGATGTGGTAGGGACAAGATGGTTTGTAAATATGGATTGTCAGTTTTGTACATTTGGTATTAATAGCACTGTTTATGGACAGATATGGGACTATTCATCTTAATTATTGTTTTTGTATGTATTTTGGACTTTATATATATATATATATATATCAGTTACTCTTTAATTTGTGAATATTTGTTCATTATCTGGTTCCTTATGGGAAGGGTTCTATGAGCACATCTAGTCCCCGCAATACTATAGAAGTCTCTCCCCTAGAACTGTCGAACCATGATTCATTTATAAATATAGTCCTCCCAATTTGCATGGGATTTATGTATTGTAATTTGTGGTACAGTGCACTTTCGTACGTGTGTATACTAACATTACATGTAAACTAAGCATCTGAAGGTGATACTAATAGTTTAACTGAAAAGCAAAGCACTAGAATGAGAAGGAAAGATACTACATGACATGAAAAGCGAAAGAACATCCAATAGATTATCGCTTACAAAGTTACAAGTTACATCAATCCTTCCCATTCTATCACGTTCTTTGTTTAGCAAATAAAGGATGTGGAAAAACTGGATTTCATCAAAGATTTTGCTTTTCTTTCCAATCCTAGTGATGAGTCTAGATAGGATGATGTTTTGGGGATTTTATTTATTGTTCATATGTTGGATGATGATAGATAAGTCCCCAAATACCATTAATTTTTGGATTTCACTTGAAGAAACCTCCATGATTCCCTAGAGAAGACGGTAGGCCTATGCTTGGTTATTTTTTGCCATACCCAGACCCCAAATAATATTGATTGTTTGAGTTCCTTCGGAATAAAAAAGGTCCCCTACACCTACCAATCCTAGAATACCGATTTTTTATTATTATATTAAAATGAATATTAATCATAAAATAAATAAATAAAACCAATGTATATAAAAATGTTATCATTTAAATTTTTGAAAAAAATATATTAAAAATATTTATAAAAACATTTAAATAAAAAGTAAACCTATAAATATTGTAATACTGTGGAACATTTTCAAAAATAAAATTATGTATTTTCTAACTTTTTGAATGGATATTCTATTCATCATCAGAGAACAAAGACGTAAAAACAATGTTTGATATCAATTTTAATACACACACACACACACACACACACACACATACATGGTTGAATTTTCATAAATTTGTAAAAACCATTATTGACTAAATAACAATGACATGAATCCTTATGTACTAGCATCCTTCCTTAATGTAGTTAGTTCCATTTTTCATTTGGATAATAGGGAAAGCATTGGTACGACCCATATGTCGTTGTTGATGTGATGGTTCTTAGTGCTATATTTGACTCTCCTCTCCTTCCCTTTTATGGTATTAGTTTGGTGTAGTACATTTATATGATACTAGTGTCCTTCCTTAAAGTTGCTAGTTCCATATGTACATAAGACAAAGTTTACATACAATTTATTCGATGACCTGATCAATTTATTTTATGGACTAATTATAACTATAATTTTAATTAACTAAATTTGTGAATTGAAATTTATTTCAAATTTTCTTATTTATGCCTATACTTCATGTCATATTTTGAAATTTTGTCTTTCCATCTACATATCAAACTAGCAGAGCTGCTTAATTTGTGGCTGGTGAACACCAATAGGCCACAAGTGTCACTAACAAGTTAAGTGTCACAAACAAGTTATATGTTGTTCTATGTGCTTTAGTGTAATCACCTGTTGTATTCTATGGACTGCTCATATCCATGCATCAACTACCAATTATTCAACATGGACAGTACACTTGTTTCATCCTCATGCAATCTAGGAAAACCATAGGCTCTATAAACTAGCACAACAACTTAACTTGTGGCTGGTGAACACCGTGTTTGACGGACAATCTACCAAGAGCGACTCGAGGTGTGATCTTCCTAACTCAACACGAGTCTAGAACAAATAGGACAGAAGATCAGTTACTTTCCTAGATCTAATTAAGGATCAAGGAACTAGATACATTTACCTTATAGATCGCTAATCCCTTTCTCCTTGAATGCTGCTCCAAGTGTGACGATCTTCAGATTCAAGCTGCAAAACCTGTCAAGACAACAAGACAACAAAATAAGTAAAATGCATCTATACAATAACAGATCTAAGTAAGCAGTCAAGTAGGAGAACTACACAATATATCATTAACACAATGAGATTTTGGTGGAAAGCAATTATATTACTGTATTGAAAGGGAAGCACATAGGATATAAAGGTTACAACCATAGACTTGACGTAGCAATCCTCATCCGATCGAACCAATGCCAAAGCCTCCAAAGGAAGTGTGAGTCTCCCAATAGATGAGTAGAGATCTATCCTAAGGCGATTTCACAAGCATGTAGACACTATATACTTCCTCCCCTTGGAATGGGAGCGAGGTTCACTTATATAGGACTAAGTGGATAGGGTAGGTTGAGATATGGTAGGAGAGAGATAGGGGATCCTTCCAAGAGGTTAGGAACCGAGTGCCAGCTCTCCAAAAAGGTCAAGGATAGAGATCCATGTAAGCTAGCTTTGAGAATGGGCTCGAAGGAGCTATTTTTGTCCATTAACTGACATCGTCACAGGCTGCAAGAAGCCAACCTGCGACGTTGCAGGTTGCTTGAGGACAACCTGCGACGATCTCTCAAAACCTAGTATAAATGGGTTTGTATCTCTTCCAGGTTAATAACTTAGTCAAGGAAAATTTAGGGATGATTACACTGAGTCTTATGATGGTAATATTTTAGGTGTAACACACCGATAGACCACAAGTTAAGTTCCATGAATACGTTATATTTTACTTTTTTTTCCATGAAAAAAAAACGTATTTTTATTCATCGCTGAAAAAAAATACAATCCTCAGTGCTAAAAAGCAGAGCTCAAAAAATTTATGTGAAAGTTTTCTTGATTAGATCATCATAGAGTGCTAATAGTGCATAAGAGTACCATAAAATAAGGGACTAATCCAGAACTTAAATTTGGAAATTTTTTGATATAGATGCAAAAAATTGGGCACATATGTGCCCCCTTGAAACTCCTCCAGTCTTAAAGATCCATAATGCAACAGACCCTGCTTGGAAATACCATCAGATGGTATAATAATAAGGTCTGGAAATTTCTGTGTGGATGTAGCCCATATTTGGTGAACAATGTTATATTGGTGTCTCTCTTGTATTGTGTTTATGTGATTTATATTTGCATCTTGTTTATTGTGATTTCTCTGCGATCCTGTTTTTCTAACAATCGGTATAACATACAAAGGTCTATTTGGAAGATAAACTCGCAGGAAAGAAGGGTGCATGGTTCGAGTGGGAGAAATGACTGAAGAAGGAAAAGAAGGTTTAGGTACTAAGTCTATGAGAAGACTCGACTCAAGGGAAAGGATTTGTTTCATTTTTTAACGAGCTTGACACAGAAAGGGAACTATGCTTGGAGAATGGTTTCATTTTTACTTAAGCTTGAAACCAAAGGTAAACTATGCTTGGGGGGTCTATTTCATTTTTTAACGAGCTTAAAAGAGGATAAAACTATGCTCATGGGAACCTATTTCATTTTTGAATGAGCTTGACATAGAAAGGGAACTATTCTCATGGGAACCTATTTCATTTTTTAACGAGCTTGAAGCCAAAGGTAAACCCTGCTCAAACTACTGGTTTCATTTTTTAGCGAGCTTGAAGCCAAAGGTAAACTCTACTCAAACTATTGGTTTCATTTTTTAGCGGGCTTGAAGCCAAAGGTAAACTCTACTCAAACTACTTGCACCTATTCAGTGGTTGGCAGTGTGCCCCCCAATGTGAGGTCCAGAGGCTGGAGATACGCTCCTCATGCTTAAGGGGAAGAAACCACTAATACATGTGGAACGTTTAGGGAAGTTTGTTGAATGGTAGTCATGTGATGATTGGGTGTCACGAAGGAAAATTGATCAATGGTCACAATCCTCCCATCATAGGGAAAATGCATCACTCGAAAGAGCGTGGACACTATAGATTTCATAGCATAGACATAATCACGTCCAAGGAGTAGATTGAAATCTAAAGGACCTTGGACAACCATGACATCAACATGAACAGTTTTACCTCTCAACATGATAGGTAACTGTAGGAGAATCCCTAAAGGTCCAGTAGGCCTTCTATTAAAAGCCAAAATATGGCCAGTAACCGACACAACCTGAGGAGACACTATAGCTTTCCAAGCAGTTGAGGATAAAATACTAACAGAAGCTCCCTCGTCAATTATAGTGCGAAAGATTTCCTTATCGACAACACCTACAGATATCTGGAAAGGAACATCTGAGGGGAGACGAGATTCTACTAGACTATTCCAATCAAAGGAAATAACCTCAGTACTTGGAGGGGGTCTCATGGAAACAGACTCTTTCCCCCCATGATCGGAACTAACTAGAAAAACATCAGTGGTTATCAATCCACTATCATCAGGGAGAGTAGGATCAGATGAAGACTGTGTCAAGGTGACAGTTGCAGTCAGAACGCTCTCTGATAGAAGAGTGGGATCGAGTGGAGATGATAGCGACTTGATCACTTCACTCTTAGGAGGAAGAGTGGGATCAATTACATATGTGATTGAATTGGTCACTTGGTCAACCAGCAGGGGGTCGAGGGACAAATTACTATCGCTTGTTGGAATCACCTGTTGAGGACTAGTAATACCTTCCAACCACCGTGAAGCTTCATCCATTCTTGGACAAAGTAAAGTACGGTGCATACCCTTGCATATCAAACAAGGATAGAGGACTTTACCCTTCCGACCCTTCAACAATGGGTCACTGGTTGAGGGAGTGTCATCAACATGATGGTCAAAGGTTGACGATACAAGCGGTTTGGGGTTTTTAGACCATACTTTTGACACTCGGGAAAGGCTGGGACAATCCTTGAGAAGGTGATCACCCTTGGAAATATTGCAAGGGAACTTGGGCTTACGAGGCATTCTCATAGAATGAGTGCCATTAGAGGCAGATGGTTGACGCTTGGTCTCTTTTGTTGAGATATTGTAACTTCAAAGAATATTATATATGTACTTTATTATTCCGGAGATGTTTCATTCCTCTGTGAAGATCTTATTGTATATCCGGAGATGTTTATTCCTCCGTCGGAATATGGTAACTTGGGTTATTAGACTTCCCTAGTGGGGGTCTTCCCTGTATGTGTTATGTGGGTCAAAGGGTTGTTAGACCACCCTAGTGGGGTCGGCCCAGTCAGTTATAATAGGGTATTTAACCTAATGGTTAAATACGAGCGTACATGTACTTGTGTAAAAGATATGTCATAGTAGTGTATAAATAGAGGAGGTGTGTTCCTCATTTGATACACTCACTCACTTGAGGATAGCGCACTTGTGGAGGAGAGGTCTGCTATTGTGGAGGAGGAGATCATGTCTCAGGGTTTCATCTTTGTATATTTCTGTTCATCTATATTGAGGAAGCTTTGCTGGGTTTTCTACCCCATGAGGGTTTCCCAGGATAAATCTCTGTCTCTTGTGTTTATGCTGTGCTTGTTGTTTCTTCAGTGATCCTGTATATGCTATTATTGTGAAATGGAATGTAATGCTGCTATTTTCTGTCTTATCACATTAAATCTTAGCATGGTATCAAAGCTAACCTGAAGGAAGACAAGGTATGGCACTTACGACACTTGCTTTACTTACGACAATTTGAAGGTTAGGGTTTTACATAGCAAAAACCAGTCATCATGGAACTTTCGCTATAAATACATTTTTGCGAAGGTTCAAGGTCTGAAAAGTTTACAGGTAGAAGATAAAATCCCCAGGTACCTTGTGTCCAAAGGGCACCCTCAGATTTGTTGTACTTTATGATTTATGATGAGTACAAGTTAGGGTTTCTGCCTCTTCCAGATCTCAGTCAAAATCAGGTGACCTTGGAAAAAAAGTCATAACTTGGGATAGGAAGCTCCAAATGAAATTTCGTAAAAAGTGATAGGTAGTACACAGACTGTACTATCTCAGGAAACGTTTTCAGATGCCGAAGGTGAACCAGTGACACGTGGAATTCCGTACAAGTTTGATCTCCTGTTTTATCCCATAAACAGGTCACGTTGCGACACTTGGAATAAATCTCTCTCAGAGAGTCCAATTGAGGTCAGACCTGTCAGGATGGAAATATAATAGGGCGAGATATCTTAGGAAAAGTTTTCAGAGGCCGAAGTTCAAACAGTGACACGTGGTACGCCGTACAAGTTCGCTCTCCTGTTTTATCCCATAAACAGGTCACGTTGCGACACTTGGCATAACTCTCTCTCAGAAAATCCAATTAAGGTTAGACCTATCAGGATGGAAAGATGACAGGTCAGGCTACTATAGAAAAATTTTTCAGACCCTGTGGAGCAAAAATTTCAGAGTTATAGCAGAAACAATCAGGTGCATATTTCTATCAAAACATAATTGCTTTTGGAGCACCTTTATTCATGGCTTCCGGAATTTAGGGTATCGGAGAAAGTTAGAATTTTTGGAATCGGAATCCACGGCTGAATGCTACTCAGGAAAATCGAAATTTAGAGACCAAGATCGAATTTTTTGGTTGGGAAGAAGACCGGGCTTGATCAAACCCTAGCTCAGGATTTTGATTGGAAAGATGGAAAATTAGGGCTTCAGCAAAAGTTGGAATTTTTGAAGTCTGTAACCACGGCTGGAAGCTCCTCAGAAAAATAAGAGTTGAGAGCCTTCGATCAAACCTTTTGATTGAGCAGAAGGGTGGGCTTCATCAAACTCTAGTTCGGGATCCTGTCTAGAAGATCTAGAAGTTTCAAAGGCAATTTTGAGGGGTCAAATTTTGGAGATTTCAAAATTGAAGTATGCTAGTTTGATCAGCTCAGCAAGACACATCCTTCCATTCATTCGGAAGTGTGAAAGTCAAAAATTGAATTTTTAGGGTTTCTCTAGAAAATCCTAATCAAGCTCCAGATCAAGTTTCAGGGGGAGTTGAGGCTAAGGCCTTACATAAGAAGACTACAAGAAGTCTCGACAGGTATGACTTAAGGAGGTTCAGGTATGTCTTGAAATCTGATTCTTGATTAAGTTCATAATGTGTTTGTCTTCATGTTATTTATTAGTACAATCTTGATTAATGTTAGAATTGTCTTATCACCCTAGTAGCAGTATGAATGCATGTGAATGATCGAAGACATTCATTGATTAGGGCTATATGATTGTACTAATGCATTATGGTGTTGTGTGAAGTTGATGTTGTCTACTAACAAGATTTAGGTACATCACGAAAGACAAATCAAGTTCCACATGAAGACAAAGACTCATCCACAATATTTGTTCTACTTACGAGGTATGTATGACTTTGATATATTATGCTTAACCTATGAGACATGCAGGTTCTAGCTCAGGATCTCTAAATCATTGAAGAGATTGTTTAGGTATGATGTACATAACTAAGCAGGTATACTAATCCAGGTATGTTTTCCTATGTCAAGTTAGAATCTTACCTTGTGTTAGGATCCCCTATATAAGTATACTTGGTATGATTGGTTATGCTTATTAATAAAGTTAATCAAGGGTTTATGCACATTATGTCTCTTATCTTGATTGATGATTTAACTAACCAGAAGAGTACTATGATCAAACAAGAATATGCATGAGTAAAAAAAGACTTCCTTGAAACCCTGAATACTAATGATCATGACTATACATATTCAAGATTATTTAGAATTAGAATGTTTTGAGAATATGCTAATGAATGTATGTTTGTGTATGAGATCATGAGGATGACACTAGTGCACACTTGAGCATGCACAGTGGTACAGAATGAATAGAAGTTCAAAAGACATACAGAAGATCAAGCGGGAGGCAACCACACAAACATAAAAGATAAGTATTTGAGTTGTTATTTGAAATAGTAAATGATATTGCCTGTAATAGGTTGTATGCATAGAATATATGATGCTGAGTGTAAACATTCATAGAGCATTGAACAATATACTACTAATATGCATATGATTGGTAAGTTGGACAAACATTCCATTGTTGCTTGTCTAGAATGAAACCTCTTTGCTGACATGCTGAGAACTGTGCACACTCTCGATAGTATGTTCTGGTAGAGATGGAAGGCATCTAGATAGACACTGTATGCATACAGGATATGGGAAAGTGTTGTGCCAAAGTATTGGTAAAAATAAGTTGCATAACTATGTAAATGATATCTGTATGCATAATAGGTTATCATGTCAATATGATTTGATGATTATGAAGTATTACTAATCATGTACTTAATTTTGATTTGTAGGAAACATCATGATGAATGATGAACACTGAATACGCGATGGATGTTCAACAAAAGGATTTACAAATCAAACACACTATAGAAGGCTCGCGGCTAGAAGATTCTCTTAGAAAGAGGAAGAGAATCATGACAAGATGTTTGCTCCAAGTGGCTAGATAAGACCATTCTCTTAATGGTGTAATTAAAGAAGAAGTGTGAATCAGGTTCTGTATGGGTACCCAGGATCGGTAGTCAATTGATGAGCTTAATGATCATCATGGGTGATGTGGATCTAAATCTTTGCTACAAGGTTGAATATGGCTTCTATACATAGATGACATGGATGCAAGAAGGAACTCACCATAGAGTTCGAATGTTGTTGAGGTTCATATCTGTAGACCCATCTAACGAGAGATGGCACAGATAGATGGCTGCATAAATGAAAATGAAATATCTCAGTTTGATGCATTACTTCCTAGGTCTAGAAGTATGGCAAGGGTCGTAAGGAATCTTTCTCAACCAGGGAAAGTATGCCGAGAAATATTTAAAGGACTTGATATGTTGGAATGTCCACTCTTATGGATTCCAACTTGAAGCTGTTGGTGAATGACTCATCAGAGTTAGTGTATATAACTCTGTACAGACAAATTATTGGGTCATTGATGTATTTAATAAATACTAGGTCAGATATATGCTTTGCTGTGAATACCTTGAGTCAGTATCTAGTGGAAACTAGATATGTTCACCTATTAGTTGCAAAGCATGTGACCAGGTACCTAAAGGATACGATAGACTTTGATCTATGCTATTTTGGAGATCATGACTTCAGATGGCTACACAGATGTTGATTGAGCAAAAAGTGTATCAGACAGGTAGAGCACATCAAGAGGATGTTATTGTCTGGGATCAGCCATGATCTTGTGGTTTAGTAGCAAGCAGTCCAGTATGGCTCTTAGCACAAGAGGAATATATGGCTGCTTGCTCTACTAGTTGTGAAGTAGTATGGCTACAGGATTGTTTGACTTAGAGATAGACCCAACTGTGATACTATGTGACAAATAGAGTTGTATCAAGATGGCAGAGAATCGAGTGTTCCAAGATATGGTGCAGAAAGGAACTATAAAGTTTGAATTTGTAACAAGTTACCAATGTACTAACCAAACCTCTACTGATCCGATGTACTAACCAAACCTCTACCTCAAGTAAAGTTTTCCAAGACAAAATTAATATAGTTTAGAAGGACCCTTCTCGAAAGGGGGAGTGATGTGATCACTTATGATGAGATTTCCCGCATCGACAGTGAGGTCAATGATGTGGTTACCTATATTGGTGATGCCGACAGAGAGGTTGGTGGATGGTCCTTAGACAGGTGTCTCTGAGAAAGAAGAGGGATTGCATCATCCTTGAACACATGTTCTAAAGAAATCCGTAGACATATGTCTTCGAGAATGAAGTCCTTGGTGGACATGATAGGATTGCATCATCCTCAAGAGAGCCGTAGATGTATGTCTTCGAGAATGAAGTCCTTGGTGGACATGATAGGATTGCATCATCCTCAAGAGAGCCGTAGACGTATGTCTTCGAGAATGAAGTCCTTGGTGGACATGACAGGATTGCATCATCCTCAAGATAGCCGTAGACGTATGTCTTCGAGAATGAAGTCCCTGGTGGACATGATAGGATTGCATCATCCTCAAGAGAGCCGTAGACATGATGTCTCCGAGAATGAAGTCCTTGGTGGACATTCGGGGATTGGATCATCCCTGGACTTCAGTCCTAAAGTGAGCCGTAGATAGATGTATCCGAGAAAGAAGAGGGATTGTATCATCCTTGAACACATGTTCTAAAAGAGAGCCGTAGACATGATGTCTCCGAAAATAAAGTCCTGAATGAACAGGTAGGGGATTGTATCTTCCCCGGACTTAGGTCCCAGAATTGATCCGTAGACTGAGGTCTCCGAGAATTGAAGATAGGACTGCATCGTCCCTGGACCTCGGTTCAAAATGTACGTGATGGGATTTCATCGTCCCTAGACATGAGATCTGTCTTAAATGGATAAGGACTGATCATCCTAGAACTGGATCGAGATTGCATCGTCCCTAGACATGAGATTTGTCTTAAATGGATAAGGACTTATCATCCTGGAACTTGATCGGGATTGCATCATCCCTAGACATGAGATTTGTCTTAAATGGATAAGGACTGATCATCCTGGAACTGGATCGGGATTGCATCGTCCCTAGACATGAGATTTGTCTTAAATGGATAAGGACTGATCATCCTGGAATTGGATCGGGATTGCATCATCCCTAGACATGAGATTTTTCTTAAATGGATAAGGACTGATCATCCTGGAACTGGATCGGGATTGCATCGTCCCTAGACATGAGATTTGTCTTAAATGGATAAGGACTGATCATCCTGGAACTGGATCGGGATTACATCGTCCCTAGACATGAGATTTGTCTTAAATTGATAAGGACTGATCATCCTGGAACTGGATCAGGATTGCATCGTCCCTAGACATGAGATTTGTCTTAAATGGATAAGGACTGATCATCCTGGAACTGGATCGGGATTGCATCGTCCCTAGACATGAGATTTGTCTTAAATTGATAAGGACTGATCATCCTGGAACTGGATTGGGATTGCATCGTCCCTAGACATGAGACTTGTCTTAAAGTGATAAGGATTGATCATCCTGGAACTTGATCTGGATTGTATCATCCATGGACCTATGTCCTAAAGAGAGCGGGATTGATCATCCTGTAATATGATCGTGTGTGTTGCAGGATATGCTGCTATGTATTAGTGAGAATACATGCTTTTGATGATAGATGTATTAGTGAGAATACATGCTTTTGATGATAGATGTATTAGTGAGAGTACATGCTTTTGATGATAGATGTATTAGTGAGAATACATGCTTTTGATGATAGATGTATTAGTGAGAATACATGCTTTTGATGATAGATGTATTAGTGAGAATACATGTTTTTGATGATAGATGTATTAGTAAGAATACATGTTTTGATGATAGATGTATTGGTGTGGATACTAATACAGATGATCCAGATGCTGTAGATCGTGATGATCTGGATGCTGTAGATCGAGATGATCCAGATGCTATAGATCGAGATGATCCAGATGCTGTAGATCGAGATGATCCAGATGTTGTAGTTCGAGATGATCCAGATGCTGTAGATCGAGATGATCCAGATGCTGTAGATCGAGATGATCGAGATGATTCCGATGCTGATAATCGTATGATGACGATGCTGATGATCGTGCGATGACGATGCTGATGATCGTGTGATGACGATGCTCACGATCGTGAGGTTTCAGATATTGATGTTGCTGTAGTTGTTTGGGTGCTGCAGAAGATAAAGACTCAGTACTGAAGATTTTGATGTTCCAGTATTGAAGATGTTCCAGTAACTGGTTGAGTTACTGCTCGTGCAGATGCTGTTATAATATCCTTCTCGTTAAGGGGGAGTGTTGAGATATTGTAACTTCAAAGAATATTATATATGTACTTTATTATTCTGGAGATGTTTCATTCCTCTGTGAAGATCTTATTGTATATCCGGAGATGTTTATTCCTCCGTCGGAATATGGTAACTTGGGTTATTAGACTTCCCTAGTGGGGGTCGGCCTTGTATGTGTTATGTGGGTCAAAGGCTTGTTAGACCACCCTAGTGGGGTCGGCCCAGTCAGTTATAATAGGGTATTTAACCTAATGGTTAAATACGAGCCTACATGTACTTGTGTAAAAGATATGTCATAGTAGTGTATAAATAGAGGAGGTGTGTTCCTCATTTGATACACTCACTCACTTGAGGATAGCGCACTTGTGGAGGAGAGGTCTGCTATTGCGGAGGAGGAGATCATGTCTCAGGGTTTCATCTTTGTATATTGCTGGTCATCTATATTGAGGAAGCTTTGCTGGGTTTTCTACCCCATGAGGGTTTCCCAGGATAAATCTCTGTCTCTTGTGTTTATGCTGTGCTTGTTGTTTCTTCAGTGATCCTGTATATGCTATTATTGTGAAATGGAATGTAATGCTGCTATTTTCTGTCTTATCACATTAAATCTTAGCATCTTTCTTATCTTTCTTCTTCTTAATCTTCCTTTTATTCTTTTTCTCACTTGCCTTCTTACTAACATCAGAGTTTTTAGTAGTAGAAGAGGAAGTGATCGAAGCCGCTTCAACATTCGACGAAGAAGGAGAAGGGTCACCATGAGATTGATGCTCATGTGGTGAAGGACCTAGGTTCGATGCAATTGGTGCACTTTGTGTAATTGGATTTGAGAATAACCATACTGGTAATCCTATCGTCAATCCAGGAAGACTCAATGTAGCCACAAAGGGAGGACCAACAGTTCCACAAGGGGGAATAAAAAAAGGCATAACCTGGAAAGGGGTCTCTAGGTTGGTAGTACCGAAAGGATCTTCCATATCTAAACTTCCTAAGAGTCTGTAAAGTACCACACAAATCAAACGCTACTCAAGTATAAAAGCAACAAGCAAACTGTGTGAATACGAGTGGATGAAAAGTCCGGATCCTCAATGGATTATCAAGGCTTCGCAACTCGCTATATACCGCAAGGTCCAACAGTAAAACACGACAAAGAGGATTGGGACCGTACCCTTGCGAGATTTATTTGACGAAAAATCTACCAAGAGCGGACTTGAGGCATGATCTCCCTAGCTCAACGCGAGTCTGGAACAAATAGGACATAATATAAGTTACTTTCCTAGATCTAATTAAGGATCAAGGAACTAGATACATTTACCTTATAGATCGCTAATCCTTTTCTCCTTGAATGTTGCTCCAAGCTTGACGATCTTCAGATTCGAGCTGCAAATCCTGTCAAGACAACAAAACAAGTAAAACGCATCTATACAATAACATATCTAAGTAAGAAGTCAAGCAGGCGAACTACACAAGATATCATTAACACAATGAGATTTTGGTGGAAAGCAATTACATTACTGTATTGAAAGGGAAGTACATAGGATAGAAATATTACAACCATAGACTTGACATAGCAATCCTCATCTGATCGAACCAATGCCAAAACCTCCCAAGGAAGTGTGAGTCTCCCAATAGATGAGTAGAGATCTCTCCTAAGGCGATTTCACCAGCATGTAGACACTATAGACTTCCTCCCCTTGGAATGGGAGTGAGGTTCACTTATATAGGACTAAGTGGATAGGGTAGGTTGAGATATGGTAGGAGAGAGATAGGGGATCCTTCCAAGAGCTTAGGAACCAAGTGCCAGCTCTCCCAAAAGGTTAGGGATAGGGATCCGTGTCAGCTAGCTTCGAGAATGGGCTCGAAGGAGCTATTTTTGTCCATTAACTAACATCGTCGCAGGCTGCAAGAGGCCAATCTGCGACATCACAGGTTGCTTGAGGACAACCTGCGACGATCTCTCAAAACCTAGTATAAACGGGTTTGTATCTCTTCCAGGTTAATAACTTAGTCAAGGAAACTTTAGGGATGATTACATTGAGTCTTATGATGGTAAGATTTTAGGTGTAACACACCGATAGGCCACAAGTTAAGTTCCATGAATACGTTATATTTTACTTTTTTTCCAAGGAAAAAAACGTATTTTTATTCATCGCTGAAAAAAAATACAATCCTCAGTGCTAAAAAGCAAAGCTCAAAAAATTTATGTGAAACTTTTCTTGATTAGATCATCATATAGTGCTAATAGTACATAAGAGTACCATAAAATAAGGGACTAATCCATAACATAAATTTGGAAAAAGTTTGATAGAGATGCAAAAAAGTGGGCACATATGTGCCCCCTTGAAACTCCTCCAGTCTTAAAGATTCATCATGCAACAGACCCTGCTTGGAAATACCATCAGATGGTATAATAATAAGGTCTGGAAATTTCTGTGTGGACATAGCCCATATTTGGTGAACCATGTTATATTGGTGTCTCTCTTTTATTGTGTTTATGTGATTTATATTTGCATCTTGTTTATTGTTATTTCTTTGCGATCCTATTTTTCTAACAATTGGTATCAGATACAAAGGTCTATTTGGAAGATAAACTCGCAGGAAAGAAGGGTGCATGGTTCGAGTGGGTGAAATAGCTTAAGAAGGAAAAGAAGGTTCAGGTACTAAGTCTACGAGAAGAATCGACTCAAGGGAAAGGATTTGTTTCATTTTTTAACGAGCTTGACACAGAAAGGGAACTATGCTCGGAGAATGGTTTCATTTTTACGCAAGCTTAAAACCAAAGGTAAACTATGCTTGGGAGGGTCTATTTCATTTTTTAATGAGCTTGAAAGAGGATAAAACTATGCTCACGGGAACCTATTTCATTTTTTAATGAGCTTGACATAGAAAGGGAACTATGCTCATGGGAACCTATTTCATTTTTTAACGAGCTTGAAGCCAAAGGGAAACCCTGCTCAAACTAATAGCTTAATTTTTTAGCGATCTTGAAGCCAAAGGTAAACTATGCTCAAACTACTGGTTTCATTTTTTAGCGGGCTTGAAGCCAAAGGTAAACTCTACTCAAACTACTTGCACCTATCCAGAGGTTGGCAGTGTGCCCCCCAGCGTGATGTCCAGAGGCTGGAGATACGCCCCTCATGCTTAAGGGGAAGAAACCACTAATACGTGTGGAACGTTTAGGGAAGCTTGTTGAATGGCAGTCATGTGATGATTGGGTGTCACGAAGGAAAGTTAATCAATGGTGACAATCCTCCCATCATAGGGAAAATGCATCACTTGAAAGAGTGTGGACACTAAGGATTTCATAGCATAGACATAATCAAGTCCAAGGAGTAGATTGAAATCTAAAGGACCTTGGACAACCATGACATCAACATAAACAGTTTTAACTCTCAACGTGATAGGTAACTGTAGGAGAATCCCTAAAGGTCCAGTAGGCCTTCTATTAAAAGCCAAATATGGCCAGTAACCGGCACAAGCTGAGGAGACACTATAGCTTGCCAAGTAGTTGAGGATAAAATACTAACAGAAGCTCCCTCGTCAACTATAGTGCGAAATATTTCCTTAGCGACAACACCTACAGATATCTGGAAAGGAACATCTGAGGGGAGACGAGATTCTTCTAGAAAATTCCAATCAAAGGAAATAACCTCAATACTTGGAGGAGGTCTTGTGGAAATAGACTCTTTCCCCCCATGATCGGAACTAACGAGATAAACATTAGTGGTTATCAATCCACTATCATCAAGGAGAGTAGTATCATATGAAGACTATGTCAAGGTGATAGTTGCAGTCAGAACGCTCTTTGATAGAAGAGCGGGATCGTGTGGGGATGACAGCGACTCGATCACTTCACTCTCAAGAGGAAGAGTGGGATCAATTACATATGCAACTGAATTGATCACTTGGTTAACCAGCGGGGGGATGAGGGACAAATTACTATCGCTTGTTGGAATCACCTGTTGTGGACTAGTAATACCTTCCAACCGCTGTGAAGCTTCATCCATTCTTGGACAAAGGAAATTATGGTGCATACCCTTTCATATCAAACAGGGATATAGGAGTTTACCCGTCCGACCCTTCAACAACGTGTCACTGGTTGAGGGAGTGTCATCAACATGATGGTCAGAGGTTGATGATACAAGCGGTTTGGGGTTTTTAGACCACACTTCTGACACCCGGGAAAGGTCGGGACAATCATTGAGAAGGTGATCCCCCTTGGAAAGATTGCAAGGGAACTTGGGCTTACGAGGAATTCTCATAGAATGAGTGCCATCAGAGGTAGATGGTTGATGCTTGGTCTCTTTCTTATCTTTCTTCTTCTTAATCTTCCTTTTTTTCTTCTTCTCACTCTCCTTCTTACTAACATCAGAGTTTTCAGTAGGAGAAGAGGAAGTGATGGAAGCTTCTTCAACATTCGACGAAGAAGGAGAAGGGTCACCATGAGATTGATGCTCATGTGGCGAAGGACCTAGGTTCGATGCAATTGGTGCACTTGGTGTAACTGGATTGGAGAATAACCATACTGGTAATCCTATCGTCAATCCAGGAAGACTCAATGTAGCCACAAAGGGAGGACCAATAGTTCCATAAGGGGGAATAAAAAAAGGCATACCCTGGAAAGGGGTCTCTAGGTTGGTAGTACCAGAAGAATCTTTCATATCTAAACTTCCTAAGAGTCTGTAAAGTACCACACAAATCAAACGCTACTCAAGTATAAAAGCAACAAGCAAACTGTGTGAATAGGAGTGGATGAAAAGTCAGGATCCTCAATGGATTATCAAGGCTTTGCAACTCGTTATATACCGCAGGGCCCAACAGTAAAACACGACAAAGAGGATTGGGACCGTACCCTTGCGAGATTTGTTTGATGGAAAATATACCAAGAGCGGACTCAAGGCATGATCTCCCTAGCTCAACGTGAGTCTAGAACAATTAGGACATAATATAAGTTACTTTCCTAGATCTAATTAAGGATCAAGGAACTAGATATGGTTACCTTATAGATCACTAATCCTTTTCTCCTTGAATGCTGCTCTAAGCTTGATGATCTTCAGATTCGAGCTGCAAAACCTGTCAAGACAACAAGACAACAAAACAAGTAAAACGCATCTATACAATAATAGATCTAAGTAAGCAGTCAAGCAGGAAAACTACACAAGATATCATTAACACAATGAGATTTTGGTGGAAAGCAATTATATTACTATATTGAAAGGGAAGTACATAGGATAAAAATATTACAACCATAGACTTGACGTAGCAATCCTCATCCGATCGAACCAATGCCAAAGCCTCCCAAGGAAGTGTGAGTCTCCCAATAGATGAGTAGAGATCTCTCCTAAGGCGATTTCACCAGCATGTAGACACTATAGATTTCCTCCCCTTGGAATGGGAGTGAGGTTCACTTATATAGGACTAAGTGGATAGGGTAGGTTGAGATATGGTAGGAGAGAGATAGGGGATCCTTCCAAGAGGTTAGGAACCGAGTGCCAGCTCTACCAAAAGGTCAGGTATAGGGATCCATATCAGCTAGCTTCGAGAATGGGATCGAAGGAGCTATTTTTGTCCATTAACTGACATCGTCGCAGGCTGCAAGAGGCCAACCTGCGACATCACAGGTTGCTTGAGGACAACCTGCAACGATCTCTCAAAACCTAGTATAAATGGGTTTGTATCTCTTCCAGGTTAATAACTTAGTCAAGGAAACTTTAGGGATGATTACATTGAGTCTTATGATGGTAAGATTTTAGGTGTAACACACTGATAGGCCACAAGTTAAGTTCCATAAATACATTATATTTTACTTTTTTTTCCATGAAAAAAAACATATTTTTATTCATCGCTGAAAAAAAATACAATCCTCAGTGCTAAAAAGAAAAGCTCAAAAAATTTATGTGAAAGTTTTCTTGATTAGATCATCAGAGAGTGTTAATAGTGCATAAGAGTACCATAAAATAAGGGACTAATCCATAACTTAAATTTGGAAAAAGTTTGATAGAGATGCAAAAAAGTGGGCACATATGTGCCCCCTTGAAACTCCTCCAGTCTTAAAGATCCATCATGCAATAGACCCTGCTTGGAAATACCATCAGATGGTATAATAATAAGGTCTGGAAATTTCTGTGTGGACGTAGCCCATATTTGGTGAACCACGTTATATTGGTGTCTCTTTTTTATTGTGTTTATGTGATTTATATTTGCATCTTGTTTATTTTTATTTCTTTGCGATCCTGTTTTTCTAACAATTGGTATTAGATACAAAGGTATATTTGGAAGATAAACTCGCATGAAAGAAGGGTGCATGGTTCGAGTGGGAGAAATGGCTGAAGAAGGAAAAGAAGGTTCAGATACTAAGTCTACGAGAAGACTCGACTCAAGGGAAAGGATTTGTTTCATTTTTTAACGAGCTTGACACAAAAAGGGAACTATGCTTGGAGAATGGTTTCATTTTTACGCAAGCTTAAAACCAAAGGTAAACTATGCTTGGGAGGGTCTATTTCATTTTTTAACGAGCTTGAAAGAGGATAAAACTATGCTCAGGAGAACCTATTTCATTTTTTAATGAGCTTGACATAGAAAGGGAACTATGCTCATGGGAACCTTTTTCATTTTTTAACGAGCTTGAAGCCAAAGGTAAACCCTGCTCAAACTACTGGTTTCATTTTTTAGCGATCTTGAAGCCAAAGGTAAACTCTACTCAAACTACTGGTTTCATTTTTTAGTGAGGTTGAAGCCAAAGGTAAACTCTGCTCAAACTACTTGCACCTATTCAGAGGTTGGGAGTGTGCCCCCCAACGTGATATCCAGAGGCTAGAGATACGCCCCTCATGCTTAAGGGGAAGAAACCACTAATACGTGTGGAACGTTTAGGGAAGTTTGTTGAATGGTAGTCATGCGATGATTGGGTGTCATGAAGGAAACTTGATCAATGGTCACAATCCTCCCATCATAGGGAAAATGCATCACTCGAAAGAGTGTGGATACTACGGGTTTCATAGCATAGAGATAATCACGTCCAAGGAGTAGATTGAAATCTAAAGGACCTTGGACAACCATGACATCAACATAAACAGTTTTACCTCTCAACGTGATAGGTAACTGCAGGAGAATCCCTAAAGGTCCAGTAGGCCTTCTATTAAAAGCCAAAATCTGGTCGGTAACCGGCACAAGATGAGGAGACACTACAGCTTGCCAAGAAGTTGAGGATAAAATACTAATAGAAGCTCCCTCGTCAACTATAGTGCGAAATATTTCCTTATCGACAACACCTACAGATATCTGGAAAGGAACATCTGAGGGGAGACAAGATTTTGCTAGACTATTCCAATAAAAGGAAATAACCTCAGTACTTGGAGGGGGTCTCGTGGAAACAGAATCTTTTCCCCCATGATCGAAACTGACTAGAAAAACATCAGTGGTTATCAATCCACTCTCATCAGGGAGAGTAGGATGAGATGAAGACTGTGTGAAGGTGATAGTTGCAGTCAAAACACTCTCTGATAGAAGAGCGGGATCGAGTGGAGATGACAGCGACTCGATCACTTCACTCTTAGGAGGAAGAGTGGGATCAATTACATATGCGACTGAATTGATCACTTGGTCAACCAGCGGGGGGGGTCGAGGGACAACTTACTATCGCTTGTTGGAATCACTTGTTGAGGACTAGTAATATCTTCCAACCACCGTGAAGCTTCATCCATTCTTGGAAAAAGGAAAGTACGGTGCATACCCTTGCATATCAAACATGGATATAGGACTTTACCCTTTCGACCCTTCAACAATGGGTCACTGGTTGAGGGAGTGTTATCAACATGATGGTCAGAGGTTGACAATACAAGCGGTTTGGGGTTTTTAGACCACACTTCTGACACCTAGGAAAGGCCGGGACAATCCTTGAGAAGGTGATCACCCTTGGAAAGCTTGCAAGGGAACTTGGGCTTACGAGGCATTCTCATAGAATGAGTGCCATCAAAGGTAGATGGTTGACGCTTGGTCTCTTTCTTATATTTCTTCTTCTTAATCTTCCTTTTCTTCTTCTTCTCACTCGCTTTCTTATTAACATCATAGTTTTTAGTAGGAGAAGAGGAAGAGATGGAAGCAGCTTCAACATTCGACAAAGAAGGAAAAGGGTCACCATGAGATTGATGCTCATGTGGTGAAGGACCTAGGTTCGACGTAATTGGTGCACTTTGTGTAACTGGATTGGAGAATAACCAGACTGGTAATCCTATCGTCAATCCAGGAAGATTCAATGTAGCCATAAAGGGAGGACCAACAGTTCCACAAGGGGGAATAACAAAAGGCATACCCTGGAAAGGGGTCTCTAGGTTGGTAGTACCAGAAGAATATTCCATATCTAAACTTCCTAAGAGTCTGTAAAGTAGCACACAAATCAAACGCTACTCAAGTATAAAAGCAACAAGCAAACTGTGTGAATAGGAGTGGATGAAAAGTCAGGATCCTCAATGGATTATCAAGGCTTCACAACTCGCTATATATCGCAGGGTACAACAGTAAAACACGACAAGGAGGATTGGGACCATACCCTTGCGATATTTGTTTGACGGAAAATCTATCAAGAGCAGACTCGAGGGATGATCTCCCTAGCTCAACGCGAGTCTAGAACAAATAGGACAGAATATAAGTTACTTTCCTAGATCTAATTAAGGATCAAGGAACTATATACGTTTACATTATAGATCGCTGATCCTTTTCTCCTTGAATTCTGCTCCAAGCTTAACGATATTCAGATTCAAGATGCAAAACTTGTCAAGACAACAAGACAACAAAACAAGTAAAACGCATCTATACAATAACAGATCTAAGTAAGCAGTTAAGTAGGCGAACTACACAAGATATCATTAACACAATGAGATTTTGGTGGAAAGTAATTATATTACTATATTGAAAGGGAAGTAGGATATAAATATTACAACCATAGACTTGACATATCAATCCTCATCCGATCGAACCAATGCCAAAGCCTCCCAAAGAAGTGTGAGTGTCCTAATAGATGAGTAGAGATCTCTCCTAAGGCGATTTCACCAGCATGTAGACACTATAGACTTCCTCCCCTTGGATTGGGAGTGAGGTTCACTTATATAGGACTAAGTGGATAGGGTAGGTTGAGATATGGTAGGAGAGAGAAAGAGGATTCTTCCAAGAGGTTAGAAACTGAGTTCCAGCTCTCCCAAAAGGTCAGAGATAGGGATCCATTTCATCTAGCTTCGAGAATGGGCTCGAATGAGCTATTTTTGTCCATTAACTGACATCGTCGCAGGATGTAAGAGGCCAACCTGCGACGTTGCAGGTTGCTTGAGGACAACCTACAATGATCTCTAAAAACCTAGTATAAATGGGTTTGTATCTCTTCCTGGTTAATAACTTAGTCAAGGAAACTTTAGGGATGATTACACTAAGTCTTATGATGGTAATATTTTAGGTGTAACACATCGATAGGCCACAAGTTAAGTTCCATGAATACGTTATATTTTACTTTTTTTTCCAAGAAAAAAAACATATTTTTATTCATCGCTGAAAAAAAATACAATCCTTAGTGCTAAAAAGAAAAGCTCAATAAATTTATGTGAAAGTTTTCTTGATCAGATCATCATAGAGTGCTAATAGTGCATAAGAGTACCATAAAATAAGGGACTAATCCATAACTTAAATTTGGAAAAACTTTGATAGAGATGCAGAAACCTGGGCACATATGTGCCCCCTTGAAACTCCACCAGTCTTAAAGATCCATCATGCAACAGACCCTGCTTGGAAATACCATCAGATGGTATAATAATAAGGTCTGGAAATTTCTATGTGGACGTAGCCCATATTTGGTGAACCACGTTATATTGGTGTGCCCCGTGTATTGTGTTTATGTGATTTATATTTGCATCTTGTTTATTGTGATTTCTCTGCGATCATGCTTTTCTAACAATTGGTATCAGATACAAAGGTCGATTTGGAAGATAAACTCGCAGGAAAGAAGGGTGCATGATTTGAGTGGGAGAAATGGCTGAAGAAGGAAAGTTTAAGGTCGATAAATTTAGCAGCCAAAACTGCCAGTTAAGGAAGATGCAAATGGAGGACTATCTATATCAGAAGGATCTATTCCTACCATTGGCAGGAAAAGAAAAAAATTTAGTGACTATGAAGGACGAAGAATGGGATGTTCTTGACATAAAGGCACTAGGAACAATATGGATGTTCCTGGCTTCGCCGGTGGATTTCAATATCTCAAAGGAAAATACAACGGAGGGTTTGATGAGTGCATTGGGTAAACTGTGTAAAAAACCCTCGACCTCCAACAAGGTATTTCTAATGAATCATTTATTTAATATGAAGATGTCAAAAGATGGTTCTATTGATGATCATTTAAATGAATTTAATACGATTACCAATCAGCTAAGTTCTATAAATGTGAACTTTGATGATGAGTTTAGGGATCTTCTAATATTGTGCTCATTGCCAGAAAGTTGGAATGGCTTGGTCATGGTTTTAAGTAACTTTGTCTCTAGTTCAAATACTTTGAAATTTGATGATGTTGTTGGTATTATTCTTAGCGACGAAATGTGAAGGAAAAGCACAAGTGAGACATCAGGTAATGCGTTGACCATGGAGAGAAGGGGAAGACAAAGTGAGAGAGGAAAGATCCCAGGTAATCGTAGCAAGTCTAGGAAGGGAATATCCACATCTAGATTGGGAAATATAGAGTGTTGGAACTATGGAAAGAAAGGACATTTGAAGAAATACTGTAGATCTCTAAATAAGAAAGGAGATGGATAGCAGGAGACTACTTAGCAAGCAAATGTAGCAGGTGATGTGTTACAAGATGTTTTGATTCTTGAATTAGACAATACTAGTGATTACTGGGTAGTATATTCAGGGGATTCGTGTTATGCTACACCCCATAAGAAATTCTTTCATGATTATGTTCTAGGCGATGTTGGACATGTTTTATTGGGTGATGATGAAACATGTAAAATTGTTGGAATGGGTAAGGTAGGGATAAAGTTAAAGAATGGAGGTGAATGGATGTTGAAATATGTAAGGAATATTATTGCTATGAAAAGAAATCTGATCTCAATAGGGTAGTTGGGAGATAGTGGTTGTTTATCTACATTTATAGAAACGTGGTGGAAGATCACTAAAGGATCAATGGTGATAGAAAAAGGAGACAAGATAGGTATGTTGTATTTATGTCCTCATAATACTAAATATTATATCTCTTCAGCTTCCATAGGAACATATACAACATTATGAAATCATAGGCTTGGCCACATGAGTGAGAAGGGGATGCAGTTTCTCCACTCAAGGAAGTTGATTCCAGATCTAAAGCACGTAAGTTTGGAATTCCGTGAGAATTATGTTTATGGAAAACAAAAGAGAGTCATATTTGTCAAGGTTGGGAAACATAAGAAGAGTGAAAAGTTAGAGATTGTGCGTACATATGTATGGGGACTGGCTTAGGTACAATCTCTTGGTGGCTCTTGTTATTATGTTACTTTTATTGATGATGCAACTAGAAAAACTTGGGTTTATTGCATTAGAAATAAATATTATGTGCTTGCTACTTTTAAGAAGTGGAAAGCTTTGGTTGAGAATGAGACAGGAAAAAGGTTGAAGTGTTTCAGATATGATAATGGAGGTGAATACTGTGACAATGATTTTAATAGTTACTGTTCACACCATGAGATTCTTAGAGATAATATAGTCCTAGGAACAACACAAGAACATGGTGTGTTAGAAAGGATGAACAGAACAATCATGGAGCGTGCAAGGTGTATGCAATTGCATGTAGGGTTCCCTTACAGTTTTGGGCAGATGTTGTAGACATTGTTGTTTACTTAATAAACATAGGGCCTTCAAGCGCTTTGAATGGTGGTATTCCATAGGAGACATTGATAGGTAAAAAGGTAAACTACTTATTTATAAGAAATTTTGGTTGTGAAGCATTCGTCCATATTGATAAAGAAAATAGAATAAAGCTTGATGCTAAATCTAAGAAGTGTACCTTTATTGGATATGGGGTTGATGATTTTGGTTATCGCTTATGGGATTATGAAAATAAAAAATGATTAGGAGTAGATATGTGGTATTCAATGAAAAGGTCATGCATAAAGATTGGTTGCAGGGAAATAAACATGAAAAGGAAAACACATAGTACACAGTACTTAATGAAATAAAAGAAAATGAAGTTCCAAAGGTGCCAGAAAATTAAGAACAACAGCAGGCACCTCAAAATCATGCAAGTGTTAGAAGATCTACTAGGTCAAGTAGATCCCCTGAACAATACTCTCCTTCAATGTATTATTTATTTATGACTGAATCTGGTGAACCAAAATTTTATGAAGAAGCAATGCAGGTGGAAACTAGAAAGAAGTGGGAGAAATGCATGAATGAGGAGATGGACTCATTGGTAAGAAACTGGACTTGGGATTTGGTTCAATTGCTTGAAGGTAAAAGAGCATTGAAAAATAAATGGGTTTACAATTTGAAGGAAGAAGATGGAGGAAAGAAGCAGTACAAGGCTAGACTTGTTGTAAAGGGGTTTTCCCAGAAGAAAGGTATAGATTTTGATGAAATATTTTCTATTGTTGTTAAAATGACTCCAATTAGAACTTTTTTAAGTCTAGTGGTGGTAGAATATTTGCATCTTGAACAGTTAGATATAAAAACAACCTTTCTCCATGGGGATTTGGAGGAATATATTTATATGCAGTAGCCACATGGGTATGAGGTCAAAGGAAGGGAGAATTTGGTATGCAAGTTGAAGAAGAGCTTGTATGGATTGAAGCAAGCTCCAAGGTAGTGGTATTTGAATTTTGATAGGTTTATGATTGAATGTGTTTATAGTAGATGTCATTATGACCACTGTGTTTATTTCAAGAGGCTAGATAATGGAAGATATATTATCTTGTTATTGTGTGTGGATTACATGCTTGTTGAAATGTCTAACATGCAGGATATAAATGTGCTCAAAAGGAAGTTAGATAAATCATTTGCGATGAAGTATTTGCATGATGCAAAGAAAATCCTTGGTATGAGAATAACAATAGACATGAAAAATCACAAATTGACATTGTCTCAGGGTGAGTACATAGAAAAGGTGTTGGATAGGTTTAGAATGAAGAATGCAAAACTAGTTAGTACACCTTTGGCCAACCATTTCAAACAAAGTAAGGAGATGTGTCCCAAGACATAGGAAGAGATAGACTACATGTACATGGTTCCCTATTCATGAGTAGTTGACAACTTTATGTATGCCATGGTGTGCACAAGACCAGATATTGCACATGCAGTGGGAGTTGTGAGAATGTATATGAACAATCTAGGTAAAGAACATTGGAAGGAAGTATGGTCGATTCTTCGGTATTTGAGAGTTACTACCACTCATGCGTTATGTTTTGGAGGTTCAAACACTGTTCTACATGGATATGTTGATGCAGATATGACAGGTGATTAAGATAGCATGAGGAGCACCATGGGGTATGTCTTTACTATAGGTGGAACAACAGTAAGTTGGATTTCAAAACTGCAAAAGGTTGTTTCACTTTCAACAACAGAAGTAGAGTATGTTGTTGCTACAGAGGCGAGTAAAGATGTGGTTTGGTTACAGAGGTTTGTAGAGGAATTGGGTAAGAAGCAGGAGTATAAAAGGTTGTATAGTGACATACAGAGTGCCACTCATCTTGCAAAGAAATATCCTTCCATTCTAATACTAAACATACACAACTCAAGTACCATTTCATACATTTTGTTCTGGAAGATGAATTGCTGAAGTAGGAAAAGATACACACTAGCCAGAATCCTGCAGACATGTTAACAAAGGTAGTAACCATAGAGAAACTGAGTTCCTACTCAATTTCAGTTGGCCTTTAATTATGAAGGTGATTATGAGAAATTTTGTAGGTCCAAGGTTTAGAGTATAGTCCAACAAGTGTAGTAGCGACGGAGTTGTTGTGATCAGTCTTCAAGTGGGAGATTGTTGGTTGTGGAGCCTAATCTTCCTTATTCAGAGTTAGTGTTTGGATCCCATCCCATGATGGGGGGTTTTGGGGGGGATTCCCCCCCAATATAGTCTTTGACCCCCCCCCATGGTGGGGGTTTAGGGGAAGTGCCCCCGTAACAAAAATTTTGAAAAAAATGCCTTGTAAAAGGTTGTAATTTCATAGTCATGACTTGGTCAATAATGGATGATTTATGGGCCCATGGTATTGGGTGTTCCATAGTATTTTCCCATGGTAATTCCTCTTTAAATGAATGAAATGTAATACGATTGTGTATTGTAGCATTGTAAAGATCTATATGATTGTCTAAGAGAGAATGTGAGAGAGTGAAGAGGAAATTGCAGCAGATGTGCTGCGGGTTGTATCTCTTTATTTTTTTGGATGGTATAATAATAAGGATTGGCAATTTCTGTGTGGATGCATCCCATCTTGGGTGAACCACGTTATATTGGTGTCTCTCTTGTATTATGTTTATGTGATTTATTTTTGCATCTTATTTATTGTTATTGCTCTACGATCATGTTTTTCTAACAATTGGAGGATTCATATCTCTAATTTGGGGTTGAAATCTTGCTTGTAGAGGGCACAATAGTGGAAGTAAATCACTCATTTGGACTAGTATTTTTTCTTGCTTTCCCTATGGTTATGTAGTAGCCATTTCTACTCTCTATGTAGAATATATTTCTCTATATTTTGAGTTGTTGTAGCAGCAATTGATGTACTCTCAGGAATTTTCCCACTCTTAATAAAAAATCACAATGTTTTACTCTTATGTTGTACAATGTTTCAATCCGGGTTGATCTATGAGTAAATATATTTTTGAATGGTTTTGTAAACTTGGTGTATGGGTTTGAAATATTCATATGAGCCTTTGATATCTATTATTAACCTATTTGGTTCGGACTAAGTGTATTTGGAAGCTTTTAGTGTCCATTTTGGAGTTTTACAGTTGTGTATGTTTATAATATTGCACTATGGTTTTGGGGGCCAAAAGTCAGTTTCTGGTTCGACCATTTTTAAGTGTTTTTGGGATCTGAAAACTATTCCACTACGTTGGGATCATCATTTCCAGTAGGAAACACTTTTCATTTCATCCAAAATGGTTTTCGTATGCCCAATTTATGATCATTTTACCAGTCGATCAACCTGTACAATTATGCTAACTCACCCTTAGTTATAAATGTTTGTGTATAGTGTATAGTGCTCAAAGCTTCCATAAAATTCATCTGAAGTCTGTTAGTGGTAATATTGGGAGTATTTGGGTCCATTTGAAGCTTCTTGGTTCATATTCGAGTCTGTTAGGAGGTGTTTGGGAAGAATTGGAAGTCTCATGTTCTGTGTGGTCAAATTTGAACTAATGCTGCTAGTTTCGAATCCAGTGATTCTCTAGGGTTGCATTGGGGTTGATAGCTCTGAGTATTTGATCAGGGATATTATTGAACGAATTACAATGGTTTGAAAGAATACATTTTTGGTTTCACCATATTATTCATATTTTGGTAAATATAATAAATCCATTGTTTGGGAAAAATTGGGGATCCATTTTCAATCTATTGGAAAGTTGGAGTTAATGTGCCTTACTTTTAATTGTGTACATTACAGTTATATCAGAGCATGTTCCTCGACAACTATGGGAACTGAATCCAATTTGAATAAGGTTTGCAGACATGGATGTACCTAGTGATGACATGTTGGAACTGAATGCATGGGAGTTTGAGGAGAGCTTAACATGGGAAGAATCATTTTTTGAAGATAGTTTCAATTATTTGGTGGATGAAAATGAAAGAGATGAAACAGTGGACAGAGGTTGGCATAATTCTAATGAGTTGGATGATTCCTTTTGTGACAGCATGTACAATGTTGGAGAGTAAATTTATTCAATGTCTAGTCTTGTAGAGGGTAGAATATTACCCCATTTTCATCATGTCTAGGCCATAGAGGAGGAGAAACTTGGATGGGAGAAGTCAAGGAAGTACCATGAGAAGATGCCAAAGAAATATTACTAGGCATATTGAGAGATAGAGCATAATTTGCAGCAGTGCAAAGCCTTGCTACCAGAATGTTCGACATCAATAATTATGGCAAGGATGTTTGGTACCTCTACAAAGAGAGAAAGCAAGGGTTTCTCTTATAAGATTGGTTCAGGAAGAAATGGATCCATGGTCATTGTTCAGCCTACATATGAAAATGAGCATGGTAGTGGAGAAACATCTCTTGGATTAGATTTATAGGAAGAACAAAAATCAACCTTCCATTCCCCATTAGAGATTCACCTAAAGCTAATGTCAACTGCACAAAGGATGGAAACATAACACCAAGGTATGTTAACAATTTTGATTTTTACGTTAATACTATTTCCTTGCACCATCATGAGATAGAAGTCATTCCATGTGAAAATTATGAAATTGTAGAGTTTTCTAATTTTTACATTGTAGAATTGGAAGCTAAAAGGGAAGAATGTGTTGTGGATTCATGCCACAAGCATTTTGATTTTTTATATCAGCCATTAGAAAACGTGAATTAGACACAAGAATTGGAAAATGAGTGGTAACAAAGATCTATGAAGGAAAGTTTGTTGGAATCCCAAATAAGGTATAACAAAGAAATCTATCTTCAACCATTATCCCTTCCAATGGAAGAATATGCAGAAGTTGAGCATGACAAGGAGACGATTGGTGGAACTATTGGGTTGGTGGAGGGGCCACTTGTGATGGTTCCACAAGAGGAGCATTCAAATTTGCAAGTACTTGAGGAGATATTTGACATGGAGAATGTTGACCAAGTACTTGTTTTGTATCAGGAGGATCATGAGATGCCTCTATGGGAGAGAGACTTAGTCATGGAGGAGGTAGATGTGTACACTTTTTATGGACTAGCCAACAAAGGACTATGTGCATACCTGGATTGGTGGATAGGTTCATAAAAAATATGGATACACAAGGGAGGTCGAGTTCATCTTGCATCAATATAGGGCTATTTGGAACACTAGTTCCTTTCCAGTCTCGTGAACAGCAACATATGAATCTATGGTTGTTTTATGATTCCTTCATCATTCAAGGAAGGACATGGGAGTTTCACCTAAGTCGGTTGGATGGGACAAGTGAGAGTGATGTGAGCCATAGGGCTAGTGTGCATGGTACACAAGAGGAGCTTCATGTTTTGTTTGAGAGGATTAGAGGTTCAAATGAGCATTGGGAGTGATGAACTTCCAATATGGTGGTGGGATATTGGCATCCTTCAGAGTAGTAGATTGATCCAAATGACAATATTGATATGAGGGGTGCAACATAGATAGTGGGATCCTAGTATTACTTGGTTCAATAGTTTAGCAGTTGACACAAGAGCTAGAGCTAACCATCTGTGCTAGGAGCCTATCCATGTGGATCAGTGGATTAGTTTCCTAGGTGGGATACCTTATGATGGAGAGATACAATGTTTTCCCACTAGGTGGATTGGGAGACTACAAGATGCTCTTTGTGTCGAGACTATACAGGGGAGAGATGGATGCAATATGTTAATTTTTCAGAATTTACTTCAATTTGATCTAGGATCTTAACTGAGAGAACAACATGTACAACATATCTACAGCATATCAATCATGGACACAATAATGCAAGCACACAAGAGACACAAAGTTTACTTAGGGAAAACCATAAAGGTGAAAAACCCCAATAACTTCCTCAGAGATAGATAGAGCACTGATACAACCCAAGCATAAGAGATAGACATCTCCTAGCAGCAGCTTCTCCTCCTCCACAAGTGCACCACTCTCCCAAGAGTGTGAGAGAGAATAGAATGATGAAATAGAGTGCCTCCCGCACTCTATTTATACTTGACTTGACTTTCCTAATAACCTTTACTAGGTCGGCCTTAACTTAACCACATAACATAATGATGACTGGGCTGACACCCAATAGGGTGGTCTAATAACCCTTTGACCCACATGGCCGACTCCCAATAGGGTGGTCTAATAACCCTTCGATCCACATGACTTATACAGGGCTGACCCCAACAAGGTGGTCTAATAACCCATCAAGTATAAATTACGACACTTACAATATAAATGACGACACTTCCGTATAGAGGAATAATAACATCTCTATAGGAATACAAACACTTCCGTATAGAGGAATAATACCATCTCTATAGGAGTACAATATACATATATGAAATACATTCTGAAGTTACATATACACCAACACTCCCTCTTAACTAGGAAGGTATTTCTCGACACAGGTCTTCTAGTAGAAGTCTTCTTCTCTGGATCATCGTCACTGGATAATCGTCATCGAGTCATCGTCTTGTCATTGCTGCTACTATCTCAATCAATCTCTGAATCTACTCGTCATAGGAAGTTCTATAGAGCCAGTCCTTTTTCATACTGGATGTAGGCCCACCACCTGCAGGTCTTCATCATCAATGGCCATACTGTGGAAATCTCAGGACTTATTACGTGCATCACAAAACCTTAAAAGAGTCTCTTGGCTAGCAAGAACCCTAAAGAGCATCTGAGGCCTTTTTCATCTTGTCCAGATCTCAAGGACTGATTACATGTGACTCCACCACAAAACCTCGAAAGAGAATCCCAGGACTGATTACGAGCACATGGCTAAACCTATCAGATTTCCCAGGGCACAAATTACATGTGGTCACCACAAAACCTCGAAAGAGCATCCCAGGACTGATTACGAGCACACAGCTGAACCTATCGAATCTCCCAGGGCACAAATTACATGTGGTCGTGGCAAAACCTCGAAAGAGCATCCCAGGACTGATTACGAGCACACGGCTCAACCTATCGTATCTCCCAGGGCACAGATTACATGCCATAGGACAAAACCTCGAAAGAGCATTTGCCAGATATCCCAGGGCACAAATTACATGCCATAGGCAAAACCTCGAAAGAGTATCTACAAATCTCCCAGGGCACAAATTATATGTCCTGTTGTTGGTACAACACCCCCCCATTTTATTTTTGAAAATTATTGGGGCCCCTCCTCTTTTTTGAGTATGTTTTCCTTAGAAAGTTTTGCAGCATTTTAGCATCCTGTTATTTAGTTTCTCAATCTTAAACTTGCCTTAGAACTTTTCGAGTTATGTCTTTTGACGAAACAAACTCAGCCTTTTGGCCCACAACGGCGGAAAATTTGAGCTAACTTTGCCGAAATAGCGGAAGAGTTGGCCCAAGTCTTCCAAAACCATAGAAGAAAAACCTAAGTCGATCTGAAGAGGAAAAGTTAACTTAAAGTCTTCGAAGAGACGAAACGTTTAATCAAACAAGCTCGCGACGGAGCAAAATTGTCAAAACCTTCAGCTACAGTGGAAGCTTTCTTATAACTCTTCCACAAGCACCGAAAACGCAACAACTTTTCTTTCGGAAATACTCGTCCATTGTTTCTGCACCAACAAACCTTAGCCTTTTTTGGAAGACTTTAGATATCTTTCCCGTGGAAGCGGAAGCTCTCATTTAAATCCACCGTGATACATTACCCATTCGCGGAAGCACTCACACAAATCTCCCGCAACGGTGAACCATTTTTTGCTTTTCTTCCCGCGTAATTTGGAAGCATTGGCATAAGCCTCCTGCTCTTGACGGTCGCATTTATCAAAAAAATTTCGACGTGACCCAGCCGTACGCAAGCTTAATACCCGTTTAATGGCATAAAACCACTAGATTAATGACCCACACGTGCCAATTCATATATATAGGGGTGAGACCCTGTTACCTTTTCATTTGTTTTCATCTCACATAGGATCTGCCCGTTCCATTTTAGCATCCAAGAACACTCGTCATCGTCTGGAGGCTTACATACACAGTTTGCTCGATAGTCATTGGCGTCATGCGTTCAGTTTCCAAGTAAGTATATTCACCTGCTCTCTAGGGCGTATATGCCTACTTACAATGACGACTCATTGCTGCATTTTGATTGTTCTTTACTACGACGTTTTCCCGGAACCCTTTGTTGCCCCTTTTGTGCACCTAACGCAGAGTATCATGCTGCCTAGTCTCGCCACCTCAATCGTGGTCCTGTTAATGCGGTGATCCTGTCATTTACATAAAGAATTGTTTGTCTTGGTCATGGATATTATGTTTTGACATCTTCTGTGCCCATGCACCGGTCGGCATCCTAAGGACTTGAGCACCCAGACCAACCTTGATCTTGTAGCCATCATTTTTCCTGACCAGCACAGAAACCATAAGGATAACCTGATTAATGTTTTCAAAAGTTTTTGCATTCTTTTTAAAGACCATCTAACAGTCATTAGTTTTGATTTGTAAAACATTATGTCATGCATGCTTATTCACGTTAATTGTTGTACAGGTTTCCCATTATGGCCAAAGGTGGCAAGAGGAGGACGAAAGCAGTCGAGGAAAGCTCCAGAATGGAGATGACATTCCAGGACACCAAATGCACTACAAACATGCCTTCGGAAGTGAACTGGGGTGATGTCTACCGTATGATAAGGGGTTAAGACTTTCCTGAAGCTCTCCTTGAAGAAGAATGCTTATATCAAAACATTCGAAACTCCTATATATCTAAAGCGGCCACATGTCCAGAACTATTCCCATGTTCAGAGGTGATCGAATGGGTGCTGTAGCATGCGAACACTGAAACCAGAGTCATAGTAGACAGCACGAGGAATTCCTTTGCCTCATTTCACCCATCCTACATTGCAACAACTTACAAGCTACCCAAAGCATAGCAGCGACTAGATGATGCATGGTTGCAAGAAATCTAGATGGATAATTTAGACATGGCAATGAGGTTGTTAATTTCATGCAAGCAATTCAGAAGAAGAGACAGTGAGGAATACGAAGTCCAGAATCTAAGGCCTCCCTTCAGACTAATTGCTCTCATGCTAAGCAGAATCTTTGGGAGACCTGACGGGACGATGTTTATGCTACAGTGGGTCCCTATCATCCATTTGTTGCTTTCAAAGGGATGATCTTCAATTAGGCTGACATTCTCTCAGACAGCCTGACATCAACAATAAAGATGGCTAAAGAAGGGCTAGAAGAAAGGAAGGCAGAATTCTATACGGCTTCCTACCTCATAGATTGTATCATGGCAAAGTGTCTTTTTCCCAAGTTGGGATGCATGTGGAGTCCTGTAGAGGGCCTAGTATTTCTTGCATACAAAATCTTTTGGGTGCAGAATTACAAAAGGGACTACAAGCTCATCTGTGAGTAGTTCATAATGTCCCTTTATCAGTTGATATTCAATGAAGAACCCAATTGTCTGTCTGAAAACGCCATGGAAGCCTTAGAAAAGTATGGTGATTTCTACTTCTCTCTAGAAGGTACTTACATAAGAATATATGGAGGTTCTAAATCCCCCTATATTCTTCCAAGGTATGCTATAGATTACATAGTCCATAAGGAAATGGTTAGACAAGTCTTCATTGATGGGATGGGTAACACCTTGTATAAGGCCAGAAAAGCCACTTTTCCCCCCTTACCCTTTTATGTTGGATCCTATAAGTTTGCCGGAATCATGACTGTAAAATATTTTGTGGCATAATTGAAGAACTTCCATTTTGGAGAGAGGATTTTCCACAGAAACGATCGACAAGGCAAAGTCGCGCAGCACTGCAAAGAACACTCTATGCCCTGTGAATATGCCAATTTTTATGATCCACAGGAGGAACCATATAGAGGGATCAGCAATATGGATGAGCTACAGATTTGTCAGGTAGACAAAGGGGGAGCCAGCTCAAGCTCCCAGGCTCTCTCGGAAGAAGAACTGAGGCTATTGGAACAAGCAAAGAAGATACAAGAAGATAAACTAAGAGAATAGGAAATTTTGAAAATCCAAGCAACCGAAGCTAAAGCAGAGGCAAAGAGAAAAGAAGTGGAAGAAAGAATTAGGTTGGAAACCAATGCTAAGAAGGAAGAAGAAGACAAGAGGAGGAGGGAACAAGAGGAAGAAGCAAAGAGAAAAGAAGAAAAAGCAAAGAGGAAAGAAGAGGAAGAAAAGAAATCCCAAGAAGAGGTTGACCCCAAAAGCCCAAACTTGCAAAACTTGGATATGGGCTCCCCCATAAGGGATCTACCCATTGTCCCTTTCACACATTATAAAGGTAGCACCGTTTCCAATTGGGTGAATTTTGCTTACAACAAGAAGAGGAAAATCATTGTCAAGGAGACAGGATCCAAATTGAAAAGACCGTTCCGGCCTGACATTGTCACTACACATGAGACTACAGTCATGCAGAGCACAGAAGAGGCTATTAGGATCCTAGCATCCATCTATGTAGCCAATGTTATGGCAACTGCAGATAATGTTAACATATTGGGAGATAAGTTGGATGAAGAAAAGGGAAAGGCGCAGCGGCTTCAGGAAGCTTTAGTCAAAGAGCAAAACTACACAAATATGATGATTGAGAAGAATAATGCTCTTACATCTCAAAAGGAGGATTTGAACAAAGCATTCCAATGATTGGAAGCGGATAGGAGAGCTCTGTCAATACAAGTAAGAACATTAGAAGATGAAAATGTAGAGCTTAAAGGGAAGAATTTGAAGCTCGAATCGGATAAATTCGACAACCTTCAAGAGTTAGATAACCTGAAAGAGAGCATTGAAAAATTACAAGGAGAAAATGAGTCACTAGAGCAACAATTGGAGTTAGCAAACAACAAAATGGGAGATATCAGACCCTTCCACGAGAAGGCTTGTGGAATACTAAAGGAGACCTATGGGGTCAGAGAACTCATAGTAACAGAGATATACAGACTAAAGACAGTCATGGCCTAAGTGAAGGAAGTAAATGTTGACGCCACCAGGATTAGGAGGAAACACTCACTCATCAGTGGGGAGATTAGAAGGCATATCGAATGGAGAGAAGGAAAGTCAGGGTTCCCAGCAATCCTTCCCCTTAAATCTGTTGTTGAATACAAGGCAGATATACGCACCTTGGAGTATTCTAAAGATTGCGGAGTAAAATTGGCCTCCGTAACTTCAGACACTTATGAACAGTGCAAGAATGTATACTCCCGAATCCGGACCACACAAGAAAGCTGCTGAATAGCCATGCCTCAAAAAATAGAAGACTTCTCGGATAAAACACAGTATTTAGCTAATCTAAGTATAGAGCTCTAGGAAGAAAGTGAATATGTGAAGAAGCTAGACACATTGACAGCAGAAGATCTACGCCAATTTATCAGCCAAGCTGCTATTCATCATCATAGCTTGGAAGAAAGCCTCTGGATCACTGTGGCTGAAATAACCATCTTAGAAGAAGAGTTGGTCAAGCAGAAGATATCTCTCAGATTTATGAGCCCCCTAATTGGGACAAACATTATAAGAGACACAAATCACTGGGGAATTCATATAGTAGAGGTGGAGAAGGTGTTGGCATCCAGCCAAGTTACCATGACAGAGTGTGGCCCAGCTATTCTAGTAGTGCAAGAAGAAAGTCCAACAGCTCCTCAGGCCCCAGGGGAGCAGACTCAGGGATAGCTTCTAGCAGCCAACATGCCTCATGAGCGTTTATTTTTGCATATGCCTTTGGAATATTAATATTTTGTAATATTTAACTCCCGTTGATGCAAAATATTTGATATATTTTCCTAATGTAATATTTAGCACTACAAGACAAATTGGGGAATGTAAATGGTTAGGGTATAGGTGTCAACTCTGGGCATATTTTGTAAGGCTATATATAGCTGATTAGGAGAAGAGAGAAAGGGAATTTTGGCAGGTGAAATTCTTTTTCTGTCTTGTAAAAGAACTATTTCTGCTATATCAATAGAAGAATCGTTTTGGCCTGTGGAAGCTAGCACAACTCTTTGCATGGAGTCTTGTTGATTAAATGCTGAACTATTTCTACACTTTTCATACATTTCTTGTGAGATCTTTCCTGGCTCTTATGAATTAATTATTTCTGTGAATGGTTTCATTTTCTATTGCAAAATTTCTGTGTTAAATGGGTAATTGAATGCATATATTAGTCTAAGATATCTTGGATGATCTTTATTTCTGCTATAAATGCTCCTTTCATTTAACAGTTATCTGTGGAATTATCAGGTGTATTTCCCAGTCTATTGCCCATTCTTTAAATATGCTCCTTATAAGGATAGGTAATTTAGATTAAATCAGATTAGCATAGATTTGTTTTCTTGCATGCATTTAGTATAGGGCACTTGCATATCATCTTAGATATAAAATACATAACCGGTGGATCGGGCCGCAACCGATAAAGCAAACAAACCTTTAACACCCACGGTAGCTGGAACCGTTAACCAGATGGATTCCCCACACCAAATTGTGAGCGATCTAGTTGGGATTGCTTACTGGGGAGAATCCCTTGCTGATTGATGCAGCAATATCCGAGGCATCAATAGTTATTGGCGCTAGAAGGAGGGCCACCAGTGCATGGCTAGCGGAAAAGATTATTTTGTTAGCAAAATTTCCACTGAAAACCCATCCACAACAGTCTTTCCAGAATTTCCAGATCTGGAATCAAGAAATCAAGAAGATCCTAACCCTGGAACAGAACAGTCAGGAGTAGTATATGCTGTCCCTTTTGAAGAAGTAAATCAATTCAAGAGATATACTCGCTCATACGTGAGAATTCTTGGAGGATTAACCACAGTTCCTTTGTTACCGAGAACTAGGGATCCTCGAAAAAATACTCAGTGCAGAAGAGATTCTGTCCTTGTTCAAAGTCTAGAAGAATTATTAGATTTATCTCTAGAAGAGATCACTGAACCTTTCAACGAAGTTAGACCAGAGACCCCTACAGGTCCAGAGGAGCACTCTCCAAGGGACACTCCACTTAACTCACCACCGCACTCACCACCACGATCTCCTCCGAGAGTCATGGCTGTACCTGCATGGAGAGCCCGAGGGGCATTGAATGTAGTCGGACCATTCCATGATTTGCCCAAGAATCCTGAGAAGGTGTTGACTAAGTATGACCCTAGTAAGGGAATTTCTGCTGAAGACCACCTTAAAAGTCTTTATGGCTCCATAAATCTTTTAAATGTGGAACATGAGGACATTGTCTGTCGTCTTTTTCCTTATACTTTCGAACCCAAAGTATCTTCTTGGTACTTTAGTTTGCAAGCTGGTTCAATAACAAGTTGGGAAGATTTTGAGAAATGCTTTCTTAAAAAATATGGCAATCAGAAAACCGTAGCTACTCTCATGAAAGAATTATTGTCTATGAGAATGGAAAAGAATAAGAAAGATCAGGAGTTTAACCAAAGATTCACAACATTGCTAAATAATTTCAGTGACACAACAAAGCCCGCTGAGGAATGCTTAGTAGAATATTACACAACAGCTCTTAAATCCCCTCTTGCAATGTTCGCCAAGAGAACAAAAAAACCTACCCTGATAGAAAATTTTGAGGAAGCTAAGAAAGTGGAAGAAGAACATGACAGCATATCGAAACATGCTTTAGAGGTAGAGGGTAAGCCAGCGGCTGTCAAGAAACCTTTTTTGTTAACTAGGGATAAAGAAGAACCTGTACAAGATTTAGAAAATGTCATCAAAATGATGCAAAAACTCTCCAATAAGATTGTAGATCTAGAAAAGGACAAAACAACAAGCTCTTCAAGACCACCTTTTAAACCTTTCTATAAAAATAAAGAAGACAATGGACAACCAACCCCACCAGTCAATAATTCCGCTGTTCTAAATTTAAATGAAATAGGGATGGACCACTTTTGCACTTTTCACCAAGAACAACACTCAGAAAAGAGCTTCCCATAATGGATTAATTCGATGAGCTTAGTAATGAACCAAATGCTAGATGCACAAATGCCCAAGCAAATGAACCTTCAACAAGAACAAATTCTCGACAGTGAAGAACCAAATCCCGATACTATAATGATTCTTTGGGATTGGACTCCTACCCAAGAACTGCGTTGTGAAGAGTTTGCAGATGAAATACAAACATCTGTTAACATCACCACCCGGAGTAAAGGCCCAGTGCCCGAAATAGCAGGAGAACCACCCAAAGCTAGGTCTAACCAGATATCGAGAAGACATATATATGTTATTCCTCCCCAACCCAAAACGAGCTCGGTGGTTTCCCCTACAGTGACTAAGGAACCAAACCCCGAAAGAACTAAACAGTGCCAAGCTCCTTTAAACAAAGCAGAAAATCAACCTACGATTTTGAAAGGAGGTGACATGAGCTATGATATAATCGAGGATATAAAAAAAACAAAATCCAATATTTCCATTTTCAATATGTGTAGCTTACCACAGCAAAGGAAGAATTTGATGGAAGCCTTAGATCCACAAACCGCTATCCCAATAGAAAACACTAAGGAAAACCCAGAAATTAATGAAACAAGTATTGGTGAAAAATCGAAATCCCAAACTCTTCCTTTCTTCTTAACCTTTGAGATTTTTAATCATAATGTGAACAATTGTTTGGTAGACTCGGGTGCTAGCTCAAATGTCATGCCTTTGTCGATTTGCAAAAGGATTAATGGGAAACCTGTCCCATCCCCATCTCAAATCATCCAATTAGATAGGATTGTTGTTAAGGTTATTGGGGAAATGAAAGATGTACTCATTAGATTGTCATCTGATCCCAGAGTGTGTCAATTCATTGATATAATGGTGGTCGATATTCCCGAGGAATACGGTCTAATCTTGAGTAGGGACTGGTCTGCGAAACTTAATGGCTATTTTGCAACAGATTGGTCTCATCTATGGCTGCCATATCAAAATCGTCAGAATCAGATTAAGATATTGAGAGAGCCACATATGAAACAAAATGTTACTCAGCTGGATGGAAAGAATGAAGCAGTGGCCTTTTCGTCTTCAGTTTTAGGAAATTACTTTTTGGAAATTGAACCTGGAAACTATAAATCAGAAGAAGTTAGCCATATTTCAGATAGACAGCCTGATCTCCTTCAGTTTTCGTAGGATGATGATATTGACTGTAATATAGTAGACTTAGTCACTAACTTAGACAATAATCAAACTAACTTAATTAGAAAAGATAATGTCTTTTGGACTCTTTACTTTGATGGCTCCAAGACATAGGAAGGATCCGGAGTCGGCTGCATTTTAATTGATCCTGAAAAGAATAAACATTTTTTGTCATGTAGGTTCGAATTTGAATGTACTAATAATAACACAGAATACGAAGCTCTCATTCAAGGTTTGAGGAAAGCCATTGGTCTCAAGGTTAAATTTTTGAAAGTATTTGGCGATTCTGAAATTATTGTCAGGCAAATAAGAAATAAAATCCATTGTCTTTCACCGCATTTAAAGGGTTATTGGGCAGAAATTTGGAATTTAATTTCATATTTTGATGCTTTTAACATCATTTTTGTCCCAAGATTGCAAAACGTTGCAGTTGATCTGTTAGCTACTTCCACTTCTAGATTAGTACCCACTAATAATAAATGTTTTATTGAATTAATTTTCAGGCCTTCTGTGCCAGACAACATCACAAATTTCAGAGTATTTGACGACGATGAACAGATCATTAGTTTCTTAACCAATGAATATGCTTTTCAAGAAGCCATTATAGAAGAAGAAGAGCATGACTCAGATCTACAAAAGAAAGACACAGCGAAAGGAAAATTTATGCCCAAAGGAGTAAGAACACTAGAAGCCCTCTTCGATTTGCAAAACAAATTCAGAAGACCGGTGAATGCCAAAACCCACAGTTCGGCCCTGCAATATGAATTGATCAATTTGGGCATAGAAGCTGAACCGAAGTATGTCAATTTGGGAAAATGTTGTACTCCGGTAGAAAGAAGAAGATTCATTAAAATTTTTCAATAGTATAAAGATGTGTTCGCTTGGACCTATGATGATCTGAAGACATATGACACCCGTATCATTCAACATGTAATACCTATGAAGGAAGGGGTCAAACCTTTTCAGCAACAGCTAAGGAGGATGCATCCAACACTTGAGCCTCTAATCTAGAAAGAATTAAAAAAGTTGTTGGAAGCCAAAATCATTTTTAAGCTCCGGCATTATGAATGGGTGGCTAATTTAGTCCCTGTGCGGAAAAAATCAGGAGAAATCAGACTGTGTGTGGATTTTCGGAACTTGAAAAGAGCTTCTGATAAAGACAACTATCCAGTGTCTCCAATGGAACAGATATTGCAGATGGTGTTAGGATCCAAGCTCTTTTCCCTACTAGACAATTTTTCTGGTTACAACCAAGTGCTAGTAGCAGAGGAAGACCGACTCAAAACCACTTTTCGCACAAAGTGGGGAACCTTCGCATATCGGAGAATGTCCTTTGGCTTAATTAATGCAGGAGCTACTTTTCAGTGAGCCATGGACATCGCTTTCCGAGGACTAGGCGGTCAATGTGTAGTGGTATATTTAGATGATGTAACAGTCTCTTCCAAGGAAAGAGAAGACCACGTTTCTCACCTAAAGCAAATCTTTGATCACTCTAGGAAGTACGGTATTTCCCTAAATCCTAAGAAAAGCATTTTTGCTGTTCTTGAAGGAAAAATCCTCGGTCACATCATCTCCAAGGAAGGAATCTCAATAGATCAAGAAAGGATTCAGGTTATCAATAAGATTCCCATGCCCCACAGCAATAAGTCTATGTAATCATTTATGGGAACCATAAATTTCGTCCGAAGATTTGTGTCGGATTTCGCTCAGATCGTCAAACCCTTACAACAAATGGTTAAGTAGAATGTACAATTTAAATGGACAGATTTGGAGAAGGTTGCATTCAAAGAGATTAAAACTGCTATAGCTAAGGCACCTTCCTTAATAGGTCCAGATTTTGATAAAGATTTTATAATGTATACATTCGCTTCTGATGACTCTCTTGCAGCTGTTCTTACTCAGAAGACAGAATCAGGAGATGAATATCCAATTTCTTTTATGAGCACTGGTCTACAAGGCCCTGAACTGAACTATCCCGTGGTAGATAAACAAGCATATGCAGTTTTCAAAGTAGTAAAACAGTTCAGGCCGTATATTCTAAAAAATAGGACTAAGGTCATAGTCCCTCACCCCGCTGTCAGGTCTCTTTTTGTTCAAAAGGAATTGGGAGAAAGAAGAGGGAATTGGGTCACTGCTCTCCAGGAGTACGACTTAGAATTCAAGCGAGCTAGCATTATTAAAGGTTAAGGCCTGTGCAAGCTACTCACTCAAATACAAATTGACAAAGAGATGGATTGGAGGAATGAAGCCAAGTTGAATATGGTTGACGTATGTTCAATATTTACAGCCCCAGAGTCTTGGTACAGAGACCTAGTACATTACTTACAGTTAGGCTACTTGCCAGGGAATTGGAGTCCGAAGCAAAGGAGAGCCCTCTGTCTTAAATCAATAGCTTATCAGATCTTTGAAGGAGTACTCTTTAGGAAGAATTATGATGGCATTTATCTCAGATGTTTGGAAAAGGATGACGCTATTAATGTGGTCAAAGAACTACATGATGGACCTGCCGGAGGACATTATTCCGGGGACACTACAACCCACAAAATTCTTAGAGCAGGGTACTATTGGCCTACTCTCTTCGACTCCCACGCCTATGTTAGGAATTGTGATGTATGCCAAAGAAGTGCTGGAAAGCTACCTAAAGTAGTAGGCCCTTTGCAGCCAGTTATCATTACCGAACCATTCGAGCAATGGGGCGTAGATATAATTGGGGAAATAAACCCCAACTCTTCTCTATAGCATCGGTAGATTCTGACGGCTACAGATTATTTTATGAGATGGGCGGAAGTTGTTCCCCTAAGAAAAGCTAACGAAGATACAGTCATCAACTTCTTGGAAGAGAATATCATAACCAGGTTTGGGGTTCCAATTTCTCTAGTTTTTGTTTTTGCACCTTATTTTTCGTCAATAAAGATTAATGAATTCACTTTTGAAAGGGGAATCAAATTACATTACTCAGCCAATTATTACCCTCAGGGAAATGGTTTAGCCGAATCAACCAATAAAAACCTTATCCAAATCCTGAAAAAGACCGTGATTGAAAATCAAAGGAGCTGGCAGACAACCCTCCCTCATGCCCTATGTGCAGACAGGGTAACACCCAAAAACGCCTTAGGAGCTTCTCCTTTCAACCTGGTCTATGGAAGAGAAGCCATTCTTCCTCCGGATATATTACTCCGATCATTGAAGCTAGCCCAATCCTCCCGAGGTACTAGTAGTCAAGCCCTACAATCCAGGATTGATACCCTACTAAAACTAGAAGAGTCACGGGAAAAGGCCAAGGAACAGTTTCATCATCATCAAGACGTAGTCAAACGATGGTTTGATAAAAGAAAATATGGGAAGAGAACTTTCAAAGTAGGAGACTTGGTCCTCAAGTGGGACCACCAACACGATGGTAGGGGAATGCACACGAAGTTCTAGCACTTATGGCTCAGTCCCTATCAAATTTCTGAAAAAATTGGTCCATCAACTTATAAGGTAAAAGACTTACAAGGAGAGGAACTGAACCTCCCTCTCAATGGTCTCGCCCTAAAGCAATACTTTGCGTGATTTCTGAAAGGTTCTTGTACATAAATAAACCTCTGTTTCTCTGTTTTGTTTTGTTCTTTTCTTTTCTTTTGTTACCTCTGTTTTGTCGGTTAGTTTAATCCTTTTTCTTTATTTTTTTTCTTTTGAGTAGGTTTTTAGGTCCATTGATTGAAATAAAGCCAAAAATCCAATTATGGTTTAGCTAAATGAAGAAGACTCCAGAGAACTCATAAGGATGGTCATAAGGAGCCCATAAATAAAATGAGCATAGTTGCAGCTTTGTCTTCAATGATCGGTCGCCTAGAATGCACTAATCCTCTTTCTTGTTGGTCAAAATAACCCCTGTCAAATAGTTAAGATCATGTTCTTTCCTTTTAACTATCTTAGGTCCTTTTCACTTTAACATCAGTGACTGTCTCAAGAAAGTTAAGTATGGCAGGAACCATGGAAATGAAGCATGTCTCACAGATACATGGTATTTAAATGATCCCATGCTACAAATAAAGCCTAAAGGCATATCTCAAAGAGTTTGGTTTCCAGAAATTCTCTTCTCAATCAAAGCATGGTCGAGAAATAAAAGTAAGCCCAAGAAAGCTGAAGGGAACTGTCTAATAAATCAGCCCAGCAAAAGTTCTTCTCCGTCCGTGAATCATGAAATCAAAAATTCTGTTCACACAAAAGGACATTTTGGATTGAAGAACTTATATCAAGACATATAAAGCAGGAGAAACTTATTTTTGGAAGGCTCAAAACGGCTAAAAGTCGGAAATTAAAGCAATATCTAAAAGGATATGAAAGCATGGGAATGAGGAACAAACGAATGTCCCTGTGAGATTTTGTCACTATCCTATGGAGTCCTATACCATTTAACTTCTGAAGGATAGTTTTCTCACACAATTTGGCCCTTAGAGAGTTTTAAAGGAACACGAATTAATGCTACATTTCTCCCTTTACACACTATCACGATAAGAGTGATCAATGCATTCTTCAAAACTGAACGACGGAGACATCGGGGTACATATGTAATCAATACTATGAAAGTTTCTTGACATCCAAATGAGTTTTGCTTCAGAGATCTGTGTTCACCAGCGAATCGCCATTTGTTGTTGGTACAACACCCCCCCATTTTATTTGTGAAAATTATTGGGGCCTCTCCTCTTTTTTTAGTATGTTTGCCTTAGAAAATTTTGTAGCATTTTAGCATCCTGTTATTTAGTTTCTCAATCTTAAACTTTCCTTAGAACTTTTCGAGTTATGTCTTTTGACTAAACAAACTCAGCCTTTTGGCCCGCAACGACGGAAACTTTCAGATAACTTTTCCGAAATAGCGGAAGAGTTGGCCCAAGTCTTCCAAAACCACGGAAGAAAAACCCAAGTTGATCCGAAGCGGAAAAGTTAACTTAAAGTCTTTGAATAGATGGAACGTTTAATCAAAAAAGCTCGTGGCGGAGCAAAATCATCAAAACCTTCCGCTACAGTAGAAGCTTTCTTATAACTCTTCCGCAAGCGCCGAAAATGTAATAACTTTTCTTTCGGAAAGACTCGTCCATTGTTTTCGCACCGACAAACCTTAGCGTTTTTTAGAAGACTTTAGATATCTTTCCCGGTGAAGCGAAAGCTCTCATTTAAATCCCCCGTGATACATTACCCATTTGCGGAAGCACTCACACAACTCTCCCGCAATGGCAGACCGTTTTTTGCTTTTCTTCCGGCGTAATTCGGAAGCATTGGCATAAGCCTCCCGCTCTTGACGGTCGCATTTATGAAAAAAAATTCGACGTGACCCGACCGTATGCAGGCTTAATACCCGTTTAATGGCATACAACCACCAGATTAATGACCCACACGTGCCAATTCATATATATAGGGGTGAGACCCCATTACCTTTTAATTTGTTTTCATCGCTCATAGGATCTGCCCATTCTGTTTTAGCATCCAAGCACACCCGTCGTCGCCTGGAGGCTTACATACACAGTTTGCTCGATAGTCGTTGGCGTCATGTGTTCAGTTTCCAAGTAAGTATATTCACCTGCTCTGTAGGGCGTATATGCCTACTTAAAATGACAACTCATTGCTGCATTTTGATTGTTCTTTACTATGATGTTTTCCCGGAACCCTTTGTCACCCCTTTTGTGCACCTAACGCAGAGTATCATGCTGCCTAGTCTCGCCTCCTCAACCACGGTCTCGTTAATGCGGTGATCCTGTCATTTACATAGAGAATTGTTGGTCTTGGTCATGGCTATTATGTTTTGAAATCTTCCGCGCCCATGCACCGGTCGACATCCTAAGGACTTGAGCACCCAGACCAACCTTGATCTTATAGCCATCAGTTTTCTTGACCAACATAGAAACCATAAGGATAACCTGATTAATGTTTTCACAAGTTTTTGCATTCTTTTTAAATACCATCTAACGGACATTAGTTTTGATTTGTAAAACACTATGTCATGCATGATTATTCACGTCAATTGCTGTACAGGTTTCCCATTATGGCCAAAGGTGGCAAGAGGAGGAGGAAAGCAATCGAGGAAAGCTCCAAACTGGAGACGATGTTCCAGGACACCAAATGCACTACAAACATGCCTCTGGAAGTGAAATGGGGTGATGTCTATCGTATGATAAGGGATCAAGACTTTCTTGAAGCTCTTCTTGAAGAAGAATGCTTATATCAAAACATCCGGAACTCCTGTATATCTAAAGTGCCCACACGTCCAGAACTATTCCCATGTTCAGAGGTGATCGGATGGGTGCTGCAGCATGCGAACACTGAAACCAGAGTCATAGAAAATAGCACGGGGAATGCCTTCGCCTCATTTAACCCATCCTACATTGCAATAGGTTACAAGCTACCCAAAGCACAGCAACAACTAGATGATGCATGGTTGAAAGAAATCTAGATGGATAATTTAGACATGGCAAGGAGGTTGTTAATTTCATGCAAGCAATTTAGAAGAAGAGACAGTGAGGAATACGAAGTCCAGAATCTAAGGCCTCCCTTCAGACTAATTGCTCTCATGCTAAGCAGAATCTTTGGGAGACCTGACGGGACGATGTTTATGCTACAGTGGGTCCCTATCATCCATTTTGTTGCTTTCAAAGGGACGATCTTCAATTGGGATGACATTCTCTTAGACAGCCTGACATCAGCAATAATGATGGCTAAAGAAGGGCTAGAAGAAAGGAAGGTATAATTCTATATGGCTTCCTACCTCATAGATTGTATCGTGGCAAAGTGTCTTTTTTCCAAGTTGGGATGCATGTGGAGTCCGGTAGAGGGCCCAATATTCCTTGCATACAAAATATTTTGGGCACAAAATTACAAAAGGGACTACAAGCTCATCTGTGAGGAGTTCATAATGCCCCTTTATCAATTGATATTCAATGAAGAACCCAATTGTCTGTCTGAAAACGCCATGGAAGCCTTAGAAAAGTATGGCGATTTCTACTTCTCTCCAGAAGGTACTTACATAAGAATGTATGGAGGTTCTAAAGCCCCCTATATGCTTCCAAGGTATGCTACAGATTACATAGTCCATAAGGAAATGGTCAGACAAGTCTTCATTGATGGGATGGGTAACACCTTGTATAAGGCCAGAAAAGCCACTTTTCCCCCCTTACCCTTTTATGTTGGCTACTACAAGTTTGCCGGAATCAAGACTATAAAAGAGTTTGTGGCAGAATTGAAGAACTTCCATTTTGGAGAGAAGATTTTCCATAGAAACGATCGACAAGGCAAAGTCGCGCAGCACTGCAAAGAACACTCTATGCCCTGTGAATATGCCAATTTTTATGATCCACAGGAGGAACCATATAGAGGGATCAACAATATGGCCGAGCTACAGATTTGTCAGGTAGACAAAGGGGGAGCTAGCTCAAGCTGCCAGGCTCTCTCGGAAGAAGAACTGAGGCTCTTGGAACAAGCAAAGAAGCAAGAAGATAAACTAAGAGAAGAGGAAATTTTGAAAATCCAAGCAGCCGAAGCTGAAGCAGAGGTGAAGAGAAAAGAAGAGGAAGAAAGAATTAGGTTGGAAACCAATGCTAAGTAGGAAGAAGAAGACAAGAGGAGGAGGGAGCAAGAGGAAGAATCAAAGAGAAAAGAAGAAGAAGAAGCAAAGAGGAAAGAAAAGGAAGAAAAGAAATCCCAAGAAGAGGTTGAACCCAAAAGCTCAGACTTGCAAAACTTGGATATGGGCTCCCCCATAAGGGATCTACCCATTGTCGCTTTCACACCTTATAAAGGTAGCACAGTTTCCAATTGGGTGAATTTTGCTTACAACAAGAAGAGGAAAATCATTGTCAAGGAGACAGGTTCCAAATTGAAAAGACTGTTATGGCCTGACATTGTCACTACACATGAGACTACAGTCATGCGGAACATAGAAGAGGCTGCTAGGCTCCTGGCATCCATCTCTGTAGCCGCTATTACGGAAACTGCAGATAATGTTAACATATTGGGAGATAAGCTGGATGAAGAAAAGGGAAAGGCGTAGCGACTTCAGGAAAATTTAGTCAAAGAGCAAAACTACACAAATATGATGATTGAGAAGAATAATGCTCTTACATCTCAAAAGGAGGATTTGAACAAAGAATTCCAATGATTGGAAGTGGATAGGAGAGCTCTGTCACTACAGGTAAGAACATTAGAAGATGAAAATGCAGAGCTTAAAGGGAAGAATTTGAAGCTTGAATCGGATAAATTCGACAACCTTCAAGAGTTAGATGACCTGAAAGAGAGCAATTAAAAATTACAAGGAGAAAATGAGTCACTGGAGCAACAATTGGAGTTAGCAAACAACAAAATGGGAGAATTCAGACCCTTCCACAAGCAGGCTTGTGGAATACTAAAAGAGACCTATGGGGTCAGAGAACTCATAGCAGAAGACATATACAGACTAAAGACAGTCATGGCCAAAGTCAAGGAAGTAAATGTTGAAGCCACCGGGATCAGGAGGAAACACGCACACATCAGTGGGGAGATTAGAAGGCATATCGAATGGAGAGAAGGAAAGTCAGGGTTCCCAGCAACCCTTCCCCTTAAATCTATTGTTGAATACAAGGTAGATATACACACCTTGGAGTATTCTAAATATTGCGGAGTAAAATTGGCCTCCCTAACTTCAGACACTTATGAACAGTGCAAGACAATATCCTCTCGAATCTGGACCACACAAGAAAGCTTCCAAATAGCCATGCCTCAAAAAATAGAAGACTTCCTGAATAAAGCACAGTATTTAGCTAATCTAAGTATAGAGCTCCAGGCATAAAGTGAATATGTGCAGAAGCTGGCCACATTGATAGCAGAAGATCTATGCCAATTTATCAGCCAAGCTGATGTTCATCAACACATCCTAGAAGAAAGCCTCCGGATCACTGTGGCTGAAATAACCATCTTAGAAGAAGAGCTGGTCAAGAAAAAGATATCTCTCAGATTTATGAGCCCCCTGATTGGGACAAACATTATAAGAGACACAAATCACTGGGGAATTCATATAGCAGAGGTGGAGAAGGTGTTTGCAACCAACCAAGTTACCACGACAGAGAGTGGCCCAGCTATTGCAGTAGTGCAAGAAGAAAGTCCAATATCTCCTCAGGCCCCAGGGGAGCAGACTCAAGGATAGCTTCCAGCAGCCAGCATGCCTCATGAGTGTTTATTTTTGCATGTGCCTTTGGAATATTAATATTTTGTAATATTTAACTCCTGTTGATGCAAAATATTTGATATATTTTCCTCATGTAATATTCAGCACTACAAGACAAATTGGGGAATGTAAATGGTTAGGGTATAGGTGTCAACTCTGGGCATATTTTGTAAGGCTATATATAGTTGATTAGGAGAAGAGAGAAAGGGACTTTTGGCGGGTGAAATTATTTTTCTGTCTTGTAAAAGAACTATTTCTGCTACATGAATAGAAGAATCGTTTTGGCCTGCGGAAGCTAGCACAACTCTTTGCATGGAGTCTTGCTGATTAAATGCTGAACTATTTCTGCACTTTTCATACATTTCTTGTGAGATCTTTCCTGGCTCTTATGAATTAATTCTTGCTGTGAATGGTTTCATTTTCTTTTGAAAAATTTCTGTGTTAAATGGGTAATTGAATGCATATATTAGTCTGAGCTATCTTGGATGATCTTTAATTCTGTTGTAAATGCTCCTTTCATTTAACAATTATGTGTGGAATTATCGGGTGTATTTCCCAGTCTATTGCCCATTCTTTAAATCTGCTCCTTATAAGGATAGGTAATTTAGATTAAATTAGATTAGCATAGATTTGTTTTCTCGCATGCACTTAATATAGGGCACTTGCATATCATCTTAGATATAAAATACATAACCGGTGAATCGGGCCGCAACCGATAAAGCAAACAAACCTTTAACACCCACGGTAGTCAGAATTGTTAACCGGACAGATTCCCCACACCAAACGGTGAGAAATCTAGTTGGGATTGCTTACTGCGAAGAATCCCTTGCTGATTGATGCAACAATATCTAAGGCATCAACATGTCCTCCCAAGCAAAACCTTGAAAGAGTATTTTCCAGATATCCTAGGGTACAAATTACATGCCATAGGCAAAACCTCGAAAGAATATCTGTAAATCTCCCAGGGCACAAATTATATGCTTATCTGCACAACCTATTCCACGGCCACAGAGTATCAACCTGATACTCACCATACATCATCCTGATGTACACATGATCATCCTGATCATCATCGCTGCATCATCCTGATGCATGTCATCTGGAGCAACATCCTGAAGCTCGTCATCCATGATCATCCTAATCATACAATGCATCCACCTGATGCATACACAGTATCTACCTGATACATATCACCATACATGATCCACCTGATCATACAATGTATCCACCTGATACATACATAGATACATGATCCACATACTGTATCCACCTGATATGTATCAACATACATGATCTACCTGATCATACACAGTATCTACCTGATACATATACAGATACATGGTCCAAGCATCCAACATGATGCATATACAAATACATATAAATGATCCATTGATCATATCCAACATCCAACATTATGCATACATACATATACATATAAATAATCCAACTGATCATATCCAGCATCCAACATGATGCATACATACATATACATATAAATGATCCAACTGATCATATCCAACATTGTCCTGATGCATATATAGAGCAGTAACTGGAGCATCGTCCTGATGCTCATCATTCAGCGCTTACATCCACAGCCATGTGAAGGATCCTCCTTCCAACATGCTTAGAATGGCTTCAGCAAATGTCTCCATCACTTCTTCCTCAAAGTGTCATTGATCTGAATAACACGAAGCCTCCCTCTGAAGTACTCGAACTTCACTCTGGCTAGTGGCTTCATTAGCACATCTATAATCTGCTCATCCGTCGCAACATACAGGAGCTTTACTGCTTCTCTCTGCACCATATCCCTGATATAGTTATATTTGATCTCAATGTGTTTCGATCTGTTGTGGAACACTGATTTCTCATATAGCTTCACACAACTCTGTTTATCACAAAAGATACCAGTAGCATCCAACGGGAGATCAAATAACTTAGACAGTAGCTTTCGAAGCCATACTGCCTCACAACTAGCCGAATAGGCTGCAACATACTCTGCCTCGGCTGTACTCAGTGCTACGCAGGACTACTTCTTTCTAAACCAGGAGATCACACCTGATCCCATACTGAAGCGGCACCCAGATGTGCTCTTCCTATCTGCAACACTGCTTGCCCAATCTGAAACAACATAACCTTGTAGGTTAAACTTTTGATTTGCATCATACTTGAGCCCATAATCAATTGTACCCTTAAGGTACCTCAGAATATGCTTTACAGCAACTAGGTGAACACTCCTCAGATCCGTCAGGAACTGGCTCAATATGTTCACCACAAAGCAAATATCTAGTCTCGTGTTCGTCAGGTACATCAAGGACCCAATCATCTGACGATACATAGTGATATCAACCGGCTCAGATGAAGCATCACATAGAAGCTTTAGGTTTGATGCCATAGGTGTGGCCATGGCCTTGCAGTCCATCATCCCGAACCTCTTTAGGATCTCTACTGCATACTTCCCTTGTCCAAGGAAGATTCCATTTGCACTCTGCCACACCTCCATACCTAGAAAATAGTGCATCATCCACAAGTTCTTCATCTCAAACTCGGAAGCAAGCTTCCGCTGCATGTCGGCAATCAATCTATCTTCACCTGTAATAAACAGGTCATCCATATACAAAAGTAGTACCACTGGATTTCCTTCCTCAACCTTGTAGTAGAGGTTGGAATCTGCTTTACTCTTGGTAAAGCCCAAACTGTATAGAAAGTTGTCTATCCTACCATACCAAGTTCTGCACATATATGACTCCCTGTCATGTGTCTCATAACCAAGTGGCTGCTCCACATACACTTCTTCTTCAACTACACCATTCAAGAAAGTTGTCTTGAAATCCATCTGGAGTATCTTCCATTTCATCACTGCAACCAGAGCAAGTACGGATCTAATGGAAGTGTATCTGGCTACACGAGCAAAAGTCTCTATGCTACCACCTGCAGCATGCTTGATCTTGTAGATCCTCTTGGAAGTCAATACAGACTCCCCTTCAGGTCTTGGGATTGCATCCCAAACATCTTCATGATCGACTGGTACTCCTCGATCATGGCATTCTTCCCAGATCCTGGGAACTTCAATATCTTCAATATTTTCAATAGATAACTTTGTTGCCGAACAAATGTTGTAGTCCTTCTTTTGTAGGTGATGGTATACGATCTTTCCTACACAACAAGTTAAATTGCATGAATAGAAAACATCTCATAGTTTTTAGAACAAATTCTTACACATAAAGAAATATGTCATACAGTCATGCAATTATCTTAGCCAATGCTTCAATACAACATTTATCCATATCCCATAACTTTCTAGATGCCTTCCAATCTCTACCAGAGCATTGTTAAGAGTGTGCACAACTCCCAACATGTCAGCAAAGAGGTTTCATTCTAGATAAGTAGCAATGGAATGTTGTACAGTGCCATAGGCCACTAACCCATGTATATTAGTAGTATGTTGTTCATCAATGCAACTATTCTAATATGCATAATACACAACCTAATTCTAGGAACATGAGTATATACATTATTGAACAGTATTGTTTAAACAATAAAATATGCAAGGAATGATAATTCAAATACTTATCTTTGTTTGTTTTTTGGGTTGAATCCCTCTCAGTCTTTGCTTCTTTTCTGCAACTCCATTCTGATGTGAGAAGTGGTCAACTCCCTCTGAATATCTGCATCTTTGCAGAAACTACTGAAGTGTGCTCCTTCTTGATCTTTGCTTCCTGGATTACCTGTCCTTGAACTTATATCCATCACTATGCATGCTTATTAGTATCATCATTGTGTTATCCTCGAGGTCTCATACATAATCGCACATTCATTAGTATAATCTTAATACTATCAAAACAAAATAATATTAAACATGTATAGTCATGATCATTTCAAACGCATATAATAAACATTAGTATTCAAGGTTTCAGGGAAGTCTTCTTTTACTCATGCATATTCTTATTTGATCATAGGACTCTTCTGGTTAGTTAAATCATCAATCGAGATAAGAGACATAAAATGCATAAACCCTTGATTACTTACATTTCTAACTTTATGAATAAACATAGCCAATCATACCAAGTATACTTATTTAAGGGATCCTAACATAAGGTAGGACTCTAACTTGATATAGGAAAAACATACCTGGATTGGCTAGTAACCTACATATCTCATAGGTTAAACATTATAGAACCAAGTTATACATACCTTATAAATAGATCTTCTAAGTGATCCATGACAATGGATGAATCTTTGTATTCATGTCATCATGATCATATGTTCTTGAACTAGAACATGATTTGTCTTTCTTAGTGTACCTTTCATGTTAGCGGACAACATAAACCTCATACAACACCATAATGCATTAATACAATCATAAGTGTCAACACCCTAATCAATGAATATCTTCTATCATGCATTCATAATTTTATTAAGGTGATACGACAAGTCTAAATTTAATCAAGATTATACTAACCGTAATAACATGAAGACAAACATACTCGAAACATACCTGGATGAGTCATACCTATCGAGATTGCTTGTAATATTCTTATGTAAAGCCTTAGCCTCATCTCCCTCTGAAACGGGAACTTCTTCACTTATGCAGGTGACCAATCCATTCTCTTCTAGGATTAACCCAATCCACCTGATTTGCAGGAACTGGATCTCGAGCTAGATTAGGGTTTGTCAGAGAAACCCTAAAAATTCAAACTTAGAATTTCAAACTTCCGAAAGGATAGAAATATGCGCCTTGATGAGTTGATCAAGCTGGTATACTCATAATTTGAAAACTACAAAGTTTCACCCCTCAAATTTGCCTTTGAAACATCCGGATTCACTAGACATGACCCCGAACTAGGTTTTGATAAAGCCCACCCTTCTGCCCAATCAAAAGGTTCGATTCAAAGCTCTAAGCTCCTATTTTTCTGAGGATCTTCCAGGAGTGGTCACAGATTTCAAAAATATCCATTTTTGCAGAAGCCCTAATTTTCCACTTTTCCGATCAAAGTCCCGAACTAGGGTCTGATCAAGCCCAACCTTCTTCCCAACCAAAAATTCTGATCTTGGTCTCTAAATTTTGATTTTGATGAGTAGCATTCATCCATAGTCTCCGATTACAAAAATTCCAACTTTCTCCGAAACCCTAAATTCCGGAAGCCATGAATGAAGGTGCTAAAAAATAATTCTGTTTTGACAGAAATATGTACTTGATTGTTTCTCGTGTAACTCCTAACTTTTCAATCCACAGGGTCTAAAAAATGTTCTTGTGATAGCTCGACCTGTCATATTTCCAACCCCATAGGTATGAGCTCAAATGGATTCTCTGAGAGAGAGTTATTCCAAGTGTCGCAATGTGAACTATTTATGGGATAAAACAGGAGAGAGAACTTGTACGGGGCACCACGTGTCACTGGTTTAGTTTCGGCCTCTAAAAATGTTACCTGAGAAAGTTCATTCCGTGCACTACCTGTCACTATTTACGAAATTTCATTTGGAGCTTCCTATCCCAAGTTATGACCTTTTTTCCAAGGTCACCTATTTTTGACTGAGATCTGGAAGAGGCCGAAACCCTATATTGTACAGATCATAAATCACAAAGTACAACGAATTAGAGGTTTTCCTTTGGACAAAAGGTACATGGGGATCTCAGGTTCTCCCTGTATGATTTTCAGACCTTGATACCTCACCTAACATTATTTATAGCGAAAGTACTACGATGACTGGTTTTTTCTATATCAAGCACTAGCATCGTAAGTGCAACAAGTGTCATACATGCCATACCATGCCTTCTTTCAGGCTAGCTTTGATACCATGTTAATTTTTCAGAATTTACTTCAATCTGATCTAGGATCTTAACTGAGAGAACAACATGTACATCATATCTACAACATATCAATCATGGACACAATAATTGAAGCACACAAGAGACACAAAGTTTACTTGGGGAAAACCATAAAGGTGAAAAACCCCAATAACTTCCTCAGAGATAGATAGAGTAATGATACAACCCAAGCATAATAAATAGACATCTCCTAGCAGCAGCTTATCCTCCTCCACAAGTGAGCCACTCTCCAGAGAGTGTGAGAGAGAATAGAATGATGAAATAGAGTGCCTCCCGCACTCTATTTATACTTGACTTGACTTGCCTAATAACCTTTACTAGGTCGGCCTTAACTTAACCACATAACATAATGCTGACTGGGCCAACACCCAATAGGGTGGTCTAATAACCCTTTGACCCACATGGACGACCCCCAATAGGGTGGTCTAATAACCCTTCGACCCACATGACTTATACAGGGACGACCCCAACAAGGTGGTCTAATAACCCATCAAGTATAAGTTACGACACTTACAATATAAATGACGACACTTCCGTATAGAGGAATAACACCATCTCTATAGGAGTACAATATACATATATGAAATACATTCCGAAGTTACATATACATCAACACAGTAGACACTCCACATTTCTCAGGCTCATTTGGGACCCTGTGATCACTCTTGGAATCGGTTTTTTTAGCTGGTTTGTTGGTAGGACAATTGGGGAGATGGAGCTATCTCTAGAGGGGATGATTATGATCAGAGTGGCATAGTGGTAGTATGGTAATCCCTTTTTGATATTAGTTGGGGATCTTGGAGTTACAATGTTAGGAATATTTCCAGCAACAGGCCCAAAGGTGAGAGGTAGTCTTGGATTTCACAGGATGAGATTATTAGTAGATTAGTTGAGTGGGGATTTGGTTGAGTGGTTGTAGTATATAGTTACTCTTATTATGGGCATTGGTTAGGAGTTTTCCTATGTTAGTACCTTGCAAGACCATACTTTGAATAGAGTATACTACACCTCCTTTTAATTGGTATGGAACCATGACAAAATTTTCAGCCTTAATGTAGTTCATATTGTGGGATATAGAGTTGATGACTGGGTCCATTTGAAATTGCAGCCTTATGAACAATCATCACTAAGGAAGGAGGAAAAAAAATCAATGAGCATAAGTTGGGGAAAAATAAGAATAATTACCACTGCCAGGTTTAAATTGCTTGAGGACAATCAATCTTGGGTGGGGAGGACTGTCATGTCTCTAAATTTTTGGTATGGACCACTCCATTAGACTAGGGGATGCAATGTCCTAAACCACTTGGTAAAATCATGAAAAAATATCAAGGTGGTGATGTGGGTCAAATATTTGTATAGTTTGATGTCCAAATTGTGAAATGATGCAACATTAGGAAAAAATGGACAAGGAGAGTGCATAAGGAGGTTGACTTGGGCCCCACATGAGTTGTAATTCCCCCAAATTCAAATTCTAAGGTGGAAGAAGACCTCATGAAGGCATAAATTCGAATTTGTAACTCCCAATAAGTTTCATGAAGAGGCATATCATGAGTTGTAACTCCTCGGGCTAAAAATAGAAAATCTATGACAATCTATGACAATCTTACGACAACTTATGACAATAATAAGGTCTCATGGCAGATTGTGAAAACTTATGACAGCATATGACATGTTTTAGGTCCTAAATTTAGCCAAGGAGGGCGCTAGAGGACAGAGTGGTTCCACATAATAGGGTAACTTCCCCAAAATCAAGCTAATCCTCTCTAATTCAAATGGCCAAGGAAGATGAAAGTATTATTTGGTAAAATAACATTAGAGAGGAATTAAATTTGTGCCAAGGTATCATTCTCTCACGAAAATATCATTAATTAATATTTTGAGAGAGAATTCTAGAATGAGGGGGAAAGGGCTCAATGGAGTCTATAAAAAGGATGTAGACCTCTTGGGAAAAATATTTTGGAAATTTTGATTTTTAATAGGAAATATCTTGGGGATTTCATGGCTTGGGAGATGGGCTCCTTGCTATATTGGGATATCTTCCCCTTGCAATTGTGAACTAGTTTTAGTGATGAAAGATTTCACTTTAGCTAGTAGAGAGGAGGAGATCACCCTGATCTCTTCACGAAGCTTCATTTTAGTTGATTATTGAGAGGAGAATTCACATTCATATTTATCTATAGAGAATATTTTTTAATTTTTATGTTCATCTATAGTAGTGGGGTGAAATTCTTGATGGTGTGTTCAAGTTATAGTTAGTAGAAGTGTGGATTGTGGTGTTTCTGGAAGTGCAATGTTTATGGTACTTTCTACTTGAGTATAAACTATATTTGATGGAGGGTGAATTGAAGTATTCATATATCTAAGTTTGGGTCAAAATATCGTTTGTGGAGGGCGCAACAGTGGAAGGAAATCACCCATTTGGAGCAGTAATTATTCCTCCTTTCTCTATGGTTATGTAGTAGCCATTTATACTCTCTTTGTAGCATATATTTCTTTGTATTTCAAGATTCTATAGCATCCATTTATGTACTCTTTGAAAATGTCCCACTCATAATAAAAATCACAATGTTTTCCTCTTATGTTATACAATGTTTCAAGCTGAGTTGATATATGAGTAAATGGTTAATCTATGAGTAAATCTATTTTGTATGGTTGTGTAAAATTGGTGTATGGGTATAAAAAATTCATATGAACTTATAATATCTGTTAGTAACCTATTTGGATTGAATTAAGTGTATTTGGAATATTTTAGTGTCCATTTGTTGGAGTTTTACAGTTGTGTATTTACAATATTGCACTGGGGTTTTGGGGGACGAAAGTTAGTTTCCGGTTCGACCATGTATATGTGTTTTTGGGTTCTGAAACATATTCCACTAGATCGGGAGTGTCATTTCCAGTAGGAATCACTTTTTATTTCATCCAAAAAGGTTTCCATATGCCCAATTTATGATCATTTTACCGATCGATCAACTTGTACAATTATGCTAAGGCACCCTCAGTTATAAATGTCTATGTAAAGTGTTCAAAGCTTCCATAAAAGTCCTCTAAAGTATGTTAGTGGTCATATTGGGAGTTTTTGGTTCCATTTTAAGCTGCTTGGTTCTGGTTCGAGTTTCTTAGGAGGTGTTTGGGAAGAGTTGGAAGTCTCGTGTTCTGTGTGGTCAAATTTGAACTAATGCTCCTAGTTTCGAATCCAATGACTCTTTAGGGTTGCATTGGGGTTGATAGATTTGAGTATTGGATCAGGGATATGATTGATCACATTAAAATGATTTGAAAGCATACATTGTGGCCTGCACCATATTATTCATATTTCGGTAAACATAATAAATCCACCGTTTGAGAAAAAATGGGGATAATTTACCCTCTATTGGAAAGTTGGAATTAATGAGCCTAAATTGTTGATGTATATGTAACTTCGGAATGTATTTCACATATATGTATATTGTATTCCTATAGAGATGGTATTATTCCTCTATAAGGAAGTGTCGTCATTTATATTGTAAGTGTCGTAACTTATACTTGATGGGTTATTAGACCACCTTATTTGGGGTCGGCCCTGTATAAGTCATGTGGGTCGAAGGGTTATTAGATCACCCTATTGGGGGTCGGCCATGTGGGTCAAAGGGTTATTAGACCACCCTATTGGGGGTCGGCCCAGTCAGCATTATGTTATGTGGTTAAGTTCGAGCCGACATGAGTTAGGTAAAAAGGCAAGTCAAGTCAAGTATAAATAGAGTGCGGGAGGCACTCTATTTGCTCACTCACTTCTCACACATGCTCTCAAGGAGGAGAGGCGCACTTATGGAGGAGGAGGATTGCTGCTAGGTTATGGCTATCTCTATTGGTTGGTTGTATCATTGCTCTATCTATCTCTGAGGAAGTTATTGGGGTTTTTCACCTTTATGGTTTTCCCCAAGTAAATCTTTGTGTCTCTTGTGTGCTTGCATTATTGTCTCCATGATTGATATGCTGTAGATATGCTGTACATGTTGTTCTCTCAGTTAAGATCCTAGATCAGATTGAAGTAAATTCAGAAAATTTAACATGGTATCAGAGCTAGCCTGAAAGAAGGCATGATATGGCATGTATGACACTTGTTGCACTTACGATGCTAGGGCTTGATATAGCAAAAACCAGTCATCGTAGCACTTTCGCTATAAATCCGTTTTGGAAAAATTTTCGGATCTGAAATTGTTACAGGACGAAGCTAAGATCTCCAGGTACCTTGTGTCCAAAGGAATACCTCTAATTCGTTGTACTTTGTGATTTATGATCTGTGCAATATAGGGTTTCTGCCTCTTCCAGATCTGAGTCAAAATCAGGTGACCTTGGGAAAAAGGTCATAACATGGGCTAGGAAGCTCCAAATGAAATTTCGTAAAAAGTGACAGGTAGTACACAGTCTGTACTATCTCAGAAAACTTTTTCAGAGGCCGAAGTTGAACCAGTGACACGTGGCACGCCGTACAAGTTCACTCTACTGTTTTATCCCATAAACAGGTCACGTTGCGACACTTGGCATAACTCTCTCTCAGAAAATCCAATTGAGGTCAGACCTGTCAGGATGGAAAGATAACAGGCCGAGCTATCTCAGAAAACGTTTTCAGAGGCCGAAGTTCAAACAGTGACACGTGGCACGCCGTACAAGTTCGCTCTTCTGTTTTATCCCAAAACAGGTCACGTTGCGACATTTGGCATAACTCTCTCTCAGAGAATCCAATTGAGGTCAGACCTGTCAGGATGGAAAGATAACAGGTCAGGCTATCTCAGGAAACTTTTTCAGACCCTGTGGATCAAAAATTTCGGAGTTACACCAGAAACAATCAGGTACATATTTCTGTCAAAACAGAATTATTTTTTGGTACCTTCATTCATGGCTTCCGGAATTTAGGGCTTTGGAGAAAGTTGGAATTTTTGTAATCGGAGATCACGGCTGGATGCTACTCATCAAAATAGAAATTTAGAGACCAAGATCAGAATTTTTGGTTGGGCAGAAGGCCGGGCTTGATTAGACCCTAGTTCTGGACTTTGATCAGAAAAGTGGAAAATTAGGGCTTCTGTAAAAATGGGAATTTTTGAAATCTGTGACCACGGCTGGAAGCTCCTCAGAAAAATAGAAGCTTAGAGCTTTGGATCAAACATTTTGATGGGGCAAAAGAGTGGGCTTCATCAAACCCCAGTTCAGGGTCATGTACAGTGATTATGGAAGTTTCAAAGGCAAAATTGAGGAGTGAAACTTTGCAGTTTTCAAATTCTGAATATACCAGTTTGATCAGCTCATCAAGGCGCATATTCCTATCCTTTCGGAAGTTTGAAATTCAAAGTTTGAATTTTTGGGGTTTCTCTGACAAACCCATATCCAGCTCCAGGTCCAGTTCTTGCAAATCAAGTGGATTGGGTTAATCCTAGAAGAAGATGGATTGATCATCTGCATGAGTGAAGAAGTTCATGTTTCAGAGGGAGATGAGGCTAAGGTCTTTCATAAGAAGATTACAAGCAATCTCGACAGGTATGTCTCATCGAGGTATGTTTCGATATTTGTCCATGATTAAGTTTTTGGTATGTTTGTCTTCATGTTATTACGGTTAGTACAATTTTGATTTTAGATTTGTCGTATCACCTTAACAAAATTATGAATGCATGATAGAAGATATTCATTGGTTAGGGTGTTGACACTTATGATTGTACTAATGCATTATGGTGTTGTATGAGATTTATGTTGTCTACTAACATGAAAGGTACACCAAGAAAGACAAATCATGTTCTGGTCCAAGAACATATGATCATGATAACATGAGGACAAAGATTCATCCATTATCATGGATCTCATAGAAGATCCATTTACGAGGTATGTATAACTTGGTTTTATAATGGCTAACCTATGAGATATACAGGTTACTAGCACAAGTCATTGAAGAAGAACAAGAAGACATCATGTGAGTATGTTAAGACATAACTAGATAGCATGCTAATCCAGGTATGTTTTTCCTATATCAAGTTACAATCTCATCTTGTGATAAGATCCTTTATATAAGTATACTTGGCATGATTGATTATGATTATTCATTGAAGTTAGTAATCATGGGTTTAGGCATATTATGCTTTTTACTTTGTTTAATGATATGACTAACCCGAAGAGTCATAGCTTTGAGTAATTATAGGTTTAGACACGTTATGTTTCTTATGCTTTAACTAACCATAAGAATCCTACATAAACCTTGAATGCTGATGCTTATTATTTCTGTTCGAAATGATCATGACTATACATGCTTGAGATTATTGTGCTTTAATAGTATATATATGATTTAATCATGATACTAATAAGCATGCATAGGGACCAAGGATGAATATGAGTTCAAGAACAGGTAATCCAGGAAGCAAAGATCAAGAGGGAGTACACTCCAGTGGTTTATTCAAGGATGCAAATATTCAGAGGGAGTTGACCATCTCTCTACATTCCACATCAAAAAAAAAAATGTAGAAGAAGCTACTTCAGATTAGGACTCCAGTAGCTCCTGCAAGGAAGCGAAGACTCAGAGGGAGTCCACCCAACGAACAAACAAAGATAAGTATTTGAATTGTCATTTCTTAAATAATACTGTTCAATAATGTATATACTGATGTTCCTAGAATTAGGTTGTGTATTATGCATATTAGATTAATTGCATTGATGAACAGTATACTACTAATATGCATGGGTAAGTAGCCTATGGAACTGTACAACATTCCATTGCTACTTATCTAGAATGAAACCTCTTTGCTGACATGTTGGGAGTTGTGCAAACTCTTAACAATGTTCTGGTAGAGATTGGAAGGCATCTAGAAAGTTACGGGATATGGATAAATGTTGTATTGAAGCATTGGCTAAGATAATTGCATGACTGTATGGCATATTTCTTTATGTGTAAGAATTTGTTCTGAAAACTATAAGATGTTTTCTAATCATGCAATTTAACTTGTTGTGTAGGACAGATCATATGCCATCTCCTACAAAAGGACTACAACATTTGTTCCAGCAAGAAAGATATCTATTGAAGATATTGAAGTTCCCAGGATCTGGGATGAAGAAATGGAATGCCATGATCCGTAGATCATGAAGAAGATGTTTGGGATGCAGTCCCAAGACCTGACAGGGAGTCATATGTATGCAGATTGAAGAAAGCCTTGTATGGCTTGAAGCAAGCTCCCAGAACTTGGTATGGTGAAGATAGATTGATTGCCGACACGCAGCGGAAGCTTACTACCGAGTTCGAGATGAAGAACTTGGGGATGATGCACTATTTGTTTTTGGCATGGAGGTGTGGCAAAGTGCAGATAGAATCTTCCTTGGACAAGGGAAGTATGCAGTAGAGATCCCAAAGAGGTTCGGGATGATGGATTGCAAGGCCATGGCCACACCTATGGCATCGAATCTGAAGCTTCTATGTGATGCTTCATCTGAGTCAGTTGATGTCTCTATGTATCGTCAGATGATTGGGTCCTTGATGTACCTGACGAACACGAGACCAGACATTTGCTTTGCTGTGAACACATTGAGCCAGTTCCTGACGGATCCGAGAAGTGTTCACCTGGTTACTGTAAAGCATGTTCTGAGGTACCTGAAGGGTACAGTGGATTATGGGCTCAGGTATGAGGTGAATCAAAAGTTTAACCTGGAAGGTTATGTTGATTCAGATTGGGCTGGCAGTGCTGCAGACAGGAAGAGCACATCTGGGTGCTGCTTCAGTATGGGATCAGGTGTGATCTCTTGGTTTAGCAGGAAGCAGTCCTGCGTAGCACTGAGTACAGCTGAGGCAGAGTATGTTGCAGCCTGTTCAGCTAGTTGTGAGGCAGTATGGCTACGGAAGCTACTGTCTGAGTTATTTGATCTCCCGTTGGAGGCTACTGGTATCTTCTGTGATAACCAGAGTTGTGTGAAGCTGTCCGAGAACCTAGTGTTTCATGACAGGTCGAAACACATAGAGATCAAATATCACTATATCAGGGATATGGTGCAGAGAGGAGCTGTGAAGCTCCTGTATGTTGCGACGGACGAGCAGATTGCAGATGTGCTGATGAAGCCACTAGCCAGGGTGAAGTTCGAGTACTCAGAGAGAGGCTTGGCGTGCTTCAGATCAAGGATACTTCGAGGAAGAAGTGATGGACACATTTGCTGAAGCCATTCCAAGCATGTTGGAAGGAGGATCCTTCACATGGCTGTGGATGTAAGCGCTGGATGATGAGCATCAGGATGATGTTCTGGTTTCTGCTTGGATATGATCAGTTGGATCATTTTATGTATGTATGTATGCATCATGTTGGATGCTTGGACCATGTATCTGTATATGTATCAGGTGGATACATTGTATGATCAGGTGGATCATGTATGGTGATATGTATCATGTATTTGTATTTGTATCAGGTGGATACATTGATGATCAGGAGGATCATGTATGATGATATGTATCAGGTAGATACTTGGTATGCATCAGGTAGATGCATTGATGATCAGGAGGATCATGTATGATGATATGTATCATGTATTTGTATCAGGTGGATACATTGATGATCAGGAGGATCATGTATGATACTTGGTATGCATCAGGTAGATGCATTGATGATCAGGAGGATCATGTATGATGATATGTATCATGTATTTGTATCAGGTGGATACATTGATGATCAGGAGGATCATGTATGATACTTGGTATGCATCAGGTAGATGCATTGATGATCAAGTGGATCATGCAGCAGGATGTTGCAGTGATGATCAGGATGATCATAGATGACGAGCTTCAGGATGTTGCTCCAGATGACATGCAGCAGGACGTTGCAGTGATGATGATCAGGATGATCATGGATACATCAGGATGATGTATGGTGAGTATCAGGTTGATACTCTATGGCCGTGGATCAGGTTGTGCAAATGAGCATGTAATTCGTTGCCCTGGGAGATTTGCATATGGTCTTTCGAGGTTTTGCCTATGGCATGTAATTCGGTGCCCTGGGACATCTGGCAAATGCTCTTTCGAGGTTTTGCTCTGGGAGGACATGTAATTCGTTGCCCTGGGAGATCTGCAGATAGTCTTTCGAGGTTTTTCCTATGGCATATAATAGCGCCCTGGGATATCTGGCAGATGCTCTTGCGAGGTTTTGTCCTATGGCATGTAATTCGTTTCCCTGGGAGATCCGATAGGTTGGGCTGTGTGCCCGTAATCAGTCCTGGGATGCTCTTGCGAGGTTTTGCCATGACCACATGTAATTCGTTGCCCTGGGAGATTTCAGGTCGGAGTTGTGCAGTCGTAACATCCTGAGATGCTCTTGCGAGGTTTTGTGGTGGACCACATGTAATTTGTGCCCTGGGAGATTTCAGGTCGGAGTTGTGTACCCGTAACATCCTGAGATGCTCTTGCGAGGTTTTGTGGTGGGGTCACATGTAATAGCGCCCTGGGAGATCCTACAGGTCGGAGTTGTGTACCCGTAACATCCTGGGATGCTCTTTCGAGGTTTTGTGACGCACGTAATAAGTCCTGAGGATTCCACAGTATGGCCAGTGATGACGAAGACCTGCAGGTGGTGGGCCTACATCCAGTATGAAAAAGGACTGGCTCTGTAGAACTTCCTATGACGAGTAGATTCAGAGATTGATTGAGATAGCAGTAGCAGTGATGATGATGATGATGACTCGATGACGATTATCCAGTGACGATGATCCAGAGAAGATGACTTGTGCTAGAAGAACTGTGCTGAGAAATACCTTCCTAGTTAAAAGGGAGTGTTGATGTATATGTAACTTCGGAATGTAATTCACATATATGTATATTGTATTCCTATAGAGATGGTATTATTCCTCTATAAGGAAGTGTCGTCATTTATATTGTAAGTGTCGTAACTTATACTTGATGGGTTATTAGACCACCTTATTTGGGGTCGGCCCTGTATAAGTCATGTGGGTCGAAGGGTTATTAGATCACCCTATTGGGGGTCGGCCATGTGGGTCAAAGGGTTATTAGACCACCCTATTGGGGGTCGGCCCAGTCAGCATTATGTTATGTGGTTAAGTTCGAGCCGACATGAGTTAGGTAAAAAGGCAAGTCAAGTCAAGTATAAATAGAGTGCGGGAGGCACTCTATTTGCTCACTCACTTCTCACACATGCTCTCAAGGAGGAGAGGCGCACTTATGGAGGAGGAGGATTGCTGCTAGGTTATGGCTATCTCTATTGGTTGGTTGTATCATTGCTCTATCTATCTCTGAGGAAGTTATTGGGGTTTTTCACCTTTATGGTTTTCCCCAAGTAAATCTTTGTGTCTCTTGTGTGCTTGCATTATTGTCTCCATGATTGATATGCTGTAGATATGATGTACATGTTGTTCTCTCAGTTAAGATCCTAGATCAGATTGAAGTAAATTCTGAAAATTTAACATAAATTTTAATTGGGTACATGAAAATGAGGTTCAGGGTGAGATCAATACCTGATAGGCCATGGGAAGCAACCAAAATATTTTTCTCTCTGTCTAAGTGAGCCAGTGTACCCTCTAAGAGACCAACGATCACCCTTATAACAAATAAGTTGTATATCTATAAACACACATTGTTGTTATGCGCATCTATAATATAGCCAATTAAATGATGAAATAAACCTTAAAAACATGTTTATTCTATGGTGTTGAATTTATAATTAGTTGTTTTCTACATTTCTTGATTCTTATTTAGAATGATTATACACTTTAAAGACAAAAAATTGTTGTTAAAAAAATAAAAAATAAACATTTTTCCATTAATTGTAAAAAGAAACTAAAATCTAAAAAATATCTTCTAACGCTAAACATAAAAACATGTTGTTTAATGGTGGTAAGAGTTGTATACCCCTTTCTTAGTCTATCCTCCATTATTGGAGTTAAGATAAAGCATGGCATGGAGAAGAGAACCCCCAAATATACACATATGAAGAGATTACCTCAACCCTCTAACCTATGTAGGCAATAATCATGTTTCTTTCCTCCATTTTCAGGATGTTAAAGGTCATGACTTTTTTTTTTCGCTAGACTAACCTAAAGCTAAATTATGAGGTTCCCAAAAAGAAGCTAATTTAATAAGTTATCTCTAGAGGACCCTCAATGAGTGTAACATTAGGATAACTTCATATGAAAATAATATAATGGCAACAGATACTCCAAAGAGTAACGGAGTGGTTGTTGTTGTTGTTCGGAGAACATGCAAACCCAAAAATCTTTGTATTGTTGGCTTGTAAGACACTTTACACAACCACACAAAAATACGATGAACATATTTTGGCCTGCAAGCCTAATTTGGAATTTGTGGTAGTGAGGATGAAAATGCACCTCCGCCTACTCATTTTCCTTGAGTTTCACCAGGAAAACCACTTCCTTGATGGGTCCATGCAACATGTGAAGAAACTGGTGTTCTTACCGATGATCACAAAGATCAGCGTTGAACACATTCATAGTTCCAACAAACCTCTTCTCTTTTGGCTTAAGTGTAAGACACAGGGGCTTCACTCAATAAACCGCTATCATAGCATGTTCAGTCGTGGCATATGAAACAATACCCCTAATTTCACTAAATATTGGAAAATACCTTCCAAAATTGTTTTTTTAACCCCCTCCCAATATGCCTTCCCAATTTAAAAAAAAAAACCTATTTTCCCTAGATATTGTATGTATCAATTTTTCCATTAAATTTTTTTATACCCCTTTATATTTCTACCTAGTATATTGATATGATACCCCTCTTATGACCCCACATGCATTCTACAATGCACCTTGCTTCTTTCGATGTATATTGTGGATGCACATTACTTCACCCACAATGCAATTACTCAACCACATATCATTATGATTTGAAACATCTAATGGTCTAATGAAGAGAGAGGAGATCACTTCTTGTATGTCACTAGAGCCAATGCACATAGTACAACATTTAGATTGCATGTTGCAGCTCCCTAATCATTGACTAAGCTTATTGTGGGCTAGGTATCCAAGCCCTCGGGGCTTGTAACAAGCTCTAGGAGGATGGCTAAACCTCCCAAGGCTTGTAATAGGCACGAGTGGTTGGGTATTCAAGTCCCCAAGGCCTATCGATGGCTTATAACAGGCCTTGGAGGCTTAGAGCCTCCCAAGTCTATTGGTAACAACTAGTTGAGTGCTATTGGTAACAGTTGGTTGTCAATGACCATTGTCTCTCGACTATGATCGAATGGAAATCATCTTCAACATGAAACCCATAGAATCAAGCATGCCTCAAGACGCGATTTCCCTGCGTACTGGTAAGCCTGAGCCTACCTCAACTTGATTTCTCATCCGGCCGTGATCCTTCCATCTCCATTGGGTGGATATTTTTCATCTCGCCCATATAAAAAAGACCCCAAAGTATTTTTGTATTGTTACATTAAATAAAAAAAAACCTTTACCCCTTAATATATAAGCAATATAATTTTTAGGTTTTCATGATTATTTAATACCCCAATATGAATGAATGTGATATTATATTTCCTTCTAGTGAAGCCCCCATGGTGTAACAGAATCACGATCCATTGACATTTACAGAAGCTTAAGGTCATCCATATTGGAATGCAACTATGGATCAAGAATATTGTTCCTTAATGGTGAATAACACATGGGATCTTGTACCTAGAAAACTTGTCAAGATGTAAATGAGTCTATAAAAATAAGTATGTTTTAGGTGGAAGTGTTGAAAGAGTTAAGGAAAGTTTTTTTTCCAAAGGATTTTTCCAAGTTGAAGGAATTGACTACAATGAAACCTTTTCCCTTGTCACCAAAATGAACTCCATCTGCCTTGTTCTTTTCCTTTCCATGAAATGGATGTCAAGTCTACCTTCTTGCATGGGGATTTGGAGGAATAAATTTACATGGAACAACCTATTGGCTATGTTCATAATGACTCCAGCCTTATCTGTCAACTTAATAAATCTCTATATGGCCTTAAGGTGTAATCTCCTTTAGCTTGGTATGCCAAAACAAATAGCTTTTTCCATGACATTGGTTTTTCTAGATGCCATTCTGACCCCAATGTCTATACCAAGAAAGTAAAAAATCGTCTCATCATCCTTGTTCTATATGTTGATGACGTTATTCTTACTGGTAGTGATCATAACATTTTAATCCATGTGGAATCCAGCCTTAAGAAGAAATTTGAAATGATAGACTTAGGAAATTTGTACTTTTTTTTTGGCCTCCAAGTCCTGCAAACCAAAGAAGGAATATTTCTTTTCCAGTTTAAGAATTATTCTTGTGACCTTCTTCATTGCTTTCACATGGAATATTGTAAACCATCCCCATCTGCTTTTGAGTCTGGAGTCAAACTTTCTTCCACTTGCACTTCACCCAAAGTAGATTCCACCTTGTATCGTCAGCTAGTTGGTAGCGTCTTATACTTGACTTGCACTCATACTCATAGTGTCTTTGTTGTTGGTCTTGATGCCCAATATATGTAAACACCCCATGAAATCCAATGGAAAGCAGAAAAAAAGATAATTTGGTATATACAGGCTACTATTCAGTTTGCGATTCATTAGTGTTCATGGGAGATTCCTTTATTGGTTGATCAATTTGTAGACATTTTCACAAAGTCTATTATAGAAGAGAAGTTCTCTAAACTTCAATTTACGCTAAGAGTTCAAGAATTTGTCATTAAGGGAGGATAGGCTCTAATGCCTCCTTCCTTCTCCTATAGTGTCACTTTTGTAAATCCTGAACAATCCTATCCTAATTTTTTCTTAAGGGGAGATGTTAGGATATTAAGACACTTAGGAGTTTGTCAAGATCAACTTGGTATAATGTATATTTAGGTAAAGTGTTTTTTTAGTATGCATTTATACATATGTAATCTGATGGTCATGATATGTTCTAAACATACAGTAATTTGACAGTTCATCCTCACCTCAATCTTAACGGTCATTGATCCGAGGCTTAGCACTCGTTTGGTCCATGATCTCTATTTAAATAACATGGAGGGTCATTTGCTCGATGATTAATTGTGAGAAATTCATTGTAACATTTATTTTCTTTTGCACAATACATTGCCTCAAGTAGCTATTTGGCTAGGGTCGTGGATTGTTTCCCTCTTCAAGGGTTTTAACCACGTAAAAATATCAGTGTGTTGATCTGTAATATATTTGTGTGAGTGGTTTATGAAGGTCTTTGATCTTCTAGAAATATCTCGTGTTAGTCGAATAATAGATATGGATATTGACTTCTCCTCCTAACATTCTTCCACTTGAAGTCAATATATAGAAACTTCATTGCTTATATTTTATATTGGCATGCCATTGCCCAATGTTTCCTTCATCACATTTTTAGAAATCCCAAAGAATTTTTGCACCATTCAAACTTATCTATTTTGATAGGCTTTGTAAGCATACCTATAGTAATCTTATTAGTATCAATTTTCTCCAATAGGATCTTACCTTCTTCCACCACTTTCCTTATGAAATGTTACTTAATATCAATATGCTTCATGTGATCATAAAATGTTGGATTCTTCACAAAGTGAATACCATTTTGACCGTCACAATCCAAAGTGATCTTTCCTTGCATCATCTTTAAGTTATCCATCGATTGCTCTAACCAAATTACCTCTTTAATAGCCTCAATTACTGCCACCTATTCTGCTTTAGTGATTGATAATACCATCACTGGATACAACTTAGATGTCTAGCTTACAACTCCACCAACAAGAGTGAAATCATATCATATAGTAGATTTTCATCCATATCCGTCTCCACCAAAATCAAAATCTACAAAACCTTTAATCTGCAAATATGTCAGTGTAGAAAATAGAAGCATCCAAAGTTCCCCATAAATATCCGAGTATCCACTTCACAACATTCCAATCTTTCTTACCATGATTCCTCATGAACCTGCTAACAATTCTCATTGCTTGGGAAATATTCGGTCTAGTTCACACCATGGTGAACATGAGGTTCCATACTGTTAATGAATGTGGTGCATGAGACATGCCTTTCTTCTCCACTTCTATGCTAAGACATTGTTTGGAAGACAACTTGAATTGTTTAGAAAGTGGGGTGCTAACTAATTTTACATTATGCATATTGAAGCATTACAAAATCATTTCTATATATGACTTTTAATTTAACCAGATCTTCCTACATGTTCTATAACTATGTATCTTCATCCCTAGAATTTCATTTGCTTCTCCTAAATCGTTCATTTCAAATTCCCTAGCCAACTAAGCCTTAAGATCAATGATTCTATTCATGTTGGAGCCTACAACGAGCATATCATCAACATAAAATAGCAAGATAATACAATTTCCATCATTAAACCTCTTATAATATGCACAATGGGCATTTTCACTTCTACTTAAAAACCTTGGATTTTCATGAAAGTGTCAAATTTTATGTACCACATCCTTTATGCATGTTTCAATCCATGCAGAGATTTATTGAGCCTGCAAGAATGCTAAGTGATTAGTGTTGGAGGAATGCTTGCAATGTGTGTCCGATATAAGATTTTCCACAAGAACATTTTCCATAAAAACAAAAAAAATCCCATAAAAGGGAGCTATTAAATATTCCTTACATTCTTAAAAAAAACTATTAAATAATCATAAACACAATTTTAGATCTTACTTTAAGATCAAAACATAATTCAAACATAACAGATACCAGAAATCCCATATCCCTTAGTTAAACTACCTCTAATAAAATTATGTAATTATCTACCCTTAATCACATTAAACTAAATACTACCTCATTTACAGTGACGTAAATATGATGTAATATTAGTGACATGGACATAGATATGTAACATTCAAATCATCTATATAAAAAATGTAAGGTTAGGTTTCAACCAAACATATAAATATCATCAGATTCTGGATAGGTTTCAATTTGTGGCCATCTTCCCGATATTGAACAGAAAGTTGTGCTTCAGCCGGTGTTTTCAACGCTTGATTTAGTTTATGTTTTAACCTACTTTTCAGATACGTCCCAGATGCTTCTGCGTGTGTCTCATGAGAAGCAACAGATGGTATCAACGACATTTATTGTCAACGACCATATCAATATCTTCAGCAATCAGTGTATCCTTTCTTGGGAGTAGGTAACAGAATGGAAAACTTGTATTGTATTGTATAAGAAAAAACAAACATGTGAGAAACGGGCCACGGCATATTCCTCTTCCGCCATTACAGTAATTCCATTCCACGGCTTTGGGAAACACAAATGCAAAGTAAAGAAATCAAGTTCCAGCTTTGGTGCTTTCCCAATCATGCTGATGCAAGTGACAGAGATTGGATGTTCACGGCTCACTGCGTTCTACAGTTCTGTGATCTTATCCATACCTATGCATTATACAGTGGAGTGATTTTACATTATTTGTGATCATGTGGGTGGATGTACCAAACTTCATAGTAGCAAGATTGGAGTACGATTTTGTATAAAATTCCGATACCATACAAAAAATAAGAATAAATAAATTACTTAAATACAATTTTAATTACATAAATGATTCAAAATTCAAATAATACAATTTCAACAAACCTAAAATTACAATTCCAACCATTTTAACAATATTTTAACTTGAAACAAATTTAAATAACCAAGATTCAAGTACGAATTTGTATAAAATTATGATACTATATAAAAAATAAAAACAAATAAACTACCTAAATACAATTTTAATTATACCAGTATAGATCCAAATCCTAGGCTCTATCAAGCGTCGAGAGGGATCAAATATCTTAAGGTGCAAACCTCTCCTTGAATAGCTCCTTGAGTGCAATAAGTGAGCCACCTAATCCTAAGCTCTAAAGTCTATAGTTTAAGTCTCATATTTACTTTTTTTACATTGTATTATTCATTTTTGTTTATGGCCAACATAATATTTATTACTTTTTACTTTGTATTATTCTTTTTTGTTTACTTTGTATTATTTTGTTACTCTATAAACTCAAGAAACACTCTAAAATCTCATATTTACTTTTTACTTTGTATTAAAGTAAAAAGTAAAGTCTCTAGCTTAAGTCTCATATTTACTTTTTACTTTGTATTATTCTTTTTTGTTTATGATGGACATAATACTTATCACCTAATCCTAATCTCTAAAGTCTCTAGTTTAAGTCTCATATTTACTTTTTACTTTGTATTATTATTTTTTGTTTATGGCCAACAAAATATTTATTAATTTTTACTTTGTATTATTCTTTTTTGTTTATGGCCGACATAATATTTATTATTTTTTACTTTGTATTATTTTTTTTTGTTTACTTTGTATTATTTTGTTACTCAACAAACACTCTACAAACTCGACAAACACTCACATGTTACAAGATCTTGCTCATACTGGGCTGTAGAGTGCCTCTCGGTGCAATAAAAAATGTACAATAAAATCAAAGTAATACCAAATCAAATCATTTTGAGTTGATAGATCCAAATCCTAGGCTCTATCAAGTGCCGAGAGGGATCAAATCGGATCAAATCTCCTGAGGTGCAAACCTTCGCTCATGTATTGCAATCAAGGAGCTATTCAAGGAGAGCTGGTAATAATAAATTGCTATACTCGACATAAGAAATAGAAATTACACTATCTCCCTCATATTTACTTTTTACTTTGTATTATTTTTTTGTTTATGGCCAACATAATATTTATTACTTTTTACTTTGTATTATTTTGTTACTCGACAAACTTACAAGATCTCCCTCATATTTACTTTTTACTTTGTATTATTCTTTTTTGTTTATGGCCGACATAGTATTTATTACTTTTTACTTGCTATTATTCTTTTTTGTTTATTTTGTATTATTTTGTTACTCGACAAACATTCGACAAACACTCCACACATGTTACAAGATCTCCCTCATACTGGGCTGTAGAGCGCCTCTTGGCGCAATAAATATCTTTAGAAACATTCACGTAGTTTAAAGTACTCTAGCTAAAAAACCCACTCCTTAGATCTTTTTCTAAAGTTTAGTAATAATCATCAAATTTACCAAAAATTTGAAATTGCAACTCCATTAAAAATAATTTTTGCCTACACTTTTATTATTTTTGAATTGATATATAAGAATTTGCAATTCTATAAATTGCTAAATTCATAAGTTATTTAGTTGTCCCACAGTTTATACATTATACAACGCATCTCAAGTGACTTACATATCTCACTCTCTTCATTACTACATCATAAGAACATGAAGAAAAGAACGTTGGTAATGTAATCTCCACTTTGAATATAAATTAGATTGAATTAATCAACTATTAATAATGAAAGAGGCATAAGTATTACTTAAACTACTTCTAAATCAATTACCTTATTTAAGATTCTTATTTGGGCTAAGGCTTTGGGTTTCTTTTAGATCAATTCAATGTATGCTCTTCCCACCACCCCATGGAATCAATGAAATTTTATTGCTATATTGTTAGATACACACTATGTAACAATGAATCAAAATTTTAAGAACATTTCATTTACATGTTCAATGTACTATTGATTTAAGGTATGTATCATTCACTCTCATCTAATATAAAGATTGAAAATTTTCTCTTTTTATCATATAGATGGATCACCATAAACGATGACTCATTTGAAGATGCATCATGGATTGACCTCACATCCAATGCATAAGCTCATTCTTTCTTACAATTCTTAGGAAACAAAGACATACGCTAGCAAATGACTTTTCTCAACAATGCCGCTTTGCCAAGTTCCAGAGCACACCAATAGAACACCTTGAGAAACACCTATTACCACATTAGGTTCATTGGTATTGTATGTAAAAGGAGGATTTTTGGAGATCTTGCCTCCATCTTCCTACAATTCTCTTTCTATCATAATTTGTACACATTGTCATGACTTGTATGCATTTCTTTTATTGTTTGTTAGATTTTTTGTTACTCTCTAGTACTCAAAACTCCATGTCTAACCTCTCTTGATTTATCTCAAAACTTTACATGTAGCTACATCATTGTGCAAAGGAAAACGCTCACCAGTTGCAATAACCCATTGGTACTTTGTAGGGGTAGAACACTGCTTGAAACCATTTTTCAATAAATGAGTATCATTTTTCTCATACCAAGCCCTAGGTGTTTGTCTAAGACCATATAAACGTTTGTTCACGGGTTTGTTCAACTTGCATACCAAATTGAAGTTTTAGAGGTGATAAAACTAGGTGGCTATTGCATATAAATTTATTCTACAGTTCATGGCTCATTGCATTCTATAGTTCTGTGATCTTATCAAAACCTACAACTGACTTATCGTTCTTCTCTGTCACTGCCTTGGAAGGCAAAGCACTGACAGACGATTTACTGAGCATTAATATTTTGCATATCTTTAGGATTAATATATTTCATACCTCAGGACACTCTGTACAGAGTAATAGTAATGGTAGGTAAACATTATGCACTTTAGAAGAGTACTTTAGGATTTGAATTGCATTTGTCTATACCAATTAGTAATGGTTGTTTTCAGTTTGATAATTTGATTATGATATAAAAACTTAAAAAATAAATAAGTTTTAGGTTGATTATACAAATCTAGAAAAAAACTAAAAAACCCTATCATATAAGAAAAATTTATAGAATTTATTATATTAAAAAAATAAAAATAAAAATATATAAAATTATGGACATTCAAATAAAAAAATCATATGATAAGTGACATAATTGCATTCCCATAACTCTATCTCTTCATTCCCATAACTCTTGTGAGCATTGTGCAAGGGCCCCAAACCATAACATTAGGCTTTGTTGGCATCTTATTGATGAACTATTTTGCTTCCTCGAATCATCCAACCCAACTAAGAAGATCAGTCATGCACACATAGTGTTGCATCCAATACAGGAACCCAATATTTATCCATCGCTTTTTAATACCCAAGGCCTTAATCCACCAAGCCCAACTAATTGCATGTTGAAAAAACCCTAGTTGATCTCCTTCATCTACCCAAAAAATTGAATCACCTCATTTGCAAGGCCATTATAGGACAACCTAGTAATCACATAGCTCCATGAAGTACACTCTCGCTAAGGCATTTTGTCAAACACTTGACGTGATTCCTACATGCACCCACATTTTCCATACATCTCAATGATCTTATTATCCAGAGAGACATCAAACCTAAGCCTAATTCCAATCATGATTTATTGCACGTTCCTTCGCTCTTCGGACGCTTTCCAATCAGCACAACATTGCATAATGTAAACATAAATGATGGAATACGTAGGAATAACTTACTGTTGTGTGTTTTTGAATATCTTCATGGCTTCATTTAGCTTCCCTTCCTTAGATGAAATCCTCAATGACTGCACTAGTTTCCCTAGTACCTCCACTATAAGAATCCCTCACCTAGCCTTTGGCCCAAGTGTTGATCTTGATTTTTTAGTGACACCTTCATCATTTGGCACCATCGTTGTTCTTCCCTTAATTCATTTTTTGACCACCTTAGTAGTCTACTCCCCCACATTAAATTTTCTATGAAAACCCAAAAGGACAACTCTTTTCCATTCCTCGATGTTCAAGTTACCCATCTGTTAGATGGCTCCATTTCCCACCAAGTTTGCCGAAAGAAAATAGTTACTAATAAACACCTTCATACCCAATCCAATCACCACCATACTAAAAAAATATGCAATTCTTAAAACTCTTATAATCAACACCATTTTAATTTATAATCCACACCTCCTAAACAAAGAGAGATCCCACATCAAATCCCTTTAAGCAAATTGCTATTCTCTTTCCCAAAAAAACTACTACAAAAAACCTATGGATTTAGCTAGATTGCATGCACTTTTGAACTAGTATTAGAAATAGCTACTTGAGATAGATATAAATTTTTGAGCCAAGTAGATTTTAATGACTATCTAAATAAATTTTGATTTAGAGAAGGAGAATCAAGTTGAGAAGAGAGAGGGAAACATTGAAGACAACTCTAGAGATACGGGGAAGAATGCTGAGGGACTATATCTTCAGTTTTATGAGACATGCAAAACGAAATTATATACAAAAGAGGAACATTTATGACATATAGCAAAATCCATCAATCCTTATCTATATCGTTAGATTCAACAACACCACAGTGACATGTAGAAAACTCATTTGGTCTCCATCTATAACCTTAGAATTTGAAATGTGAAACTTGAAATAGAATTTGAAATTTGAATTTGACTTTTGAAATGAACAATTTGAAATGTGAAATTTGAAATAGAATTTGAATTTGAAATTTGAAATTTGAAATAGAATTTGAAATTTGAATTGAATTTGAATTTGAAATGTAAAATTTGAAATAGAGTTTGAAATTTGAATTTGAATTCTCAAATTTGAAATAGAGTTTGAAATTTGAATTTGGATTTGAATTTGAAACAGAATTTGAAATTTGAATTTGAATTTTAAATGTGAAATTTGAAAGAGAATTAGAATTAGAAATTGAAATGTGATGCAGAGAGTTCTGAAGAGAGAACTTCATTGCTTTGTGCTCTGCGACGCACGGGAGGATCTGACGTCCCCAAGAGGGCGACCATTGGTAGCGCTCCCGTTTACCGAGGATGAGGCCATGTTGGGGTCGGCTGCCACTGGTGGAAGCAACAGGAGAGCTAGTGTGTCGGTTCATCTGCACAACATACATATTGATCCCTAGGTGGGGGATGCACGGCAAGACTCAAGTGCATGAGGTGCATCAGGTGCATATTTTTTGTTAGATACATTTTCAGTAAATTTTTAGTATATAATGCACCAAATTTCAATTGCAAGTTATAATATATATTTTTAGTAACATTTTTGTTTTGGTTTGGATCGTAGGTGACCCATCAGGGGGATTGTACGACGATGAGGTCAGATGCATCACTCTCACTGATATCACTACCCAGCGAGAGTGGGTGCACATTGAGGGAGGATTCTCCCACATGACGATATTTATTCATGATGTTATCAGCAGTGGATGAGATGTTGGCCCTCTACAAGAGGGTGGGACCTCTTAGTGACATTTGGCGTTATTCATGCCATAGGAGGAGACAAGATGTCATTGGGATCCACAAATGGGAGGATGTCAAAGTTTCCATAAAAGGGAATGACATCAAGGGTACTTTGTTCGACATCCCTCCTAACCGCCCTTCTATTCAACCGCTTAGACTCAAGGAGTTTAAGTTGGAGGCCGCTGCACCATATATATATGATAGATTAATCAGAGTGTGGGGCATGTTCCCCCACCATGACCAGGTCCCATTATACTTTGCAAAACATATTTATGCAGAGTTTGTTTTGGATATGCACCCAGATTACACCAACACAGGGTCCAGGTTCTTTGGGGATGGTAGGGGATGCTCCTACCAATGTCTTGGAGATCGGAGAGACCATGACTTCATGCCACCCCCTGCAAGGATGGTACTGATTCCAGACAGAATGGTTATCAGGTCGGAGGACATGGCACAGTCATCCCAGCTTGCTGCAAAGGCTAGACATGACATTGCAGAGTCGTTGTTCACTGCCATGGGCAGTGCTGTTGTTCCTGTGCATGGAGAGGCATCTAGACCACCCCCTGCACTTGTAGAGCCAGAGATAGAGTATGTCGATAGTGACCTGCTCAGGAGTTTGGATGGTGAGGCCATACTGGGGTATGCTGAGTCAACCCGAGATGCATACTTTTGATTGTATCGTAGATATGTCGCTCCAGGATAGGTATACTTTTGTACAATTATGTATATATGTTCTTCATGTTACATCATATTATATGTCGTAAATTGAATGGTTAATAATACTTAAGGGAGTTGTATTCTATTGCTCCATGCAGGGGACCACATTCATGGATCAACTCTTTACTAGTGAGCCATCGGTTGGTCCATCTGTTCGTCCCAACCCGCGAACGACAATAGTCGAGGTAAGTTATAATTTATGTTCTAATTTAATTTGAGTTTATTATTTCCCAGTTTAAATAATTTATTTTTTATTTCTTAATTTTCAAGATTTTATGTCTTAGATCTTAACTTCAAATGAATTCCAAATTGTACAGGGCAAAGGAAAGGGCATTGCTCCTGATGATAGACATGAGGACTGCGAAGGTCCTGACCAGCTGGGTCTAGACACAGAGGTGAGTTTTAATTTATGTTCCAATTCATGTTATTTAATCACATTTAGTAATTTATTTTTATACTTTATGTTTCAATTTTTGAATTATAACTTAAATTATGTTTTAGTTTTAATTTTTAATAAATCTCTTATTACATCTAATGGCATATAACACAGGCATCGCTACGGGCAGGTGTTGATGCTGCAATGGATTTCACATTTGATTGGGATGCAACTCAAGCACGTGGTCCTGATGAAGGGCCATCTACCTAGATTCCTACCCAGATGCCAGATATCACCATTGACTCGACGAAGATCGAGGCATTCTTTCATAGTTTACCACCTCATAGCCATCATCGGTCTACTACACACGAAGGCAGTCAAGGGCCTCGTGGGGGTAATGGCCAATGAGTTGATGATCTATACATTTCCATGTTTTGGATATTTTCATATTTTATATATTTTCATGTTTTGGATTATCTATGTATATGTTTTTATGTTTTGGATATGGATTTCTATCATTTATACATGGAATTTTATCATATATGTACTTTGGATATGAACTTTTGGATATTTTGTTACATATTTTGTATATTTTATCATATTGATTTCTTCATGTGTATTTTGTATCTGATTTGAAATCGATCAAGTTTTTTATATTACATATGGATATAGTTATTACAGTTACAAATTTATGTTTTGTCGTTGCAAATGCGAATTTAATTTACAATGATTACAATATAAAAGTTCAATCTCTATGTGTAGTTACAATTTAGTTCAATTTAAAATGCAAATTTCGAGTACATTACACAACATCTTCCAAAATTTAGAATTGAATACATACATTACAATTTAAAATTGAAATTACAATTCCAATTCAATTCCAATATAAAATTTTAAATTTAATGTGTAATTTCAATTCCAATTCAATTCCAATTTAAAAGCTCATTTTCAACTACATTACAATTGCATAAATAAAATCAAAATTTTAAATTAGAATACATTTGAAATTACAATTACATTATGTTGTCTACACATTACAATTCAATTACAATTTACACATTCCAATTCAATTACAATTTAAAATTAAAACATAAAATTTAATGTGTAATTTCAATTGAAAATTCAATGTGTTGTTCCAATTTAAAAGTTTAATTTCAATTACATTGCAATTGCATTTGAAATAAATTTTTTAAATTAGAATACATTGTACAATCTAAAATTTAAATTTTACAATTTGACATTGTATAAATGTGTTTTAAATTCTCAATAACATTACAATTGTATTTGAAATCAAAATTTAAAATTAGAATACATTTGAAATTGAAAATTGAAATTATAATTGCATTATGTTGTCTACACATTACAATTCAATTACAATTTCCACATTCCAATTCAATTACATGCAAAATTTAATGTGTAATTTCAATTGAAAATTCAACGTGTTGTTGTATACAAGAATGTTTTTGTCCATTGAGAGTGTGAAATATCCCTTGAGACAAAATTCTCTAATTACAACCAACCAATGTTTGATTGATGCCATTTTGGTATTGTTTGTGATAGATCTCTATCAAATTCAGAAATATTTGGTGTAATAACAAGTTCTATAGTATGTAGGTGATATTTATGTTCTTTTCTTTTAAGTGTGTGCTCTAATCTAAAGTAAAAAAAGTATGGTTTTTTTTCTTGACAATGAGCAAAACCACCTAGTTAATATAAGAAATGAAAATATGTTGATAGAAGATGCCTGTACAACTATGGTAGAAAGATTCAAAGAGAACCAATATGTTGAAGGGTGGTGTTTGTGCTAATAACAATGGAGTATTATGCATCACCTCATTTTTTTAATCCACACAGTCATTTAAGGTTTTAAGAAAGGAACAAATTGTTATGTCAAAGTCTTGCCAAATTTCATTATTACTTTTCCATGTCTATAAAAAACAAAGGCATGTACAAGTTGTGTTTTGGTTTGATAATTGAGGTTTTTTTACGCAAGCAAGGCCATATAATACTAACTAATTTCCCTCAAAGAGATTCCATGCCTATGCGTGCAAAATTGCATGATAAAGATGGTTTTTGATGCATGCAATCCAAAAATTGAGAAGGTTTGATGGTTAGAAATTATAGTGAATGTTTGTGAGTTGTGCCATATGTTATATTCCATGTAGCACCAAGTGCCAATATTTTTATTAAATGGAATGAGGAGATGCAAAAAAATTTGGTCCTAACTTTGATATGTTCAATAACAAAACTAATTGATTATTGTTGAATGAAACCTTTTTTCAATACATTGGTATTTGATAATATTTTTATATAATTGATAATGAAATACAATGTAATTGATGATGAAATACAATGAATGGATTGTAATGTATATAATTTTGCATTTCAAATCAAAATTTAAAATTAGAATACATTGTACAATTTACAATTTTACATTATATAGATGTATTTTAAATTCTCAATTACATTACAATTGTATTTGAAATCAAAATTTAAACTTATAATGTACATTACAATTTAAAATTGAAATTTTACAAATACATTATATTGTCTAACATTACAATTCAACTATCTAGTAGACCTTTAATATTGTTTTTAAAGCATTTAAACAAATATCTATAAAACTATTATGGAGGAAGTTCATGGAGCACTGACCATACATTCAAGTGTATTCACATTGGAGCACCATGACCCAATTTTCACAAAATCCTCCCATCCAGTATTTTTATTCTTGGCATTTAATCATCTACAAAAATACATTTATAAAACAACCTCCACAAAAATCTCCAAAAAACTATTACACAAGACAACATGAAAACTATGTCAATGATGCAAGTGGCATACATGTAACTCATTCATCTGGCCAATGGGTTATAGGAATGCAAGTCTCCATAATACAATCATGGTCAGCTTCTGTCATCTTCCATCTCTTTGGCTCACCTCTGTTCACCTTGATTTCTGTTAGATGTATCCGAGGTGCCACCACCAAATGATTGTATTGACATGATATATATTCAGGCATAAAATATTTGTAAATAATATGCGCACCCTGTTTTTTCACTCTTTCAAAAAAGTGTCCCATTAGAACCATGTCTCCAGTTTGGTATGTGAATTCTCCATCTTGGTAGGGTCGTACCAACCTACTTTTTATTTGTGTGCATCACTTCAAATAATATGCCACATTTTCTTGGTTGTGGGGAGGTGCAATGACAACGAATACATCACCTGCAAGATACATTACAAATATTATTCAAATGTCCTACGTGCATTTCTACAAAATTTGCATATGTGTAATATATAATGAACTAATTAACTTAATGAAGTCTCTTGTACCTTCCCTAACCATATTAGAAACTCAATCATGATCTAATGAGACCATTGCCTCTTCAGTGTGCATCTCTTTCCATGTTGGAATTGGACGTGGGCCCTTTGGATTAAGAGAGACATATTTCCATGGTTTCACATATACATCATTTTCACAGTGATCAAGCCCGCATCCATTTGCATCAATGCAAACAATCGCAAAAACAAGCATAGTTCCTTGTTTCAATGGAAAATATGTCACCCATGTCTTTACTTGGAACAAAATGTAATTCCATTGTACCAGGTATAATCTCACAATACCACGGCATGGATGTATTCACATCTCCAAGGGAAAAATCCCAAAAGAACCTGTAGGGAATTCAGTTTGTCATATATAAATTCCTATCGAGTATGTGTTCTTTCAGAAACGATGATATTGAATGTTATTAGCTTATTAATTGAGTTTGTAGTTTATTACCTGCACACCGGCCTTGCTTGTTCATGACCTTGATGTCTCAAATGACGTGTGCACCAATCAACTACTTTCGTGGAGCATTTGAGTCGGGTTGCACCATGACTCATCTGGTAACTCCGAAGTGCTCATTTCACACATGCACCTTTGCCATCATGTTCACCCTTTCCATGCCCAGTTTCAAAAAAGCTCCAGGTGTGTCGGATTCCTATCTCTTTGTGAAGGCGACTCAACCAATAAGATGAGTGTGCCGATTTGAATTGCCCTGCACACCCATTTGACCAAATCCAATGTTCAACAAATGATATGCATCTCTACCTGAATGAATCATAAATCAACCCAAAGCAGTGTTGAATGAACAATGTGTCATGCTCACGATCATCACTAACATAAAAATGGTACTCCTTGATCACTTCACGTGACTGGGGAGTGCTATCCCTACCATCAATGATTTCCTGAGCATGTATGTACAATACATGTATGAAGATAGAAACCTGGTCGGAGTGATAGTACTCACTCTATATCTCTCTCTGAGGAGCAAAAGTGTAGTTCTCAGCAAAGTATACCACTGATAAGATTGTGCCTGGCTCAAATACCTCACGAGAATGTTTGAATTCTGAAGCTTGCCACCTAGACGTATGGGAGTGCTTTATATTTATAAATTTGATTTGGAAATTCTCCATGAAATCTGAAACATGAATCTCATCCTCGAGCAAGTCGATCCTCTTAGATGGCACAGATGAAGAAGATGATAGATTCATGGAGACATACTCGTACCTCTTCCACTTAACTGTGATATCTGACAATCCATGGTGTGTTGGATCGATAGGAAAGTTCCTATGGAACAATGTCAAATCACCGCATTCATGGCATTTTCTCCCACCTACACATCTCTTATTGAAAAACACGTGTTCAGGATTCCTGTTGCATAGTATCATACAAATAAAATCTCGCACTGTGTGAGGAGCTAGTACACCATTCCAGTTCCTTTTGCAAAAATCCAGAAATGTGTCATAGTATAGTTGAAATTCAACGTGGTACCAGTAGCAACAAGTGTCACAAATTGTATTCGGCCTAATATAGCATGGTTTCAATTTGTTGAACATGCTATATGATATTTGAACACCAGGATTGGTTTCTTGGAATTCCTCGTAAAGTGCAACTCTCGTCATCTCCATCACATGCTTACAGTGCTCCTGATAAATGCCTCTGGATAAACGTTGTCGCAGGACATGCTTTCGATCTGAAATAGCACGAGACTGGCTATCCCAAAACTCTATCACCTTCTCTCTAATGTCTACTTCCATCCTACCTCGATAGGGTTCCCTACAAATAAGATCCCAACAAGCAACTTCATCATTTTCATCTATCCGAACTCTGAATTTAGTATATTTGAACAATGTTCTTTTTGAAACATTGAGCAATGATGCCATTTTTTATACCATTCGATTTCTTGAGGTGCTTTGTGCCACAACAGCCGTTGTAATTTCCCTACGAGCAGATCGGATATCATTATTTCTTGATTTTTCAAACGAAGATAATGTAGTTCTTACATTTTCTATTGCATTCTCGCATGTCTTTTTTGTTTTAACATCTTGAAAAAGCAACAACTTTGTGGCACGTTTCAATTTTTTGTGTTTTATCAACCCGTGTAGGATTTGAGCTTGTGCCATCGTTGAATGTTGTTCAAAATATGACTCGATTATGTTAATGACATGCTCTCTAACTCTCCGACTAGGGATCAAGTTCCCAATCTCTTCTTGTGTAGAAACAACTGCAGAATCCTCTAGACAATTTCCACCCCTTCCAACCCCAATGCAACTCCCAATTATACTTTCAATGTGAGAGGGAAAGGTGTCATGTCATGGCTGATCAGGATCATCAAGGGGAACAAGGTCATGTGATTCTTGATCACCTTGATGTGATGTCTGACCATAATCTCTCCCTACATATAATCAAAATATATGTGAAGGGAATTTCAATTAGAAATGCATTATATACAAGGAGGTTAATTTTAAAGTACCAAATTGAAGTGTTTTGAAATGCATTGGTACACGAATTGAAAATACTTTTAAAACAATAAAATTATTTGTAACTTGAATTCAAAATAACTAAATATGTACACATTTAACTTGAAGTTGTACATTTAGCTTGATAATTGTTCTTAGTAAAGTTTGAAATTGCTAGTAATTATTTGAGAATTGTTCTAAGTAAAGTTTGAAATTGCTAGTAACTTGTACATTGAACTTTAAAATTGATTACATGTAAATTAACAAATTGAAAATTGGTTACTTGATAGTTGTGCATTGAACTTTAAAATTGCTAGTAACTTGAAATTTGATGTGGAAATTGAAAAATTGAAAATTGCGTGTGAATTGAATTTTCCAACTAATACATTTAGCTTGATAATTGTTATAAGTAAATTTTGAAATTGGTAGTAACTTGAAAATTGAAATTGCTTGTAACTTGAAATTGCTAGTAATTACTTGAGAATTGTTCTAGAAGTAAAGTTTGAAATTGTTAGTAAAATTTGAAATTTCTTGTAACTTGAAATTGGTAGTAACTTGTACATTTAACTTTAAAATTGCTAGTAGCTTGAAATTTGTTACATGTAAATTAACAAATTAAAAATTGCTACTGACTTGAGAAAAAATCCGTACAAGTATTGAAAATACATTAAAACAAGAAAATTGTCTGTAACTTAATTTCAAAATAACTAAATATGTACATATAACTTGAAATTGTACATTTAGTTTGAGAATTGCTAGTAAAGTTTGAAAATCAAGTATATATATTTAAATCAAGATATAATTATTAATAATTTGATAGTTGTGCATTGAACTTTAAAATTGCTAGTAACTTGAAATTTGATGTAGAAATTGACAAATTGAAAATTGAGTGTGAATGAATTTTCCAACTAATTATACATAACTATCAATTTAACTTGAAAATTGTTAAAATTTTTGAAATATAAATTATATACCTACTATAGGAAAAAAAAAGTTAACTTATCCCTACATTAATGCATAAAAAAAATTGGTACATGAATTGGAAATACATTAACTATGAATATATTTCATTCATTTGTTTTCAAATATTCATAAATATGAAAATATTGCCAACCACCATAACTATGAAAACATTCATTCATTTGTTTTCAAATTGATTTTTCTAACTAATACATAACTATCATAATCTTCATTTCAAATAAAATAAGGGTAAGTTAAAATTAGACATTAATAGTTATTTCAATCAACAAATGTTGAGTCTTAGAGCTCACATTGAGGCTATACATTTATTTATTTTTAACAAATAACAAAACAAGAATTGAAATTACATTTAACTTGAAATTGTTAGTAACTTAGAAAATTGCAATTAGTTAAATATGTACATTTTAACTTGAAAATAGTGTCCAAGTGTACATTTAATTTGAAAATTATTCTAATAACATTGAAAATTGTTAGTAACTTAGAAATTTGAAAATAGTTAATATGTACATACATTTTAACTTGAACATAGAATCCAAGTGTACAATTCATTTAAAAATTGTTGGACAATAACATTGAAAATTTTTCCCAACTTTGAAATAATTTGAAAATTGTTAGCAACTTTGAAATAATTTGAAAATAGTTAAAAATATGTACATATTAACATAAAAATAGAATCCAAATGTACATGTTTCATTTGAAAATTGTTCCAATAACATTTGATAGCCACTTGAAAATTGTTCATTTAACATAAAAATTGTTGCAAACTTTGAAATTTAAATAACAAATGGATGAAATAAATAAGAATATCATTACAAATAAATATTAAACAAATTAAATTATAAAATTTCTTTAAATTTATTGAAAAATTGTTACTAATTTTGTAAATTATGTAGCATGCAAATGAAGAACTTGATAAAATATGATATTTCTATTATGTAGCATGCAATTCACTAATTTACCTTGGTTGTCCTCCATTGGAATTTGTTGCACCAAATGTGCATCTTCTTTTTCTCTCAAGCTTGTTCTTTGTTGTCTCATTCGTTCTCTATTCCTCTCACGCTCTTCATTGTCATTTTGTTGTCTCACATGTTTTCTTTGTCTTTTTCTTTGACTCCCCATCAATCTACAATGAAAACAAACAAAAATTTCTTGAAATTGTTATAACAAGCAATAATATGTGTTAGTATGAAATTTTGAAATATGTCTACAAAGAAATCTCACATGTCTAATGAGCTCTAATTCAACAATATCAAAATGACAAAGCTCTAATTCAACAACATCAAAATGACAAAGCTCTAATTGAAAATAATTTAGCAATGAGTTAAATTAGTGTTTTTTATGAATTGTTTGCTTAATATATAGAGGTTGGTTGATATTTTTATGAGGGAATGGTAGTTGGCAACATTAATTGTCCAACACCTTTCCCGGGTTTGTTTTTATATTTTTTTTACATAGACAAACCCTCGATCGAGCTTATTTTACACACCCTCGATCGAGCAAATACCTCGATCAAGGTCTTATTAAAATCCTTGATTGAGGTATTGTTAAATCCTCAATCGAGGTATTTTAAATACCTCCAAATAGCTTGATCGAGGGCTTAAAAAACAGGCCGAGAGCCCTTTTCACTGCAGAATGAAATTTTTGTTTACCTTCCAAAGGGTTAAACCATGTCATTAAATGCACATAAATGGGTGAACTTGATACCACTAGATTCGTCAATGAATCCTCTATCCAAATACATAAAATTTATGAATTTTTATCTTCGTATGTCTTTTGTTTTTAAATTTCTACTAAAACTTGCCCTAAAAAACCATGCCAACAACTTCAATCGAGCTCAAAGATAAATGCACAACATTCAAAATACACATCCAAAAAAAATACACATGCACTAGATAAATGTGTCCTCTTCAAAAGGGTATTTTTAGTTTTGCAAATTATGTAAAAATCAAAAGATTTCGTGCACACACACATGTGTGTGTAAAATGCGACTGAAATATTCATTGGTTAGTTTTGAAAAATAATAATAAATATAATTTTTCGAGGAAACTTAAAAGAAAAATATGTAAGCACTAGTGCATTCTGTCTAGATCATGTTCACATATTTCATTTTTTAAAATTATTACATTAACATTAAATTATCATGCACACACACAAACTACTTGTTAATTGCTTGTCAAAGTTTTAAGTACACACGTTTCATTAAATGAAAATTCGACACGATAAATGACATTGGTATATTTCGAAAAAAATATCATTGGAAATCCAACATAATTCTCTACATTTTATTTTTCAACCGCATGTCAAATTCATTTGGAAAATATGAGTTTCGAGGGATTCAATTTAATACATGGGTCAAATTTCCATTTTCACCATCATATTTGGCCAAAAAGAGTTACCCATCTTCATGGAATCACCCTACAGCCTAACCAAGGGCTGGATCCCAATTTTACTAAGCTCTTGTCTCCAACTTTCCAATAAAGGCCAGTACCAATGATATCAAAAGCTTTAAGCACCACTTTCCAACATAATGAAACCATCCCGTAGTTATACAATGCATCTTGAGTGACCTACATATCTCACTCTCTTCATTACTACACAATAAGAACATGCATAAAAGAACCTTGGTAATGTAATCTCCACTTTGAACATAAATTAGATTAAATTAATTAACTATTAATAATGAAAGAGGCATAATTATTACTTACACTACTTCTAAATAAAATACCTTATTTAAGATTCTCATTTGGGATGAGGCTTTAGGCTTCTTTTAGATCAATCCAATGTATGCTCTTCCCACCACCCCATGGAATCAATGAAATTTTATTGCTATGCTGTTAGATATACACTATGTAACAATGAATCAAAATTATAAGAACATTTCATTTACATGTTCAATGTACTATTGATTTAAGGTATACATCATTCACTCTCATCTAATATAAAGATTGAAATTTTCTCTTTTTATCATATAGATGGATCACCATAAAAGAGGCCTCATTTGAAGATGCATCATGGATTGACCTCACATCCAATGCATAAGCTCATTCTTTCTTACAATTCTTGGGAAACAAAGACATATGCTAGCACATGACTTTGCTCAACAATGTCACTTTTCCAATTGCTAGAGCACACCAATAGAACACCTTGAGAAACACCTATTACCACATTAGGTTCATTGGTATTATATGTAAAAGGAGGATTTTTGGAGATCTTGCCTCCATCTTTCCTACAATTCTCTTTCTATCATAATTTGTACTCGTTTTCATGACTTGTATGCATTTTTTTTATTGTTTGTTTAAATTATTTTTACTCTCTAGTACTCAAAACTCCATGTCTAACCTTTGTTGATATTATCTCAAGACTCTACATGTAGCTACATCATTGTGCAAAGGAAAAACCTCACGAGTTGCAATAACCCATTGGTACTTTGTAGGGGTAGAACACTGCTTGAAACCGCTTTTCAAGAAATGAGTATCAATTTTCTCATACCAATCCCTAGGTGTTTGTCTAAGACCATATAAAGGTTTGTTCATGGGTTTTTTCAACTTGCATACCAAATTGAAGTTTTAGAGGTGATAAAACTAGGTGGATATTTCATATAAATTTATTCATGAAGATCACCATTTAAAAAAGAACTCTTTACCTCCAAATGCCAATTTCATTAAATTTGGACTTATTCCAGTCCAAGTCACTTTGAAGATGGGTCAAAAAAAACCTTTCTAGACTCCAAAATCAGGCAAAATCCGGTTCCAAAACTGCCAAATCCAGGTTCCAAAAGTCCCAAAACCAGTTCCAAAAGTGCCAAAACCGGTTCCGAAAGAGCCAAAACCGATTCCAAAATTGCCAAATCCGATTCCGAAAGTTCCAAAACCGGTTCCGAAAGTGCCAAAACTAATTCTAAAAGTGCCAAAACTGATTCCAAAAGTGCGAAATCCGATTCCGAAAGTGCCAAATCAAGGTTCCTAAAGAGCCAAAACCGGTTCCAAAAGTGCCAAATCCGGTTCCGAAAGTGACCAAACTGGTCCCGAAAATGCCAAATCCGTTTCCAAAAGAACCAAAATCCAGGTTCCAAAACCATACGTTTTCTTTTGATATTGGTGTCTGTATAATATGACAGTCATTTGAAGTTGAATGTCATTAACCAACACCCCATTTTTGAATGAGGCTCAAGATAAATGAATGAAGGGGCGACCGACCCTTCTTCTGTCCACTATTATTTTTATACCGCAGAAGGGGCGGCCGATCCTTCTTGTCGTCAGTCGGAAGTCGGGATAAATATTTTTTACATGCTATAACATATTCAATGTCCCCATCCCTACCATATACCGCGGAAGTCCATAGTGGGGAAATGTTGTCCCAACCTTCATAGATTAATTCTTTTTCATTTCTCTTTTAAATGAAGGGTCAACCAACCCTTCTTGTGCTTAGTATTTTTGCAGTCTTCACCGTTCAGGATATACATGATTTGATAGCCTATATTTTTTCGGTTGAATATTTGCACAATTCCCTCATAAATGAAGGGGCGGCCGACCCTTCATGTGCCCAATATTATTTTCATACTAGTTCTAGACTGCTAGAAAGGTTGGCCGACCCTTCTTGTGATTTATATTTTTCCAGTCTTGACCATTCTGGCTATACATGACTTGATCTCTATTTTGGAAGGCCAAAATCTCACACGTGTGAGCCTCAAAGAGAGGACTGGCGCCATAGGAAGTGATGACATGGCATGTATGATGACATGGCATGAATGATGACATGGCATATATGATGACATGTAATGTGTAATGAGTCTGGAGAGACACATGATGGTGTTCTGGTGTATCATTTAGTCTGACATCATTCTCAAAAAGTATGGCAAATTTGTGAAACTTTGGAAATTGACAAAGTATGGAAAATGTAGTCAAAATTGCTCCAGTAGAATGCCCACCATAATTCATGGGTTCAGAAAAATTTACGCAATCATATCATGCTATAGCTTGTTGAAGTGGCTATCTAGTTATACATGATTGCGGATTGCGGGAACTGTTTGAATAATGAATTTGCGACATGTGTTTCCGCAACCCGCGAGGCAAATTGCGGAAACTATGGTTTGTTTTTATTTCTAGTCGTAGTCCTGCAAACCGCAATTGCGGATTGCGGGAACGTTTTATATATTTCCAAACCATTAAAATCCCGCAACTCGTTGAAGCCTTCCCCAGATTAGATGTCAGCTGTTTCCTTTTATTATTTTTTATCTTCGAAAATTACCTACTGTGTGGATTTTACTGCGAGTTTTTACCAGGCGTCATTTTTGCCATTTTTCCAAGCTTGAATTAAGGGTCGGCCGACCCTTCTCGTGCTTAATATTTTTGCAGTCTTCACCATTCAGGATATACATGAATTGACAGCCTATACTTCATAGGTTGTATATTTGCACAATCCCCTCATAAATGAAGGGGAGGCCGACCCTTCTTCTGCCCACTATTATTTTCATAATAGTTCTAGACTGCCAGAAGGGTCGTGCGATCCTTCTTGTGTTCACGAGTCTGGATACAGGTGAATTGCTGGATATTGGTGTTCACAATTATCTACTAAATGAAGGGGCAGCTGACCCTTCTTCTGATTTATATTTTTCCAGTATTGGCCATTCTCGTTATACATGAATTGATCTCTATTTTGGCAGGCCAAAATCTCACACGATAGGAAGTGATGACATGGAAACTATGATGACATGGAATGTCTGATGAGGCTAGAAAGACACATGATGGTGTTTTGGTGCTATCTGACATCGTTCTGGAAAAGTATGGCAAGTTTGTGAAACTTTGGAAATTGACAAAGTATGGAAAAAGTAGTCAAAACTGCTCTGAGAGAATGCCCACCATAATTCATGGTTTCAGGGAAATGCACGCACCATCATATCATGCTATAGATTGTTGAAGTGGATATATAGTTATACATGATTGCGGATTGCGGGAACTATTTGAGTAATGGATTTGCGACATGCGTTTCCTCAACACGCAATTCAAGTTGTAGTCACGCAACCCACAATTGCAGATTGCGGGAACGTTGTATATATTTCATAAAAATTAAACCCCTGCAACTCGTCTTCCGCATTCCCCAGATTAGATCTCATCCATGGACTTGTCTTAATCTTACGGGTCAGAATTAAGCCAACAAAATTAATAAATATGTTGATTTTGTTTCTGTTTCCTTTTATTATTTTTCATCATTGAAAATTACCTGCTGTGTGCATTTTACTGCCAAATCTAGGTTCCAAAACCATACTTTTTCTTTTGATATTGCCACTTTTGAAATTGGTTTTTGCGTTGTTCCAATATGATAATTATGATGGTCATTTGAACTAGTAAAAAATATACAAATTATCAAATGAATCGGTGTCTGCATTATATGATGGTCATTTGAAGTTGTATTTCATTAACAGACACCCCATTTCAAATGAGGCTCGAGATAAATGAGTGAAGGGTTAGCCGACCCTTCTTCTGCCCACTATTATTTTCATAATAGTTCTAGTCTGCAAGAAGGGTGGTTCAATCCTTCCTGTGTTCACCATTCTGGATATAGGTGAATTGTCGAATATTGGTGTTCACAATTATCTACCAAAAGAAGGGGCAGCCGATCCTTCTTGTCGGCAGTCGGAATTCCAGAGAAATATTGTTTAGGTGTTATAGCTTAGGCAATGTCCCGATCCCTACCATATACTGCGGAAGTCAGTTGTGGGGAATTGTCGTGCCAACCTTCTTAGATTTAATATTTTTTCATTTCTCTTTTAAATGAAGGATCGGCTAACCCTTCTTGTGGTTAGTATTTTTTCAGTCTTCAATATTTAGGATATAGATAAATTGACAGCCTATACTTCATAGGCTGAATATTTGGACAACTCCCTCATAAATGAAGGTGCAGTCAACCCTTCTTCCGCCCAATATTATCTTCATAGTGGTTCTAGACTGCAAGAATGGTCATCCGATCCTTCTTTTGTTCACTAGTCTGGATACAGGTGAATTATTGGATATTCGTGTTCACAATTATCTACTAAGTGAAGGGTCAACCAACGCTTCTTGTGATTTGTGTTTTTCTAGCCTTGATCATTCTGGTTATACATGAATTGAACTCTATTTTGGTAGTCCAAAATCTCACACGTGTGAACCTGAAAAAGAGAATTGACACCATAGGAAGTGATGATGTGGATGACATGGAATGTGTGATGAGGCTGGAAAGACACATGATGGTGTTTTGGTGCTATCATTAAATCAGTGTCTCAATATGACATGTTGTATGAAAACTACAAAAAACTGGTCTGAGAGAATGCTCGCCATAATTCATGGTTTGAGAAAAATTCACACACTATCATATCATGCTATAGCTTGTTTAAGTGGCTATCTAGTCATGGTCTCAGTTTGCCTCAATCATTTCTGAGGAGAAAGTTATAAGTCTACCAAAATAGGGTTTCAAGATCAAGCAAGTAGGAGAAATTCTTGGTAATGACCAAGTGTTGGAAAACTGGTTCAGGTGGCCTTGGGAAAATGCCCGTCGTACCTCATGGGAGAATGATAAAAGGGAAGTTAGATCAATGGCTATTCGATAAAAGGCGGTTAGATCGACAACCCATAATCTTTTCACATTGCTAACATGCACGACGTAATGGAGGTCTGAGCGGTTGCGAAATACCATACCGTTGTACGCGTGTCGTCTCCACATAACTCCATAATCAGAGAAAGCGGTAAGTAAAACCACCATCCCATGTTTCGAAACAACCTTCGGTGGTGTATAAAAGAGAAGGGCACATCAAAATTTGACTTTTGTGTTGCGAACGGCAGAGGATTTGAACATGTCCGTTCCAGGTAGGTCTTCTTAACTCGTGAAAGTAACTAGAACTGTTTACATAATGGAAGGAAGTAGTCAAACCGTCTGTCGGAACATTGAAACTATGAGGATAGGAGAAATCCTAGTGGACAGAGCTAGTGACATTCGTGACCCCATAATGGTTAAATTCTCAGTTTCATAAATCAAAAGCAAGTTGGAGGGTTTATATAAACAAAATTTGGATGTGTACAATGTTTATAAGTCTTGTTTTATCCATTTATGTCCCGAACAACCTTCAGGGTTTCCGGAATTCATTTCGTGGTGTGTAGTAAATTATTCTCAGAGTCAAAGAGTCATTATGAATTCTTCACGAAAGAAAATTCTTTGCCGTGTAAATGCATCTACCGTTAGGAAAGCTCTAGGAGTACCCCTGTTTTCCTCCCACGACTAGGAAGATTTTGCTGAAGAAGCCCTAGTTAGCTAGTACAGAGAGTCATCCCCTGAGACCAAACAAAACTTCATGACCAGTTGTCTGAAACCTGGCCTTGCCATTGATAATACCCCCTATTCACTTGACATTAATTTCTTTGATGAAAATTCACAGTTAGTTTTGTCACTCATTTCACAGTTTTTAGGGTTTGATGATGATTCCATGGTCACAGAGGTCCAATTAATTTTTCTTTTTAGATTAAGCGTTGCTAAACCAAAAATGGATTATAGTCAAGTACCCTACCTTAAATTTGATAAATTATTGGCTTGGAACATCCACTCTCAGTTAGTGAATTTCCACACGTCGAGACATTTCAGATTCCAGACACACTTGATGAAAATGCTCCTGTTTAGCAGTCGAAAAGATTTACAATTCCCACAGTCTGTGTTTTCAGAAACAGTGGAATATAGTATGTTTAATTTTATGAATTTTATTTTATCAGAAGTATATAGATTGATGTTTGGAGAAATTTTGCCTAGAGTATTATCAGAGATGAAGACCCTGATGCAATTAAGCCCCGAAAAAGAAATTGGATACTGGTTTTTAGGGAAGCAAGATACAATAATCAGACTTTATGGATTTGTTAAGGAGCCCTTTATTCGACCAGCCTTTTTGACTCTAAGATTTTTTGCTTTGGAGTTTATCAGACAAAAATTGACAGTAGAAAATGACCATTTTCTACTTTTCAAGAAAGCTATAGATATAAAGTTCCATTTAAAAATTGGTCCTTTTATCATCAAGAAAAAGAATGCTCTCACTTTTGTACAAAAACATTTAGAAGCACTGAGTTTTAGGAAAGCCACAGCTATTAATTATGATCCTTGTCATGTTATTTCTGACATAAGGAAAGAGAACAAAAATAAAGCCTTTGATCACCAAGAGGTTGAAGGATTGGCGAAGATGGCAAATTTACTACAATATGAATTAGACACGGAAGTTTCGGGAAGTTCACACTCTAATCTTTCTACCTTGGATAAAGTTTCAGTTGAGTTGGTACCTACCCCAGGAAAGGTTGAAGCAACAAGTAAAAGAAGTTTTTATGAAAGTACTGATATGCAGGTGGAGGAAGAAAGAGAAGCCAAAAGATTAAAATCAAGCCAGGAAGATGAAGTAGTTGTATCTGACAAAGAAAAGGGAATGAAGAAAGAAAAATACCAAGGGCCAGGTATTCAAGTACAAAAATACGAATTTCATGAGGCAAGAGCTGCAGGTGATTCTAGAAAATTTCATTCAAGCCATGAACTATGTGTAAAATATGGCAAAGACAGACAAACAGCAGCAGAAGCAATGCATAAGTTGTTTCTAGAAGTCAGGGATGTTGTTGATTCAGAAATTACTTTGATGACTAGCAGAGATCCAGACAAAAATACTTTGAATTTGGCTATATCGTTTGATGATAAGGTCACATAAATGAAATTGAATTTGCAGAAGATAACATTCCCTGATAAAATTCACCTACACAGACTGACTGGAGAGGTGATTTATGCTGATATGATGAGAGCTACTTTAACAGTGGAAAAATTACATAAAACAGTGAACAGGCTGCAAATCCAGTTGAGCCAAGAGAAAACAAAAAACAAAGCTCATCAGCTGCAAATAAAAAGATTGCAAGATGACCTCATGAAGAGCAATGATGAACCAAATAGAGGGGAGGAAATTAAAAAGATTTTAGCTGAGAAAGAAAAGAATATCCAATTACTTCAGCAAAAGGTTAGAATTCCAGCAACACAGATAATTCAAGTCTCTGAATTAATTGTGTTGGAACAAGAAAAAGAAACTTTATCTCAAGAATTGGATGACTGTCTCGCTAAATTGATCGAGTTTCAGGAAAAAGAGGAAAGTTGGGAGAAAGATAGATTGATTCTTAAGACTGGAATTGAAGATTTAAAGGTGAAATTGGAAAATATAGCACAAGAGATGCAAGGAACAGATCAAGGCAACAAAGAAGCGAGCACAGATGATATAGTTCAAGCTATGTCCCAAGTTAGCTTGAAAGAGGTGGAGATCATAGAACTAAAAGAAGAAAAACAAAGACTAGAAGAGGAAAATAAAAAAAAGGAAAATGAAATAAAAGAGTTGACAAAAAGCAATAAAGATTTGGTAGGTAGAAATCAGAGGATGATAGGCCAAGTGACAGGACAACTAGCATTATAAGGTGCAAAGCGTTTGATTTGGGATTCAATCATCGATGAGGTTGCAAAATTGAGGCCTTATTTAGATTTTTTGAAGACAAGGGAAGCCATAGAAAATGATAGCTTACAAAGCTGTAAAGCAATGAGAGAAGTTTTGAACAAGATACCAAAAGACACAACCCAGGGCACCATAAGTTTCTTAAATACTCTGACAGAAGGTGATCTGAAAGCAATGGCTATCGAAAACGGGGTAACAGTCATAACTTGGGCTAGGAGAGTCCTTAGCAAACATTCTCACATTGAGAATGTTCAGGCTAGTGCAGAACAGATGAAGGAACAGGTTGAAGCATCCAAAAAGGGATTTGAGAAGGTAATACAAAAGGGTCTGCTTTCTTTTTGGGATGAAAATAATGAGTTAATTTCCCAGGATAATTATAAGGATTTACTATATAACATCGGGAGGAACCATGAGCAATTTCAAGGTTTGACTCATGTTCTAACAGGGAAAATTCTACTGAAGAAACTCTCCATTGATTTTGAAATTCTAAACCAGCTGGCCATGATAGCTGAAAAGATCCCTCCAACTTTCATTGCAAAGCACATAGAGATGAAAGTTTTGGTCGAGGAGATGACTAGTTATGAGGTACCTTCTACAGAGAAATGTAAGACAGTGGAGAGATATGGGAAAATGAAGTACACCTTGCACACATGAAGACTACTATTCGAGAAAGAAGCCCTGTCAGCAGCTACCGCCAATAGAAAGACATCAAATGTTATATTCTGAAATTTTTTGGAAATTGTATAAATTTTGACCGAAATGGACTGTAATAGTTAGTTTATAATTTTCTATTTTTAGTTATGAAGCAGTTAGGGTTTTACCTCGAGAGGTTTTACAATGTATAAAGATTCCGGTGTTATTTTATTCAAAGGATTAGATGTTTATTTTTGGCACTGTAGTAAGTGTTGGAACCCATGAAGAGATACTCGTTTTGTATTGAGCCCTTCAATTTTGAATAAATATTCCCGAGCAGAGTTGATGCATATTTTCAAGAGTAAAGATTCTGGTGTTATTTTATTCAAAGGATTAAAAATAATGTGACTATCCTGTCAATGATGAGCTAATCAAAAAATTAAATTATGACGATAATGACTGCACTGTTATTGTAGAATGTGAAACTATATAAATCAAGTAAAGAAATTGACTGATGCATACCATGCATAAAAATCATATGAATGATAAATCAAGCACACAGATTTATATGTTTTATGATTTAACAATACAAAACATAGTTATTAGATGTATGTATGAAAAACCAAAATGAATCAAGGAAACTTGATACACATAACAAAAGAAAGTAAAATAGAAACTAACTAATTTTTTTTAAAGATTGTAAAACATTACTAGTCTCCAAGTACAGAGTGTCTCAAGTTCTCTCCTTCAATGGTCCCCCCCATTCATGTGATTTTCCCAGTATTATATCCATACTACTTCTAGATTGCAAGAATGGTTGTTCGATCCTTCTTGTGCTAACCATTCTGGATACAGGTGAATTGCTGGATACCGGTGTTCTCCATTATCTACTAAACGAAGGGTCGGCTGACCCTTCTTGTGCTTAGTATTTTTTCATAATTTCCCATTCTAGTTATACTTGAAATGATGACCTAGCCTTAGTATTTGTCCATTATTTGACCATTCTGGATTTCGGTTGTAAATGTTTGTTCTTTATATATAAAATACTTTTGTTCTTAATATGTAAAATTCTTTTGTTCTTAATATGTAAAATACAATGAGTTATATTGAGAAAGATATATTCATCATTTGACCATATTTCTCTATAAAATACTTCTCTATAATTATATTGAAGCATATAGATGGATTTATTAAGAAGGCTGTACACATCCATTCATTACAAAAAGGAGAGCCTAGGAGCATGAATAGCTTTCCTAGTATGGCTCTGTAAATTTAAAAAGATGATGCAAAAGAAATTCCAAAATTGATGTCAAAACTAATCCAAGTAGGGATCTCTTCTACAAAAAATTATGCCATTGAACTGAGGTAGACTCAACAATTCTCATGTCCACAGAGGGGGATTCATGGCAGTGGCTGCACTGTGACATCCTGGCCATCTTCAAAATTTATTCTTTTATAAAATCCACCGTCCCCATAAGTTCAATCTAATTGCGTTCCAAATCATCAATTCTAGAGTCGTAACACGTTAATTGCTGAGAAATATACCGCATGTGGTCGGCTGACTCTCTTTGCGCTTTGATGCCCAAGCAGACTGCCTCATAAACCTTTAGCAGGCGTTTTTTGAACTCTTCCACACTGTACCTTAGGAACATCATTCCGTCAGCAAGGCTTGCCATTGAACTGATAGAAGAGGTCAGACACGGGACCGACGACAGTTTCAATTGTTTAATCCACCAAACCTCTTATGAGCACAAGAGACTCTACGACGACCACAGGTTATATTCTCCTCTTGCTCCTTGGTGGTCCATAATGCTCGTCGAACTGAAGTTTACTTTTTCAAGTAATTGTAAATAAGTAACATTACACATTTACATTAGTATCATTATAGTAACATTACACATATGAAAACTATTCTATTTTTTTAAATAGAATCATTCTGATTTCGTTTTTTAATAGAAACATTCTTTCTTCTTGTTTTATTTTAAATAGAAACATTCTTTGTTTTTGTTCTTTTTAAATCAAAGCATTATTTCTTTTTTCTTTTTTTAAATAGAATGAAATATCATAAAAGGGAGAACAAAAGAAGGATCAATAGACCCTTCTTGTAGTGTCAAACTATTATGAAAATAATATTGGGAATAAGAAGGATCGCTCGATCCTTTTGTAGTGTCGAACTATTATAAAAATAATATTGGGAATAAGATGGGTCGGCCGACCCTTCAATTACGAGGGAACTTTAAAAATAGAACACCTTGTAAGTTATAACATATAAAAATGGTTTCTGAGTAATTTTGTTTTGGATCCTTGTTTTTCGACAAGAAGGGTCGACCGCCCCTTCTTTTTGAAGTTATTTGTGAAAACCTTTATTGAGAAAATCCACTATATCCATAATGGAGAACTCAAGAAGGATCGACCGACCCTTCTTGCAGTTGTTGAAATATTGTAACTTCAAAGAATATTATATTTGTATATTATTTATTCCGGAGATGTTCCATACCTCCGATGTGATTATACTATAAATCCGGAGATGTTTATTCCTCCGATTTGGGTGTGGTAACTAGGGTTATTAGACCCACCATGTGGGGGTCGGCCCAGTCAGTTATAATGGGGTATTTAACCTAATGGTTAAATACGAGCCTACATGTACTTGTGTAATATACATATCAGAGTAGTGTATAAATAGAGGAGGTGTGTTCCTCATTCGATACACTCACACACTTGAGGATAGCGCACTTGTGGAGGAGAGGTCTGCTATTGTGGAGGAGGAGATCATGTCTCAGGGTTTCATCTTTGTATATTGCTGGTCATCTATATTGAGGAAGCTTTGCTGGGTTTTCTACCCCATGAGGGTTTCCCAGGATAAATCTCTGTCTCTTGTGTTTATGATGTGCTTGTTGTTTCTTCAGTGATCCTGTATATGCTATTATTGTGAAATGGAATGTAATGCTGCTATTTTCTGTCTTAGCATATTGAATTTTAACATGGGATCAGAGCTAACCTGAAGGAAGACAAGGTATGGCACTAAAGAGACTTGCTTTACTTACGACAATTTGAAGGTTAGGGTTTTACATAGCAAAAACCAGTCATCGTAGCACTTTTGCTATAAATCCGTTTTGGCGAAGTTTTCGGATCTGAAATTGTTACAGGACGAATATTAAATCTCCAGGTACCTTGTGTCCAAAGGACAACTTCTAATTCGTTGTACTTTGTGATTTATGATCTGTACAATATAGGGTTTCTGCCTCTTCCAGATCTGAGTCAAAATCAGGTGACCTTGGGAAAAAGGTCATATCTTGGGCTAGGAAGCTCCAAATGAAATTTCATAAAAAGTGAAAGGTAGTACACAGTCTGTACTATCTCAGAAAACGTTTTCAGAGGCCGAAGTTGAACCAGTGACACGTGGCACTCCGTACAAGTTCGCCCTCCTGTATTATCCCATAAACAGGTCATGTTGCGACACTTGGCATAACTCTCTCTCAGAGAGTCCAATTTAGGTCAGACATATCAGGATGGAAATATAACAGGCCGAGATACCTCAAAAAAGTTTTTCAGAGGCCGAAGTTCAAACAGTGACACATGGCACGCCGTACAAGTTCGCTCTTCTGTTTTATCCCAAAACAGGTCACGTTGCGACATTTGACATAACTCTCTCTCAGAGAATCCAATTGAGGTCAGACCTGTCAAGATGGAAAGATAACAGGTCAGGCTATCTCATAAAACTTTTTCAGACCCTGTGGATTGAAAAGTTTGGAGTTACACCAGAAACAATCAGGTACATATTTCTGTCAAAACATAATTATTTTTGAGTACCTTCATTCATGGCTTCCGAAATTTAGGGCTTTGAAGAAAGTTGGATTTTTTGTAAACGGAGACCACGGCTGAATGCTACTCATCAAAATAGAAATTTAGAGACCAAGATCAGATTTTTTGGTTGGGCAGAAGGCCGGGCTTGATCAAACCCTAGTTCAGGACTTTGATCAGAAAAGTGGAAAATTAGGGCTTCTGTAAAAATGGGAATTTTTGAAATCTGTGACCATGGCTGGAAGCTCCTCAGAAAAATAGAAGCTTAGAGCTTTGGATCAAACATTTTGATTGGGAAGAAGAGTGGGATTCACCAAACCCCAGTTCAGGGTCACGTCCAGTGAATCCGGAAGTTTCAAAGGCAAAATTGAGGAGTGAAACTTTGCAGTTTTCAAATTCTGAATATATCAGTTTGATCAGCTCATCAAGGCGCATATTTCTATCCTTTCGGAAGTTTGAAATTCAAAGTTTGAATTTTTGGGGTTTCTCTGACAAACCCATATCCAGCTCCAGGTCCAGTTCTTGCAAATCAAGTGGATAGGGTTAATCCTAGAAGAAGATGGATTGGTCACCTGCATAAGTGAAGGAGTTACTGTTTCAGAGGGAGATGAGGCTAAGGCTTTACATAAGGAGATTACAAGCGATCTCGACAGGTATGACTCATCGAGGTATGTTTTGAGATTTGTTCATGATTAAGTTTATGGTATGTTTGTCTTCATGTTATTACGGTTAGTACAATCTTGATTTTAGATTTGTTGTATCACCTTAACAAAATTATGAATGCATGATAGAAGATATTCATTGGTTACGATGTTGACACTTATGATTGTACTAATGCATTATGATGTTGTGTGAGGTTGATGTTGTCTACTAACAAGATACAGGTACATTACAAAAGACAAATCAGGCTCCATGACCATGAAAACATGAAGACAAAGACTCATCCATAATCTTTGTTCTACTTACGAGGTATGTATGACTTTGTTATATTATGCTTAACCTATGAGACATGCAGGTTCTAGCTCAGGATCTCTAAATCATTGAAGACATTGTTTAGGTATGCTGTACATAACCAAGTAGGTATACTAATCCAGGTATGTTTCCCATGAATCTTACCTTGTGTTAGGATCCCTTATATAAGTATACTTGGAATGATTGGTTATGCTTATTCATAAAGTTAGTAATCAAGGGATTATGCATATTATATCTTTTATCTTGATTGATGATATGCATGAGTAAAAGAAGACTTCCCTGAAATCTTGAATACTAATGTTTATTAACTATAATCATGACTATACATTTTCAAGATTATTTAGTACTATAATGTTTTGATAGCATTTAGAATATACTAATGAGTGTATGTTTGTGTATGAGATCATGAGGATGACTCTTGAGCATGCACAGTTGTACAGAATGAATAGAAGTTCAAAAGACATACAGAAGATCAAGCGGGAGGCAGCCACACAAACATAAAAGATAAGTATTTAAGTTGTTATTTGAAATAGTAATGATATTGCCTGTAATAGGTTGTATGCATATTTGTATTCCTATAATATATCATGCTGAGTGTAAATATTCATAGAACATTGAACAGTATACTACTAATATGCATATGATTGGTAAGTTGGACAAACATTCCATTGTTGCTTGTCTAGAATGAAACCTCTTTGCTGACATGCTGAGAGTTGTGCACACTCTCGATAGTATGTTCTGGTAGAGATGGAAGGCATCTAGATAGCCACTGTATGCATACAGGATATGGGAAAGTGTTGTGCCAAAGTATTGGTCAAAATAGTTGCATCACTATGTAAATGATATCTGTATGCATAATAGGTTATCATGTCAATATGATTTGATGATTATGAAGTATTACTAATCATGTACTTAATTTTGATTTGTAGGAAAGGTCATGAAGAATGATGGACACCGTACAAGTGGTGGATGTTCAAACAAGAATATTTACAAATCAAACAAAATATAGAAGGCTCATGGCTAGAAGATTCTCTTAGAAAGGGGAAGAGAATCACGACAAGATGTTTGCTCCAAGTATGGTGTAATTAAAGAAGAAGTGTGAATCAGGTTCTGTATAGGTACCTAGGATCGATAATAAATTGATAAGCTTAATGATCACCATGGGTGATGTGGATCTCAACCTTTGCTACAAGGTTGAATATGATTTCTATACACAAATGACATGGATGCAAGAAGGAACTCACCACAGAGTTCGAATGATATTAAGGCTCATATTAGTAGACCCATCTAACGAGAGATGGCACAGATAGATATGCAGAAGATCATTCAATGCAGAAATGAAAATGAAAGATCTCAAATTGACGCTTTACTTCCTAGGTCTGGAAGTATGGCAAGGCGCAGAAGGAATATTTCTCAACCAGGGAAAGTATGATGAGAAATATGACTTGAGGTGTTGGAATGGCCACTCTTATGGATTCCAACTTGAAGCTGTTAGGGGATAACTCATCAGAGTTAGTGGATATAACTCTATACAGTCAAATTATTGGGTCATTGATGTATCTAACATATACTAGATTAGATATATGCTTTGTTGTGAATACCTTGAGTCAGTATCTAGTGGAAACTAGATGTTTTCACCTGATAGTTGCAAAGCATGTGATGAGGCACCTAAATGATACGATAGACTTTGATCTGTGCTATCTTGGAGATCATGACTTCAGATGGCTACTCAGATGCTGATTGGGTAGAAAGTGTATCAGACAAGAAGAACACATCAAGAGGATGTTATTGTCTAGGATTAGCCATGATCTCGTGGTTTAGTTGGAAGCAGTCTAGTGTGGCTCTCAGCACAAGCAGAATATATGGCTATTTGCTCTACTAGTTGTGAAGAAGTTTGGCTTCAGGATTGTTTGACTTAGAGATAGAACCAACTGTGATTCTATGTGACAAATAGAGTTGTATCAAGATGACATAGAATCCAGTGTTCCATGATAAGTCAAAGATCATAGGGATCTAACAAGATATGACACAGAAAGGAACTATAAAGTTTGAATTCGTAATAGGTTACCGATGTACTAACCAAACCTCTACCTCGAGTGAAGAAGTTACCAACATACTAACCAAGCCTCTGTCTCGAGTAAAATTTGAATACTTTCGAGACAAGCTTGGTGTAGCTCAAAAGGACCCTCCTCGAAAGGGGGAGTAGTATATTCACTGATGATGAGATTGTCTCATCGAACAACAAGGTCGATGATGAGGTAACCTGTTCTCTACACCTAGATACTTAGAAATATTTAGATTTAGGACTCGTATACTTAGAATACTTAGTTTTACTTATACATGCTTTTGATGTTATATGTATTAGTAAGAATACATGCTTTTGATGATAGATGTATTGGTGAGAATACATGCTTTTGATGATAAGATGTATTGGTAAGAATACATACTTTGATGACACATGTATTGATTAATGTACGTGTATGGTTGAGGATACTTGTACTTGTATTGATGAGAATACATGTGGGGATTGTATCATCCTTGAACACATGTTCTAAAGTGAGCCGTAGACGTATGGTCTCCGAAAATGAAGTCCTTAGTGGACAGGTAGGGATTGTATCATCCCTGGACTTCAGTCCCTGAATAGATCCGTAGACGTATGGTCTCCGAAAATGAAGTCCTTAGTGGACAGGTAGGGATTGTATCATCCTTGGACTTCGGTCCCTGAATAGATCCGTAGACATATGGTCTCCGAAAATGAAGTCCTTAGTGGACAGGTAGGGATTGTATCATCCCTGGACTTCGGTCCCTGAATAGATCCGTAGATGTATGGTCTCCGAAAATGAAGTCCTTAGTGGACAGGTAGGGGATTGGATCATCCCTGGACTTTCAGTCCTAAAGACAGCCGTAGACGTGAGGTCTCCGAGAATGAAGTCCTTAGTGGACAGTTGAGGGGATTGGATCATCCCTGGACTTTCAATCCTAAAGAGAGCCGTAGACGTGAGGTCTCCGAGAATGAAGTCCTTAGTGGACAGTTGAGGGGATTGGATCATCCCTGGACTTTCAGTCCTAAAGAGAGCCGTAGACGTGAGGTCTCCGAGAATGAAGTCCTTAGTGGACAGTTGAGGGGATTGGATCATCCCTGGACTTTTAGTCCTAAAGAGAGCCGTAGACATGAGGTCTCCGAGAATGAAGTCCTTAGTGGACAGTTGAGGGGATTGGATCATCCCTGGACTTTTAGTCCTAAAGAGAGTCGTAGACGTATGGTCTCTGAAAAGTGGGGATTGTATCATCCCCGGACTTAGGTCCCTGAATTGATCCGTAGATGTGAGGTCTCCAAGAAGTGGGGATTGTATCATCCCCGGACTTAGGTCCCTGAATTGATCCGTAGACGTGAGGTCTCCGAGAAGTGGGGATTGTATCATCCCCGGACTTAGGTCCCTGAATTGATCCGTAGACGTGAGGTCTCCGAGAAGTGGGGATTGTATCATCCTCGGACTTAGGTCCCTGAATTGATCCGTAGACGTGAGGTCTCCGAGAAGTGGGGATTGTATCATCCCCGGACTTAGGTCCCTGAATTGATCCGTAGATGTGAGGTCTCCGAGAAGTGGGGATTGTATCATCCCCGGACTTAGGTCCCTGAATTGATCCGTAGACGTATGGTCTCCTAGAAGTGGGGATTGTATCATCCCCGGACTTCGGTCCCTGAATTGATCCGTAGACGTATGGTCTCCGAGAAAGTGATTTTTGATGTGGTTACTTGTATCGGTAGGATACTTGTATTGATGATGTGGTTACTTGTATCGGTAGGATACTTGTATTGATGATGTGGTTACTTGTATCGGTAGGATACTTGTATTGATGATGTGGTTACTTGTATCAGATGGATACTTGTATTGATGATGTGGTTACTTGTATCGGTAGGATACTAGTATTGATGACGTGGTTACTTGTATCGGTATGGATACTTGTATTGATGATGTGGTTACTTGTATCGGTAGGATACATGTATTGATGACATGATTACTTGTATCAGTATGGATACTTGTATTGATGATATGTATACTTGTATTGGCATGAATACTTGTACTAATGATGTGGATACTTGTATTGTTATGGATACCTATGTTGATGACGATGCTGACGATCGTGTGATAACGATACTGATGATCGTGTGATGATGATGCTGATGATCGTGTGATGACGATGCTGATGATCGTGAGATGACGATGCTGATGATCGTGTGATGACGATGCTGATGACCGTGTGATGACGATGCTGATGATCGTGAGATGACGATGCTGATGATCGTGTGATGACGATGCTGATGATCGTGAGATGACGATGCTGATGATCGTGTGATGACGATGCTGATGATCGTGTGATGACGATGCTGATGATCGTGTGATGACGATGTTAATGATCATGAGATGATGATACTGATGATCGTGAGGATCCAGATGTTGATGTTGTTGTATTTGTTCGAGTGCTGCAGAAGATAAAGACTCAGTACTGAAGATGTTGATGTTCCAGTATTGAAGATGTTCCAGTAACTGCTTGAGTTACTGATGATGTTGAGAAAGCTTCCAATGATTTATAGATGTATCATGTATGATGTTGATGACTCCTTGCTCGTGCAGATACTGTTATAATATCCTTCTCGTTAAGGGGGAGTGTTGAAATATTGTAACTTCAAAGAATATTATATTTGTATATTATTTATTCCGGAGATGTTCCATACCTCCGATGTGATTATACTATAAATCCGGAGATGTTTATTCCTCCGATTTGGGTGTGGTAACTAGGGTTATTAGACCCACCATGTGGGGGTCGGCCCAGTCAGTTATAATGGGGTATTTAACCTAATGGTTAAATACGATCCTACATGTACTTGTGTAATATACATATCAGAGTAGTGTATAAATAGAGGAGGTGTGTTCCTCATTTGATACACTCACACACTTGAGGATAGCGCACTTGTGGAGGAGAGGTCTGCTATTGTGGAGGAGGAGATCATGTCTCAGGGTTTCATCTTTGTATATTGCTGGTCATCTATATTGAGGAAGCTTTGCTGGGTTTTCTACCCCATGAGGGTTTCCCAGGATAAATCTCTGTCTCTTGTGTTTATGCTGTGCTTGTTGTTTCTTCAGTGATCCTGTATATGCTATTATTGTGAAATGGAATGTAATGCTGCTATTTTCTGTCTTAGCATATTGAATTTTAACAGCAGTGTCAAACTATTATGAAAAGAATATTGGGAAGAAGAAGGGTCGGCCGACCTTTCATCTACGAGGGAATGGTAAGAATAGAACGCCTTAGAGAAAGAGTAGCTGGTCTTTCTCTGAGAGTATTTCTACTTGCTAGCAAAGTCTTTGAAGCAAAACTTCTATAAATTTGGTGACATGTGGAACGCTTATATTGTGACACGTGGAATATCTGATTTTTAAAATTATTTCAAAGATTTTTTAAATGAATATTAAGGATATTAATGGTACCAGGCATGTTGGCCGTAGTATTTTCAAGGAATCGATTGGAGTAAGAAGTGTACGATTACTCTAGCAAAATTTGTAGTCACTACAGATGGTGAGCCCTAAGCATTGAGCTGCAGAGCATTTAATGCTGCAGCTCAGTAAGCTTAGGGTCCACTGGATATGAAGATTCTCCAAATCCAACGGACTCTAAGCACTGAGCTATAGCATTAAATGCTTTGCAGCTCAATGCCTAGGGCTCGCCGCTACAAATGATATCTATGATCCCGCCATACTATGATAATTACCATTGACTCCATCGAGAGACTTTTTTGGTGACAAGACATAAACATTCTGTGGACTGAAAGCATGATGAGATTATTCACACGAGGGATACAATCCATCATTTATGGGGAGTATTATTCAGCCTGCTTCCATTTAATGTGTTGGAAGTAGGCATGTTGGCCATTGGATTTTCAAGGAATCGATTGGAGTGATACTTGACGATTACTCCAGCAAAATATGCCGCAAAATCTGTAGTCGCTACAGATGATATCTTTGACCACCATGATCCCACCATATTGTCATAACTACCATTCCCCATCCGTCCTAGACTCCCATCCCATTCAATCCATTAACACAGTGTCCACTCACTATATATAGGCTAATCCATCAATACAGTAGCCACTCACAGCAAACTGAAATGGAATTTTTCAGTTTGTTCACCTTGAGTCTTATGATCGCTCCCCAGTTATGCTCATGATATATGAGCATATCGAAGTCCGCTCCCTTGAAAATCAATGGGTATGTATGGATTTGTCATTAAGTTCCTACAACGAGGAGGGTACATAGGGAGATTAGCACTATCGAAGTCCCAATACATGGACTTGTCATTATGTTCCTGGCCTTCTTCTCTAAGACAACATGCGCTGTTGCGGTCATTAACACTTGCAGCAGTCGTTGAATGTTGTTTTAGTACCAGACCATGCTGTTAGCTTCTACTTAATCTTGTTTGAATTCATGAAAATGGTGTAAGAGTCAATGGGGTGCTGTTAGCTTGCTTTGACAGATGACTCTTTAGCTCGCTTTATTTCACAGTGCCCTCTTCTTCAAAAGCTTGATCTAATCTATTGTTATGGACCGTGAAAGCCTATTATTTCCGATCCCAACATTGCACACTTAATATGTGTAATGGGCCACTGAAATAGAGGCTTTAACTATGAATTCCCAGAATCTTATAGTTATGAAGAAACGTTCTCATATAATGGATCTAATGCACGATTTTCCTGCAGGTTAGGAAGATTTCTAAAGTTTCTCCAGCCTGCATCCACGAGTAACTAGTCCAAGTTAATGGGATGGAAACTAGAATCCTTGGATGACTATGGGATTTTCAACACTTTTTAAAGTTTAACTTATACTACCACCTTGTGTAGGAGGTATGATGTATTCAGTGAATGATTTGGTTTCATTCTTTCAAAGACATTTGCAACAGTCATCGAATGTTGTTTTAGTATAGTCCTTCATGTTTGGAATGAGTCTAGCTAGTGCTTCTAAGTCTACAAGTCGAAGCTCCAATAAAAGTTTAGTATTTTATTACTCCTTCAAAGGAGATGATTTGATTAAGGATAAGGAGGATTTAAAATGTTCAGCGACTTTAAATTATTGTGAAATGGAATTTAAAATAAAATATGCAATTTCGGATTTGAAAAGTGAATTTCAAATAAAAAAATGCAATTGTATATTTGAAGATTGCAGTTTTCATTTGTAAATGTTCAAAATTTTAAGGTGAAAAAATCAATGTCTAAAATATTCAGTCATTGTATGAATATCAAGTCAATCAGCTATGTTATAACATAAAAAAATCAGTGTCTAAAATATTCAGTCATTGTTTGAATATCAAGTCAATTGTACTTCTGTTTTCCAACATGAAGGATCAGCTGCCCCTTCTTTTCATAGTTAATTGTGAAAACATTTATCCAACAATTTAGCTATATCCATAATGGAGAACACAAGAAGGATCGACCGACCCTTCTTGCAGTGTTAAACTATTATGAAAATAATATTGGGAATAAGAACAGTCGGTCGACCCTTCAATTTTGAGGGAATTATAAAAATAGAACACCTTAGAAGTTATAACATATAAAAATAGTTTGTCTCGACTTCCATTTTATGAAAAGAAGGATCGGCTGCCCCTTATTTTTGAATTTAACTGTGAAAACCTTTATCCAATAATTCATCTATATCCATAATGGAGAACACAAGAAGGATCGACCGACCCTTCTTGTAGTGTCGAAATATTATGAAAGAATATTGGTAATAAGAAGGGTCGAGTGACCCATTCTTGTAGTGTCGAACTATTATAAAAATAATATGGGGAATAAGAAGGGTCAGCCGACCCTTCAATTACAAGGGAATTGTAAAAATAGAACACTTTGGAAGTTATATCATATAAAAATGGTTTGTTCCTACTTATGTTTTATGACAATAAAGATCGGTTGCCCCTTTTTTTAGTAGTTAATTGTCAAAACCTTTATCTAGCAATTCAACTATAGCCATGATGGATAATACAGGAAGGAGAAATGAGAATATTTCCACTTACCAGCAAAGTCTTTAAAGCAAAACGTCTATAAATTTTGTTCTTAAAATGTTGATATCTAGTATCCTAGGGTGACACATGGAACGATCATATTGTGACACGTGGAATATTTGATTTGGCCCTTTGTGTATAGGGAGGTTACAATTTTTATTTGATTTGGCACATTGAGAATAGCGAGGTTACTAATGTGGGTTTAACCACAACACAATCACCCTGTAGCTGGAATGCTAATTGAAAAAATAACATCAATTTATTAATTTATGTTAATCATTTGCAGAAATAGATAAAATGTTTTAATTAAATAAATTCACTTAAAACATAAAAGACACACAGATCATGCGTAAAGACAAATCCAAATTGTAGATCAATGTATGGATTATTGATTACAAACATGATTAAACATGACAGTGCTTTGCAAAGAAAACTAATCAGAGGCAGGATAGCCACCCGCTCATAGTCAAAGAGCTTTTGTTTGGTGATTAAAGAAGAAGATATGAACAACCCATCAATATAGAAATGAATTCTATACTGACTTTAGCAGAAAATGGTAGTGGATGCTTGAAATGAAAGCAACAGAGCATAATATTTATGAATTTTGTCCCGATACAACACTTATCAAGGCACGAAAAAGCATAACAGTATGAATTAAACAGTGAGAGAAACATTCACATAAGAGAAGAAGTAAACAGACTAGTTGAAATTTCAAGAATCATTGGGCATGGAGTCGAAAACTAAACAATTTATATACCAGCAGATAAACCACCATAAAGATTTTCACAGAGGCAAGGTAGTTGTCAGATTACCGTCAATTATTTTTGTAGGTGATTTAGAAAGAAACATAGACAGTCCATCAATAATGGGCACCAAGTTACAGATGAATACACTATCAATTTTAGGAAGAGAAAAATACAGTCAGCTGTAAACAAGATCAACACATGAATCTCTGATTCTGTAAAGATGAGTTATTTCCTGTGTGGCTCTTTATATTCAAATATATCAACTCGATACAAAATTCTTGTCTCTCCAAAAAGTTTCCAACCCTTTCAAACTAATTCATAATGTCTTTTAACTAAAAACTGAAATAACTTAATTAAACTTGCCAAATGTCATTTGAGTCAAAGTCATAAACAATATTACAAATTTCTTTTGAATAAAAATACTTCAAAATCCTCATTTGATGTAGAACCCAACGGCTACTTTCAAGAACGAACTGTGTACTTCATTTTTCCGTACTTTTCCACGTTTATCCACTGATCAACAGTTGGATGATCGTAGCTGGCCATCTCTTTTACCATGACTCTCATTTCAACATGATCTGCATAAGAAATTTGTTGAAGTCTTTCGCCAATTGAAACCATTTTGTTTAGAATTTCAAAATCTTCTGCAATCTTTTCCATTAAAATTTTGCCTGTTAATAAATTTAAATACTGAAATTTCATATGATCCATTCTCATATTGAATAATAATTTCTTATATTCATCTTGGGGAATTAACTCCTGATTGTCATCCCAGAAAGCAGGCAAACCTTTTTCAATCAATTTCTCAAACTGCTTTTTGAATTCCGCTACTTGTCTCCTCATTGCTCCAGCTTTGGCTTCAACATCTCTGGCTTTATCAATGTCTCCATTCTGAACTGTCTCCATCTTTCTCCTTTATAAACAGACTTAAAATATTATTAGATTAAGTTTCAAGGCCCTACCTATCACTGACAATCAAGCACTTTGTTTTGTTCTATCATTGTCTACAGCACCCACTCGTCCAGAACCTTCCAACGCTGACAATACAAAGAGGAATGTCAACTTTTGCATGTTTTTCTGCTATATATAACTTATTTTCTTTATCCTCCCTACATCTTTATGGGCACTAATTTTCCTCCTTCGTCGATCTCACATGCTATGATTTGGACCGTCATATTTCATGTACTTTTTACCACTTGATAACTTCTTTACGTTTTCCGTCTGATCATTTTCCTTTTTCAAATCTCGATCGTTGGATCTCTATCACTCAATTCAGCCATGTTGATGTATATGTAACTTCAGAATGTATTTCATCTGTGTATTATATATATATTTGTTGTACCCTTATAAGAGATGTGTTATTCCTCTATAAGGAAGTGTCGTCATGAGGATTGACAAGTGTCGCAAGTGTGTGTACTTGCCGATGGGTTATTAGACCACCATATGGGGTCGGCCCTAATTAATATATAATATAATGTGGATGTATCTAAGTAGACAAGTCGGCCCCAGTAGGTCACTGGGCAAAAAGGTGAGTATAAATAGAGATAGGAGATCTCTATTTTACTCACTCGAAAAAGTAACTCACTCTCTCTCTGAAAAGTGGCGCACTAATGAGGAGGAGGAGGATCATCTACTAGGAGACTATCTCAGTGTTATTTGGTTGTAGTTTGGTTGAGCCATTGCTCTCTCTATCTCTGAGGAAGTTGTGGGGTTTTTCACCTTAGGGTTTTCCCCACGGAAACTCTATGTCTCTTGTCTCTATGCTTTTGATTCTTGTGATGCTTGTGATGCTTGTCATATTATGATTGTCATGCATTGATATACTGTAGATGTTATTCTCTCAGCAAATATCCTATAGTATTGTGATTTAATACTCAAAATTTAACATGGTATCAGAGCTAAACTGAGAAGAAGACATTTTGCAGTGACGGAAGCTTGTGTTCCTTATTTATTGGGTTTCTCTCCACGGATTTTTGAAATTCAGTATAGTAGATTGGATCTACTCATCAAGGCGCATCTATCTTTCCAATCAGAATTTAGTTCCGAGCATTTTCAGATTTGGCCCTAAAAATTAGGGTTTCCACAAAAATAGGAATTTCTGGAAACTGAAGGCATAGCTGGAAGCTCCTTGCAAAAATCGAAGGTTAGAGCTTTGGATCGAGATTTTTGGCTAGGTATATCTCCGGGAAACTCAAACCCTAATTCAGGGCTCTCCCTAGTGAACCCGGGAGGACAAAAAGGCAATTTTGAAGGGCAAGACTTTGCTAATCTCAAATTCTGAATGTACTAGGCTGATCAGCTCTCCAAGGTGCATCTTTCTATCCTTTCGGAATTTTGAAATTCACATTTTGAATTTTTAGGGTTTCTTTGACAAACCCTAATCCGGGACCAGATCCAGTTTTTAGCACTTCAAGTGGTAAGTCCTAAATCTTTTCTATTTCCATTTGAAGTACTCTTAAAGATGTCTCTCCACACTAAGCTTGAGGATAAGCTTGAAGGGGCTGATAACTTCCGATCCTGGAAGTATAGGATTGGGTTAATCCTGGAAGAGAATGAGTTGGACTCATATGTGAAAGAAGACATCCCTATCCCAGCGGATGAAGAAGCCAAGGCATTGCACAAGAAGAACTTGGTCAAGGCAAAGAGAATCATTGCTGATTCTATCAAAGACCATCTCATACCTCATGTGTCTTCTCTTAAGACACCCAAAGAGATGTTTGAATCTTTGACCAAGCTATTTGAAGGAAAGAACATAAATCGGAAGATGACCCTGCGGAACCAATTGAAAGCAGTGAAGTTTCAGAATGGAGAAACCATTCAATCTTACTTTTCAAGGGTCTCCCAGATCAAGGAACAATTAGAAGCAGTAGATGGAATGGTGGAGAATGGTGAAGTGGTGATGACCACTCTAAATGGCCTACCCAGGTCATGGGATTCCTTTATTCAAGGAATTTGTGCAAGGAAGAAGTTGATCTCCTTCAGTAGACTTCGGGAAGAATGCTCTGAAGAAGAAGATAGACTTATAGCTCGTGAAGAAAAGATGGGAAGTGAAGATCAAGCTCTTGCAGCTCACACCAAAAGAAGCAAAACCAAGAAGGATCACTCTCGCCACAATAGATCCTATCAAAAGAACAAGAAAGACCTAAGATGCTTCACATGCAATGAGAAGGGTCACTTTGCTTCAGATTGTCCCAAGAACAAAAGGGATAATAACAACAACTCCAATAAGAAGAAGAAGGGCAGCAAAAGAAGGTTTCATGCTCATGCTGTCGAAGATGATGAACCTCCAAAGAAGAAGGCTAGGGCAGAAAGTGATAGTGATGATGACTCATCAAGTGAAGAAGAGTATGTTCTGATCTCTGCTCTCACAGGTACTATTTCTCATGGTTGTAATGATTGGTTGATTGATAGTGGGGCTTCCAAACACATGACTGGGTTCAAGGAATCTTTTGTGAACCTTTCTGAACATGAATCACCCCATAAGGTGAAACTTGGGGATGATTATCAATACCCAATCAAAGGAAGTGGTGAAGCCTCCTACAACCTAGATTCTGGAAAATCTTTGAAGATGAAAGAAGTCCTTTATGTGCCTGGACTCAAGAAGAACTTACTCTCCATCTCTGCATTGAATGCAAAAGGTATGAGGGTTGCATTTGTGGATGGCCAACTCCTAATGTGGCCAAAGGGAAAGAACATAGATGATGTAGTAGTGATTGGAGAGCAAGAGGGAGGCTTGTATAAATTGAAAGGACAACCTGAACATGCTATGGTACATGAATCCATGGAGCCAAGTGAACTTTGGCATAGAAGACTTGCTCATATGCACTATAGGGCACTTCCAATTGCAAGCAAGGCAGTAGAGGGTCTTCCTGAAATCAAGACCAAACATGAAGGTGTTTGCAAAGGATGTGCAAAAGGAAAGAACATTAAGAAGGCTTTCCCAAGCAGTGAAAGCAAGGCAAAAGACATTCTGGAAATCATCCACTCAGATGTAGGTGGCCCTATGTCATCCATTTCCCTAAGTGGGTATGTTTACTATGTATCATTTATTGATGACTTCTCCAGGAAGACTTGGGTATACTTCTTGAAGGGCAAAGATGAGGTGCTTGATAAATTCAAGGAATTCAAAACCTTGATGGAGAATCAAACTGACAAGAAGATCAAAACATTCAGATCCGACAATGGTGGAGAATTCACCTCAAGTGACTTCAAGAAGCTTTGCAGTGATTCAGGGATTAAGAGGGAGTTGACTGCTCCTTATAATCCTCAACAAAATGGAGTTGCAGAAAGGAAGAATAGAACTATCATGGAAGCAGCAAGGGCAATGTTGCATGACCAGGATCTTCCTATGCACCTATGGGCAGAAGCAGCTAGAACAACTGTATATGTGGATAACAGAACACCCCACAAGATATTGGACAACAAGACACCAGAAGAGGTCTTTTCTGGTAAGAAACCTGAAGTCAGTCATCTTAGAATATTTGGCTGTCCAGTATACACTCATGTCCCAAAGGAAAAGAGGACTAAACTAGATCCTTCAGGAAAGAAGGGTATCTTTGTGGGTTACAGTGAAAGCTCGAAGGCTTACAGAATATACTTTCCAGGGTTCAGGAAGATTGATGTCAGCAGGGATGTAACATTTGATGAAAACTCAGCATTCATCAAATCGAGGAAAGCACCCATCGAAGTTTATGAAGAACCTAAGGAAACAAGATTTCAGGACACTACCATGACTGAAACAGTTCCAGAAACTGTTCGTGAGTTTGAAGATCCACAAGAGCCTGTAGATCCACCCCGTGAGGATAACTCTCACAAGAGGAAACCTGTATGGGCTAGAGAGCTCATTCACGATGCAGAAAGATTTGGCATTCTAGAAGAAGAACACAGAGCAAAGAAGAGAACCAGATCACACACCAGTTATGTTGCTTTACTCTGTGACATTATGAACAAAGAGCCTTCCAGTTATGAAGAGGCAGCAGAAAAGAAAGAATGGAAGGATGCTATGGTTGAGGAATACCAATCAATAATGAAGAATGATGTTTGGGATGTTGTCCCAAGACCTAAAGAGAAGTCTGTTGTGACTTCCAAGTGGATCTACAAAATCAAGCATGCTGCAGATGGCAGTGTAGAAAAATACAAAGCAAGATTCGTAGCTCGTGGTTTCTCTCAGAAAGAAGGAATAGATTATGAAGAAACCTTTGCACCTGTAGCCAGGTATACTTCCATCAGAACAGTACTTGCCCTGGCTGCAGCAATGAAATGGAAAATACACCAGATGGATGTCAAGACTGCTTTCCTGAATGGTGTAGTAGAAGAGGAAGTATATGTGGAACAACCACTCGGTTTTGAAATACATGACAGGGAGTCATATGTGTGCAGATTGAAAAAATCCTTGTATGGCTTGAAGCAAGCTCCCAGAACTTGGTATGGTAGGATGGATAGTTTTCTATCTAGCTTGGGCTTTACCAAAAGTAAAGCGGATTCCAACCTTTACTACAAGGTTGAGGAAGGGAATCCTGTGATTCTACTCCTGTATGTGGATGATTTGTTTGTAACAGGAGACGACAGACTGATTGCAGATACTAAGAGGAAGCTTGCTGCTGAATTCGATATGAAGGACTTGGGAATGATGCGCTATTTACTAGGTATGGAGGTGTGGCAAAGTGCAGGAGGAATCTTCCTTGGTCAAGGGAAGTATACAGTAGATATCCTGAAGAGATTTGGGATGATGGATTGCAAGGCCATGGCCACACCTATGGCATCGAATCTGAAGCTTCTATGTGATGCTTCATCTGAGCCAGTTGATGTCTCTATGTATCATCAGATGATTGGGTCCTTGATGTACCTGACGAACACGAGACCAGACATTTTCTTTGCTGTGAACACATTGAGCCAGTTCCTGACGGATCCGAGGAGTGTTCACCTAGTTGCTGTAAAGCATGTTCTGAGGTACCTGAAGGGTACAGTGGATTATGGGCTCAAGTATGAAGCGAATCAAAAGTTTAACCTACAGGGTTATGTTGATTCAGATTGGGCTGGCAGTGCTGCAGACAGGAAGAGCACATTTGGGTGTTGCTTCAGTATGGGATCAGGTGTGATCTCTTGGTTTAGCAGGAAGCAGTCCTGTGTGGCACTGAGTACAGCTAAGGCGGAGTATGTTCAGCCTGTTCAGCTAGTTGTGAGGCAGTATGGATACGTAAGCTACTGTATGAGTTATTTGATCTCCCATTGGAGGCTACTGGTATCTTCTGTGATAACCAGAGTTGTGTGAAGCTGTCCGAGAACCTAGTGTTTCATGATAGGTCGAAACACATAGAGATCAAATATCACTATATCAGGGATATGGTGCAGAGAGGAGCTGTGAAGCTCCTATATGTTGCAAAAAACGAGCAGATTGCAGATGTGCTGACGAAGCCACTAGCCAGGGTGAAGTTCGAGTACTTCAGAGAGAGGCTTGGCGTTCTTCAGATCGAGGACACTTCAAGGAAGTAGTGATGGACACATTTGCTGAAGCCATTCCAATCATGTTGGAAGGAGGATCCTTCACATGGCTGTGGATGTAAGCGCTGGATGATGAGCATCAGGATGATGTTCTGGTTTCTGCTTGGATATGATCAGTTGGATCATTTTATGTACGCATCATGTTGGATGCTGGATATGATCAGTTGGATCATTTTTATGTATGTATGTACGCATCATGTTGGATGCTGGATATGATCAGTTGGATCATTTTTTATGTATGTATCATGTTGATGCTGGATATGATCAGTTGGATCATTTTTTATGTATGTATCATGTTGATGCTGGATATGATTAGTTGGATCATGTGTATGTATTTTGTATATGCATCATGTTGGATGCTTGGACCATGTATCTGTATATGTATCAGGTGGATACATTGTATGATCAGGTGGATCATGTATGGTGATATGTATCATGTATTTGTATTTGTATCAGGTGGATACATTGATGATCAGGAGGATCATGTATGATGATATGTATCAGGTAGATACTTGGTATGCATCAAGTAGATGCATTGATGATCAGGTGGATTAGGTATGATGACATACAGCAGGATGTTGCAGTGATGATCAGGATGATCATAGATGACGAGCTTCAGGATGTTGCTCCAGATGACATGTAGCAGGACGTTGCAGTGATGATGATCAGGATGATCATGGATACATCAGGATGATCATGGATACATCAGGATGATGTATGGTGAGTATCAGGTTGATACTCTATGGCCGTGGATCAGGTTGTGCAGATGAGCATGTAATCCGGTGCCCTAGGAGATTTGCAGATGGTCTTTTGAGGTTTTGCCTATGGCATGTAATTCGGTGCCCTGGGACATCTGGCAAATGCTCTTTCGAGGTTTTGCTCTGGGAGGACATGTAATTTGGTTCCCTGGGAGATCTGCAGATAGTCTTTCGAGGTTTTTCCTATGGCATGTAATTCGGTTCCTTGGGATATCTGGCAGATGCTCTTTCGAGGTTTTGTCCTATGGCATGTAATTCGGTTCCCTGGGAGATCCGATAAGTTGGGCTGTGTGCCCGTAATCAGTCCTGGGATGCTCTTGCGAGGTTTTTCCATGACCACATGTAATTCGTTGCCCTGGGAGATCCTATAGATAGAGCTGTGTGCTTGTAACAGCCTGGGATGCTCTTGCGAGGTTTTGTGGTGAGGTCACATGTAATTCGGTGCCCTAGGAGATCCTATAGGTAAAGCTGTGTGCTCGTAATAGCCTGGGATGCTCTTTCGAGGTTTTGTGATGCACGTAATAAGTCTTGGGGATTCCACAGTATGGCCAGTGATGATGAAGACCTGCAGGTGGTGGGCCTACATCCAGTATGAAAAAGGACTGGCTCTGTGTAACTTCCTATGACGAGTAGAGTCAGAGATTGGTTGAGATAGTAGCAGCAGTGACGATGATGATGACGATGCATCGATGAGGATGATCCAGAGAAGAAGACTTGTCTAGCAGATCTGTGTCGAGAAATACCTTCCTAGTTAAGAGGGAGTGTTGATGTATATGTAACTTCGGAATGTATTTCATCTGTGTATTATATATATATTTGTTGTACCCTTATAAGAGATGTGTTATTCCTCTATAAGGAAGTGTCGTCATGAGGATTGACAAGTGTCGCAAGTGTGTGTACTTGTCGATGGGTTATTAGACCACCATATGGGGTCGGCCCTAATTAATATATAATATAATGTGGATGTATCTAAGTAGACAAGTCGGCCCCAGTAGGTCACTGGGCAAAAAGGTGAGTATAAATAGAGATAGGAGATCTCTATTTTACTCACTCGAAAAAGTAACTCACTCTCTCTCTGAAAAGTGGCGCACTAATGAGGAGGAGGAGGATCATCTACTAGGAGACTATCTCAGTGTTATTTGGTTGTAGTTTGGTTGAGCCATTGCTCTCTCTATCTCTGAGGAAGTTGTGGGGTTTTTCACCTTAGGGTTTTCCCCACGGAAACTCTGTGTCTCTTGTCTCTATGCTTTTGATTCTTGTGATGCTTGTGATGCTTGTCATATTATGATTGTCATGCATTGATATATTGTAGATGTTATTCTCTCAGCAAAGATCCTATAGTATTGTGATTTAATACTCAAAATTTAACAAGCCATTTAATAGTTCACTATAGAGCAGAGAACCTACCTTTTTATTTTAAGGTTGGTTTGGGCCCTCAGTTGACCTATCTGTCTCTTCACAGCTTGCTCCTGTCACTTTCGGATGCAAAATAGGACAGATGGAATCCAGCTCTTCGTGCAGGAGAGTTTTTTATATTATTTATCCTTTGCTATCACCCTTGCATCTCCTGCGGTGTGGAAGCTTCCCTGACTGTCTATTTTCTTGATTCGTTCTGGGTCGTGGTTCACCGCTGGTTTTTTATCTCTATGATCCCTGGTGGCCTCGGATCCCACCACATGTTGCCTTTTCTGCCAGTTAAAACCATGGGAAGTCACCCACCGTTGATCTGGATCTTGCATGAATCCTGGCCGTGAAACGGTGTGAATTTTAACAAATTCATGGATTTGGATTGTGTTGATGTTTCGTGCAAGTTAGATTCGTGAACAAAACCTCGGCCATAAATCTCGGCCTCCTCAGATCTGCACCGTCCAAACCCGTGGGCCTCTACCAAAAGTTCACGGATCTGAAAATTTGTTTTCTCCGCGCATGTCGTATCGAAGTAGTAGTTCCCGACCGTTGATATGCTCCATTGGCCATTGATCTGCTACTTAAGATGCTCGTTGGCTAAACATCACCCTCCATCTAAAACACCTTACCGTTTTTTCACGAATCCTGCTCATGTCTGTAGATCTTCACCACCGAAGATCTAGACCGTTTATTTGTGCATATATGTAACAGAAGGTGGACCTCTGTAATTTAATTCTCCTTGCAAAGTTTTGGGCTTGGCATTTTGATGATTTCACCCTTGAGGCCGTGAATACCTATCCATATGATTCTCCATTCTTTTTATAAATTGAACCTCCCAGTTTCATCCAGGACAACACTAGTGCTAACACCGACAAGCTAAAATTCAGTGGCGAACTATTATGAAAAGAATATTTGGAATAAGAAGGGTCGAGTGACCCTTACTGCAGTGTCCAACTATTATGAAAATAATATTGAGAATAAGAAGGGTCGGCCGACCTCTCAATCACGAGGAAATTTAAAAAATAGAACACCTTGGAAGTTTTAACATATAAAAATGGTTTCTCCCGACTTCTGTTTCCCGACAAGAAGGATCGGCCACACCTTCTTTTTGTAGTTATTTGTGAAAACCTTTATCCTACAATTCGGCCATATCCATAACGGAGAACACAAGAATGATTGATCGACCCTTCTTGCAGTGGCGAACTATTATGAAAATAATATTTGGAATAAGAGGGGTTGAGCAGCCCTTCTTGCAGTGTTGAACTATTATGAAAATAATATTAAGGATACGAAGGGTCGTCCGACCTTTCAATTATGAGGCAATTTTAAAAATAGAACACCTTGGAAGTTTTAACATATAAAATGGTTTCTCCTGACTTTCATTTTTCGACAAGAAGGATCGACTGCCCCTTCATTTTGTAGTTATTTGTGAAAACCTTTATCCAACAATTCGGCTATATCCATAATAGAGAACACAAGAAGGATCGACCGAGCCTTCTTGCAGTGTCAAACTATTATGAAAAGAATATTTGGAATAAGAAGGGTCGGCCGAGCCTTCATTTACGAGGGAATCGCAACAATAGAACACCTTTGGGAAATAGCGGCTGCTCTTTCTGTGAGAATACTTCCACTTGCCAGCATAGTCTTTGAAGCAAGATGTATGTAAATTTTGTTGTTTAAATGTTGATATCTAGTATCCCAGGGTGACACGTGGAATGATCTTATTGTGACATGTGGCATATTTGATTTGGTACATTGAGTATTAGAAATATAGTTTAATTATAATATTGGCTCGTATAGAATATTTTCTCCTATGAGCACCGTTGAATTTGGCAGTTTGAGTTTATTGGATCATATTTTAGTATTTTGGTAGTTACTCTGAGGATAATTACTTGATTTTAAGTGCATCGGATAAACCACTTCTAAAGGCTAATTATTCTTAAGCACAATTAACTAGTAATTAAGGTGTTAATTACAACACTTAACAATAGTTAGTACTCAAATGACTACACTTATCACAAATTCAATTTTGTAACAAATAACCATCCATTATCAATCCCAATGGCTATAAGTTGTATCTTTCCTTTTATAAAACTTTTATTGATGAAAATGAAAAAATACAACTTTTTGTTGACCAAGTGGGAATTTAGAAACACAATAATTTTGTTGCTTAAAACTGCCACATAGGGAAATTTAGAAACCAATTTTGTCTACTATCAACCCTTGAGAACATCCATCATTCTGAACACTATTCCCCATGTTTACTCCTTGTGCCTTGACTGCTGCAAGGCCCTTCTCGTTTATTCTAATTTTTTCTCTTGCCCATCCTTGCCTTGGTGACCATGCCCATATGATGCTATTTACATCGATCTTCATATTTTTTTCTGCACCTACAACCCATTGTTGCTGTCTATCTAAGCATTTTCCGTACAAGACCTTCAGATCCTTCGATGGTCCTGTTGGCTTCCACCATTGCACCTCTACTTTGTAAGACCTAACAGTTCTAGCATCTGAGTCCTGATAAACATCACCAATCGCCTTACCCAACCAGATTGCACAATATGGGTCTGGTGATTGCACAATGACCATTTGGCCCTTTATAACATCCACTCTTGGAATGAATTCATCTCTAGGCTTGTTGCGTAGTGGTCCAACATAGCAATCCTGAAAAGCAGGAACATTTTCCTTCAAATAGGCATCCATAATTTCATGTTCAGATCTTGTAGGTTCACTATGAATATCATGCCTTGTCGATGGCCCAAAGTTATTTGATGACTGATCAACAATCTCGAAGGGACTTTCCACAACTTTAAGTATAGCCTCCCAATAATTTAACTTGGGATGCCAAAATTGTTCACCTCCCTGCTCAATCCCTCCATTCCAGAATGAAATATATGTTTCTAGTCCCTTTTTTATTTTGTCAATGTCCGAAGGAATTTTTGATTGCATATTTAATAACCTAGGCTGTCCCACTGGAAAGTCTACTCTACCATCTGGCAATGACCACCAGAGTTTAAGAGGAGACAACCAATCTTCATCTCAAAGTTATGCCTTCCATTGCATGACTGGAATGTCATCTATGAGCTGAAATTTAAAATACTGGCATTTTTTGATACTGACGATCTTGGCATTTCCATCCAAAAGGTGGGGTATCAAAAAACTCTTAAAATCGTAAAGTTCATCAATTAGATAAGGGACAAAGGAATTTTGATCTTCACATGTCCTATACGTATCCATAATTTCCGGGAGAGAAAATATATCCTTGCGCATTAGCTTTGTTGATAACCTACCAAAAGTTCCATCTATGTCTTCATGGGTGTGTCCGATTGGGAGGAATCCAACTTCAACTTTCTCGAACACTCTCCTTGCTATTAAAAGAGATAAAAATGCAAATACAAAGCATTTTTTGTTATCGCCTGAACAATTATCCATTTGTAACAACAATATGTGTGGTAGTTTTCTATTTGGCATGCATTTATTAGTACCATCAACACACATTACATCATCTTGCATTACATCTTGTCTGTATACTGAACACTTTTCATATGAGTCTGATTGCAATAGAGCATCATGCAATTGGTGCTTATATGTTCCACCTTTGTAGAGAAAATCACCATACTTATCACCCACTGGTTCTTCAAGACACTTCAAGCATTTAGCCAGGGATGTCACAGTGAAATTTGATCCCATCTTTAAAAATGAGAGGCTGAAATGAGAAAAACCCCCAGTCTAGTGCCCATGGGTCAACATTCTAGTCAATGATATGGGAAGATTCATAACATTACTAAAAGATTTTTCCTTCTTACCCATCCTTGGAATCAAAGTCTTTGACTTGTCCATTTTGTCATGAACAATATTGACATAAGTCTTCGGATATTGCTCAGAAGCCGACCTGTGAGCATAATAGATCCGGTGACAACTTGAGACGTATTTATTATGAGCATCCTGATTTGCTCGCAACTTTTCCACCTCAGCAGGATCTATGGTCCCCTTAAGTCTATTCTGTATTGTAATGCACTCATTACACCTTGCAAAGTTGTTTGATTTATAAATTTTAACATCTGCAAAATCTTGTCTCATCACCTTGCTAAAGGAGGATTGTGATACTGGAGGCAAACCGATTCCTGTGATTTCATCATTAGCCATTTTTTGCAGTAAACCATGGGACATATTAGCGGGCAATAATTTCAAGGTTGTCCTTGTTCCATCTTTACTGATTATTCGTGTAAGATGTGGAGATTTGTCTGAATTCTCTACTACAATTTTATTAATAGCAGCTACCAGTGTAGTAGTGTTCACCCTGGATTTTTCCAAGCCATTGTTACCATGCACAGGTCTCACATCACCATTCATGAACATTCTTTTATAATTGAAGAAAGTGATTTTGTTTATCCGATGGAATTTATACCATGCATTTTGACAGACGTCTACTATGTCTAATCTCATTGTAAACAAGCTTCTTTTACTGTCATCTCCTTCTTTGGCCACAAGAGCATTTGATCCAAAAGAATTCATAACAAACTGTCTTTTTGAATTTCCATTCATAGTATCAAATTTCTTCGCACATTCAACTATTGATCCATGTGGAATTTTGGATATACAAAGATTTGAGCAACAATGTTCGGTGCCAATGTTTGAAAGGAATGCACCCATATTTATTGCAGGCCTGTAAGGTACCGATCTTGAATTTCATTTGGAACTTTTAGTTCTAGCTTGCCTCTTTATGGAATTGTATGGCCTTGTTCCATTACCTTTAACATCTGTATATTCAGAACGAGGAGTACCTGGAAGGACCATCTGGAAAGGACATTCTTCAAAAACATTCCAAAAGTTGACCATTTCTTCCTCTGCTTTCTTTTTTAGTATAGTATCCAAAGGAACATTATCGAGGTCAAGCAAATTGTTTGCAGGCCATCTTATAGGGGATCCTTCAAATACACCACAATCCTCACAATTGCAGAAGACTTTATGAACTAAAATACCAAACTCACCAGCATCCAGTGCTTTGAATTGTACAATGTCTCCCTCAAAAACATTTGACACTATTCCCCGAGCAACATATTGTGGCTTTAAAGAACATTGATGTATCAAATTAACTATCTGTCCCAACAACCTTTCATTTTGATTTTCTCTTAATACTTTCAAAGTAGATTCAGATTGATTATCGTTGAAAGTTTTTGCGAAAGAAAGCAATGTTTATGTATTAAAATCAATGATTCTCTTAATTGGCCAAACAACAAAATCTCCACTTCTCAACACTGGACAACATGCCATACAAGAAAACACCACTTCATCCACCATAATACCAAATTTATAATACCAAATTTGAAGTCACCCAAAATTGTTCCCCCTACAAAATCACTCCCACTCACATTTGTTAAAACACCTATGGAAATGCAATCCTTTCCTTCTGAACACTTATGTAACAACTTAAATTTTCTCATAATAAAAGAAGATTTATTCTCAGTTGTTATGATATGTGCTACACTCGTCGAAGTAGAAGATGGTATATCATTTACCTCATTCTCAGTTTCTATGATATGTGCTACACTTATCGAAGTAGAAGCTAGTATATCATTCACCTCATTCTCGCGAAGAGAAGACCCAATCTGGTTAACGATCTCAGATACAGGCCATTGAATATAACAACCAACTGCCTCTGACAATGTATCTGCACCTTTTGATCGATAGGGCAATGGAAGACTTGCATTTAAAGACTTGGTAACATTTACAATGATACATCTGTCCTTAATTTTGATATTATGCAAAAATTTTCTTTCTAGAAAAGAGATTCCTTCAACAACTTTCAATCCATTGAAAAGTAGGTCCACACATTGTTGAGTACCAAAATCCATTTCATAAATGATATCTGAAATATAAAATAACAGGACACATTGTTCAGAACCAAAATCTAGTTCAGAAGTGTTTTATGAAATATAAAATAACAGGAGCACATTAACAATCATATTTATTTTAAACAAAGATATAACATAAATTATAATATGTAAAAAAATGTCTGTTCGGACTTGCAATTTTTCGAATGGTAGGATCGACTGCCCCTTCTTGTAGAAGAAGCGAACACAAGATGGATCGAAATACCCTTCTTGCAGTCGTGAAAGATTACGAAAAAAATACTGGGTAGAAGAAGCTTCTCCCGCCCGTTCATTTATGATGGAAAATTAAAAATATTCAACCTACGAATGCTAGGCCACCAATTCATGTATTTCCAAAATTGTTAACAAAGGAAGAATACTGAGCACAACAAGGGTCGGCTGACCCTTCATTTATGATAAAAATTTAAATATATTTAATCTACGAATGTTAGGCCGTCAATACATGTATTTCCAAAATTGTGAACAAGGGAAGAATACTGAGCACAACAAGAGTCGACTGACCCTTCATTTACGATATGAATTTAAATATATTTAATATACGAAGGCTATGTCGACAATTCCCGACTTTCAACTTCTGCTGTAAATAGTAGGGAGTTGACTCGGACATCATCTAAGTTCTAACAGATAAAAATGTTTGTCCCAACTTCGAATTTCCAAAGAGAAGGATCAACCGCCCCTTTGTTTAGGAGAGAATTGTGAATAACTATATCCAGCAAGTCACCGATATCCAAAATGGAAAAAGAAAGAAGGACTGACCGAGCCTTCTTGCATTCTAGAACTATTATGAATACAATATTGGGCAGAAGAAGGGTCAGCCGTCCCTTTTTTTTTTGTAAGTAAGAAGTTTTTGTATTAAATCAAAGAGGAGTTACAGAAGGAACAAGCTGTCCTAGAGTCAGACTTGTTCATCAAAACAAACCATCTAACTACTAACCCATAGACTCCAGCATCGTTAACCTTGCGGTAGACAAATATCACCAAAACAGATAAGATGCTTTCATTCAACTGGCCATCCCTATCCTCAGAATCTTTGGAACAACAAAAATCACTACCTATCCAAAAAGTCGCTGAATCGGAGATATTCTTAGCATAGGCACGTAGGACCGAAATAAAAAAGCACAACAAAATGCTACTACCCCCGTTAGGCAAGATATACATTTAGGAAAAGACAATCTAGCTTAACAGCCGACCCTCCCTTAATAAAAAGACTTGCAGTTTGGAAAAACGATTCCAGATCAAGCGTCAACGGATAATGGCTACGTTATAACATATAAAATTGTTTTCCCCGACTTCTGTTTTCCGAGAAGAAGGATCATTTAGTAGATAATTGTGAAAACCTTTATCTAGAAATTGAATGATATCTAGAATCCTGAAGATGAGGAAGGATCGAACAACCCTTCTTGTAGTCTCAAGATATAACGAAAAGAATATTGGGAAGAAGAAGGATTGTCCGCCCCTTGTTTTACGAGGGAATTGGAAAAATAGTACTTGGAGAAAGAGCAGCCGATCTTTCTCTGTGAATTGTAAAAAAAAGAACTTGGAGAAAGAGCAGCCGATCTTTCTCTATGGATCTTTCTCTATGAAATATGTATTTGGAGTGCGGATATCTACTTTACCCACTCCTAAAAACTTATCCCTGGAAGAAGGAGTGGATGCTCTTTCTGCTCAGCATCTACTTCCAAAAACCCCGAAATGGAACAACCTGACGAAAGAGCGCCCTCGCTTTCTCTGACAAAATTTCGACTTGATAGGAAACTCTTTGTAGCAGAAATTTTGTAATTTTTTTCATTCAAATGTCAAAATCTAGTCTCCAGGGTGACACGTGGAATGCTCAGATTGTTCCACGTGGCTTTGATTATTCATTAATGAGAGTCTGTAAATTTCCTTCCTTTCTCTGTTAATTTTTATTTCCAGTAATGATAGTCTGTAAATTTCCTTCCTTTCTCTGTTAATTGTGGTTTCCAGTAAATCTTTTCCATTGTGTTATTCTTCATGCTTGGATGAAAGTAATCTTAAATCCGAATTCATATGTTTATGCTCTGGTTTACCGCATCTAAGTATTCACCAATTTTATGCTAAAATTGATATTGGATTCATTTATGACCAATGCCCAATATTAATGGACTGTTTTATTTTCTTCATTATCAACTTGAAAACTAAGACAAACAAGGGTATTCACCAATTTTCACGAATTTCCTGATAAAATTCACTTAATTTTAAGAACATTTTTATCAGCTTTATCTCTTCAACTAAATTCCTTGGTATCGTATGCAAGACTCAAATGTGTTCTCATTGCATCCAACAATTTGATTCATAAACCACGTCCAACTACCCAATACATGGGACTTTTCTATAGTGAATATTAACTGCAAAATTATATTAAAAAGAAGAAACATGTTTCAATTTTCTGAGTTCATTTGTCGTTATCTTTTTCCAACAAACCTAGCCAAATGCTAGAGGATTTGTAGAAAACAATATGGAATATATGAAAATAATACGCTACACCACCAGACAGAAAACGTATGCAAGCTGGCGGCAATCCTGTAATGCACGATTTTGCAAATATAATGATGTGAATTCATATTAATGGACTGTAAGAAGATAACTATCCATAATTGAAGGAAATAAATTATGGAAATCTGAAGAAGACAGATAAGGGTGGAAGGAAATCTGAAGAATCTAAAACATTCAGCCACTTTAAATTACAGTGAACTTGAAACTGTCATTGCATTGATTTTTGACAACGATGGAAGATATGGATTTTTAGCTCGGAGGCTGAATAAGCATGTTGTGTTATAGATTTAGATTTATGGTTTGAATAATATAAATACTTGCCAATTGAAAAACTAGTAGTCGATTCTTCAAACCAATCTTACTGCTCTACTCGTCCAACACTCTTCTCGGTTCCACCTCAGTAAAATCAAACCTCGGTCCTCAGAGAAAACAAAGCTCCAAACTCACAACCACAGAGAGTTTGAACTTTAAGTTTCAATGTTCTATGGCGGGATATCATCACTGTAGAAAAGTTCGTGACATTAATTATCACAGTGTGGCGGGCTATCATATGTACGTTGTGATACATAAACACAATCCATCATAAACATGATGAGATTATTCACACAAGTGATACAGTCCATCATTTACCATTAGCATCGTACAAACCATTTTAATAGGTGGAAAAGATTACATCCATGCCAATGTACAAACTATTTTAAATGGCGGAAAAGATCACCTCCGCTAATGTACAAACTATTATAAATGGCGGAAAAGATCACCTCCGCCAATGTACAAACCATTTTAAATGGCGGAAAAGATCACCTCTGCCAACGTACAAACCATTTTAAATGGTGGAAAAGATCAATTCCGCATCCCCAACTTGCGTGCTAGGACAAAGGGATGGGTGGTTGCGGAATCTGAAACCGCTCTCCACGTGGCAGCACCACATGATTTCGCAAGTTGGAAGGGTGGTAAGGAAAACCACCTTCCTCCATTTGCGAAAACACCTTCGCCCATCCTTCATGGTCGCTGGCATGTGTGGATATGATGTGGCCGGATATAACAGTTGTAACCAAAACCATAGAGTCTGCCTTACAGTTGATTATATAAGGTAGGCTCTTTCTAAAGTGGAGCATTTTAGAATTTATAGTCCCTATAGTTGTGGCTATATGTATAAAGTTTTCAATTTCGTGCCAACTATGATTAAAATGTATTAGAATATAAATACATTTTATGCTAGGGTATTTGCAAAGGTGTATAAATAATTAAATTTAAATTATTATAAAATAAAAATCAAGATAATTGTTATTTAAATGTAATATGTGAATTTAGTTTTAAAGTAAGATTTAAAACTATTTCCAATCAGTTAAAAGTTTATTTTTTTATTCATAAAGTAAATAGTAAAATATATAAATTTACTTTCTTTTATTTAATATATAAAATTCAAAATAGATTTTCATTTATTATTGTTTACGGCAATTGCAATTCAAGAGAATACTCTAGAATGGGTGGTAGATAGAGATTAGTGCACGAACTCGACAAGGTAGCAAGAAATAGACTTTTACTGCAGCTTAGTTTTCTATAGAATTCTTTTTTAGTCAACCATGTATATGTATGGGTGCGAGGCAATAGGAATGTCGTTAACAACCCACATGGCAATCATGAATGCATGTAAGTGCCTGGTGAAGGGAACGCGCAAGAAAAAGTCCCAAAGTTCTCAATTTTAGAGGGTAGAAGTTCCCAATAAGTTCCCAACCATCCGGAATGGTTCCCATCGGATTTGGAAAGTTTCCTACAAGTTCCCAAGTTCCCTAGAACGTCGGAACTTCGGGAATGAGTTTCTTAAAAGCCGAGAGCGGTTCCCGTGCTACATAGTATCTTTATACAATGCAGATCCAAGCAACTGGCGTTGTAAGAGCGCTTTTCCACTTAGATAAAATGGCGTTGTGGCTGTCTATCAGTTGCAGAAAATTAATAGATAAAATGAGTTAAACTAAGAAATTCAGTTGCAGAAAATTAATAGATAAAATGAGTTAAACGAAGAAATTCATTTAAGACATAATAACACATGAATCGTATATTCATAGAAATCCAACCTACAGATCGATGCATTAATTAATTAATTAATTAAAAAATCCAAAAAAGATGTCCGAAACCGACTGAATTTCATTAATTATGCAAAATATTACACTGACTCATGGTGCCATCCTCCTCCCAAAAGAGAGGAAGCCCCTTCTTGAATAATGGATCAAACATTTATTTATAGAGCTTTACTTGATGTGCTAAAATGTCTATCCTTTCCTGAATTGTGTTCTTTGTAGAAATTCTATGGCCTTTTTCTGCACACTCCATGGGCTTCTTGTTCAACTTTTCCTTGACTGTTGTTATGCTTTGCCTGGCTAACTTTATTATAGCCTCTTTGTCCATAATGAAATCGAGATATGGCCTCAATTTCTTCGCAGCCCTCCCTTGCTTTGCTTCCATCAAGGAGGTCTCACCTCTAAGATGCTTTATTAATTCATCATATTTCACTTGTATCCCTAGGTATTTACCTCCCAAGCCTTTCCCTCCTGCTCTTCTTCTGAGACTCTGCTCCTCACCTCTATGTTCTGCTTTGCAACCTTTCCACTTCTCAGTATTTTAGGCTTTCCATGTTCTGCAACTCTTTGCTCTTCTCCTGCGTTTTCCTTTCAAGGTCTTCAGACTTAGCTCTCCACTTCTTTTCACTTTCCACCATGAGAGTTATATCAGTCAACCACAATTTCTCTTCAAACTTCAACGGCCTAGCTTTGTAGTCTGTTGGTTCCTCTTGGAGATCTCTGCCAATTCAGAAGCTTCTACCAGCTGGAGGGGATCTTTAGCTTCTTTTTTAATGACTAAATGATGTTGTCTTTGTCATCTAACATCTTTTTTATACTACCCTTCTTGTCTTCTTGGCTTTCAGTAGCCAACAATGCATTTTGCAGCTTTTTTATTTGTGTCTTGTGGGCTTTGTTCTGACTTGCAATTTTGACAGTTCTAGGGAAGCCTTTAGCAGTTTGGCATAGATAACCTCCCCAGTCTCCTTGTGCAAGTTGATCATATCAGGAACAAGAATATCTTCCAAGTTCACATTCACTTCAGTGGCTTTGGTTTTTCAAGCTGTCCAACTATAAGATCTACTCTGGGACGTGGATCTCTATCCCTGTTTAACTCCCATGAGGTCAACCATGCGATGTCAAGTAGTTGGGCTCTTTAATTCCCCTGTCCCCAACGTCACCTCATCCTGCCTGGAAACAATTCACATGGATCTCCGACGTGCAAATATCAGGCTACCAGGTTCATGCTACTATGTTCTGTCATGGCCCTCTGAATCCCGACTCAATTCGGGCTGAGATCTAAGGTGTGACAATGTGTCAATGACTATGGCTGTAATAACAGAACCACTACTAGGCCCAAAACAAGGCTGAAACATTGTCCCTACTACCTATGTGAACCTAAATACCAATGTCCACTAGTTTTTCATCAAAATGAAATTCAAATTTCCCCTTTGATGAGTCCTCCTCTACAAGACTTCATTTATTGCATGAATGTCACAGACTCACGAAAACTCTAAACAACACTTAATGGCATGAAACTACAAATAATGGCATGCAACTAGAACCACAAACCAAGATGAGGTTGATTTATGCATTGTTATAGAGAGGTGGCACTAGGAACACAATATGCATAAACAATGAGTTAGAAAAAACATTTGGACCAAAGTACCACAATGGTTATTAATAAAATTTTAAAAAAAAAAAATTGGCTCAGGAATTGTCTTCAATTTTATGGGTGGCATGATCATGATCATGTAATCTCCCTCCGTCCTTCCAAAAATATGTGGTTTCTCACCATGTTTCTCTTCGACACTCGCCACCAAAATAAGTATAAAAATTAAATGTCTTTACATCCTCTTCAATTTAAATCCTCATTGCATAGTCATGACTAATGATTATTATGCATGCACATCCTCACCTTATAATATCAATTGGTTCAAGGCGAAGAGACAACCATAAGTTATGAAATGTGTCAAGATGCAAAGAGTAAGAGACAACTATAAGTAAGTCTTATATTAAATTTACCATATAAGTCTTTAATTTGCACTATCATCTGAGATTTGATTTGACATGTTGGATTGTTGTGATCTTCTTATAACTCCTTACCAATGTGACTGTAAGGCTTCTTTGATGGTGAAGCCCATAATTTTAATGCTTCTTCCTCATTATCATGCCTTTTGGTAAGACAATAAGGAGGGAAGTGGCCCGCATTAGCATGGAAAACAGTTTCAACATAGAGCTAGATACATTAATTCTTTCATTAAATAACTTAAATTCCATGCCAGTGACTATGAATTCACCGAATTGTGGTTCAATTTAAAAGGTAGATTGTCGAGACTCAAACATGTAGCGAGGTGCAAGGCTCTAATTGACTTAGGATTGATTCCATTTCCCCTCCATCCCATACCTGTATGTTGTCGCGACAAGTGTTGAACAACAAAATTTGATGCCCAGGCCCTTATGATGCTAGTGTTGCTAACTTGGTTGGTATGGAGGATTATTTTTTAATGTTTTTTTGAGCTATGCATTGTTTTTTCTTAGGCTCCTAGTGTCCATCATTCTTACATCTCTCAAGCTTGGATGGTTTCCCTCTCTCCAGTTTGAATTAAGGTTTTGGTTGGTTTTATATGTAGATTTTGGTTGTAGGTTTATTATAGCCTCATTTTGCTTAGTGGCTTCTTTTTGTACATAGTTAACAGTAAGTAATTTTCTCAGCAGTATGCATAACATCATGTAGATGCCCAAATATGGTTATTGCATAGTCTAAGTAGTTTTTCTGTACAATGAAGTGTGGTCTAACCCAAAAAAATACAACAAAATAGTTGTTATTTTAATGAACTATAAAATTAATGTTACATATATGTCAAATTAATGTGTTCAATTTTGGTTTTATTGAAAAGATACCATTTTATCATGTAGATATTCAGGAGTTCTCAATTGTTTAAGATTGTAAAGATTTGGATGGGAAATGTTTGTGTTTTGCATTTTTTAGGGGGGAGGGTTTAGTTAATTTATACTTGTCAATTGAAGTACAATTATTTAAATTGCCCTGCATCTTTGAAGGACTCAAGGAACAAATTCCCTTCTAATAAAAATTAATACCCACCCTTCAAATTTGATAACTGCTCACCACCCTGGAATAAATGCTCAGTTGGGACTCCTATTCCGCCACTCGTCCCTTTGGCCGCGACAGTCATCCTGGGAACAATACACCTGGTGCCACCACGTCTGCTGTCAGACCTGAAGCCACCCCTGGAAAACTTTGGCCACTCCTCTTGGCATGGATAAGTCCAACCTAGGGGGTAGCATGTCGGTTTTGACATGCAGCAAGGATCCTATCCCCTCCACCTTGGGCCAAGCATACACGCAGTGAGCCGACTGGTTTCATTCCTTTCAGGCCCCGAAGATAATGTTGGGCCAGTCAAGCTCCCTGCTCAGGGCTCTCGTCTTTCTGCGAAAACTACTCTGCCTCCCGTGAGAGCTACGTCGACACCTGGGATTGTTGCTTCGACACCTGCAAGTGATTGGAAGGACATGTATTATAGCTGCCCAATTCTGGAGGAGACACCTTCAGATGTAGAAGGCCCCTCTGCAACTTGTTGAGGAGGTTCTTTTGATGTCTCTCTCTTACTTTTTGTCTGTTTTGGTTCTACCTATGACTGCCAGTTTTTTGTATATTTTGAGTTTGAATCACCACAACTCTACTGATATCTATGGTTGGCACCTCTGGATAAGACCACCGCTGACTGTAATCTCTACTGTATTTTTATTAGCTTAATATAAATTCGCATCTTTACAAAAAACAAAATTCTCCGACATCAGCAATGTTAAAGCTTAGGATCTTTGATTATTTTATTCACACGCTGCAAATTCACATCTAGAGATACATTAGACATCCCTTGGGTATTTTGATTCGACAACTGAGGCCTTACCCCTCGTTTTATGGACCTGAACCCCTCAAATAGTATTCATATGAAATGCTAGTTGGAAAATTGGCATTAATTTAATAACATATGTTTATCTTTTGCAGAAATAGATAAATGATTTAAATAAACAAATTCATTTAAAAAATGAAAACATAGATCATAAGTCAAGACACATCTAAACTACAGAACAATGTATTAATTGTGACTAAAACTAAATCAGTGTATTTCAACATAGATCAAACAAATTTGATAAATTTTAAAAAAAAGATATCAAGAGACAACTAACTGTATTTCTTAAGGGTTGCAAAAAATTACAATAGTCCTCTTTCTGTGATTTTCTCCCCCCTTAAATAATAATTACCAAATAGATACAAAGGGTAAACTTCCCAAACAATGGGTTGCGGAAAGAAAAAACTTTCAAATCCAACTAACTAAGCTTCTGCATTGCGGATTGCGGGTGGCGGAAAGCATAAAAAAATCAATGAATTCTAAAGGGAAAATTATTAACTAGACATAACAAAGAGATCATCAATGGGACTCTGTAGTGGGATCATCAATCACAATGTTATCAAGCAAATCAACAATTTCTTGAGAGACTTCAGTGACCTCTTCTGTTATAGACACAGCATGGAAAAGAGATCAATCACAATTGCGAGTTGCGGAATAAAAAAATATCAAAACCAAATGAACAAGAAATCCGCAATCCTCATTGCAAGACGATTGCAAGGAGAAAATCTATGTTTTCTGCAACACACAAAAATCTATTAAATTTGAAAGGGAAATTATTAATTTGGTTGCGGAATTGGGGATGCGAGAATTTAAACTTGAGTGGTTTAATGTTTCCACCATCCGCAGTCGGGATAAAAGACAACTTGGAGAAAGAAGACAAAGCCGCTCTTTCTCTGAGAATATTTCCCCTTACCAGAAAATCATTCGAAGCAATGTAAATTTATTAAGCCTATGTAGGCTAGACCGTCAATTCATTTATATCCAAAACGGTGAGCACTACGAAGGAAGTGTAAACATATTTAATCTACGAAGGCCAGGTTGAGAATTTTGGACTATATCCACCCATTCGTTTAGTGGATTATGAATAGAGAAGAAGGGTTGGCTGCCCCTTCCCTTATGATGGATTTGTAAAAATAGACAACTTGGAGAAAGAGTTTCGCTCTTTTTTTAATTATATTTCCATTTGCAAGCAAATTGTGCAAAGCAATGTAAACTTATTCAACCTACAAAGGCTAGACTGTCAATTGATTTATATCCAAAATGGTGAGCTCAGCAATTCACCTATAGCCAGATTGGCCAACACAGGAAGGATCAACCCACCCTTCTTGCATCCAAGAACTATTATGAATAGAGTCACGGGCAGAAGAAGGGTTGGCTGCCCCTTCCGTTATGAAGTATTTGTAAAAATTGACAACTTGGAGAAAGAGCGGCCGCTCTTTCTTTGAGAATATTTCAATTTGCAAGCAAATTGTGCAAAGCAATGTAAACTTATTCAACCTACTAAGGCTAGACTGTCAATTCATTTATATCCAAATCGGTGAGCTCAACAATTCACCTATATCCATATTGGCCAACACAGGAAGGATCAACCCACCCTTCTTTCATCCTAGAACTATTATGAATAGAGTTATGGGAAAAAGAAGGGTTGGATTCCCCTTCCATTATGAAGGATTTGTAAAAATAGACAACTTGGAGAAAGAGAGGTCGCTCTTTCTTTGAGAATATTTCCATTTTCAAGCAAATTGTGCAAAGCAATGTAAACTTATTCAACCTATGAAGGCTAGAACGTCAATTCATTTATATCCAAAACGGTGAGCTCAGCAATTCACCTATATCCAGATTGGCCAACACAGGAAGGATCAACCCATCCTTCTTGCATCCTAGAACTATTATGAATAGAGTTACAGGCAATAGAGTTACGGGCAAAAGAAGGGTTGCCTGTCCCTTCCGTTATGAAGGATTTGTAAAAATAGACAACTTGGAGAAAGAGCGGTCGCTCTTTCTTTGAGAATATTTCCATTTGCTAGAAAATTGTGCAAAGCAATGTAAACTTATTCAACCTACGAAGGATAGACCGTCAATTCATTTATATCCAAAACGGTTGGAACTGGCAGAATACTTACCACAAGAAGGATTGACCGAGCCTTCTTGCATCCTAGAACTTGTATGAATGGTTATGGGTAGAAGAAGGGTCGGCAGCCCCTTCCTTTACGTGGGATTTTAAAAATAGGGCCACTCTTTCTCTGAGAATACTTCCACTAAAAAATGTAAAATTATTCAACCTACGAAAGCTATACGATCAATTCATTTATATCCTTAACGGTGAACATTGGCATAATGCTTACCACAAAAAGGGTTTGGTCGACCCATCATTTATGAGACTACTGTAAACAAATTTAATATACGAAGGCCAGTCTGAGAATTCTTGACTTTCAACTTCCGCTGTAAATAGTAGGGATCTGCCACTTCGATTAGTAGATAATTGTGAACACCCATATCCATCAATTCACCTATATTATCCAGAATGGCGAACATAAGAAGGATCGAGCGACCCTTCTTTCATTCTTAAAACTATTATGAATAGAGTTATTGGCAGAAGAAGGTTTGGCTGCCCCTTCCTCTCTGAGAATATTTCCAATTGCTTCCAAGTTGTGCAATGTTCCTATGAAGTTTTGGTTTGAAATTTTTGTTTAGAGTGCTGAAATTTCCAATTGCTACAAAACATCTCTGGAGGAAGGAGCGGTCGCTCTTTCTCCTCAGCATCTAATTCCAACACCCTTTCACTAAACACAAGTTTCAGCTTGGCACCATCAAACTCTTTTGAGGAATCTTTCTATAAATTTTGTTGTTAAAATGTTGAGATTTAGCTTCCACGGTTCGAGATCAAGCTTCCACGGTTCCAAGGTGACACATGGAATGCTCAGATTGTGACACGTGGCATATTTGATTTTTACAGTACTTTTGATATTGTTTAAAAGAATATTACGGATCTTTCAATATAAACCTTAGAATACGGATTTAAGTTATAGTAATTCCAATGCAAGCGCAGAAACATCAAGGGAAAAATCAAGAGATACATGACCTTCAAACATGAAATTTAAGCCATATTTAGATATTAACCAATAAACATTATGCAAAGTAAAGTAAGGTAATTTACAAACATTAGTACTTTTAAAATAGCTAAAATGCACTTCCAAGATAAATATGATTCATCGCTCAATGTGTCTCCTGGAGTTCTACATTCAAAGAGTTTTTCTCGAGTAAATAATCACTATGTCAAATTGATGGCTTGGATTTTTTGTTTTCCATTATTTAACCTATCATTCAAAAGAAATTCAAAACTTATTTTATCTAAAGTGAAAAAGAATAGATAAATCCAAACATAATCGATAAATAAGAGAGGTTAAGAATTTAGAGAAGACCAAAGAATTAGAAAATTAATTAAAATTAATATTCAAAAAACTGCATATATTTCATTCAAGGAGGGGATCCAGACATATCACAGAGTTTAAATTTTTCAAAATGTAGGCCTGAGGACAAAAGCCCTCCCCTGAACCAATAGAAAAGTAAACCTAAAATAGCTGCCAATACAAACTGGACAGAAGGGCCTAGGAAAAAATCCCTCAACTAAACTAACAGAAAAGTAAACCTAAAATATTAAAGTTTTCAGTAAAATAACATGAGACCGTGGTGGGTAGGCCGCGTGGTTCTCTCAAGATGAGTCAATATCCATTGGTTTCACCCTGCTAGATGATCTTGAGGGATTTGATGAGGGAGTTGCGGCAGTTGACGGAGTTTCAGCAGTTATGTGAGTTGATGAGGGAGTTCCGGCAGTTGGACGAGACTGTCCAGAACCTACCGAAGTAACTGGGCTCCCCTTGGCATTACCTTGAGGTCCGGTGGGTTGATTTCGAATGGCTTCGTCACGATCACGGAGGAGGACTCAGATTGTCTCTTGGATTGTCTCCATCATTTCGGTCTGGTTGCTTTCCATTCTTTGCTCCATCGAGTTTAGCCTTGTTTCCATGGTCTGCTGAATCTCGTCAGTCCGCCTTTCTAGATTCTCCACTGTGATGCGGGTAGCTTCATCAATGAATCTGGTCCTTCTGCGTGTGCTATTGTCCACCATTATAAAACAAGGAGACTTTCCTTAAGAACTACTGTAAGAAAACTTTCCTGAAGAACTGCTATAAGAAAGCTTTGCTGAAGAGCGGCCGCTATGCAGAGCAATGGTCAGAATTTGGAGACTTTCCTTTTCTCCAACTTTAACAACCAGCCATTGAGGAGGGCCATTGGATGGAGAAAGAGTCGAACACAGAGCTAATTTCGAAAATTTTTTTGGCAAGATAGATCGAACAGGAGCAGATCCTATTTAAATGAGTGGAAATGATCCAAAACCAGAACTCGGATCTTAGGAAATCTCCAGAGCCGTCGGAATGAAAGATCAAAGTGATTAAAAGACTATTATAGCGGGTTATAGGACATTACGGGTCAAAGAAGTTACCTGAGAACTGGCAGACTTTACCCTTTCATTTAACTGATGGGACATATTGACGGCAAGGATTTCAACTTCTTGGAATCCAACGGCTAACTGGCCTGCTGCGACCGCATTAAATGGCCTGCAGTAGGCTGGATAGTCCTCACCTTCATAATTCACGTAGGATAAAAGCTAACTTCCTAGAAATTAAAAATGATGGGACTTTACCCTTTACTCTTTACCCTTTGATTTCACTGATGGGACATTGAAATGCCCCGTGTTTTTGGCGAAATTTGGATGGAAACCGGTCAAATTTCTTCCTGGAAATTGTTATTTCCACAATATTGCAATTTCAGCAATTGTAATTTCCATTCCTAGACTAAATGCCCTATTTTAAAACTACACAGATCGCCGAAATTGCAATTTGAGCAGTCGAAATTGCCATTTTAGCTATTTACACATTGCTGGATTCTGGCGAGTCAGGGGCGTTTTGGTTAGGCCTTATACTGCTCCTTCATAATTGGGATCATAAAATTTTGAAGTCCACTGTCGATCTTGGATGGGGCAATCCAATGATACCATATAGTTACACTGGGTTAAGTTGTGCAGCTTTTAAAGCACAGGATATGATGCAAATTCTTTATAAAATCTAGCTAAGCGCATGCTAAAACAAGATTGAAAGACTATGAAGATCAATGATAAATCGATGCCATTATAAGGATCCAATATTCTTTTTATGAAGAGGCATGATTTTCCTTGATAAAGTTCTCAAATAATAAAGTTCTTTGAAAATATATATAGCCATGTATGAAGAGGACCATAGGTGTCTATGAAGTAATTGCATATCAGAAGCAAGATCTGAAAAGCTGAAGTTAAAACTATTATAATATAGAGGGTTGTTGGGTGGTTCTTTGGGTAGGTTGAGGCCTTCTAAGGGAATTTTTTCCTCCTTCTAGTTGTGGGTAGAGATTTAGGGTGGTGGGTCATCCTTGTCTGTTTAGCAAGTAGAAAACGAGGGGTGTAGGAGCATCCTTGTCTGTTTAGCAGGTAGAAAACCAGGGGTGTAGGAGCATCCTTTCTGTAGTGGCAGAAGAATCCATGGGATTAAGTTCTCTATCAAGTTGGTGCTTGTAGAACAATTTTGTATATGATTTGTATCGGTGTGTTCAAATTTTTAATTGTCCTATTCACATTGGGAATGATTATTTAACATGTGCTTAATACTAATTTTATATAAAAAGGGTAAAAGAAGGCAATACGGATTCCCCCACCGCAATACGGATGAACCAACACCTGCCGCATAGCCCTCATCGTCACCTAGCTTCTTGTGTATTTGATGCTCTAGTGCCTTCGCTTAATATTTTAAGCGCTTGGGCCTGTTGGCATAATTTTGTAGGCCCCCTAAGGTAAGCTTACTTCCCTTATACTTTCTAAGCCTTCTTTGGACTCCAAAGCTCATGAAATTTCCCCAATCTTGTTAGGTACTTGGGACAAAAATAATGCTAAGAATGGGATCCCTTTGTGCAAAGATTTTGTACCTTGTCCCACCTCATGAACACCTTTCAAATTTATCTTTCACATGATCTTGCCACCCTAATCTGAATAAGAAGAATAATATTCCACTGCCATTGTATCACGGTTTCCATCATCCTATACGTGTATATATGTCCTTGTACCTGTATCATTGTATTGATGTCACTATCGCAATCCATGTTCGTCACAAGGACACAATCATTGTCTCTGTCACAAGGCCACAAAAAATATCGATGTCACAATGCCAACTTGTACATGCCCCAAATTTGTCGTCCAAGAATGGCAACAACTTCTTCCAAGATATACTTCAGATGTATAGAAAATCCCAGAGTGTAATCAAAGCTTAGAGGGATCTCATGCCAATATCATTACCATGGTATACAATCACCAATCATATCTATGCCATTGGAGAGTGGTTTTTGATCATTTCTCATTTTGCATATTGGAGAGCATAGCTTGTCCATAATTACTCTACTTGCCTTAGTACCAATTTCGAGGGTGAGATTTCCTACTTGGGAATTGGAGAGGACATTGCGCATTGGACCATGAGGACACATATTAAGAGGTTGTGGGACCCATTACACTTGGCATGATTCTCTCACCAATTCGAGTTCAAGATGAAGGGTAACATACTTGGCATGATTCTCTCACCAATTCGAGTTCAAGACGAAGGGTAACATACTTGGGGTAGTTTAAGAGGCATTATTCATGGCATGAGTCATGTAAGGTCGAATTGGAGTGGAAGAATAGGTCCCATGGAAGAGAGGCATCTTAGAATAATTGTGACACTTGGGCTAAATTCCTTAGGCTGCCTCTAGTATGACAACAATGATGCTATGACACAAATCAGACCTGAATGCTGACATCTGAAATATATATGTTAGGGATAAAAATAGCATCCAAGAAGGTGCACAAGGGAGTTAGGGCAGCCATTCCGAATGAGGGAATATGAATTGTTGTACAAGTCGCACACATTGGAAACTCTTCCCAAATTGAGTTGGAATGAATCCTTTGGAAGGAATTCGACCGATTTCGACCCAAGGAGAGTAGATTTTGATCATTTTTATTTGCATATTTGAAATTTGGAGAGCTTGTACCTTGTCCATGCTAGTGGAGTGTTTACTCTACTTGCCTTACTACCAATTTCGAGGGTGAATGATTCCCATCTTAATTGGGAATTGGAGAGGCCATTGTGCATTGGACAGAAATTGGAGAGGCCATTGTGCATTGGACAGAAATATAGAATTTGATAGAAATTGCAGATCCTAAATTCGCAGGTCACTTTTGAAAGGTAAATTTTTGGAGTTTTCAAAATCTGAGCAAACCGGTTTGCTCGCCTCATTCAATTGCATCTCCCTGTCCAGTGAAAAGTTTGAAGTTCCAAGTTTGGATTTTTAGGGTTTCTCTGTCAAATGCTAAGCTCCAAATCTAGTGGTAAGTTTCTCAGTAAGATGTCTCACCACATCAAGCTTGAAGGGGCCGATAACTTCCGAACATGAAAGTAAGGATTGGGTTTAAATCCTATCCTAGAAGTCTAGAATGAATTGGATACCTACATAAGTGAAGAGGTTCTAGTCCCAGAGGGAGATGATTCCTTAAGGCCTTACATAAGAAGAACTTGGTCAAGGCCAAGAACTTGGATCATTGCAGATTCTATCAAGGACCATCTCATACCACATGTGTCATCCATGAAGAGATGTTTGACTCCTTGACCAAGCTGTTTGAAGGAAAGAACATAAATCGGAAGATGACTTTGAGGAGTCAATTAAAGAATGTCAAGATACAAAATGCAGAGACCATGTAGACACACTTTACAAGGGTCTCTCGGATAAAAGAGCAACTTGAAGCCATTGAAGAAGATATAGAGAATGGAGAAATAGTGATGACCACCTTGAATGGTCATGGGATTCCTTCATCCAAGGAATTTGTGCTAGGAAGTAGGCTGTGGGAGGAATTCTCACAGGAAGAAGCTCGAATTGTAGCTCGAAAAGAAAACATGGGTAGTGAAGAACAGGAACAGCAAACACCAAGAACAATTACAACAAGAGGGAGCATCCTCATCACAAGGAGATTGTCCCAGGAAAAAAGAAGCTCCCACAAGAAGAAGAACACTCTGTTAGCAGAAGATGTTCCAGCTGATGTTGTTGCTGATGAGGATGTTCCAGTAGACGATGTTCCAGTCACGAGGTTGCTGACAATAGAAGAAGTTCCAGAATATATTAGTCAACAATCACCGATGAGGTTCCTTTTTATGTCTGAATACCCTTCATATACCTTCAGACCCAATTCGAAATCCTTTAAAGAGTCTTTTGGAGCCATCTACCCTTGGGGGATTCTAAAATTTCCTCTATATGGGTTCTTGGTTTATCTCGGTTAGACATTTCTTATTAAAAGCTGTAGAGAGGAGTGATGCAAATTTTGTCACTTTTTATGTCCTAATACCTTTTAAACATGTTCAGACCCAAATTTGGAATCATTCGAGTCATTAATAGTCTAAGGGTCGAATTAGGCAAAAATTGTAATATTTGAAGTTTAACAAATTTATTAAAAAGGGACACTACATGAACAATTATGCAACTAATATGAAATGGGTTGTGTACAAAAACAACTCCAACCTTAGATGTTATTTCTGCGACATGTGATCTCTGACTCCTTCTTTTCCTAATTTAATGTTTCATCTCACTGCCATCTGGGAAGATTGATCGTGTTGTTTAGATTTCTCTTATCTCTTATGGTCATCTCTCCCTCTTTTTCATTGACTTCTTCCCATGTTACACTGGATCTTCTACAAACCCATTACAAACAAATTATGTCAAATATTTATTAATGTTTATAGAGGGTAACAATGCAAATATTGTTACTATTCTAAGGCTAAGGGTGGAGGTGGAACAGGAGGAATAATGATCCAGATTCACCCAGAAGCCAATCGACGGTGGAAATGGGTTCCCGCGCTAGAAAGTGCACAGTGGTTAAACTTTGATAAGGTGGAGTAGAAATTAAGCCGCTTACCACGTGGCAAGCGTTGGTGGAGTCTGCTATGAAAAGCGGTTAAATTTAAACCGCTCATCGCAAGTTCTGGAACCACCTAAGCATATGTTCTATAAAAGGTTTGTTCCAAGTTTTAAAAAATGCTTTTGCCACTTATTGCCTGGAGGAAAAGAACCCGCGGGAAACACGTCATTTGTCTTCATCAACTGGAATAGCACCCAAGAAGCTCACTTCACAGGTAGCTCAAAACCCTCTGTGTTTAGATTTTGTGTCCCAAATGGAGAAAACCCAAGACCTCTTTCCGTTCAATGAAAGTTTAGATGAAAACGAGAAGCTTGTATTTGACAGGGAAAGGGATATTTTCGATCCTATATTGTATGTGTGTAGTATTTTGCAGTCTAAGGAGAAATTAATGGAGTTTAAGTCGCAGGGAAAGGATGTATTTAATGTTTTTGGTTCTTTTCTGTACTATTTTTGTGTCGAACAAACCCCACACTTCCCCGAATTTGTTTGTTGGTGTCCGGCGAATTATTCACAGGGACACAGGGTAATCATTAATGTAAAAAGGACCAAAATTCTATGCCCAGTAAATGTACAAACTGTCCGTGAGGTTCTAGGTTTACCTGAAACATTTCCCAAAATCCCTGAGTCGTTTAACGAAGAAAATTTGGCAAAGTTTTATACAAACTGCAGTCCTGCAAAAAAAGACAAATTTTTATTACATGTCTTGAAAGATGGTCAGTCGCATGAAAACCTATCGTTCCCTTTGAGTATTGATGTCTTTCAGCGAGATACCCAGTTGGTTTTGTCCTTGTTGAGTCAAGTTTTAGGTTTAGATAGTGATAAGTCAATCACGAAAGTTATGCTAGGTTTCCTTCTCCAAGTAATTTCACCAGAGTCACAGTCAAGCCCAATGTGTTGTTTTAATTTTGATGAATTCCTAGCTGAAGCGATTCATGTGTAGTTGGTGAATTTCAACCAGTTGATGCATTTCAGATATCAGTCATATCTCTTGAAACTGTTCGTGTGTTCAAACATTTCAGAATCCAAGTTTCTTGGTCCCATCTTTTCTCATGACCTTCCTAAATAGGTCAATATGTTTGAGTCCACCCATAAAATCATGGCAGAAGTTTACAGAATTATTTTTAATGCTGAAATGCCCCGAGTGTTAGAAGGAATGAAAGAAACTTTGCAGCCTACACCTGAAGGCCAAACAGGTGATTGCTTCTTGTATAGAGAACATACTATAATTAGGGTGTATGGTTTTACTGGAGCACCATATCTGTTTCCAGCGTTTTTAACACCGAGGGTCTTTGCCTTGGAATTTATTAGACAAAGGTTGCATTTAGAAGAAGACCATTTCAGTGCTTTAAAAAAAGCATCGGATGTGAAATTCCCTCTTAAAGTTGGTCCATTCATCATTAAGAATAAGGCAGCCCTCTTTGTAGTAGAAAAATTACTGAAGATTATGGATTTCCAAGAGGCTGAAAGAATTAATTATGATCCTCATCAAATTATATCGCAAAGGAGACATCAAAATGGAAACAAGGCTTTTGATCATCAAACAATAGAAGGATTGAAAGAAATGGCAAATTTATTCAAATTTGAACAAGATAATAAAGAGGTGAATATGGAACAAACATGCAATTTGGAAATGCTGGTTCAGACACTAGCTAAATCTGATATCAACAGTAAGAGAAGTATTCCAGAATTTGATAGTATGGAAGTCGATCAAGAAGTTTCAAGGAATAAATCAAAAGTGGAACGACAGAAGGAAATTATTAGTATGGAGGAACAAGATTCAATTGTTCGAGAAAAACTAGTTTGATTTTGTAGCCAAATATTATGCTACAATATTATTTTCCAGAATCTGGAAGTAACTCTCAGTATAAGTCCAGATTTGATGTGCTTTCACAATATACATCAAAGAGGAAGCAATCTTTCGAAGAAACTGAAAAATTGTACCCTCAGGTAAGAATGCTGGCAGAACAAAACGTTTCCCTCCTTACAGCTACGGATCCAGGAAGAAACTCTATAAGGTTTGCAGTGGTGAACAATGAGAAAGTTTCTGAAATGGAAGCTAAGCTTGATGTGATTAATATACCAGATAAGATTCAATTGCATAAACAAACAGGAGATGTCTTGTATTCTGATTTATTGCAATTCACTTTAAAAATTTCTAGATTGCAGTCTGTGATAGCAAAGATGGAGAGTCAACTGAGGCAAGAGAAGGTAGAAAACAAAGCAAATTCGATCCAGATCAAAAGACTACAAGTGGACCTTGTGACCGTGGGAGTCGAGCCAAGGAACAACCAGTGTACCAAAAGGCTCATTGATGAAAAAGAAAATGCCATTCAAATTCTCAAGAAAAAATTGAAGGTGCCAAATAATCAACATGTGCAGTCTCTAGAGTTGACAGCATTACAACAAGAAAAGGAATCCATATATCAAGAAATGATGGATCACAAAGGTAAAATGTTAAAGTTACAAGATGAAAAGAATGATTGGGAAAAACAAAGGATTGAATTGTTGTCACAAATTTCATTGTTGAATACCAATCAGATTGAAACTGTGCAAGCGCCAGAGAAGTGAGGGGATCAATCTCTATGTACGGGTGAAGGAAAAATGCAAAAATACTCCACAGAGGAACTGAACAGTGCTATGTCACAAATTAGTCTAAAATATGTAGAGATAGAAGAGTTGAAAGTAGAAAACTTGAAGTTGAAAGAGGAAGTAATTAAAAATTCTGGAGCAAAGATAAAGGCTTTGAGTGATAGAAATAAACTGCAAAAGAAAGTTGATGAATTAAAAGATAAATTGACAGGTCGACTTCCATTACACGGAGCTAAACACCTTATATGGGATGAGATATCAGTGGAAGTCACCAAATTCTGGTCTTATTTGAATTTTATAGCAGATAAATATGTTATAGCAAACATAACTCTCCAGAGTTGTAAAGTGGCAAACGAGACATTATGCAAAAGGCCTTCGGAAACAGCTCGGAATACAGTCAGTTTGTTAAAAACTCTAACCCAATTAGATATGTAGAGTTTTGGAATCAAATACAGGCCATCAATCATCATTTCGGCAAGAAGAGTTATTGGCAAGCATGATCGTGTTAAAGAAGTAGAAGACATGGCGCAATAGATGGTCCTTGAAGTTCAAAATTTTAATGAATTATTTCTGGGGCCTTTTGAATGTGGTCTACCTTCTTTTTGGAGTGCCGATGAAAAATTAATGGCTCAAGAAAATCATCACAGTTTGATAGTACAGACTCGTATGGATCACTCGAAATTTGAAGGTTTGGTTAAAGGATTAACTGGAAAGACAATAATTGATAAATTGACCAAAGATTTTGAAATACTTAAACAATTTGTAATGATTAAGAAGGGTCTTCCATATGTATGTTACATAGAATGCATAGAATTGGAGGTGATGGTGAAAGAAATTATGGATTATGAGATCCCAACTCAAGAGTAATGGAAAATTGTTGAAAGATTTGGGAAACCAAAACACAGGTTATGTCGGGAATAAATTTTCAGGTGTGTTAATTTTAAATGACGTAATATTTTTTGAAGACATTAAAGAAGAATAGAAGTACAAGTACATTCGAAACATAGATTCATATGTTGTTATTTTCTTTAGTCTTTTAATTTCTATTTTGTGAATGTATTTGATGTTACACCATCTTATCACTTTGCCGCATAGTTGACTGTAATATCTGAGTTAGAATTCATTTTATATGCTCTGATCCACACATTTAAATATTTTCAATGTTCTTTCTTCCAAATTAATGCAGAATTCATCATAGAACGGAGATTGGCTAAGTTATAACATATAAACAATATTTATCCCGACTTCCAATATCCGACAAGAAGGATCGGTCGCCCCTCCGTTTATTATAAAATTGTGAACAACTATATCCAACCATTCACCTGTACTGTATCCAGAATGGTGAACACAAGAAGGATCGACGGACCCTTCTTGTAGTCTAGAACTATTTTGAACAGAAACTGGGAAGAAGAAAGGTCGGCCGACACTTCATTTATGAGTGAATGGTAAAACTATTCAACCTCTTAGGCTGCAACAACAATTCCAAACTTCTGACTTCCACGATGAATAGTTGGGATTGGTATATTGGCTAAGTTATAACATATCAACAATATTTATCCCGACTAGCGACAAGAAGAATCGGCTGCCCCTTCGTTTAGTACAGATTTGTAGACACCTATATGTTACAATTCACCTCTATCTAGAATGGTGAACATAAGAAGGATCAATCGACCCTTCTTGTAGCGTAGAACTATTTTGAACAGAATACTCGGCACAAGAAAGGTCGGCCGACCCTTCTTGCACCCCATATGAGGATTCATCGCCTTTTCCGAAGACGCAAATATATTGCGGATACGTAATTTTCTTAAGACGTTCCATCAATTCCACTATCTCGAACTATTTTGAACAGAATACTCGGCACAAGAAAGGTCGGCCGACCCTTCTTGCACCCCGCATGAGGATTCATCACCTTTTTCGAAGACGCAAATATATTGTGGATACGTAATTTTCTTAAGACGTTCCATCAATTCCGCTATCCCGCAACCCGCAATGCAGATTACAGGATGGGACAACAATTCTTGACTCCTGACTTCCATAGTAAATAGTGGGGAATGGAGATTGGCTAAGTTATAACATATAAACAATATTTATCCCAACTTCCGACCTCCAACAATAAGGATCAGTCGTGCCTTCATTTATTATAAAATTATGAACAACTATATCCAACCCATTCACCTGTACTGTATCCAGAATGGTGAACACAAGGAGGATCGAAAGACCCTTCTTGCAGTCTAGAACTATTTTGAACAGAATACTGGGCAGAAGAAAGGTCGACCGACACTTCATTTATGAGTGAATGGTAAAACTATTCAACCTCTTAGGCTACGACAACAATTCCAGACTTCCGACTTCTGTGATGAATAGTTGGGATCGGTATATTGGCTAAGTTATAACATATCAACAATATTTATCCCGACGGGGGACAAGAATAATCGGCCACCCCTTCGTTCAGTAGAGAACTGTAGACACCTATATGTTACAATTCACCTGTATCCAGAATGGTGAACACAAGAAGATTCAACCGACCCTTCTTGCAGCGTAGAACTATTTTGAACAGAATACTCGGCATAAGAAAGGTCGACCGACCCTTCTTGCACCTCGCATGAGGATTCATCGCCTTTTCCGAAGACACAAATATATTGCGGATAAGTAATTTTCGTAAGACATTCCATCAATTCCGCTATCCCGAACTATTTTGAACAGAATACTCAGCACAAGAAAGGTCGGCCGACCCTTCTTGCACCTAGCATGAGGATTCATCGCCTTTTTCAAAGACGCAAAAATATATCGGATACGTAATTTTCTTAAGACGTTCCATCAATTCCGCTATCCTGCAACCCGCAATGCAGATTACAGGATGGGACAACAATTCCCGACTCTCGACTTCCACAGTAAATAGTGGGGAATGGAGATTGGATAAGTCATAACATATAAACAATATTTATCTTGACTTCCAACCTCCGACAAGAAGGATCGGCCGCCCCTTCGTTTATTATAAAATTGTGAACAACTATATCCAACCATTCACTTGTACTCTATCTAGAATGGTGAACACAAGAAGGATTGACAGACCCTTCTTGCAGTCTAGAACTATTTTGAATAGAATACTGGGCAGAATAAAGGTCGGCCGACACTTCATTTATGAGTGAATGGTAAAACTATTCAACCTCTTAGGCTGCGACAACAATTCCAGACTTCTGACTTCCACGATGAATAGTTGGGATTGGCCGACCCTTCTTGCAGTGTAGAACTATTTTGAACAGAATACTCGGCATAAGAAGGATCGGCCGACCCTTCTTGCACCCCGCATGAGGATTCATCACCTTTTGTGAAGACACAAATATATTGCGGATACCTAATTTTCTTAAGACATTCCATCAATTCCGCTATCCCACAATCCGCAATGTAGATTACAGGATGGGACAATAATTCCCGACTCCCAACTTCTGCAGTAAATAGTGGGGAACAGAGATTGGATAAGTTATAACATATAAACAATATTTATCCCAACTTCCAACCTCCGACAAGAAGGATCGGCCGCCCCTTTGTTTAGTATAAAATTGTGAACACGTATATTATCCAGGAGTTCACCTACAACTATTATTGGCCGACCCTTCTTTCAGTCTAGAACTATTATGAAAAGAATACTTGGTACAAGAATGGTCGGCTGCCCCTTCATTGCATGGCCATTTTTAACAAAGGCAAGCTATCCATTTAGTTACGGTCAAAATTCTTTGGTCTCGTGGAAAAGAAGAGATAAGAAACAATCCAATCAATACTCTTTAATAAGTTTTATTTGTTATCTCTGTATGATTTGTCGAGCTTGATCTTATGGTTTGTAATTATCAATGAGATCTAATGAAAAGTGGTCTCGATCTAGATTCGATTTCCTATGCGAAACAAGGGTGGGTTTTTCCCTCGTATGATGTTTCTAATCGTTCCAGAATTGATACCGCGACAGCCCTGAAGAAAGGAATTTTGTCAGTATGGAGGAAAAGAATGCTGGCTGCGAAAAATTCCTCTGTATTGCATTACATGAATATTAATAAGTCTAGGTTGATAAAGGAAAACCATGAAAGGATTCTTATGTACAATAGAAGAGCATTTATCCAATTTATTATAAAATACGTGGACAAATCTTCCTTCAAACAACTCAACCAAAGTCCTTCTAAAGCAATGATGCAGAAAGTGACTAAGAGCTTCGAAAGTTCAAAAGAAATTCAATTAGAGCAGTACAAGAAGGGTCGGTCAACCCTTCATTTAAAAGGGAAATGAAAAACAATTAATCTATGAAGGTTTGGACAACATTTTCCCACTACCGACTTCTGCAGTATGTGGCATAGATCAGAACATTGCCTATGTTATAACATGTAAACAATATTTATCCCAACTTCTGATTGCCAACAAGAAGGATCGGCCCCATTCTTTTAGTAGTTGATTGTGAACACCAGTATCCACAACGGTGAACACAAGAAGGATTGAACCACCCTTCTTGCAGTCTAGAGCTATTATGAAATATTAGTGGGCAGAAGAAGGGTTGGCCCATGACGGTTTGACATGTTCTCTGAATTGGTCGAACGGAGGACCTAGTTGGGCAGCCGACCTAACCTCCTCCAACATCTCCCCCATGAACAATGCTTTTGTTCGTCTCGAAGAAATGAAAAAATAACTGGAGTTGGATGAACAGCGCGTTGATGACTATGAGCTGGTACTCGATACTCCCTTGGATGGAAATGGGTTGTCACGTCTAGAAACGTGTCTGGAGAAATATCATACATCAAATTACTATCTACTAAACATGATATTCAACAATCAAAATAAATTAACCATTTAAAACCTTGAAGATATTCAACCATCAAAATAAATTAACCATATAAAACCTTGAAAATGGTTCCATACACTTACATATTTACAGTAAACAAAAACACCTTATGATTGACCATTCATGGGAATCAAAACCTCATATATATATAACTGATTAGGCCATTCAATATATTTTCTATCACATGAAGATTTCACGTAATGCCATGATAAAAAGGAATTGAACAAAATGGCATTTCTAATCTTTTCATCACATTTCGGTTTAAATTCCATTTTACAAAAATAATTGGCAGAAAAAATTCAGCACAGCAGATTTGATACAAGATAGTTGCCAGATATTAAACCAAGTATTCTCATGTTATAGCTCATGATTGAGTTCAAAATTCTAACAAAAACTACAACATATTTAGCAATTCTAACAAATCTCGAGCATTACAAAATATCTAGAAGGAGTTTCTTACAGAGAAAACGTTTGCAAGGAAAAACAGAGCTATTACAATATATATATGCTCCCTATCCAAAGTAACCAATTGCTTAGACTTATGAGACTCAGAAACGCACATCTCAACTGCTGTATCATTGTCTCCACTCGAATTCCTTCCCATTATGAGACTGCAACATGTAGCGCAGGTATCGAAATCTAGAGAAATGAAATCAAGACTACTATATTTATATTGTTTGAGATGCTTAGGCAGTTCTATCCAAGTTTTGGTCATAGGATTGCATATGTAATTTATCTTTTCCACTACAACAAAGTAAGCTCTTGCAACTGGCCACAATAATTACTGGGCTTGGAAGAAACTCCACAGATAGAGTGTGAAATTTGTAGCTACTTTCTGTGCTAATCCACAGCTTTCTAAGGAAACGAGAAGGTCACATTCCCCAACCAAGAAGAAAGGCCGGATTCGCGGAAACTCCCTTGGATGGAAATGGGTTGTCATGTCTAGAAACGTGTCTGGAGGTACAACAAAGTAAGCTCTTGCAAATGGCCACAATAATAACTGGGCTTGGAAGAAACTCCACAGACAGAGTGTGAAATTTGTAGCTACTTTCTGTGCTAATCCACAGCTTTCTAAGGAAACAAGAAGGTCACATTCCCCAACCAAGAACAACTTTCTAAGGAAACGAGAAGGTTGCATTCCCCAACCAAGAAGAAAGGCCAGATTCACAGAAACTCCCTTGGATGGAAATGGGTCGCCATGTCTGGAAACATCTCCATGCACGAAGAAGAAGCTGGCAGCATGGTCTGTTACTAAAAAACCATTCGACGACTGCTGCAAGCCTAACACTGAGGACCGCAGCAGTACATGTTTTCTTAGAGAAGAAATCTTCCAAGATAGTCAATTGCATACCAATCGGTTATTGAAAGAAGACTGATAGAAAGAAGATTGACAAAAATATGATTGGTGCCAAAAAACATAATGACAAATCCATGTATTGGGACTTCGACAATGCTTGAAATGCTCATATATCATGGTCTATGTAGGATTTTCAAGGGACCCGATTTCAAAATGCTCATATATCATGAGGAGAATTGGGGAGAGATCACAAGACTCAAACATTTCTGATAAAAAAAAGGACAGAGAACAAAGGCAGTAAAGAAAAATTCCATGGCTTTGATTCCCGAAGATTTCAGTTTGCTGTGATATGGGCCATGGTTAGCTTATATATAGTTAATGGCCAGTAGTTGATGGATTGAACAGGATGGGACGGATGGGTAATGTAATTATCACAGTATGGAGGTATGGTGGATATCATCTGCAACGACAACAGATTTTGCTAGAGTAATCGTAGATATTACTTGTGTGAAGAAAATAATCTCAGCATGCTTCAGTCGACATTATGTCTTGTCACGAACAAAATATACACCATGATACAGATGTCGCTCACATTCCATGTTTCACAATCTGAGCATTCCATGTTTCATAATCTGAGCGTTTCACATTTCACAATCTGAGCGTTCCACGTGTCCCCGTGGAAACCTAGGTATTGACATTTAACAACAAAATTTATAAACATTTAACTTTCGTCAGATTATCCTTAGAATCTACTTAATCAGATTTTATTTTTCACAAGTTGAATATTTTTACAAGTACCTCATAAATGAAGGGGAGACCCACCGTCAGTATTTAATTAATATTAGTTCTAGAATGCAAGGGTCAGTAGAGGTCTCATGAGGTGGGGGGGGGGAATCAACCAAAGAAAATTGGAGACACTCTGATTGATGCAGAGATTGTAATTTTTTGCAACTTTGAAAGTAATACAGTTAGTCCTTCTCTTCATTCCTCTTTTGTTAATTGATCAAATTTCTTTGATGAATTTATGAACACTGTTTAATTTTTGCAATCAATAATCCATACATTCATCTACTAACAGTTTGGATTTGTCTTTACTCATGATCTGTGTGTCTTTTATCTTTTAAGTGAATTTATTTAATCAAAACATTTATCTATTTCTGCAAATGATTAACATATATTAATAAATTCATGTTAATTTTTCAATTAGCATTCTAGCTACACGGTAATCTTGCATGTTCCTAAATTATCCTTAAAACTACTATGAGTGAATTTTCATTTCCTGATTGTGTTGTGGTTAAACCTAGTAACATCGGTATACTCAATGTGTCAAATTAAATAAAAAATAGTAACCTCCCTATAATCAATGTGCCAAATCAAATGTGCCACGTGTCACCATATGATTGTTCCATGTGTCACCCTAGGATACTAGATAAGAAAATTTTAACAACAAAATTTATAGATGTTTTGCTTTAAAGAATTTGCTAGCAAGTGGAAATATTCTCGGAGAAAGAGCGGCCACTCTTTCTCCGCTCTTTCTCCAAGGTTTTCTATTGTTACAATTCCCTCCTAAATGAAGGGTCGGCTGACCCTTCTTATTCCCAATATTGTTTACATAATAGTTCGACACCGCAATATTGGTCGGTAGATGATCCTTCTTGTGTTCTCCATTATGGCTATGGATTAATTGCTCGATAAAGGTTTTGACAATTAACTACCAAAAGAAGGGGCGGTTGATCCTTCTTGTATAAAGGCAAAATTCAGGAGAAATGATTTTTATATGTTAGCAACAGCATTTATAGACGTTTTGCTATAAATACTTTGCTAGCAAGTGAAAATATTGAAAGAGAAAGAGCGTATGTTCCTTCTCCAAGGTGTTCTACTGTTACAATTCCCTCCTAAATGAAGGGTTGGCAGACCCTTCTTATTCCCAATATTCTTTTCATAGTAGTTCGACGTTGCAAGAAGGGTCGGTCGGTCCTTCTAGTATTATCGATTATGGCTATATCTGAATTGATAGATAAAGGTATTGACAATTAACTCGGAAAGGAAGGGTCAGCAGATCCTTCTTGTCGTAAAATGCAAGTAGGGACAAACCATTTTTATATGATATAACTTCCAAGGTGTTCTATTTTTACAATTCCCTCGTAATTGAAGGGTCGGTCAACCCTTCTTATTCCCCATATTATATTTATAATAGTTCCCTCCAAGAAGGGTCAGTCGACCCTTCTTATTCCCCATATTATATTTATAATAGTTCCCTCCAAGAAGGGTTGGTCGACCCTTCTTATTAGCAACATTTTTTTCAAAATATTTTGACATTGAAAGAAGGGTCTGTCACTCCTTCTTGTGTTCTCCATTATGGATATGGCTGAATTGTTGGATAAAGGTTTTCACAGTTTACTACGAAAAGAATAGGTGGCTGATCCTTGTTGGAAAATGGAAGTCGGGACAAACTATTTTTATATGTTATAACTTCCAAGGTGTTCTATTTTATAATTCCCTCAAAATTGAAGGGTTGGACGACCCTTCTTATGTTGGCCATTAAGGGGCGGTTGATCCTTCATGTCGGAAAAAGGAAATCGGGACAAACAATTTTTTTTATGTTATAACTTAGCTGATTGACTTGTTATTCAAACAATGACTGAAATTTTAGACCTTGATTTTTTCACAGAGAAAGGAAGGAAATTTACAAAGTGACATAATTTACTGCAAATAACAATTAACAGAGAAAGAAAGGAAATTTACAGACTGTCAGTATTGGAAATAACAATCAACAGAGAAAGGAAGAAAATTTACAGAAGTGTTGGTTATAAACATAAATAATTTGACATTGAAGCACCATCGAATTCCATGCAAAAATCATTCTCTATGAAGACTTTAATACTAAGGAATCTAGTTGTTAGTTTTAGTTATTGTAATGCCCCTCAAAGGGATTTCATTGATTACATAGTCCTATAACAACAATTATCCATCAACTAATTGCAAAACCAAGCATTTCTCATAAGACAACAAAAAGACAGAGAACAAAGGCAGTAAAGAAAATTGCCATTGCTATCTAGAATATTTCAGTTTGCTGCAATAGGAACTCAAGATAAGTAATGGTAGCAGACTCAAGAATGTAAAATTAGTCACAGTAGATCTAATGAACAAGTAAATCAATCACAACAGATGAACACAAAAAATATGGTGTAAAACTATGTAAAACATGCATAGTGCTCAATATCCCAATGAGGGTGAATAATTACAATACAATACAGTAACAATGACTAAGCAATTCGAATTGACTAAGGAGGTCATTCAAATCACTGAATGGAGTAGCTTGACTCCAACTAGGAGTCCTCATCATCAATCAGTGGTGGTCATCAATGCACTAGAACTAGTCATCTAGGTGTCAAGCTGAGTCTAACTGAGTGTGTCATGTGTAACTGAAGTGTGTACCACTGATATAGGGAAGGAGACTTAGTGGAGGGCACATGGGAGGATTAACTGAAGTCAGAACAAGTCATCTAGTCAATCTGGAGGTCCAACGGAGTGAAACAGTCAGTTGGGAGTGAAACTAGCCTCAAATCAAGGAGAATCAGAGCTAACTGAGTGTAACTGAAGTGGAATTGAAGTGGTAGGTGAAGAAGTGCACCCTTGTCTGGAAATAGGTGAGAAGTGGGTGCCTTCCTGACTAGGAGGGATGAAAGTCTGATGTAAGAAGCTCCTGGGTGCTATAATAAGGTGGCTAGGGTGCTGGAGGCATCAACCTGGTGACTGGGATGCATGCAAACCCTAATTGCATGCAAGGTCCTGAAAATGATGATGTGGATATCCGAACACCCCCCCTCAAGCTAGACTATGATGTGTAAAAAAATAAAATAATGTAGGGCCATGGTAACTAAGACCAAAGGTCACCCCAATACAATAATAATCCAAACTAATAACAGTCAATAAACTAAGGAAATGGGGAAAACCTCATGGGAAAAATACCCCCCCTCAAAATAGCTTGTAGCACACCAAAAGATTTAACTGCTCCAAAATCAAGTAGATATGTCTGGAGGTATCTTACTCTTGGAAGTAAATGGATCACGCTCCAAAAACATGTTCTTGAATTCTCCATCAGTGGATGCAAGTGAATGTGGAGACTTTAAGAACTTGCTCTTCATACTGAATATGGTGAAAACAAATATGAAAATATGAGGATGATCCTGGAACCTATGATTCGAACCAAGTGAGGTAGGAATAGCTCCAATCAGATCAAATAGATCTTGAAACTTGAACTTCTTATCAATAGAAGTTAAATCAGCTCCAAAAATAGATGAATGGTTTCTTGAGATTTCCTTTGAACCAACAAGGGTGAGATCAAAACCAAAATCAGCAAAAAGTGCATGAGAATTGAACTCAAGCGAATGGTAGTGCTCTTCATCTTCATTAAAACTCTGAGAAAATTTGCAAATGATAGAACATAAGTTTATAGAAGGCATGCAATCAAGGAGGGCGAATGCTTCACCTCCAAAATCAGATTTTACCTCCAAAACTTCAAGTAGATCATTATTCTGCATGTCGGCAAACTCATGTGAAGGAGAGGATTCAAGAACCTCTTTGGAATCTAGAGTATGAGCTGGTTTATCTTTCTTAGAATTTGAAATAGAAGACATTGAGAGAGTGAGTTTTTTATCTACAGTTTCTTCTTCATCTTGAACAATTGTTGAGGCCAAGACATGATCGGAAAGAACACATAAGGAGATCTCATTGGGCTTGTTCTCCAAAAGGCTAGCATGATCCTCTTCTTCCTGCTTTCCAAATTCTTTGTCAAGTTGGAGCCATAGATCACTTGGATTTTCAGCAGTATTACTGAGGTAGGGCATACAAGGAGACATAGCAAGACACATTGCTCCAAAAGCTCTGTCACAATCATTGAGCCAATCATTCTCCTCTTCATCGGAATCAAAATCTCTTGTATTACCAATGCACATATCAAAAAGACATTGTCTCTTCAAGAATGCAATCATCTTTGGTTTCCATTCATCATAGTTGAATGGAGTAAGAATATTTTGTGAAGAAGAAGTCTCCATCTTTGCATTAGCGAATGCACATGGAGGAAGTAAGAAACTTGCAAATCACACACAAACAAACACTATGTTTTCAGCCTTGCATGCACATGAGCGAATGCACATCAGATTTTGCATGCTGCTGCTGAAATACATTGGTGAGCAATTCACTCAATCTTCATGTAGAACACCTGCAAAAAATAAGTCTTGTCCCTGCCATGGCTCTGATACCATGTAAAATTAGTCACAACGGATCTAATGAACAAATAAATCAATCACAACAGATGAACATAGAAAATATGGTGTAAAACTGTGTAAAACATGCACAGTGCTCAATATCCCAATGAGGGTGAATAATTACAATACAATACAGTAACAATGACTGAGCAATTCGAATTGACTAAGGAGGTGTTAGGAACCCATGTCTCTACTTTGTTAGTATGTTGTTGTTGGACGCATATGCTTTGTAAGTCGTCCCGTAGATTTGTGATCAATAGTTTGTGTTATTGTTGTTGGCGCATATGCTTTGTAAGTCGCCCGTAGTATTGTCGATCCATAGTTTGTAACGGCCCATGGTTTTGACCCATAGTATTGGTGCCTAGAATTAGTATATAAGTGTGTGTTGAGACCTATGAAGGCACCGTGAAGTTATTTGTATTGAGCTTGCTCAAAGGAAGTTGCCCCCTCGAAGTGGCCTGTGATCAATATAAAAGTGATTCTGAGTTCTGTCATTTCTGCTATTTCGCGTATTCTTGTTAATTAATTGTTCCAGGTGCATCTCATATGGTATCAGAGCACTTTCTTGGGTTCGTTGGGTGAAATTTCTGCCAAATTTTTTTTCGCATCTTTTGCAGGTTCGTATTTGGGAATAATCCCTATCCGCTTAACTGTGGGAAGTACTTGGGCATAAGCCCTAAAACTCATTGTGAGGAGTACCACAGGAACCCCGAAGTAGCTGGCCCATTGAGAGGACCTGTCAGCGAAAAGGGCAACAACCCCTACCTGATTGACTAGTTCCCACCCGTGAGGTAAACCAAGAGCTGTCATTTGTGGCAAAGCGGTTATCAGTTTTACCTGAGCCGTGGAGTGAGGGGTACTACCCCAATACGCAAGCCGTCAGACAGCATTGGTAGCCGAGTGAAACCCCTGAACTGTTAGGAAGCCGCACATACCTGGGGTCCATATCTACTTTCAACTGAACTATTGTCGATCACTGCTGCGCCGTTTCAGATCCATTTTGCAAGTTGTTCCAGATTCAGCCGTTTTCAATCCATTCGGCGCTGTTCCAGATCCCTTTCGAGCCATAGCTGCTCCAGTCTGGAAAAAAAAAAAAAAATCCCTTATTTTCACTCTGTTTCCCTTGAAATTTTTGGGGAACCCCTATCATCCCATTTTGCATATTTTAGTCCTGAGGACCCTATCCCCAATTCCCCTTCCCAAAGCCTGAAATCCCACATTTGTCTATTTTTAGGGTTTGCCATAGCTTCCTCAGATTTCACCCAATCACCTTCAAATTTTACCATAGAGTTCCTTTCTGAATTCTGCTTCTTTGTTCCCCTCTGCCAAATTTTCCCATTCTTGCACCCCGCTTCAGAAATCCTCATTTTTGCTTCCCTGTCTATCCGACAGTGTCCAAAACCTCGTCAAACCCCAATTACCCTTCTGATTTTTTTCCAAGTCCAGATTTTCCCTTACTAAAGTAGCTTCTGTTTTTTTTTTCCCACCCAGTCAACCGAAATATATATATATATATATATATATATATATATATATATATATATATATATATATATATATATATCCTGGTTATGGTTGTCACCCGTGCAGGAGCAAAAACCATGGAGGACGCACTTGCAGCCATCCAAGCCAAACTCCAGGATCTAGATGAAAAATTTCTCGGTCTCCATCTTGAACATTCAGCTATAAACAACAAACGGCAGTCCGAGTCTTCAGCAGACAATGGGTTTTCTTCTTCCAGCAATATCCGTGGTCCGAAGCTTGATTTTCCTCACTTCAATGGTACCGATCCAACTGGATGGATCTATCGTGTAGAACAGTATTTCAGTCTGCATAATACTTTTGATGTCAACAAAGTTCCGTTGGCATCCTTTCATTTGGAACAGGAAGCTCTTCAATGGTACCATTGGTACATTAAGGCTCATCCAGAGCCCAAATGGCCAGACTTTTGCTAGCTCCTTTTGCAACGATTTGGTCCTAGTGCTTTTGATGACTTCACAGGAGCCCTCACTAAACTTCGCCAAACTGGCACTGTGAGAGAGTATCAAACTAAATTTGAGAATCTAGCCAACCACACTGAAGGATTGTCTCATGACTTTACCGGAGTTGTTTTATCAGTGGTCTAAAGGATGCCATCCGCTCTGAGGTCAAAATGTTATGTCCCAACACAATGATGGAAGCACTAGGGTTGGCTAAGTTGGTAGAAGACAAGATTGCAGCCCAACAATGCTCCAAGCCCACTTTTGTTCCCTTCCGAAATATGGGTTCTCAGCGACCACCTATACCGCAGGCTCTTCGACCGACTCCTATCAAGCGTTTGTCTGAAACAGAGATGCAAGCACGCAGAGAAAAGGGGCTTTTCTATAATTGTGATGAGAAATTCACTCAGGGACATAGATGTGTTCAGCAAAAGCTCTATCTCTTGGATGTGGAGTCTCCGCCTGCCTCTGAAATTGGTGATGAAGATCCAGAAACACTAGATGCTCCGGTCGACATTCAGGAACTGCCTATTGACCCTCCGTCTCAGGATGACCAGCCAAAAATATCTCTCCATGCTTTAGCTGGAATCACCACCCCCCAAACAATGTGGGTCAGGGGTTACTTCAAGAAGCTTCCTCTCACAATATTCATTGATTCTGGGAGCACTCATAATTTCATTGACCCTCGGATCGCCAAACAAGCTGATTGTTTTATCCATCCTTGCTCCAACTTTGAAGTCATGGTTGCCAATGGGGGCACCTTGCCTTGCAAAGGGAAGTGTCGAAATGTGCGTATATCTATGGGAGATTATACCTTGTGCTCTGACATGTTTTCCTTGCCCTTAGGTGGATGTGATGTGGTTTTGGGCGCTCAATGGCTACGCACACTTGGCCCTATCTTATGGGATTTTGCTGAACTTTGGATGCAGTTTTCCCTCAATGGACAAAAACACACATTGACAGGATTACAACCAGGTTCTCTCAGCATCATCAGTTCACATCGCATGGAAAAACTCCTCAAGAAGAATTCAAATGGTGTCATCGCTCAGATCCATTCCATCCAGATGCAACCATCAGCAGTCTCCACTACTCCTTTGGATCTACAACAAATTCTGGATCGATATACTGGTGTCTTTGCTGAACCAGTGGGATTGCCACCTTCCAGGCCAGAATACCATCGTATTCAGCTCCTTCCTGGCAGCGTTCCTCCCAACATCAAGCCCTATCGCTACCCATTTCACCAAAAAATGGAGATTGAAATGCTCGTTCGGGACTTATTGAAGCAAAGTATTATTCGCTCAAGCACTAGTTCCTTTTCTTCTCCAGTTATTCTTGTCCACAAAAAAGATGGGTCATGGCGCCTCTGCATTGACTTTCGAGCACTTAATCACCTCACCATCAAGGATAAGTTTCCAATTCCTGTTGTTGATGAGCTTCTTGATGAGCTTAATGGGGCTCACTTTTTCTCCAAGTTGGATCTTCGTTCTGGGTATCATCAAATTCAGGTTCATGAGGATGATATCCCTAAAACAGCTTTCCGCACACATGATGGCCATTATGAGTTTTTGGTCATGCCCTTTGGCCTCACTAATGCTCCTTCCACATTCTAGGCCTTAATGAATAAAATATTTCAACCCTATTTGCGGAAATTCATTCTGGTATTCTTTGATGATATCCTCATCTACAGTAAAACATGGGATGAACATCTCTAGCATTTGGATCTTGTCATGCAACTTTTCTCTGACCATCATCTCCATGCCAAGCAGTCTAAATGTGTTTTTGGACAGAAGGAAGTTGAGTATCTTGGGCACATTATCTCAACACAAGGGGTTCGCGTGGATCCTGCCAAAATCGATGCCATGAACAATTGGCCGCATCCTCAGACACTCAAGAGCTTTCGTGGTTTTTTGGGGTGGACTGGATACTACCGCAAGTTTGTCAAGGATTATGGGAAGATTGCAGCTCCATTAATTGCTCTATTGAAAAAAGATTCCTTTACATGGACACCTGCTGCTCAGTGTGCATTTGACAAACTAAAACAAGCTATGTGTACTACACCTGTGCTAGCTATGCCCGATTTTTCCAAGCCCTTCACTATTGAGAGTGATGCTTGCGGCAATGGACTTGGTGCTGTTCTCCTTTAAGATGAACACCCCATTGCGTTCACCAGCAAAGCCCTTTCAAGTAAGAATTTAGCTGCCTCTACCTATGAGAAGGAAATGATGGCTATTTTGCATGCAGTTTAGAAGTGGCGCCCATACCTATTAGGTAATCATTTCTGCATCAAGACTGATCACCAAAGTCTGAAATATTTCTTGGACCAACGTGTCTCCTCCCCGACACAACAGAAATGGGTTAGCAAACTCATGGGTTATGACTATGAGATCACTTACAAGAAGGGTAAAGACAATATTGTGGCAGATGCTCTTTCTCACACATTTGATGCCCAAGGTTCTCTTTCAGCTATTTCTATGCCTATTCCAAATTGGTTGCAATCTGTTCAACAGGGTTATGTCAATGACTCCTCCTTATCTCAAATCATCCAACGCTTGACCAACAACCCTTCTGCTGTACCACATTACTCTTGGGATGGTGCTTCTCTGCGATACAAGGGTTGTCTGGTGCTTCCCTAGAGCACAGATCTTCAACAGGCTGTCTTCTATGAACTCCATGCTTCTCCATCGGCAGGGCACTCTGGGTTCCTCAAAATGTATGAACGAGCACGACGTAACTTCTTTTGGCAGGGCATGAAAAGGATAATTCAACAGATGGTGGCCGAATGTGATACCTGCCAGCGCAATAAGGGTGAAACAACACTCCTTCCAGGATTGCTTGAACCCTTGCCCATACCTACATGGATTTGGATAGATATTTCTATGGATTTCATTGAAGGGCTCCCTAAATCTGGAGGGAAGACAATGATTCTCACTGTGGTTGATCGCCTCTCCAAATATAGTCATTTTTGTGCTCTCAGCCATCCCTATATAGCCTCCTCCGTTGCTCAAATTTTTCTGGACCAGATCTTTTGTCTTCATGGCATCCCTTCTTCCATTGTCTCGGATCGTGATGCGACTTTCACCAGTCATTTTTGGACAGAACTATTTCGCCACACTAGCACCAAATTGAAGATGAGTTCAGGTTATCACCCACAAACAGATGGTCAGACTGAAATTGTCAATAAATGCTTGGAAACTTATCTTCGTTGCTTCACCTCGGAACAACAACATCAGTGGGAAAAATGGCTCCCTCTCGCTAAATGGTGGTACAATACCTCTTACCACACTACCTCTAAAATGACCCCATATGAAGCAGTCTATGGTCAGGCACCTCCAGCTCTTCTTCAATACACCCCCACCAGTTCACCAGTTCAGGAATTTGACACGGTCCTTCGAAACCGCGATTAGATTCTTCGCATTTTGCGGGACAATCTTCACATGGCAAGAAATCGCATGAAGCAACACGCTGATTAGCACCGTTCTAAGCACATTTTTCAAGTCGGCGATATGTTTTTTCTTCATCTCCAGCCGTACAAACAATCATCCTTGAAACTCAAAGGGTGTCATAAGCTCGCTCCAAAGTTCTATGGGCCATATCAGATTCTTCAGAAGATTGGGTCCGTTGCTTATAAATTGGAACTTCCTCCTGCTTCCCGCATTCATCCAGTCTTTCATGTCTCTTGTCTGAAGAAAGTTCTTGGCACCAACATCAGTGGACAAACGATTTTACCTGAACTGGATAATGAAGGATCCATCCTTTTGGAGCCAGAGGCCATCCTCAATTGGTGCACGCATCAGCTTCGCTCTCGCTCTATCACAGAGGTCTTAATTCAGTGGCACGGCATGCAACCAGAGGATGCTACATGGGAACCACTCCTTCAGATTCAACAACAATTTCCACATCTAAATCTTTGAGGACAAAGCTTTTTTTAAGGGGGAGGGGATGTTAGGAACCCATGTCTTTACTTTGTTAGTATGTTGTTGTTGGACGCATATGCTTTGTAAGTCGTCCCGTAGATTTGTGATCAATAGTTTGTGTTATTGTTGTTGGCGCATATGCTTTGTAAGTCGCCCGTCGTATTGTTGATCCATAGTTTGTAACAGCCCATGGTTTTGACCCATAGTATTGGCGCCTAGAATTAGTATATAAGTGTGTGTTGAGACCTATGAAGGCACCGTGAAGTTATTTGTATTGAGCTTGCTCAAAGGAGGTTTCCCCCTCGAAGTGGCCTGTGATCAATATAAAAGTGATTCTAAGTTCTGTCATTTCTGCTATTTCGCGTATTCTTGTTAATTAATTGTTGCAGGTGCATCTCAGGAGGTCATTCGAATCATTGAATGGAGTATCTTGACTCCAACTAGGAGTCCTCGTCATCAATCAAAGGTGGTCATCAATGCACAAGAACCAGTCATCCAGGTGTCAAGCTGAGTCTAACTGAGTGTGTCATGTGTAACTGAAGTGTGTAGCAGTGATATAGGGAAGGACACTTAGTGGAGGGCACATGGGAGGATTAACTGAAGTCAGAACAAGACATCTAGTCAATATGGAGGTCCAACAGAGTGAAACAGTCAGTCGGGAGTGAAACTATCCTCAAATCAAGGAGAATCGGAGCTAGCTGAGTGTAACTGAAGTGGAATTGAAGTGGTAAGTGAAGAATTGCACCCTTCTCTGGCAATAGGTGAGAAGTGGGTGCCTTCCTGACTAGGAGGGATGAAATTCTGATGCAAGAAGCTCCCAGGTGCTAGAATAAGGTGGCTAAGGTGCTGGAGGCATCAACCTGGTGACTGGGATGCATGCAAACCCTAGAATTTGCATGCAAACCCTAATTGCATGCAAGGTCCTGAAAATGATGATGTGGATATCCGAACAAAGAAGTCTTCTATTTCTCATAGATTCACTAACTTACGAGACTAACTGACTTGACATGTGGTGATCCACATGACGGTTCGACATGTTCTCTGAATTGGTCGAACGGACGACCTAGTTGGGTGGCCGACCTAACCTCCTCCAACATATCCCCCATGAACAATGCCTTTGTTAGCCTCAAAGAAATCAAAAAATAACTGGAGTTGGATGAAGAGCGCATTGATGACTATGAGTTGGTCATGTCTAGAAACATGTCTGGAGGCACAGAGATGATGAACTACGAGCTGACCCTCGATACAAGCAACACATTCATGCCTTCCTAGACACAGCATAATGCTAATTAAAATTTAATAGTGATCGACACGATGGTTCGACATGATCTTTGAAGTAGTCGAACGGAGGACCTAGTCGAAATATTCTTGCAAAGACTGGTAAGCTCTCTGAGAGTCGTCAACAAACTTTGATATCGAATGCTATGTAATTTAAGATGCTGATTCAACTACTCGCACAGTTTCTCACCTTCCCGAGGACCGAAGCCTTCTGGTACTAAAACAACCTTCGACGACTGTTGCAAGCCTAATGTTGACGACCGCAACAACGCATGTTGTTTTAGAGAAAGCACAGTCCTACATTCTACTTCTGCTGCATCTTCTCGCTATGTCCCCTCCTCATTGCATAGTAATCAACTATTGAAAGAGGAGCGATGGAAAGAAGATGGACGAAAACGTGATTGGTGCCAAGGAACATAATGAGAAATCCATGTATTGGGACTTCGAGAGTGCTTGAAATTCCCATATATCATGGTGTATTGGGACTTCAAGAGTGCTCGAACCCTTCTACTTGGCGTAGTTAGAAGAAGATGACAGCATGGTCTGTTACTAAAACAACATTCGAAGATTGCTGATGGGATTTCCCTCCCATCATATCCCTTGATGTCTACTTTTAATACCCGAATATTAGAAGGAAGATAGCCTAGACATGGTGGTATTGCATCTCTCTTGAATACATGCATAGTAAACAAATAACTCTTTATCATGCTTTCGTAAAAAGAAACCATTTCCAACAAATGCAAAAATAATCATTTTTTTGCAGCCAGGGTAGCGTGTGAGCACACATATCATCATGCACAATAAAAACAGAGAAACTATTCCTAAATTTCCAAGTGCACCATAACAGGGGACGGCCAAACAGTTGGTCTGGGCAGCCCGCTTAGACAAGTTAGCCCTAGATAATGTTAATCTCCCTAGACAGTTGGTCTGGGCAGCCCGCTTAGACAGTTGGTCTAGGCATCCCACTTAGACGGCTTAGATCCTAACACCGTAGTTAGTGGAAGCAAAGGAATTCAACCAATGAAATATACTTTGCAAATGATAAGCAAATACTTAAATTAGACATGTGTATAATAATGACTACAAAAATTATTTCTTACCGAGAAAAACCTTTTGCGGATATGTAGTCCTTCAAGGTTATGAACTTGCTCCAATAAAATGAGAAGAGGAAGAGGCTTCGAAAAATGATTCATTATCTCCACAAATCTCTCTGCAGGAAAATGGTGCATTATGGATGAATTCCAATTCGAATGAATTGCCAGTCCACTTAAATTACTTCCACATTCCATTTTGAGGTCCGCAATCCAATTAAATTACTTCCACATTCCATTTTGAGGTCCGCAATCCAATTAAATTACTTCCACATTCCATTTTGAGGTCGTTAAATAGTACCCTGTCTACTCTTACACCATTTTCATGAATTGAAACAAGGGTAAGAAGAAGTTGACAACATGATTTGGAGGCACAAAGATTCGAATATACTTCCTGGACACGGCAGTATTGCATATCTCTCGAGTACCTGCATAGCAAACAAATAACGGTTTATCACGCTGCCGGAAAAAGAAACCATTGCCAACAAATGCAATGTAATCGTTTATTGCAGCTAGGGTAGCGTATGAGCACACATATCATCATGCACAATAAAAACAGAGAAACTATTCATGAATTAAAACAAGAGTAAGAAGAAGCTGACAACATGGTTTGGTACTAAAACAACATTCCACGACTGCTGCAAGTGTTGACGACCGCAACAACGCATGTTGTCTTAGAGAAGAAATCCTCCAAGACTACTAATATCCCTATGTCCCCTCCTCATTGCATATCCAAGAACATAATGACAAATCCATGTATTGGGACTTAGACAATGCTAATATCCCTAATATGTCCCCATATCAGTTTGTTGTGATATGGGGCATGGTTATCCTATATATAGTGAGTGGCCACTGTGTTGATGGATTGAATGGGATGGGAGTCTGGGACGAATGGGGAATGGTAATTATCATAGTATGGCAGAATCATGGTGGTCATAGATATCATCTGTAACGAATACAGATTTTGCTTGAGTAATCATACACGTATCACTCCAATCCGACTACAGATATTGCTGGAGTAATCGTAATCGTACACGTATCACTCCAATCCAACGGCCAACATGCATGCTGCTAGTGCATTAAATGGCCTACATTTGGATGATTAATATTCGTCGTAAAATCACTCATGTGAATAATCTCATCATGCTTTAGTCCACATTATGTTTATGTCTTGTCACTAACAAAGTCTTGGATGGGGAATGGTAATTATCACAGTATGGCGGTCATAAATTCCTTACACCATCTTCATCTCAAACATAAATTCCTTACACTTTTCCTTAGCAATTCAACCATAAATTCCTTACACCATCTTCATCTCCAACTATAAGTTCTCATTTCTGTACAAACTGCAAGCTATACTTCTCATAGTAACCTCAGTATACTCAATGTGTCAAATTAAATAAAAAATAGTAACCTCCCCATATTTGATGTGCCAAATCAAATATGCCATGTGTCACAATATGATCGTTCCACGTGTCGCCCTAGGATACTAGCTATCAACATTGTAACAACAAAATTTATAGACGTTTATCTTTAAAGACTTTGCTGGCAAGTGGAAATATTCTCAGACAAAGAGCGGCAGCTCTTTCTCCACTCTTTCTCCAAGGTGTTCTATTGTTACAATTCCCTCCTAAATGAAGGGTCGTCCGCCCCTTCTTATTCCCAATATTCTTCTCATAGTAGTTCGTCGTTGCAAGAAGGGTCGGTCGGTCCTTCTAGTGTTCTCCCTTATGACTATGGTTTAATTGATCGATAAAGGTTTTTACAATTAACTATGAAAAGAAGGGGCGACCGATCCTTCTTGTCTTAAAATGGAAGTCGGGAAAAACTATTTTTATATGATATACCATCCAAGGTGTTCTATTTTTACAATTCCCTCCTAATTGAAGTGTCGGCCGCACCTTCTTATTTCCAATATTATTTTCATAATAGTTCGACCCTGCAAGAAGGATTGGTTGACCCTTCTTATTGCCAATATTCTTTTCATAATATTTCGACACTGCAAGAAGGGTCGGTCGATCCTTCTTTTGTTCTCCATTATGGCTATAGCTGAATTGCTGGATAAAGGTTTTGACAATTAACTACTAAAATAAGGGGCAACCGATCCTTCTTGTCGTAAAATGGAAGTAGGAACAAACCATTTTTATAAGATATAACTTCCAAGGTGTTCTATTTTTACAATTCCCTCGGTCGATCCTTCTTGTTTTCTCCAATATGGATATAGATGAATTGCTTGATAATTTTTTTCACAATTAACTACGAAAAGAAGGGGCGACTGATCCTTCTTGCCAATATTGCCACTTTCACAACTTGATTTTGCAATTTTGAAAGGTTTGCGGATGCAAAAATATTCTTAAATAGTTGTTGACTTCTACATCCCCAACCCTTCTTTTCCTTCCCGCATGTTTACCTTTTAACCGTCGATTTGTCTTGATCTTGCGGATGAGATTACACTGGGTGATTAACTTTCTCGTTTAGTTTGTCGGTGTTAGCACTAGCTTTGTGGACTGAGCAAAATAGAATGGAGGTTCAATTTTTTAAAAAGAATGGAGAAAGCCTCGATGGTTTGAGCAAAATAGAATCAGTTTGGTGAGGTGTTTTAGACGGACGCGTGAGATCTAACCCACAAGCATATTAAGGAGTAGATCAATGGCCAATGGAGCAGATTGACGGTCAGGAGTTACTTCTCCGATACGACATGCGCGGAGGAAACAAATTTTCGGATCCGTGAACTTTTGGTAGAGGTTCGCGGGTTTGGACGGTGCAGATCTGACTAGGCCGAGATCTATGGTCGAGGTTTTGTTCACGGATCTAACTTGCAAGAAACATCAACGCAAGACAAATCCATGAAGTTGGTAAAAGTCGCACCATTTGACGGCAAGGATTCATGCAAGATCCATATCAACGGTGGGCGACTTCCTGTGGTTTTAATTGGTAGAAAAGGCAACATGTGGCGGGATTTGAGGCCACCAAGGATCATAGAAAATAGATGCCTAGGGAGGCTTCCACGCTGCAGAATATGGAGTGGTGATAGAAAAGGATAAATAATATAAAAAACTCGCCTACATGGAGAGCTGGATTCTATCTGTCCTATTTTGCATCGGAAGGCGACAAGAGCAAGCTGTGCAGAAGAAGACTGACACTCTGATTGATGTGGAGATTGTCCTCCTCTTTTGTTAATTGATCAAATAAAAAAGAGTAACCTCCCTATTAATACTCAACATGCTTAAATATGCCATGTGTCACAATATGATCATTGCAAATGTCACTCTAGGATAATAGATATCAACATTTTAACAACAAAATTTATAGATGGTTTTCTTTAAAGACTTTGCTGGCAAGTGGAAATATTCTCAGAGAAAGAGCAGCCAGTCTTTGTCCAAGGTGTTCTATTGTTACAATTCCCTCATAAATCAAGGTCTGGCCGACCCTTCTTATTCCCAATATTCTTTTCATAATAGTTCGTCATTGCAAGAAGGGTCGATCGGTCCTTCTTGTATTATCCATTAAGGCTGTATCTAAATTGATGGATAAATGTTTGACAATTAACTATGAACATAAGGGGCAGCAGATCCTTCTTGTCATAAAACGGAATTAGGGACAAACCATTTTTTATGATATAACTTCCAAGGTGTTATATTTTAACAATTCATTCGTAATTGAAGGGTCAACTAACCCTTCTTCTTACCCATATTATTTTTATAATAGTTCGACGCTGCAAGAAGTGTCAGTCGACCCTTATTATTACCAATATTCTTTTCATAATATTTCAACACTGCAAGAAGGGTCGGTCGATCCTTCTTGTATTCTCCATTATGGATATAGCTGAGTTGTTGGATAAACATTTTCACATTTAAATATGAAAAGAAGGTGCGGTTGATCCTTCGGAAAACAGAAGTCGGGACAAACTATTTTTATATGTTATAACTTTCAAATTGTTCTATTTTTATAATTCCCTCAAAATTGAAGGGTTGACCGACCGTTCTTTTTTTTGTAAGTAAGCAGAGCCGAAAATTCTATAAATATAGTATAAAAAGGTACAAAAATGGTACAGAGTTACAAACAGAGTGATCTAAAATCTCACTTAGGCCCTTCCCGAGTTGGGAAAACCGAGCACCCACAGATCAGCTTAACAACTTAACCAGATAGCATGACATAGATCATCTTAACAACTGCACTAGATAGCATGACACAGATCATCTTAATAACTGCACCAGATAACATGACACAGATCATCTTAAAATCTGAGAACACAAAACCTCTCGGACAAGAAACCACCTTCCAAGGGCCAAAAAATAGCCTAGCAGCAACGCAAGGGAAAAAGCTCCCAGCTTAATCAAGAACAATAGTTTGAACAAGAAGAAAACCAACAACTAGTACTTCCATCAAAATATAACCGCAGACATAGGGAAAAGAGAGAAAAAGCCATCCCGATCAACATGTGGTTCTCGGCGCCTGACTCTGGGCCTCCTGTGGGTCATGGATGTTGAGCGCTTCCACTAAGGTCTCCAGAGTGCACGTACTCTCCATTTCATTCTACTTAGTCACTTTCATTCCCTCGATAATATCTTTAATGTCTTTGACAATTTTCTCTCATGCCTGGATTTCGTGGGCCAAAAGAATTCCGCCCGCCTAGAATGGGTTGGCTGCAATCTGATGGCCCTACTGCTCCTCGACCTCCTGCTGCAGCGAGATTTCCAAATGAGTGATATGGGACTCAGTAGCCACAGGATTTTCCTCCAGATAAAGATGCACCCAGTTGAAATCTAGATGTTGGTCATCCACCGGGACGTTCGCCTGGTTGGACGAGCCTTCACCCCTTTGCCTGCAACTCTCCCCGGAGGTTGGTTTAGAGCCAAGACGACTGCAAATATGCATGAGAGGGGCCATAATGCTTAAGAAGATGGTTCCGAACAGAAGAGAAAAACCTCCAATTATCTAAAACTATTTAATCTAGAAATGGAACAGACACAGCATGCCTTTTCTCAGGGTAGGGCAAGCTACTTTCTCAATTCGGACCTGCGTGCACCGGTACGCCATTTTGGATTTATCCATAAGCCTTCCAATGGATATGGTCATCCTACTAGGCCTTGATTTTCCATTAATGAAAATGATAACCATTCCATCCCTTCCCGAGGCCAAGCATGTCGCATGCTTGGTAAGCCTTCGAGTCCAGGCCTAGAATTTCAAATTTTCACTGCCTGTCAAGTCAAAATTTAATGATGGTTAGTAATTTTCATTGCCTATCATTTTATGTTTGATTAAAATTTATAAAGTGTTAATTTGTTTTTTGTTATATTCAAATATTACTTATATATGTGCAATTTTTTTTACCATTTTAGTCTAAAATCAACCTAAGATCCACAAAATTCATGCTTTACAGAGTTGTATTATCTTGTGTAGAGTACAAGTTCAAAAATACAGTCACCTCATGCATTAGTTATTCTACTTCAATGATCAATTAATTGACCTCCACCATTAACAATGCTCCACTAATGAATACCATCTAGTATTCACCCTTCCTGCCTACTACTCTGACACTCTACCACATAATTACTCTGTACGTTGGCTGCATCATTTAATTGTTATATAGAATTTAATTAAACACGTGTAAAGGTGGAAATGTGGCATCCTAAAATATAATGCAAAAAATGCATCATATTGGAAAAGGATGACAGCATAAAGCTTAAAGGTTGACAACATGCACCATCTTTTTGAAGAAGATAACATCAACCAAATTGCAAGTCTTCTAGTCAAGATTTGCAGCAGAAGATCCGACTTGGAAAAGAATATGGAGAGGATTTAGGGATGTGATTCTTTTGGTCCCTTAGGCTGATTAGCCTCGTGTACGTTATTAAAATCTTTCATTCATTCATTCTTCTAGCCATGTGATCACATGCACCTTCTAGCGTGCCTGCTTTGAAGGCTAAATGTGCTTCAACACCTTTGTTAGCCAACTCATCTCTAGTTATGCGAAATATACAGTAGGTATAGATGATATCTATGACCACTATCCCACCATACTGTGATAATTATCCTTCCCCATCCGTAACATCCAAGTCAATTCACCAAAACTAAATCATGATACCCGGTATCATAGCAAAATGAAATCTTTGGGAAGTCATGGCACTCTTCTTTACCGCTTTTGTTCCGTTTCCTTTGTTGTTTTATCAGAAATACTTGAGTCATATGGTCGCTCTCTTCGTGATATATGAGCATTTCGATAGCAGTTCCCTGACAAATCCTCACGACAACATGATATATGAGCATTTCGAGCACTATTGAATCCCCAAGACCAGGATTTGTCACTAATGTGACTCATAGCTTCTAGTGGGAGCAAAAAAAAAGTATAGCTTCTAGTTGAAGCCAAAATAAAGTCTGTAAATTCTCTGTAGTAGAAAAGTATGGGTTTGTGAGCTCAAGCTCGTAGTACTAAAATGTATTAAGAGCCCAAGCTCTGTAAGAGGTGAAAGATCCACCTTTTAAAGCCAATGTTTTGGATGACAACACTGGTAGTGAAAAAAAAGATTCTGAGATTCAATCCATGTATATACGACTCCCTCGGAGTAAGAGAAGGAAGATCATTGAGAAACATGTTGATCGAGATAATACAGTCATCCAGGATAAATCAAGTGCGTGTGACTCCACCAATTCCCCTGACAGATGGACAAGTGGCTGATTTTTTGGTTTTGTAGGACAATGTTGTCGATCATCATGAATCTTTCAACTTCTGTCATAGATAGCTAGTGGATTGCCGGTATCTTCCACAGTTTGTTACGGGTTACTTCCTGAAAACCATGTGATGAAAATATTTTGGGAATTTTGTGAAAATATTGTCAGTATCAATCGCTCCCGAGGATGCCTTTTAGTTTCGATTTGTAATCCCTATTTTATGGGAATTCTATCTTTTGTAACTACTTTTGTAATTATTATTTAAAGGGTAGGGGGGAGAAAATCAGCAAAAGAAGACCAGAGAAACTCTGATTGATGCAGAGATTGTAATTTTTTGAAACTTTGAAGTAATACATTTAGTCCTTCTCTTCATTCCTCTTTTGTTAATTGATCAAATTTCTTTGATGAATGTTGATTTTCACTTCAGATTATTTATGAACATTGTTTAATTTTTGCAATCAATAATCCATACATTGATCTAATGTAGTTTGGATTTGTCATTACTCATGATCTGTGTGTCTTTTATGTTTTGAATTTATTTAATTAAAACATTTATCTATTTCTGCAAAATTATGATCAACATATTAAATTAATAAATTCATGTTAATTTTTCAATTAGCATTCCAGCTACAGGGTAATATTGCATATTGTGCTGAATGATGCTTAAAACTACTATCAGTGAATTTTCATTTCGTAATTGTGTTATGGTTAAACCCGCATTAGTAACCTCGCTATACTCAATGTGCCAAATCAAATAAAAATTAGTAACCTCCCTATACTCAATGTGCAAAATCAAATATGCCACATGTCACAATATGATTGTTCCACGTGTCACCCTAGGATACTAGATATCAACATTAAAACAAAAAAAAATTATAGACGTTTTGCTTTAAAGACTTTGTTGGCAAGGAGAAAAATTTTCAGAGAAAGAGTTCTCCAAGGTGTTCTATTTTTACAATTACATCCAAAATGAAGGGTTGGACGACCCTTCTTATTCCCAATATTCTTTGCAGACTAGTTCGACACTGCAATAAGGGTTGGCCAACCCTTCTTAATCCCAATATTCTTTTCAGACTAGTTCAACACTGCAATAAGATTCGGTCGATCCTTCTTGTTGGAAAATGGAAGTCAGGACAAACAGTGTTCTATTTGTACAATTCCCTCGTAATTGAAGGGTTGGCCTACCCTTCTTATTCCCCATAATATTTTGATAATAGTTCGACACTTTAAGAAGGGTCGGTCGATCCTTCTTGTGTTCCCCATTATGGATATAGCTAAATTGTTGGATAAAGTTTTTCACAGTTAACTACGAAAAGAAGGGGCAGCCGATCCTTCTTCAATAATTGTGGTCTTTTACATCCGCAACCCACAACCCGCAATTGCGGATTGCGGTAAGAGTCATAAAATAGCTTTGCACTAGGCATTTCCGTAACCCGCAACCTGCAGTTGTGGATTGTGGGAACCGGCTCAAAATAGTTTCACACTTTGCGTTTCCGCAACACGCAACCCGCAATTGCGGATTGTCGATTCTGGAAAGAATGTATATATTTATGAAATAAAACTCCGCAACCCCCCTTTTCCTTCAATATGTTTAGGTTTTAACCGTCGATTTGTCTTGATCCTGCAGATGAGATTACATAGGGTGATTTAAATGAAGTTTAGCTGTGTTGTAGGAACAACATATCCCATGTTCTAATTACTTTATCATTATGGGGGTTTCATCCTTATGCTTATTATGATTTTATGCCATTGCATTGTTTGGATTTGATTAGAATTTTTCCTTTGAAAATTTCTAGTTTTTTTTATTGTTTTAATGAAGTTGTGGGAAGCTTTGAGTTTTTCCACCAAGCCGTTTTCATCCCACAAGCTTGTCATTTCTTTTTGGAAGTGTTGTCATCCCACAACCCGCAAATTGCTTATTGCGGGGAGACTTTGTAAATAGCTTTAGAACTTTTTGTTCTCGCAACATGCAATCTGCATTTGTGGATTGCGGATTGCAAGATCCTTTTGATTGTTTGTTTTCTAAGTTGCAATCCCACAACCCGCAACCCACAATTGTGGATTGCGGTTTGTGGGAACAATACACGTAGTTCCAAAATAAAACTCCCCCAACTTGACCCCACATCTCGCAAGATTTAATCTCGGGCGTTGATTCGTTTTCATCCTACAGTCTAGACTTGTTGCCCATCGAAAAGCAATAAATATGTGAATTTCCCTATTTTTCCTTATCATTTTTAATTTCGAAGATTACCTTGTTGCTTGAATTTTACTGCGAATTTTTTGCTAGGTGTCTGTTTCCCGTTACTTTCAGCTGAAACAGGTTGGTTTTAGTCATTGTTCTTATTCAGTTATTTATTGTTTCAAGATTTTGAATTGTTTTTTATTTTTGTTGATTCGTTTATAAGAAAACCTCCAATTTCAAACATGTCGCGCAATACACGTTGTAAAACTCCTTAGAAGGATTTACTGAACAAAGACCCAAATTTTGGTATTTTCTCGGACACTAGTGATAAAATCTCTGAAACCTATCAGATAGACTGGTCCAAAATCTACTCAATTTTTGATAAAGATAACCTATCAGACATTTAGAATGACCAGCTGGCGTATGAGAAAATTAGGGATTCCTAGCTTCATGCCATTGCTGCCAGACCCGCTATCTTGCCTTATACTAATGCAATTAAATGGATTGTGGACCACGCTAACCCTAAAGACCGGTCATTTAAATGACAGTGCAAGGTCACAATTGGCTACCTTCCGCCCTGAGGTTTTCATCAGAGCTTATGCTACCCCTTGACACTAAGTTCATAGAATTCTCTAACACCAGGTACAATTTTAACAAAATGTTGAAGTCATGGATGAATAAACCTAACAATTTCATCCCTAGGGCTGATAACTTGTACCCGGTTTCCTGGTTTAGAGAACTTTATTCCCTATTGGCTGCCATGCTATGTAGACTGTATGGTCTCCCAAACTGTTCTGTATTTAAAGTTGAGTGGGCTCTTGTAGCCCATCATGTTCTAATGACTGGTGAGTCATTCCCTTGGGCATCTATCTTGTCTTTTGAACTCAAAAGAAATGGAGCATATCAAAAGGCACCGGCTGTGAGGAAGCCACATTTCTTCTTTTCAGCTTTTGTCGTTGATATATTTTGTGCAGAATTCCAATATCCCAACATGGAATTGGACTCCATCAGCTCCTCCTGTCCATATTTATCATTCAGCATTATGGGAGAACAATTATGTGCCTTTGATATATGACATTTGTGATCACTTCCTTGGAAGTATTTACTTCAAAATATTCAGAGAGCAGGCTCCTGCTTTCTCAGTTGATGCTAGAACCTTCATTGCCACAATTGGTGACTGGTATGTGTGTGAATCCTTGTCATATGTCAGAGTTTGGGGAAGTAGTACTGTACATCTGCTACCCAGGATAGTTCCTGACAGATTGGTCATTGAAGAGGTCTCCTATCAAACTGTTACCGACGGTGTGTATTTAAAGCTATCTGGTCCTAAGAGGAAGGCGTGGCCTAAGTTCCCCTTGAACCTTGGGCCATTTCCCATCCCAACTTCAACTTGGGCTTCAGTGTTGGGTGACAAAATTGCTGCTTTAAAATTGGGTTATGCTGCCAAAAGAAGACATGATCCTAAAGGTATTCTGGATGCCCATTTCAAGCAAAACCATGTGTTAGCACCTGATTTTTCTATAGCATAAATATCATAAATGAAAGATAGATTATAAATCTTACCTGGTAGAAGCCCGAGGTCCCGTTCCTCCTTCATATTGGAAGGCTAAGGTATGAAAAATTGGTGTGGAAAAGGGTGAATATGATACACCATAGGAAAATTTGCAAGGAAATGTGTTGAAAGGCCTTTTGAAAAATCAAATAAACCTAAGTCCTAAGTCCGACAACCAAATATTACATAGGATAGCTAAGGGTAGGTAGGATACTGTTGATCGGGTGTGAGCATGAGATCGATGGCTCACACTAATGGTCGCATAGCCAAGAGGCGCGGGAGTTAGTCACATGAGTGGTCGCGATGGGTTGTGTCGCTGGACAGATGGCAGCCAGGAAGCGCGTCGCTTCCAGGAAGAGGTAAAGCGATAATCAAAACCACTGTAGAAGCACACAATACCAAAGTGGTAGGATCATAGATGATATATGGTGTGGAATGCAGTTAGCCAAATCAATGGCAGTGCAATGAAGAAGATGCATAGATCATAGAAAAAGTGGACCCCATCTACGGAAAAGGTCGAAGAATGAAACGTGTCATCTATCCCCAACATGGATGCAAAGTGAGCATAGATCAGCAGTTCCTGATGATAGTCGCGTCGGGAAGTAGCACAATGGATATGGGGAACAGTGGTCGTGACAGATGAAACCATTCGACAGGTGTCGATACAAGGGATGGTCTCAAGGTAGGAAAGCATCATTTAAAACCACATTGGGATGTCAGCGATACCACTTCGCGGACACGTGGTTCCGGGGTGACGATGTAGATTGGGACCTACGGGATGATCCAACGACGGGGAAAGAAAAGGTGTCAAATCAAATGGTTAAATAAAGGTTGGATCCGACGGCGGGGAGTGGCATGTGAGAAACCAACGACCAAGATTGTTGGGAAATTGACAGAAAAGATTGATGGTTAAATGAACGGAGTTTTATATATAATCATCGGCATGTGTTGTTGACATTTATTTGTTGGAGATGTTGAAGTCAAAAGCTTCTTGGCATGTGGGAGACGGCGAGGGCGACAGGGCTTTTGACAGCATAATTCTAGAGGGTTGCTAGCGATAGGTAGGCCCTTTTTCGACTGATTCCGTCAGTAATATAAGTGTTTTTACAATAGAATAATGGAAGAAGGTTCAGTTTTAAGCATGAATAGGGTTAGTAGTACCCTGGACGATATTGACTGTAACATTTTTGACACAGTTATCCAGCTGCCCGTGGCTAAAATTAAGAGAAGGCTAAAGCATCTGCAAGACAGGGGCACAGATGTACATAGGGTTTTCCAGTCTTTGTTCATTTTGTTTTGTTTAGACCAAATCATGTCATTTCCTGAGTTCGTCTCCTGGTGTGCATCTAATTATGAAGGGTCCCAAAGAGTTATCATGAATAGTTAGCAAAGTAGAATCGTTTGTTCCATAGAGCCGTCAGTCGTGCGTCATTCATTTGGAATCCTTGAGCCGCTAACGCTAGAGTCTAAGAGCTTCTCTGCAAAAGCAATTATGACCCTCTACCACCAAAAACCTCCCGAGAGTCGGCAAGCCTTTTTTACCACTTGCCTAAAAATGGACCAGGAAATAGGAGAAACCCCATACCCATTAGATGTTAACATGTTCAATGCAAATACCCAGTTAGTCCTCTCATTACTCATGCAATTTTTAGGTCTCGATACTGACAGGTTTGTGACAGAGATGCAGTTGAGTCTGCTGTACAGAATAAGTGTCGGGTCATCCCTAATCAGTTATGGGTCGGTTCCAAGCCTTAGGTTTGAATATTTTGTGGAAGAGGCCATGAATTCCCAGTTTGTTGTGTTTCCAAACACTAGATGTTTCCAGTTTCAGGCCCATTTAATTAAACTAATCATGCTCAGTAACCAAACTGAACTGCATTTCGTTCCAGAGGTTTATGCCGGCATTCTGGAGGAAAACATGTTCAATTACATGAATTATATGTTATCTGTATTGTACAAATTATTGTTTAGGGAAGAACTGCCAAGGGTCTTTCCTGAAATGAAGACTTTGTTGCAGTTAAAATGGGGAGGTCGCCGCAGGGGACTAGTTTTTATCAAAAGATTACACTATCATCAGATTGTATGGGTTTGTGCACGAACCCTACATACTGCCCGCCTTCCTGACATTGAGGATTTTCTCTTTAGAATATATCAGGTAGAAGCTGATCATAGAAGATGAACATTTTTCAAAGTTTAGAAAGGCTAGTGATTTAAAGTATCCTTGGGTTGTCGGTCCGTTTATTGTAAAAAGTAAGGAAGCTATTGTGGAGGTGCGAAGTTTATTAGAAGGATTGGAATTCAAAAAGGATATTGCCATGATCTACGACCCTTGTCACATTATTTCTGATAGAATAAAATTGAATAACCTTCGTGGGTTCGAGCATAAGGAGGTGGAAGGGTCATTAGGTGGAAATAAATGGACCTGCTAAATAGTCTAAGTGAAGGGGCACTTGTCCTGCCCAGCGGATATAACGTGGAGCTGAGGGTACTAGTGACAGAAATGGTGCTGCATGAGAGCATCACATCCGATCAATGGGGTTATGTGAAGAAGTATGGGAAAATGAAATTTTCCCTTAATGTTCCTCAGTAGTTTTTATTTTTACTTTCAAAAGGTGTTGTTATTTTCAAAGACTCTCAAGACATTTCCATTTTAAAAAGTAATTTGTAATATTTTTGAGGTGGCTCTTGGGAATAGCTAGCCGGTGCAACCGCTTTACTATATTTTGTTTTTAATCTTCAAGTTAATTATCACTCAATAAGAAGATCGGTAAATGTGAAAGAAAGTGGTTAAGCCAGCTCGCCCATTTTTGGCAGTGGCAAGTATGTCTTGATGAGGTGTCATTTTGTTGTAACTTGTTTCAGGTATGAATAGGTCAAGCCTCAGGCTCTAGGCATCCATATATATGCTATGTACTTGGGGTAAGAAGGGTTGAAAACTTTTTGGAGAAAAATATATTGCTCTGTGTAATCTTTTGAGCTGTTTTTTGAATAAAGTTGATAGAGCTGAGCAGGTGTTTTGACAGGGATTCCTATGTTATTGGTCTTACAGTTTGTTCCTTCTCTTTTCCCATGTGAATTGTGTTTCTCTCTTTGTCAATCCATTTTGTAATTGCTTATTCATGTTTGGTTCAGTGTAGTGTTTGAATGGAATTCATAGAGATAATGCTTCGTTCAGGTCATACCAAGCATTTCATCCTTATTTTCTGCTAAAGTCAATATACAATTCATGTTTTCCATGCTTTATATTGATGGATTGTTCATCTCTCTTCTAAATCACCAACTAAAAGATCTTTCATTGTGAGTTGGTGGCTACCTTGCCCCTGTACGAAGGTATCTGCAAAGTATTTGTCAAGGATGTTCATGTTTAAACTGCAAGCTATACTTCTCATTTGGACCCCCACTGATCTAATATCCACGTTGCTGGTTCAAAAAACGCAGGAACTTAAAATAGTCCCCAAACTTTAAATGCTACCATTAATATCCTTAATATTCATTTAAACAATCTCTAAACTAATTTTAAAAATCAAATATGAGATATGTCACAATATAATCATTCCACATGTCACAAAATTTATAGAAGTTTTGCTTCAAAGACTTTGCTGGCAAGTAGAAATATTCTCAGAGAAAGAGCGACCGCCCTTTCTCTAAGGTGTTCTATTTTTACAATTCCCTCATAGATGAAAGGTCGGGCGACCCTTCTTAATCCTAATATTATTTTCATAACAGTTCGACACTGCAAGAAGGGTCGGTCGATCCTTTTTGTATTATCCATTATAGCTATAGCTTTATTGATGGATAAATATTTTGACAATTAACTACAAAAAGAAGGGGCGACCAGTCTTGTCGTAAAACGGAAGTCTAGACAAACCATTTTTATATGATATAATTTCCAAGGTGTTCTATTTTTACAATTCCCTCATAATTGACATTGCAAGAAAGGTCGCTCGACCCTTCTTATTACCAATATTCTTTTCTTAATATTTCGACACTGCAAGATCCTTTTCTGATCCTTCTTATCGGAAAAGGAAGTTGAGACTGACCCTTCCTATTCCCAATGTTATTTTCATCATAGTTCGACACTGCAAGAAGGGTCGGTCGATCCTTCTTGTGTTCTCCATTAATATTGGACATTGGTCATAAATGAATCCAATATCAATTTTAGCAAAAAATTGGTGAATACTTAGATGTGGTAAACCAGAGGATAAACATATGAATTCTGATTTTATATTACTTTCATCAAAGCATGAAGAATAACACAATGGAAAAGATTTAGTGGAAATAACAATTAACAGAGAAAGAAAGGAAATTTACACAAATAATTTACAGCAAATAACAATTAACACAGAAAGGAAGGAAATTTACAGACAATGATTGCTGGAAATAACAATTAACAGAGAAATGAAGAAAATTTACATACTCTCATTAATGAATAGTTTTTTCATTAGTGGTACAATTATATTCAACACATTCCATGTATAATTTCAAAAAAAAGTGACTCATGCATGCCTTCCCAGACACACTATAATGCTAATTAAAATTTAACATTGATCGACACGACGGTTTGACATGTTCTCTGAAGTGGTCGAACGGAGGACTTAGTCAGGCAGCCGACCTAATATCCGACTAATCCAACTAATCCATAATGATAAGTTGTTTAGATTTGATATAATTAAAATTGTACTCCATCTTAATCCAAATTTTTTTGCCGCATGCTATATGTTATTTCATTACAGATGTGATAATTGCATCTCTTAGACCCAAAGGTTTTAATCATGGCAATTCATTACAGTTTATCACTATGGGATCTTTATTACTCTTCTTAAACACAAAGACCAATATGGGCAATTTGTTAGTCGTCATATTCCATAGAAAAAGTCTTGTTATTCAATTTCCATAGATTTCCTCCTAACATTTACATACTGTGAACAAGATGCAGAAAGAATTTAATAAATTAATAAATTCATACATACTATTTCTACAAATGACTAATCCTTAAAACTAGTATCAGTTAATTTTCATTTCCTGATAATTTGTGTTGTAGTTAAACCCACATTAGTAAACTCGCTATAATCAATGTGCCAAATCAAATAAAAGTTAGTAAACTCGCTATACTCAATATGATCATTCCACATGTCACCCTAGGATACTAGATATCAACATTTTAATAACAAAATTTATAGACATGCTGCTTTAAAGACTTTGCTGGAAAGTGGAAATATTCTCAGAGAAAGAGAGGCTGCTCTTTCTCCAAGGTGTTCTATTGTTACAAGTCCCTCCTAAATGAAGGGTAGGCCGACCCTTCTTATTCCAAATATTCTTTTCATAATAGTTCGACACTGCAATAAGGGTCGGTCGATCCTTCTTGTGTTCTCCATTAAAGCTATAGCTGAATTGATGGATAAAGGTTTTGATAATTAACTACGAAAAGAAGGGGCGGCCGATCCTTCTTGTCTTAAAACGGAAGTCGGGAAGGGTCGGCCAATCGGCCGACCCTTATTTACAATGTTATTTTCATAATAGTTCGACCCTGCAAGAAGGATCAGTCGACCCTTCTTATTCTCAATATTCTTTTCATAATATTTCGACACTGCACGAAGGGTCGGCCGATCCTTCTTGTGTTCTCCATTATGGATATAGCTAAATTGTTGGATAAAGGTGTCCACAATTAACTATGAAAAGAAGGGGTGGCCGATCCTTCCTGTAGGAAAACAAAAGTCAAGACAAATTTGTTATGTTATAACTTAGCCGATTAACTTGTTATTCAAACAATGACTGTATATTTTAGACATTGAACTTTTCGCCTTAAAATTTTGAACATTTACAAATGAAAATTGCAATTTTCAAATAAAAAATTGCTTTTTTATTTGAAATTCACTCTTTTCAAATCAGAAATTGCATTTTTTTATTTTAAATTTACACTTTTCAAATCAAAATTTGCATTTTTTGATTTAAAATTCACACATTTCAAATAAAAATTTGCATTTTTTAATTTTAAATTCACACTTTTCAAATCAAAATTTGCATTTTCGGATTTGAAATTCATACCTTTTGAATTGAAATTCACACATTTTGAATTGAAATTCATAGTTTTATAACAAAAAACTCCAATTTTAAGGTTCATAAGTAGTCAAAAAACACACTATTCGAATAGGAAAACACACTTTTCAAATCAAATATTGCCACGATCAGAACTCATTTTTGCACTTTAGAAATGTGGATATTGACACTTTCAATGTCTAAATTCACACTTTCTTAGTCCAAAATTTGTCTTTTCTTGAATGTTTGCGGTATTTTTAACTTTGTTCGAATTTTCGTGCAACAACTGCTAACACGGCCGTATTTTGCTACTATGATATAAACAAAAAAAACACACCAACTACATGGGAGAAACAACCCTTGATCACTAGAGAGCTTAACAGCATTATAGTAAAATATAAGGCAAGTACTGGAAATGGCCTTAAGCATTTACTTCCCGCGCATTCGTGGTAGCATCAGGAATATAGAGGCCCATGGATTGTAGTAAGAAGTCCATCTTCCGGTACAACTCTGTGGTTTCGTCTTAAAGCGAGTTCTGCACTAGATCCGCTTTTTGCATACGGTCCATAAGAGCATACCCCACCAAGTTTTTCATTACCGAGTAAAGAGAAATAGTTCGCTCGTACAGGGTTAAACGGCCAGCAGTGTTCCCCGGGTCCATGGCATCCTAGAATTCTAGCTCCCGGATTTCCTCCTACAGAGTATCTTTACCAAGATGTTCTTCCAGCGCAGTCGTGCTAGCATTAGGAATATGGAGGTCCATGTCTTGTAGCAAGAAGTCCATCTTCCGGTTCATCTCCCTGGTTTTGTCTTGAAGCTTGTTCTGCACCGCATCCTCTTTTAGCATACGGTCCATAAGAGCATACCCCACTAAGTTTTTCACTAACCAGTAATGGGCAATAGTTCGCTCGTACTGCGTCAAACGACCAGTAGTGGTCAAGGGGTCCTCGACCTAATTTCCCATCTTTCAGCTTTCCTCCTGCAGGGTATCTTTACCAAGATCTTTCCAGAGCTCCCGCTCCACACCTTGGATTTCCTTCTGCACTACAGACGATAGGTCCATTTGGAACATCCTACATTGCGTCCAAACTATCCTATGAGCCGAAGAGACTCTACGACTATCCAAAAGGACCTGTTCCCTGTTGATCCTCTTCCTCTCCACCTCTTCCTCCTGACTATGGTCATCCATAATGCTTGTTGATGTGAAGTTTACTTATACAATTACGTTCCAGTTCCTCATCAATGTCACGAAAAGGGATGGAATTTCAAATTTTATGTACCTGTCAATTAAAAATTTGATGACGGTAACATGTTTTTAGTAACAATAGTCATTTTATGTTTTATGTAAGAATAGTCAAAAAATTCGTGTGCAAATGATCATTCCAGGAAAATATGTTGAATCTTTAATATCACGATAATGACACCACAGTCTAATAATTTGGGGCTTGGGATGGAACCATGGTGGGATCGCCAAGCTCCTTTACATCATAATAAATATGTAGCAGTAAGGCATGGCATTAATAGGATGCCTAGGTCGTCCGATCATCCCATCTTCCCAGCAAACAAGAAAATACAATAACTTAAGCAATAACTATCAATATGAGCATGCGTTGGAAGAGATCTCTTTTTTCTAAAAGCAATGAAATTACTTAAATTAGTGTATGGAGCATTCTCATGAAAACAAGCCTTTCTTTCAAAAATCAACGAAGGCACAATAATCAATAAACAATTATATGAAAAATAGAGTTCATCCTATCCCTATTGAATGCAACATGCAAAGTCATAGAATATTGCAGTAGTTAAACACAAAGGTCGATCCCATAGGTGGTCACCATATATATATATATAAAAGATAACAGTGATAAAAATGGGTATATCAGCCTCGAGAGCCTCTATCTGTGGCGTCGTCATGGTAATTTCAGTTCAAGCAATGATCCCGTACTTTTCTGGGTAAATAAATAAAATATATGGAGGATTTCCAGTGCATCTATGGTGACAAAGCAATGATCCAAGCAATAATTTACTACTTTTCAAAAATCAACGAAGGCACAATAGAGTTCATCCTATCCCTATTGAATGCAACATGCAAAGTCATAGAATATTGTAGCAGTTAAACACAAAGGTCGATCCCACAGGTGGTCACCATATATATATATAAAAGATAACAGTGATAAAAATGGGTATATCAGCCTCGAGAGCCTCTATCCGTGGCGTCGTCATGGTAATTTCAGTTCAAGCAATGATCCCATACTTTTCTGGGTAAATAAATAAAATATATGGAGGATTTCCAGTGCATCTATGGTAACAAAGAAATGATCCAAGCAATAATTTACTACTTTTCAAAAATCAACGAAGGCACAATAGATTTCATCCTATCCCTATTGAATGCAACATGCGAAGTCATAGAATATTGCAGCAGTTAAACACAAAGGTTGATCCCACAGGTGGTCACCATATATATATATATAAGATAACAGTAATAAAAATGGGTATATCAGCCTCGAGAGCCTCTGTCCGTGGCGTCGTCATGGTAATTTTAGTTCAAGCAATGATCCTATAATTTTATGGGTAAATAAATAAAATATACGGACGATTTCCAGTCCGACACGCTAAAAGAAAGTGCATCTATGTTAACAAGCAATGATCCAAGCAATAATTTACTACTTTTCAAAATCATCAATATAGAACCCTTAAGCCATACGAAACTTGAAAAAATTCGACATACCTCAAGCAAGCCGATACTATTTTCTTATTCACATCAAAGTTGGTACAGAATGCCACACTACGCTCAGGTCACAAATGCATCTAAGAAGCACACTGCACTCAGGTCACAAGCGGATCAAACAAGCATAAATCTGATGAAAATTTTCAATTCATTAAACCATGTAAATATTCCCAATCTTAATTACTAAACTTATTAATTGCAACAAGTACCAAACTAGTAATTTTACTTCGTACTAACTGTACTATTTGTTTACGATGGATAAGTGAATTAATTTTGGTGGATGTCGATTTGATGGGTTTAAATTTCAAGCAGACCTATCAAATACGTTCCAATGAAGCAAATACGTTCTACATGTCGTCAATTTCCAGGCCTCTCACAAACTGCTCGATAATTGTACAATCATTTGACAAAATCTATAGAGATGATATCTTACTCCAGCAAAATCTACAGAGATGATATCTTGCTCGAGCAAAATCTACTATGATAATAATCGTTCCCCATCCATCCCATCCATCTTCATTACTAATTTTGGAAAAATAAATATTTATAAGTTTTAAATCCGTAATAAAAAATGAGTAACCTCACTATACTCAATGTGCCAAATCAAATAAAAATTAGTAACCTCGCTATACTCAATGTGCCAAATCAAATATGCCACATGTCACAATATGATCATTCCATGTGTCAACTTAGGATATTAGATATCAACATTTTAACAACAAAATTTATAGATGCGGCCGCTCTTTCTACAAGGTGTTCTATTGTTACAAGTCCCTCCTAAATGAAGGGTCGGCCCACCCTTCTTCTTCCAAATATTCTTTTCATAATAGTTCAACACTATAGGAAGGGTCGGCTGATCCTTCTTGTCTTCTCCATTATGACTATAGCTGAATTGATGGATAAAGGTTTTGACAATTCATTACGAAAAGAAGGGGTGGCCGATCCTTCTTGTATAATTTCCTCATATTATTTTCATAATAGTTCTACACTGCAAGAAGGGTCGGTCGACCCTTCTTATTACCAATATTTGTTTCATAATATTTCGACACTGCAAGAAGGGTCGGTCGATCCTTCTTGTGTTCTCCATTATGGATATAGTTGAATTATTGGATAAAGGTTTTCAGAATTAACTACGAAAAGAAGAGGCAACCAATCCTTCTTGTTGGAAAACAGAAGTCGGGACAAACTATTTTTATATGTTATAAGTTCCAAGGTGTTCTATTTTAACAATTCCCTCGAAATTGAAGGGTTGACCAACCCTTCTTATTCCCAATATTATTTTAATAATAGTTCGACACAAACTTTCGTCAGAGATTAAATATTTTATTAATCAGATTCTCCTTAGAATCTACTTAATCAGATTTTATTTTTCACAGGTTAAATATTTTTACAATTAATACCTTTAGAATCCAAGAAGGGTTGGTAGAGGTCTCATGGGGTAAGGGGGGAGAAAATCAGCAAAAGAAGACTGGAGACACTCTGATTGATGCAGAGATTGTAATTTTTTGCAACTTTGAAGTAATACAGTTAGTCCTTCTCTTCATTCCTCTTTTGTTAATTGGTCAAATTTCTTTGATGAATGGTGATTTTCACTTCAGATTATTTATGAACACTGTTTATTTAATTAAAACATTCATCTATTTCTACAAATGATTAACATAAATTAATAAATTCATGTTAATGATTAACATAAGCTATAGGGTAATCTTGCATGTGCTTGATTATCCTTAAGACTACTATCAGTGAATTTTTCAATTAGCATAAACTACTATGTGCCAAATCAAATATGCCACGTGTCACAATATGATCTTTCCAAGTGTCACCCTAGGATATTATATATCGACATTTTAACAAAAAAAATTATAGACATTTTGCTTTAAAGACTTTGCTGGCAAGTAGACAAATTCTCAGAGAAAGAGCAGCCACTCTTTCTCCAAGGTGTTCAATTGTTACAATTCCCTCCTAAATGATGGGTCGGCCAACCCTTCTTATTCCAAATATTATTTTCAGAATAGTTCGACATTGCAAGAAGGGTCGGTCGATCCTTCTTGCATTATCCATTATGGCTATAACTGAAGTGATGGATAAAGGTTTTGAAAATTAACTACGAAAAGAAGGGGCGGCTGATCCTTCTTGTCATAAAATGGAAGTAGGGACAAACCATTTTTATATAATATAACTTCCAAGGTGTTCTATTTTTAAAATCCCCTCGTAATTGAAGGGTCGGTCGACCTTTCTTATTCCCCATATTATTTTCATAATAGTTTGACACTGCGAGAAGGGTCGCTCGACCCTTCTTATTACCAATATTCTTTTCATAATATTTCGACACTGCAACAAGGGTTGGTCGATCCTTCTTGTGTTCTCCATTATGGATATAGCTAAATTGTTGGATAAAGGTTTTCACAATTAACTATGAAAAGAAGGGGCGACCGATCCTTCTTGTCCGAAAAGAGAAATCAAGACAAACCATTTTTGTATGTTATAACTTAGCGGATTACATTTTTATTCAAACAATGATTGAATATTTTAGACATTGAACTTTTCATCTTAAAATTTTGAAAATTTACAAATGAAAATTGCAATTTTTAAATAAAAAATTGCATTTTTTTATTTGAAATTCACACATTTGAAATCCGAAATTGCATTTTGTGATTTTAAATTCACACTTTTCAAATCAAAATTTGATTTTTTTTATTTGAAATTCGCACTTTTCAAATCAAATTTTGCATTTTTTTATTTTAAATTCACACTTTTCAAATCTAAATTTGCATTTTTGATTTGAAATTCACACATTTCAAATCGAAATTTGCATTTTTTGATTTGAAATTCACACATTTCAAATCGAAATTTGCATTTTCGGATTTGAAATTCACACATTTTGAATTGAAATTCATGGTTTTATAACAAAAAAATTGCAATTTTAAGGTTCTTAAGTAGTCAAAAAACACATTATTCGAATGGAAAAACACACTTTTCAAATCCAATATTGCCACTTTCAAAACCCGTTTTTTCACTTTCAGAGTCTAAATTCACACTTTCTTAGTCCAAAATTTGCCTAATTTGTCCAAATTTAATGAAATAAGCGTTTCCATTTGGTGATTTTCCCATTGAAAAGATGTAGCAAGAGAAATGAAGGTTCTTATAGTGTTGATTTTAGCAACATGGGTAAAGGTTTCAGTATAATCGATAGATTATTGCTAAACAAATCCTTAAGTGACTAATCGTGCCTTATAATTTTCAACTTGTCCTTCTACAACAAACTTTTCTTTGTAAATCCATTTGCAACCAACTAAATTCTTTCTAGGAGGAAGGGGAACAAGGATCCAAGTCTTGTTCTTCATTAAGGAGTCATACTCAGTAGTCATTGCTTTTTCCCATTCTCGCTTGCCTTTAGCTTATCCATATGTGGAGAGATCATCTTTGGCTAATACTTCCGTCATGGGAGCAAAATTATATATGTTTCCTCAAGTATCGGATGGAATGCCAACCTCAGAACATGTAGATTCAAGTTTCTTCTAGGACCAAATTGGAATAGGATGAGTAGTAGTGGGAACTCTCGAGTATCTTTAGAAAATTCATGTAGATCACTCAAAACAGTAGGTGAAATAGGGTCTAGTCTTGCACAGAAATAAAGGAGTGGGTAACAAATATGGCCGCAATTGAAGATGGAGGAAAATTCAAGTCCACATGAGGTTCAATAGAATTAGGTGGTGGAGAGACTTCATTAAATTGTACATCTCACCAAATGATGACACCTTGGGCAGATGGATCAAACAACCTATAAGTTTTAGAATCCTGACTATAACTAATAAAAATACATTGGTGAGATTTGGGCTCCAACTTTTTCCATTTTTCATCAAACATATGGGGCCCAACATTCACTGCCAAACATATTGAAGTTGCTAATGTTTGGTTTCCTTCCATTCCATTTTTCTTCAGGAGTAACCTACAAAAATTCTTTAGTAAGAACCCTGTTCAATGTTATATTTTGATCATAAATTCAATAGATCTAAGATCTTAACTGAAAGAACAACATGTACAGCATATCAAGCATAAGAGATAAGAGACACAAAACATTTCACCGGGGAAAACCAAGAAGGTGAAAAACCCCGCAACTTCCTTAGAGATATAATAAGCATCAATACAAGGATCACCATGATCAAACCCAAGAGATAGATGTCTTCAGTAGCATGCCTCCTCCACTTGTGCACACCCTTCTCTTCTCTCACTAATGTGAAGTGAGTGAATGAGACAATGTGTAAAATGAGAGAGTCACACTCTCTATTTATACACTAACTTGACTTCACCTTTACTCAACTAGGTCGGCCCCAACTTAACCACTTAACATAATGTTGACTGGGCTGACCCCTCCAGGGTGGTCTACTAACCCTTTGACCCACAAGACTCATACAGCGCCGACCCCATCAAGGTGGTCTAATAACCCATCAAGTATAAGTTATGACACTTACAATATAACTTGCGACACTTGTAAGTACACATGACGACACTTCCAATCGGAGGAATAATACATCTCCATTGGGGATACAATAAGGTATAAATACAATATACAAGTGAATATCTTCCAAAGTTACAAATACATCAACACTCCCTCTTAACTAGGAAGGTATTCTCTTGACACAAGTCATCAATACATATAGGCACAAGTCTTCAATACTGGAGCTGGATCATCATCACTAGATCACGGAGCATCATCGTCACTGCTACTGTACTCGTCATCTCGATCACTGGTGCTATCTCTCAATTCTTCTCATCATAGGAAGTTCTACAGAGCCAACCCTTTTTTTATGCTGGATGTAGGCCTAGCCTCCATGTAGGTCTTCATCATCTCTGGGAGCAAGCCATCAAGTAGGTACACCTCAGAACTGATTACATTGCCTCTGCAAAACCTGCAAGATCTCCCAGGACTGATTATATGCCACTGCAAAACCTGCAAGAGCATATAAGGACTGATTATATTCCTTTGCAAAACCTATGTACCATACTGTCATCTCATTGTCTTCAAATCACCTCATAGTCCACGAAGCACAACTCAGATGCACATCACATAGCACTTACATTCACCGGCATGGGAAGACACACCTCAACCATCTGTGAAAGGCTCAACAATTATATCTACACCATGGGAAGACACACTTCAACCATGCGAGAATGGAATCGCACTTATATCCATATCCATGGGAAGACATGCTCAACCATGCTAGGAATGGAACAGTACTTATATCACAGCCATTGCAAAGACACACTTCAACCATTCTAGGAATGGCACAACACTTATATCGCAGCCATGGGAAGACACACTTCAACCATGCTCAAATGGCACAGCTCTTACATCAACGACCATGGGATTACACACTTCAACCATGTCGGAATGGCCCCAGCCCTTATATCTGCACCATGGGAGGACACACCTACCACCATGTGAGAATGGCTCATGTGTATCTATGTCTGCAGACTCATCACTTCCCCTTGGAAGGAATATCAATATGAAGTACACCAAGTCTCTCTCTGAAGTACTCAAACTTCACTCTGGACAGTGGCTTGGTCAACACATCGGCTATTTGCTCGTCCGTTGCAACATACAGGAGTTTCACTGCTCCTCTCTACACCATATCCCTGATATAGTGACTCCTCTCTACACCATATCCCTGATATAGTGATATTTGATCTCAATGTGCTTCGACCTATCATGGAACAATGGGTTCTCAGACAACTTCACACAACTCTGGTTGTCACAGAAGATACAGGTAGCAGCCAACGGGAGATCAAATAACTCAGACAGTATCTTTGTAAGCCATACTGCCTCACAACTAGCGGAACAAGATACAACATACTCTGCTTCGGTTGTATTTAGTGCCACACAGGACTGCTTCCTACTAAATCAAAAGATCATACCGGATCCCATACTAAAGCAGCACCCCGAAGTGCTCTTCCGGTCAATGGCACTACCTCCCCAATCGGAATTAACATAGCCCTCTAGGTTAAAATTTTGATTCACGTCATACTTGAGTCCATAATCAATCGTACCCTTCAGGTACCTCAGAATATGCTTTACAAAAACCATGTGAACACTTCTCGGATCCGTCAGGACCTGGCTCAATGTATTCACAATAAAGCAAATATCTGGTCTCATGTTCGTCAGGTACATCAAGGACCCAATCATCCGATGATACACCGTGACATCAACTGGTTTAGATGAAGCATCACACAGAAGCTTCAGGTTCGATTCCATAGGTGTGGCCATGGCCTTGTAGTCCATCATCCCGAACCTTTTCAGTATCTCTACTGCATACTTCCCTTGTCCATGGAAGATTCCATCTGCACCCTGCCACACCTCCATGCCTAGAAAGTAGTGCATCATACCCAAGTCCTTCACCTCGAACTCGGTAGCAAGCTTCCTCTTTGTGTCGGAAATCAATCTATCCTCACCTGTTACAAACAGGTCATCCACATACAATAGTAGTATCACTCGATTTCCTTCCTCAACCTTGTAGTAAAGGTTGGAATCCGCTTTACTCTTAAGAAAGCCCAAACTGGATAGGAAGCTATCCATCCTGCTGTACTAGGTCTTGGATGCCTGTTTTAAACCATACAGGTATTTCTTCAGTTTTCACACATGAGTCCCTCTATCATGTATCTCAAACCCGAGTGGTTGTTCCACATACACTTCCTCTTCAACTACACCATTCAAGAAGGCTGTCTTGACATCCATCTCGTGTACCTTCCATTTCATCACTGCAGCCAGAGCAAGTACTGATCTAATGGAAGTGTATCTGGCCACAGGTGCAAAGGTTTCTTCATAATCAATCCCTTCTTTTTGGGAGAAGCCACGAGCTACAAACCTTGCTTTATATTTCTCTATGCTACCATCTGCAGCATGCTTGATCTTATAGATTCACTTGGAAGTCACTATAGACTTCCCTTCTGGTCTTGGGACCACATCCCAAACATCATTCTTCATGATCAACTGGTACTCCTCAATCATGGCATCCTTTCATTACTTCATCCCGGATCCTGGGAACTTCAGATTCTTCAATATCTTCAATAAATAGTTTTCTTGAACTTTGTTGCTGGAACAAATGTTGTTGTCCTTGTAGGTGATTGTACATGATCTTTCCTACAAGTCAGATTCAATTGCATGATTAGAAACTTCTCATAATTTTTCAAAAACACATTCTTATGCATAAATACATATGTCATACAGTCATGTAATTATCTAATGCTTCAATACAACATTTATCCGTATCCCGTAACTTTCTAGATGCCTTCCATCTCTACCAGAACATTGTTAAGAGTTTGCACTACTCCTAACATGTCAGCAAAGAGGTTTCATTCTAGATAAGTAGCAATGGAATGTTGTACAGTGCCATAGGCCACTTACCCATCACATGCATATTAGTAGTATACTGTTCATTAATGCAATTATTCTAATATGCATAATACACAACCTAAGTCTAGGAACATAAGTATATACATTATTGAACAACATTTTTTAAACAAACATAATATACAAGAAATGACAATTCAAATACTTATCTTTGTTTAATTTGTAGGGTGGACTCCCTCTCAATCTTTGCTTCCTTGCAAGAACTACTGGAATGTGCTCCCTCTTGATCTTTGCTTCCTGGATTCCCTGTCCTTGAACTTATATCCATCCTAGATCCCTATGCATGCTTAAGTGTGCACTAGTGTCATGATTGTGTTATCCTCAATATCTCATACATAACCATACATACATTAGTATAATCTCAATACTATCAAAACATTATAATTCTAAATAATCTTATGTATGGTCATGATCATTTCATACAAAGATAATAAGTGTTAGTTCAAGGTTTCAGGGAGGACTTCTATTACTCATGCATATTCTTATTTGACCATAGGACTCTTCTGGTTAGTCATATCATTAATCAAAGTAAGAAACATAATATGCATAAACCCTTGATTACTTAATCTTCTAACTTCAAGAATAATCATTATCATTTATACAAAAGTATAAGATCCTAACACAAGCTAGGATTCTAACTTGATATGAAAAAAAACATACCTGGTTATCATGTTTGCTAGTTATACCCAAACAATGTCTTCTTGTTCTCTTCAATGACTTGTACTTAGTAACCTGCATAACTCATAAGTTAATTATTGTAGAACCAAATTATACATACCTCGTGTTAGAAAATTAGGATCGTAGAGCAATAACAATAAACATAAATGCAAATATAATCACACACACATTACAAGAGAGACTCAAATATATCATGGTTCACCCCAACTTGGGCTACATCCACACTGAATTTGCCAGTCCTTATTATTATTACCGTCCAGCAAGGTGAAGGGATACAACCTGCAGCACAGCCGCTGCACTTCCTCTTCACTGTCTCACAGTCTCTTTCCTAATCTTAGAGATATTTACAATGCATAAAACCTAATACATCTTGCCCTAGCCGTATTACAATGTCTTTCCTTTATAGGGGAAATACAATGGGAAAATACCACGGGATACCCAAAACCATGGGCCCGTAAAACAACCCCAAAAATTTCCTACGGGGGCTTCGTCCCCGAACCCCCTTTCTTGGGGGCGCTACCCCCAAACCCTTGGACCCCCCAGCTAGGGGGGATGGTCCCCCCTGGAACCCCATGGGGGGGCGATGCCCCCCCACTAGGGTGAGTGTATAGTCCACCTACATATCATATAAAACTAGGGTACAAACACGGCTGAATAATAATATCTCTGGATCTGGAGATCAGGCTCCACAACCAACAATCTCCCACTTGGAGACTAATCACAGCAAATCCACCGCTGTTGTACTTGATGGACCTTGGACTTGGCAACTTTCTCCTCTTCACCTTCATGCTAGAAGGCCAACTGAAACTGAGCAGGAACTCAGTTTCTCTTTGGTCACTACCTTTGTGAACATGTCTGCAGGATTCTGGCTAGTATGTATCTTTTCCAGCTTCAACAGTTCATCTTCCAGAACGGAGCATATGAAATGGTACTTGAGCTATATATGTTTAGTCCTAGAATGGAATGCCGAGTTCTTTGCAATATGAATGGCACTCTGGCTGTCACTATACAAACTGCTATCCTTCTGCTTCTTACCCAATTCCTCCATAAACCTTTGCAACCAAATCATCTCTTTACTAGCCTCTGTAACAGCAACATACTTTTCTTCCGTTGTTGAAAGTGCAACAACCTTCTGTAGTTTCAAAATCCAGCTTACTGATGTTCCACCTACAGTAAACACATACCCTGTGGTGCTCCTCCTGCTATCCTTATCACCTGCCATATCTGCATCAACATATCCCTGTAGAATAGTGTCTGAACCTCCAAAACATAATGCCTGAGTGGTGGTACCTCTCAAATACCTGAGAATCCACTGTACTGCCTTCCAATGTTCTTTACCTGGATTGTTCATATATCTGCTCACAAATCCCACTGCTTGTGCAATATCTGGTCTTGTGCACACCATGGCATACATCAAGCTTCCAACTGCTGATTGATAGGGAATCTTGGACATGTAATCTATCTCTTCCTGTGCCTTGGGACACATTTCCTTACTTAGACTGAAATGGCTGGCCAAAGGTGTACTTACTGGTTTTGCATTATGCATTCTGAACCTCTCCAACACCTTTGTATGTACTCACTCTGAGACAATGTTAATTTGTGATTTTCCCTGTCTCTCGTTATTCTCGTACCAAGGATTTGCTTTGCAGCACCCAAATCCTTCATCGCAAATGAATTAGCTAGCTTCCTTTTGAGTACATTTATATCCTGCATGTTAGACACTGCAACAAGCATGTCATCCACATACAATAACAAGATAATATATCTTTCATTGTCTAGCTTCTTGAAATAAACACAGTAGTCAAAATGACATCTACTATAACCTTGTTCTATCATAAACTTGTCAAATTTTAAATAGCACTACCTTGAAGCTTGCTTCAAGCCATACAAACTCTTTTTCAACCTGCATACCAAGTTCTCCTTACCTTTGACCTCATACCCTTGTGGCTGCTACATATATATCTCTTCCTCCAAATCCCCATGGAGAAAGGTTGTTTTTACATCTAACTGTTCAAGATGCAAATCTTCTACCGCCACTAGACTTAATATAGTCCTAATTGAAGTCATCTTAACAACATGAGAAAATATTTCATCAAAATATATACCTTTCTTCTGTGCAAACCCCTTTACAACAAGTTTGGCCTTGTACCGCTTCTTGCCTCCTTCTTCTTCCTTCAACTTGTAAATCCATTTGTTTTGCAATGCTCTTTTACCAGCAGGCAATTGAACCAAATCCCAAGTCTGGTTTCCTACCAATGAGTCCATCTCCTCATTCATGCCTTTCTCCCACTTCTTTCTAGTTTCCACCTGCATTGCTTCTTCATAACATTCTGGTTCACCAGCATCAGTCATCAACAAATAATACATTGAAGGAGAGTATCATTCAGGGAGTCTACTTAACCTAGTAGATCTTCTTACAGTTGCAAGAGTTTCAGGCACTTGTTGTTGTTCTTGATTTTCTGGCACCTTTGGAACTTCATTTTCTGTAATTTCATCAAGTACTATGTACTCTGTGTTTTTCATTTCCTGTTTCTTTCCCTGCAACTGATCTTTATACATGACCTTTTCATTGAATATCACATCTCTACTCCTGATGATTTTTTTATTTTCATAATCCCATAAACGATAACCAAATTCATCAACACCATATCCAATAAAGGTACATTTCTTGGATTTAGCTTCAAGCTTTGTTCTATTTTCTTTATCAATATGGACAAATGCTTCACAACCAAACGTTCTCAGAAATGAGTAGTTTACCTTTTTATCTGTCCATGCCTCCTCTGGAATACCACCATCCAAAGCACTTGAAGGTCCTTTATTTATTAAATAAACAACAATATTTATAGCATCCGCCCAAAACTGTAAGGGCAATCCTGCATGCAATCTCATACACCTTGCACTCTCCATGATCATTCTGTTCATCCTTTCAGACACACCATTTTCTTGTGGTGTTCCTGGGACTGTCTTCTCTCTACGAATCCCATGGTATGAACAGTAACTATCAAACTACTTGCCGCAGTACTCACCTCCATTATCAGATCTGAGACACTTCAATATTTTTCCTGTCTCATTCTCAACCAAAGCTTTCCACTTCTTAAAAGGAGCAAACACATCAGATTTTTGTCTAATGCAATAAACCCAAGTTCTCCTAGTTGCATCATCAATAAATGTAACATAATAATGAGAGCCACCAAGAGATTGTACCTGAGCCGGTCCCCATACATCTGTATGCACTAGCTCTAACTTTTCATTCTTCTTATGTTTCCCAACCCTGAGAAATCTGACTCTCTTCTGTTTTCCATAAACACAGTTTTCACATAATTCCAAACTTACTTGCTTCGAATCTGGAAGCAACTTCCTTGAGTGGAGAATTTGCATCCCCTTCTCACTCATGTGGCCCAGCCTATGATGCCACAATGCTGTATCTGTTCTTGTGGAAGCTAAAGAGATAGAATGGTCAGTATTATGAGGACATAAATACAACGTACCTATCCTGTCGCCTTTTTCTATAACCATTGATCCTTTAGTGATCTTCCACCACTTTTCTCCAAATGTAGATAGACAACCGCCATCTCCCAACTGCCCTGTTGAGATCAGATTTCTTTTCATAGCAGGAATATGCCTAACATCTTTTAACAGCTAGTCAGTTAAATTCTTAACTTTTATCCATACCTTACCCATTCCAACAATTTTACATGTCTCATCATCACCCAATAAAACATGTCCAAAATCGCCAGGAACATACTCATGAAAGTATTTCCTATGGGTGTAGCATGACATGAAGCCCCTGAATCTACTACCTAATAATCACTAGTATTATGTAATGCAAGAATCAAAGCATCTTGTAACACATCACCTGCTACATTTGCTTCCTGGGTAGTTTCCTTCTGTGCATCTCCTTTCTTCTTTAGAGATCTGCAGTCTTTCTTCAGATGTCCTTTCTTTTCACAGTTCCAGCACTCTATCTTTCCCAGTCTGGACTTGGATCTTCCCATTTTAGACTTGCCATGATTACCTTGGCTCTTTCCTCTCTCCTTTTTTCTCCCCCTACTCTCCATGGTCAACGCATTACCTGATGTCTCATCTGTGCTTTTTCTTCGCATTTCCTCGCTAAGAATAACACCAATAACATCATCAAATTTCAAGGTGTTTGAACCAGAGACAGAGTTACTTACAGCCATGACCAAGCTATTCTAGCTTTTTGGCAATGAACACAAGATTAGAAGAGCCCTAACCTCATCATTAAAGTTCACACTTACAGAACTTATCTGATTTGTAACTGTATTAAACTCATTTAAATGATTAGTAACAGATCCACCTTCAGACATCTTCATATTAAATAAACACTTCATTAGAAATACCTTGTTGGAGGCCGAGGTTTTTTCATACAGCTTACCCAGTGCGCTCATCAAACCCTCTGTTGTCATTTCTTTTGAGATATTGAAAGCCACCGACGAAGCCAGGCTTAGCCGTATTGTTCCCAGAGCCTTTCTGTCAAGAACCTCCCATTCTTTGTCCTTCATAGCCGCCGATTACTTTGTTCTTCCTCCCAACGGTAGGAATAGATCCTTCTGGTACAGATAGTCCTCCATTTGCTTCTTCCATAATTGGAATCTTTGGCCATTAAAATTCTTGACCTTAAACTTTCCTTCTTCCACCATTACTCCCACTCGAACCAGAAACCCTAGCTTCCTGCAGGTTTATCTGCCAAATAGACCTTTGGCTCTGATACCAATTATTAGAAAAACAGGATAGCAGAGCAATAACAATAAACATAAATGCAAATATAATCACACTCACATTACAAGAGAGACATAGATATATTGTGGTTCACCCCAACTTGGGCTATGTCCACACTAAATTTGCCAGTCCTTATTATTATTATCGTCCAGCAAGGTGAAGGGATACAACCTGCAGCACAGCCATTGCACTTCCTCTTCACTGTCTCACAGTCTCTCTCCTGATCTTAGAGATCTTTACAATCCATAAAACCTAATACATCTTGCCTTAGCTGTATTACAATGTCTTTCTTTTATAGGGGAAATACAATGGGAAAATACCACGGGATACCCAAAACCATGGGCCCGTAAAACAACCCCAAAAATTTCCTTCGGGGGCTTCGCCCCTGAACCCTCTTTCTTGGGGGCACTTCCCCCGATCCCCCCTGGAAACCCATGGGGGGGCGATGCCCCCCCACACCAACCTGCTGGGGTGAGTGTACATGCCACCTACATATCATATAAAACTAGGGTACAAACACGGCTGAATAATAATATCTCTGGATCTGGAGATCAGGCTCCACAACCAACACCTCATAAGTAGAGATTCTATGTGATCCATGACTATGGATGAGTCTTTGTCTTCATGTCACCATGGTCATATGTTCTTGATCTAGAACTTGATTTGTACCTTTCATGTTAGTGGACAACATCAAACTCATACAACACCACAGTGCATTAGTACAATCATTAATGTCATAACCCTAATCAATGAATGTCTCCTATCATTCACATTCATTCATACTTTGACAAGTCTAACATTAATCAAGATTGTAGTAACCTAAATAATATGAAGACAAACATATCATAAAAATAACCATGAACAGATTTCAACACATACCTATATTTCCTCAAGTCATACCTATCGAGATTGCTTGTAGCATTCTTATGTAAGGCCTTAGCCTTATCTCCCTCTGGAACTGGAACTTCTTCACTTATGCATGTGTCCAATTCATTCTCTTCTAGGATTAACCCAATCCATTTTGATGTACTGAAACTGGATCTGGAGTTGGATTAGGGTTTTTCAGAGAAACCCTAAAAATTCAAACTTTGAATTTCAAACTTCTGAATGGATGGAAAGATGTGGCTTGCTGAGTTGATCAAGCTGGTATACTTCAATTTTGAAAACTGCAAAATTTGACCCCTCAAGATTGCCTTTGAAACTTCCGGATTCACTCGACAGGACCCCAAACTAGGATTTGATAAATCCCACCCTTCTTCCCAACCAAAAGGTTCGATTAAAGGCTCTAAACTTCGATTTTTCTGAGGATCTTGCAGCTGTGGTCACAGACTTCAAAAATTCCAACTTTTGCAGAAGCCCTAATTTTCCATCTTTTCGATCAAAATCTCAAACTTGGGTTTGATTAAGCCCAGTATTCTTCCCAACCAAAAGATTTGACCTTGGTCTGTAAATCTCAATTTTGATGAGGATAATTCAACTGTGTACTACGATTCCAAAAATTCCAACTTTCTCCGAAGCCCTAAATTCCCACAGCAGTGACAAGCCAAGAATGAAGGTGCTCAAAATCCAATTCTGTTTTGACAGAAATATGCACCTGATTGTTTTTGGTGCATTTCTGAAATTACGAATCCAATGGGTCTAAAAATTTGAACTGTGGTAGCCTGACCTATCATCTTTACAACCCTACAGATTTGACCTCAATTGGATTCTCTGAGAGAGATTTATTCCAAGTGTTGCAACGTGACCTATTTATGGGATAAAAAAGGAGAGCGAACTTGTATGGAGTGCCACGTGTCACTGGTTCAACTTCGGCCTCTGAAAAAATTACCTAAGAAACTACAATCCGTTCCCTACCTATCACAGTTTACTAAATTTCATTTGGAGCTTCCTAGCCCAAGTTGTGACCTTTTTTCCTAGGTCACTTGTTTATGACTGAGATATGGAAGAGGCAGAAACCCTAGATTGTACGGATCATATCTCACAAAGTAAAACGAATCATATGTTGTGCTTCGGACACAAGGTACACAAGGATGTTATCTACGACTTGTATAAGTTTCAGATCTTGAACCTTCACCAAAATGGATTTATAGCGAAAGTTCGACGATGACAGGTTTTTTCTATATCAAGCCCCAGCTTCCGATTTGTCGCAAGTGCAACAAGTCTAATAAATACCATAGAATGCCTTCCTTCAAGCTAGCTCTGATACCATGTTAGATTTTTATCATAAATTCAATAGATCTAGGATCTTAACTGAAAGAACAACATGTACAACATATCAATCATAAGAGACAAGAGACAAGAGACAAAACATTTCACTGGGGAAAACCAAGAAGGTGAAAAACCCCGCGACTTCCTCGGAGATAGAATACGAATCAATACAAGGATCACCATGATCAAACCCAAGAGATAGATGTCTTCAGCAGCATGCTCCTCCTCCACTTGTGCACACCCTTCTCTTCTCTCACTAATGCGAAGTGAGTGAATGAGACAATGTGTAAAATGAGAGAGTCACACTCTCTATTTATACACTAACTTGACTTGACCTTTACTCAACTAGGTCGGTCCCAACTTAACCACTTAACATAATGCTGACTGGGCCGACCCCTCTAGGGTGGTCTAATAACCCTTTGACCCACATGAATCATACAGGGCCGACCCCATCAAGGTGGTCTAATAACCCATCAAGTATAAATTATGACACTTACAATATAACTTGTGACACTTGCAAGTAGACATGACGACACTTCCAATTGGAGGAATAATACATCTCCATTGGGGATACAATAAAGTATAAATACAATATACAAGTGAATATCTTCCGAAGTTGCAAATACATCAACATTCAAAATATGGTTAGCACAATAAATAACTTCAGTCAAAATATTTTATGTAATCCTTTTGAATATAGCATACATCTAGTCATTTCAACTTAAAGGTCCTATTTTCCCTTTTGGAAACCCCATTCTATTGAGGTTTATAGGGAGTTGTCCTAAGATGTTGATTGTCATGCTTGGATGCATATGTTGCAAATTCATTCATAGTGTACCACCCCACATTATTGGTTCTTAGTGTCTTAGTACTTTTTTCAAGATTATTTTTCAACTAAGGCTTTAAATTCTTGAATACAACATAATATTCACTTTTATGTTTCAAGAAATAAACCCAAGTCTTTCTACTATAATCATCAATAAAGGTAATGAAATAGACAACGCCTAATACTGAAGGAGTCTCAAGAGGACCACATATGTCACCATGAACCCTTTGCAACTGTTCTTGAGAACACTAAGCATTATCCTTGTCAAATGTTTCCCTAGGATGTTTACCAAGAACACAACCTTCACAAACACATTTAGTGGAAGAAATTGTAGGTAATCCAAGTTTAAATAAAAATTGCATTCTACCATAGTTCAAGTGAACTAATATTTCATGTCACAACTTACTTTGTTCATGAACATGCTCAACATAGGAATATAATGATTGTTTTCTAGGTGCATTAAAACCAATGAACTTAAACAAACTCACTTCATGATCAACCAGGCCCGATGGAATAGCATTGAAGTTATTCTTTATATCTTTCAGAACATATCTATATGGTGATGCTTCAAATTTTTAACCTTTTTGAAAAGCACGATAAATAGAAATAAAATTGATTGGCATGCCTTCAACATGAAAAACATCTTTTAGTGTACCATTAGGAACTTGAATATTACAAGTACCAATGACTGAAAGTTGCTTACCATCACTAATTAAAACTTTATGAGTTGTGTGCTTCTTAGGGTCATGAGAGTTGAACAATGAAGCAACGCCTTTCATATGATTTGAGGCCCTTGAGTTTATAATCCATTCCATAGAAGAAGAGGAATTACCTGGCTGGATAGAACAAGTACAAAGAGCTACCTAGTGTTTCGTGGAGGATTTCTTCTTAGCTTTCGCAAGTTCTTCTTCCTCTTAAAGCAATTCTTCTTAGGGTGGTTGTTTTTTATCCAAAATGCTTGCAAGGATTCCATACTTTCTTCTTTGAAATATATGTAGAACCATCATTAGAAGTTTGATGGGATGGGCCAACAACATGCAGTTTGGTGTTCTTATGAAAACCTTTATCTTGATTCTTCTTACTATGTGCCAAAAGGGATTTCCCAATAACCATTTGACCTAATGATATCAACCTATATTTTTCACAAATCAAACCTTTGCAAAATGATTCAAAAGTAGGTTTCATGGAACCCTTATACATTTCAATAGATTTATTCCTAGTTTGGATGAATAAATCATAGGTTGAAGGTAATTTATGCTCTACAAGAATAATAAGGGTAGTAACAGTTTTCTTATAGTATTTACCATAAGTATTAAGCTTCTCATTATAAGTTTTTAATACAGCTTGAGAAATGACTCAATTCTCTAAAAATATTTAGGAGCAATTTCATGAACTTTCTTTTTGAGATAATAGGTTGAAACATCATGAGACTTATCATACAAAGAAGATAAATTTTTCCATACTACAACCAAGTTATCTTTGGCTTGAATATGTACTTGTAGACTATTTGAGACCATTTGACCAATTAGATCTCTTTTTGTTCATAATACTCGGCCCATACAACTATGTCTTTGGCATCGATTGGTTTCTTGTTCTCACCATTGTCTAAATCATATTTATCTTCCAAACAACATAGTTAGTGCTAGTTAAATCAGGAATTGAAACAACCCTTGAGGTCATGATGATTAAATCTAAGAAGCTAAGAAACTAATGCAAAAACGATAAGAAGATGATGGTAGGCACTTGAAAAGAATTTAATTAAACTCTCACCAATGAAGAACTTTTGGTGCACCTACCTACTAGTCAAGCAAGCCTCTTAACTTTTAAACAACAAAAGAAACAACTTACAACAAAATTTTACTTCAAAAAATGGTACATGACACTTCCTCCAGGGTAACCCACATATATACGTGACTTCCTTAAGGGAAAAACATGTATCTCAATTATTTATTTGACTACAAATTACATATCACTCAGGAAATTCCCTCGACTAAGTGGACAGAAACCTACATATCTCCACAACTCTCTAGATGGAAATCTACTTATTTCCACTGATTTTGGAGAGAAAGGAAGAAGTCCCCATCATAACAAAGTACCATCTACCTATTTCCACTAATTTTGGAGCCCCATTGTAAAAAAGTAAGATAGTGGTTATAGTGGAAAACCATGTCACTTTTATACCATTACGAATATTAGTAGCAACAAAAGTCATTGCTTATGAAATCAAGACATGGTTAACATTTGAAGTATTGAAATTACCCAAGGAAGCATACAAGGTACTATTTGGTAGACCATGTATCTATGCCGTGAGAGGTACAATATGTTCTGATAAGAAAGGTCATAATACTAGTGGACATAACAAATTAAGGAAGTGGTAGAAGAAGAGACCGATTCCACAAATAGAGAAGAATCGTCAACACCACCCACTGATAGGGAAAATATCTATAGGTTTACAAAAGATGTCGAAGCAAACCCCGATGAACATTGTGTACTCCAAATGGAATTTTCTTCCGAGGAGGAGTTTGATAATGTCTTAAGGGAATGGGATAAAAAAAACCATGAGGTATACTTGATATACATCAAAAACCTATTTAAAGTGGTAGATATGAAGATTTACAAAGATGAGGATAATCTGACAACCTATACATGAAGAAATTCAAAAAGCATGTTCCCTTTTCATTCAATGAAGAGAAGGTATAAAATTTCTCGCTGGGAACAATACCTTTCAGATGGTAGATTAAACACTTTTTTGTCCAAATATTACATGGGGAAAAAATAAAACACTCTTTTTATGTAGATTCCAAAAAACAAAGGGAGAAAGGTATTGTGGATATTATAGGATTGTTCAATTAGAATGTCTACCTAGGTTGATGCATATTAAATCGAGACAAGTACAAACTATGGAGATGTTGGTAAAGTTTCCATACACATCTTACTAGGATTCATTGATGGATTGACATAAACTGATATTTCCAGTAAGAAAGGATGAAGGAAACAATGGAATGGAAGCAATTATGGAAGAGATTCCAAGATTATATTGACAAAGGCTTTACTAATGACAATAAGACACTACAAACAATCTCAGTGTCGGTGCATCAATTCACAAGAGACCATAATTCCTAAAACAACAAGAAAATGGTATTCACAATGTTAGGGTGTAGGATGATTCACAAAGCAAGGCAGATTCTCAAGTTTAGATACCCTAGTGTAGGAGAAGTGAATGTTAACTAAGAAGGAGATAAGGGGAAGATAATAAGATGAGGATTGTTTCCCACAATTCATGGAAGCCCTTGAGCTTCTGTCCACATCCATTTTACATTGAATTCACAATCCCTTCAGTCACCTAGGTTGAATGTTCCCATTCACAAGTAATAGATAGGGTTTTATTGTGGATCACATGAGTTAAATTCTCCACATCTGTGGTGTTGATGAAAGTGAAGGGGATATTTAAAAGATCTACCAGTTGGTTTCATGAGGAAGCTTCGAAAATAACTAGGGGAAGAAAGGAAAGGCCCTTAAATAATTTCATCCAAATTAATATGATAAAATATAGTGATGCAAAAGATGTTCCTCTTGGCCTTGATAAAATCACAATTTACCCTTGCTTCTAGTAGCACCCAAATTTATCATAGTGATACTGTGATAGTTTAGAAAACACCCTCATGTAATATTTAACCTCTTGAACATACTTTTGGGTACTTTCTCACATGTTGAGTCTCTAGAAGAGTCTTTCTATTCTTGAAGGAGGAGTTCTAACTTACTTGGAGGCCCTTATCATTGTGGATGAGTCCATGATTATAATGGCTCAATTATATGTTTTTGAACTCAGGTTTACTTGTTGATACATAACTAGAGCCTTTGTCTTATTGCTTGTTATTGTATTCAAACATAGTTATCATCTTATAACAAAATGATGGTTTTTACTCCATTTCAAAAAGTGGTGCTATCACTAGAATCATTTTCTTTTTCAGGTTTAAATTATAACATTTTGCAACAATGATTTGTAATGTTGTTAACAAAAATAAAAAAATCAACCCTAGAATAAAATGCGGTGCAGTTTTTTCCAACGTTAAAATTACAACTTGTTTGAAAGCCTGGAGTTAACAATTAGTATAGTTGCAACCATAATCTTATAATCAATCTCTAAATCATCAAAAAGTGGTTCTATTAGTATTGTATTTTTTTTGAAACCATGACCTTAACTATTAGTATTGAATTGCAACTAAAATATTAAAATGAACCTTGAATTGAAAAATATTGCCACCATTAGCACCTTTTTTTCTACATTAACATTTTACAACGTATTTGAAGTCATACCTTTAAGAGTTGATTAACATTTTACAACTTGTTTGAAGTGATATCTTTAAGAGCTGAAATTACTGTAATAAAAACCTTAAAATCAACTTATAAATGAAAAAGAGATACTATTAATAAAATAATTTTTTTATAAGTTTAAAATCAAGTAACGGTTTTAAAACTATGACATAAAACTAGTACTATTGAAATAAATAAATAGATAATAAATAAAATAAACAAAATTAGTAAAAAATATACATAAGAAAATAAATCTTAAAACTAAGAAGAAATACATTTAAATTTAAATGAATAATAATAATAATAAATCTCACCTTACTTCTTATATATATAAATATATATATATATATGAAGGAAGCAAATAATAACTAACAAATAATAATCCGCAGAAGAAAAAGAAGAAGAAAAAAAGTGTGAATGGGATAGTAAATTCCAAGATCATCCCTTCCCTTTTTTATACCCTATGTCACCCTCCCTTTAACCCTCATCATTCCACCTTTTCTCCTTGCTCCTCCATTCTTTCCCCTCCCTTACCCTGGGCCTTCTCATTCATGTAGGTGATGCATAGGTTATTTTGTTTATTATATATATATATAAATTTTGTTTTTTAAATTTATTTATATGATGATGATAGTTATTAATTTTCACTGATATTAATTTTCGTTGATAGAACTTTAAAAAAAAACTAGTTATTTGGTTTTCTTTAGAATTTTATTTTGATATTCAAAAACTTAAAAAAAAAAACAATTTTAAATCATCATAATTATAATGAATTAAAAAATATAAAAAAATAATAATGAAACATTTCTGAATCACAATATATAAAATTTTAATTCATTATTATTATTATTTTAAATTTGTTCTCAAATTGTTTCTTTCTTTCTAAATGGCAACAGGGTGATAAAGTTTTTTTAATTAATTTTAAATTTTGTTTTTATACTATTACAAAATTAATATTTTTTCATTTTATTTATTCCATTTTTTATAATTTCATTTGTAATAGTGTCGACTTTTGATATCATAACTTCAAAATTGTTATATTTTTAAATTTCAAAAAATGTGTTATTGGTAGCACATTGGTTTATTCTAGAGTTAATTTTAAATTTTTTGTTTCATTGATAATGATATTGATTATTAAGGCTATAGTTGAACAAACAAATTGTTGGTTAAATCTTAAAACAAAATGATTGTATTGTTAATACCACTTTTTAATTCAACGGTTGATTTTAATTTTTTTAGTTGCAACAATATTAATAGTTAAAGACATGGTTTCAAACAAATTGTAATTTTAATCCCAAAAAAAAAGAGTGCTATTTGTAACACCATTTTTTATTATTTGATAAGTTGTTTTTAAAATTTTAAAACCAAAATTACAAAAGGTTATAATTTTAACCCTAAAATAATGATACTATTGGAATGTAGTTACCAACTTATCATACTCTACAATTTTTTTGTGTTACATTTTAATTGATTTTATCCTTGATAAAAAAGTCATACTCCTAGAATCACCTTTGTTTTTCCCTTGAAGTTAAAACTACTACTCGTTGAACCATGGTCATGATAATCAATACATCTTTAATTAAAACTTTTAAATCAACTCTTAAAATTGAAAATGTGGTACAAGTTTTAAAATTGAACTTTTATTAATAACATTTTTAAAGCATAAAATTGCAACATTTTGTAAAATTACAAAAAAGAAAACAAATAATTTAAAAAAATTTAATTTAAAAGAAAAAGAAAATATTAACAAAATTTTAAAATAAATTTAAGAAATTAATATTATTTATATATATAGTCACGTGGGTTAGTTTGAGTGGTTGAGAGTTATTTCTTGCAAGTAAGAGGTATTGGGGTCAAATCTCAATACGTATGAGGTACTCACTTGATGTTCCATGATGCCGATTATTAAGGCCATACATAATTTCAAGCAATTTGTAATTTTAAAGTGAAAAAGAAAAAGAATTACTAATTTTAAAATGGAAAAGGAATTACTAATTTTAAAGTGAAAAAAAAAGGGAATTACTAATAGTACCAATTTTTGATTCAAGAGGTCGTGGTTGTTTTACTCCATAAATGTAAGAAGGGACGACTGGGATAAGAGAATTCTAGCAGTGTTGTCGCATCAAAGAGGTTAATGAGTCATACTCCTTTTCTTCAGGTTTATGGCCAGGAAGCAGTGATCCCTACGGAGTTTATTATTCCAAGTATCAAGATATATGTTATGACACATATGACAGAAAGCGATGTAGTAAGGAGAAGGTTAGAGGTATTAATTGAGTTGGAAGAGAACATGTTTGTTGTGGGGTTTCACCAAAATGTACAAAATATCAACAGAAGGCTTGGAATGATAGACATATTGAAAGAAAAGACTTCCAACCAAGAGATTTAATATTGATGTATGACAACAAATTTTCGAGACAGCCAGGTATGAAAGTTTGTTTTTGTATTTTTGACCCAAAAGTATGGATTTTTAGAGATATAATTATGGTTTTAAGATCATAATAAAATGATAATTGTGTTTTGGTATTACTATTTTTCATTTTAAAGATTAATTTTAATTTTAATTTTTTTTCAAAATATAAGATTTTAAAATTAACATTCTTATTTAAAATCAAACCTTATCAAATAGATAACCATATTCCTAATGCCAAATAATACAAATTCAATGTTTTTTTTAAAGAATTTGAAATTAATGTTTATGTTTAATACTAAATGTAAATAATATACCTCCTAAGTTATTAATATGTCAAATTGAAACATTAAAATATTTTTTTATAAATTTATAAGAATTATCAATATGTTTATAATTAAATTTATAAGAATTATTAATATGTTATTCTACAATAGGTGTTCTGCATTTTATTTTACTATGGAAAGATGTAATAATTTAATATTATGTATATAATGTTAGTAAAAATAAAAATTAATTAAAAAATTAGTGTCCACTTCTAAAATAAAAAATTTAAAACTAATATAGATCCATCTTAACCAATCATCACATGCAGAACTACTATACTAAAAAATAGCAAAATAACTTATGAAAGGAAGCCTTCCTTAAGATCTTTTCATGTTTTTGAGTATTTTTTTAGCATGTCCAAAAACACTTTTAAAGTGTTTTTGAACATCTTCTACCAATAGTTGTTTTTTTTTAAGCTTTTGATGAATAGGTAGAGAGGCACTATCTCCAAATTTTGAATATCCGAACGATCCGAGGCTTCACACCCTATTCTACCTTTCTAACTTTGTTAAAATCTTCCATAAAATTGCAATATTAGTTATCATATTCTACAAAGGAGCACAAACATTTCTTTAAGATTTGTAATAATCAATAATAAAGGAAGCAAGTGGGATACCCAATGCCCACACCCCATCCCCTGGGGGATTCACATTTTTCTTTTTGGTGTGACTTTTCTCATTTTTGTTTTATTATTCGATACTAACTTGTAGGGTAGTATACCTTTTATTGTTAGATTATATTAATATAGCCATCTTTCCAATTAGTTTACATTTTTCAAAGTAACGAACCTTTGTTTATGCTTTCCCGAAGTACGGTGCTACTGAAAGGGATTTCCTGAGTAGGTGGTTCTTGGAAAAGAGATTTGTAATTTGTAATTAACATAACATTTGATTTCTTTTGCAAAGTTCATTTTCTTTATCTGCAATAATTGTAATGAATCCTGACTTAGTGCCCTTGTATGCTCTTGTGCACTGCAGGCTTTGCTTGACCATATGGACAATCAAAAAGTGACCTAAGTGACTAGTTTAATAGGGAAATTCATAGTAGCTTATTTACGAGAACTTAGGAGGTTATGTTGGAATTACCAAAGAGTTAGGGAGGCTACTTTAAGTAGGTTATGCCTCACCCTGTTGGACACTTAGTAGTGTTGCAATAATGCTCAATTCAATGAAATAAGATTTCTTTGGGCCAAACTTTAGAGTAGTTCATTTTCAGTACTTTTCTTCACTCCCAATTAATCCACTCTTTTAATCACTCATCATAATAAATTAAAACTTACAAGCAAGACAATTCCAATACTTTCCCATCGCAGCAACACTATTTATTCTACCTGGCACTCGTCTACATCTTACAAATCATAATTTGCTTAAGGAAATTATATGTGGATTGGTTCTTTCTTTTATATGTTGTTGATTCAATTTTTGTTTTGCAAAGTCTTGCTTCAGTGAATCTTTTCAAACTCCTGAGTCATTTTCATTATCGTAACTTAAAACTAAAAATCCTTAGTTACTTTTATGGACCACCCCCCTTGGCTTCGTTAGGAGTTAGCGTAAATGGAGGAGTCAAGATCAAGTGATAGTACTTGGCTCAAGACTTGCCCCCAAGGTCGCAACCGGTGGCTTGAATATTTCTTCTACATTACCCGAGGTGCGTATTAGGTGACAACATAAGTGTGCTTAATTATGGAGTCTTCCCCACAGTCAAGCCAACTTAGCTTGCTACCCCATTTGCAAAACCTTAGAAAGTATTGTGCCTTATGAACTATTCAGTTATAGCTTCCTTGACTCTTTTTATTTAAGTCTCTTGTAGCTTTCACAATCCAACATATGATATATCATATGTTGGACTCCAAAAACCCTTTAAAACATAAATAATTTAATCAATTATATAACTTTTGAGATTGAGTCCTATTGATTTATATAAATTAAATGTTCGAGAGATGTTATTAAAAAAATAAAAATTCTTAAACCATATTTAATATAAATACATAATAATATTATTACACATATATAGCATTTTTATAATACATATATCTTATAAATTTTTCAAATTAAAAAAAAAAAAAAAAAAAAAAAAAACAAAAACAAAAACATATTACATTACTGAAAATCAACTTTTATATATGAAACCAATTATTTTCAAATTTTTAATGATTATTACTATTTTTATTAAACTGTAAAAATCTTACAAAGCATCACCATATTCATTCCTCGTAAATTTAAACCTAAAAAAACAAAATACTAAACCTCATACCTTACCACATACACTATCGTACTAAGAAAATTTAAACTTAAAAGACCAAATACTAAGCCTCATACCTTACCACATACACTATCCTACTAAGAATACTCTGCGGGCATTTTACCTACTTTAATCATTTGAAATTGTATCGAAACATAGATTCCTCCCTCATTCCATAATAATTTTATCAAACATCTCATAAAAACCAACAAAGACATTTACAAACCAATTATTTTGACAATTAATATGGTTACACTTTGTTGAAAGAATAATCTAATAATAAGACATAGTAGCAATTAGTTTAATAATATATAGCCAAACACCTTTTATAATCAATACGGGAGGGATGTCTATTTTTGAACAGGGACTAGTAGTTGTCATAGTACTGGTCCCACACAGCCACTAAATATTAACATAAAACCACTCAAAAATTAAAAATAAATATTCCATATTAAGTGCAGTAAATATTTAAATTATGTCCAAAAATTGCCCATTAATTGACTGGGCCAGCATGTGTCCATAAATAGTCTTTATGTGCAAAAGAGTGCAAAAAATCTTGTCCCAGCTACTTACAGATATGCCTAGGCATACAAAAATACATGAACTACTAAATAACCCTCCTTGTATTTGCCACCTACTGCAAGGTACCTATCAAATCAACACCCACGGATATCTGTTGGAACATAAATATCCCAGCCAACATGAAAACCTACTGAAGAACCAGTGAGAGAGTGTCAGCCATAATTGCATGGTTGTTCAACAATCCAACCCATTGTCTTCAATAAATGACACCTTCCCATTAAATGCACTCATTAAATAGATGAAAGCACAAGGATCATGAAATAGTTGAAGGCACAAGGATCCACCATGACAAGTTCCTATCCATTGGATCACATTTAAATCAATCCACAACACACATTCAAATTTGAGAGATTGCAATCCATGTGCACCCTTCTTACCAATTGAATTCAACAACAAACAACTATAAAAGAACCACAAGCCTTACTGAAGTTTCATTTCAAACATTCAAACTACAGAGTGTGTGCATAGTGGAGACATACCATCAGAGAGTCTGTGCACAATATAATCAGGTAATTGCATAATAGTATTGTTACTTCTATATCTGTTATAATCAGCTTCAATGTTTATGTTATTTCCATTTATATAAATAACGTTTATGTTATTTCCATTTATGTTATTTATATTTATGTTATAAGCAACTTCCAGTTTCCTTCTATATAATCAGCTTTCCTTGTAAATATGCAAATAGTTGCAGGCATGGCAAGAGTCAGCAATGCAAGGAGAACAAGTCGTCGACTGAGCAGGGGTACCCAACTATGCTACACCTCATCGGACGAGGAGAGGGTCGATCATTCAAATGCCAACAATGCTCCCAACAATGTTGTTGAGAATGACCATGCAGTGGTAGAGGACACTGTTGTTCCACCATCAACCACAGAGCCACCGTCAACCACAGTTCAAGGGACAAGTTCAACCACCAAAATCAGTGCAATAAGAGGATGGACAAAAGAAGACATGTTAGTTGCGATTGATGATATAGAGTTCAATGGATATTCCATTCATGCAGCTGCTAAAAAATATGGAGCTGCTACCTCATCAGTCCATTATTGGATAAATGGGCTCACACATACAAAGCGCAGAGGGCATGTTACAGTTATGAGTGAAGAGTAGGAGGCCAAGGTGGTTCAGTGGTGTAAGGAGATGGCTCAAATGGGACATGGGCTAGAGATGATACAACTAAAATCCACAGTAGATCAAATTTGTCAAGGGAGGCCAAACCCCTTCAAAGATGGGTTTCCTAGTAAGTCATGGTGGTTTGGGTTTAAAAAAAGGCATCCAGACCTTGTGTTGCGTATAGCCGAGGGCCTAGATAGAGACAGGGCTCTCAATCTACACCCTACAATTCTGACTAAGTTCTATGCCACCCTTTCTAGTGCATATGAGAAACATGGTTATGCTCCAGAACATATATAGAACTGTGATAAAACAGGTTTACAGGCAGGAAGGAACTGTGGCATGTGTGTAATTGCCAAGAGAGGGAGTTGTAATGTGCCAAAGATTTTGCCTAGGAGTAGGGAGTGGATCACTATTCTATGGTGTGCCAATGCAATTGGTGTTTAAATCCCTGGATTTTATCTATTTAAAGGTAAAACTCAAATCAAAAACTATATACAGAATTATGAACCAGGTGCATGCATGGCTGCACATCCCCATGCTTGGATGACTAAGAACTCTTTTTGAATTGGCTTACTCACTTTGCTGCATCTATACCAAGCAGTGTATCACCTGTAAATAAACACCTTCTGGTTTTAGATGGACATGGAAGCCATATTGTTGTGCAAACAATTGAGGAGGCTAACAATTTGGGCATCGACCTGTTGACACTGCCTTCTCATACCACTCATAGATTTCAACCCCTAGATGTCAGTGTGTTTGGGCCTTTCAAGAAATATTTCAGGGGTGAGCGAGCTTCGTGGATGGAAAAGAATCCAGGGGTGGAGGTAAAAAGGTTTGAGCTAGCCAGCTTGCAAGTAAAGCCTTTAAAAGGGCTCTCACATCTTCAAATATCAAGGTTGGGTTTAAGAGGAATGGAATATGGCCACTGAATTATGAAGCTCTCATGCATGATACTAGTTGTAGCTAGGAATTTGAACTGGATAGTCAGGAAGAAGGGGATGTCCAAGCACATGTTGATGGCCAAGAAGATGTGGAAGTAGAGAAAGACATTGTTGTTGCTGATAATATGATATCCCTCTCTCAAGGAGGACCCTACTATGGTGATGATGATGAACATGTAAGTGAAACACAATATAAAAATGAACCATTTAACAGTAGCATGGATGTTGTTAGACCAACTAAAACAGCTGCAACTTCTGCATGTGATCTTCTTAATGTCTCTATTGATCATGCAACTATCAATGAGAATGTCAATGAAAACATTGATCATGCTCCAGGAAGCAACAATGGAGAATTGACTTTGCCAAGCCAGGTTACCCCACCATCATGGATGGCAGAAGCCATGATGAATTTAGACAAAAATAATGTCTCAAGAACCAATGAAGAAAGCATGAACATGCCTTCACAACCAAGAGAATTGAATGATGAAATTGTTCATTATTTTGTGGACAATGGAAATATGGAAGAAGATACTATCCATAATGAGGTTCCAGCTGAAGAAGACAATATGGTTTAGATATAGTAGGAGAACATTGACCCAAATATTGAAAGGCAAGTGTCAAGCAAGGAGCAACAAGTTTCAACGAAGGGCCAGTTGCTTGGTCGATTCCCAAAGCTACCAGTAGAGAGAGTGTCAGCAAAAAGAAGGCAAGCAACAATAGACAATCTTCGTCTATGCCGAAGTTCACAGTTACTCACCTGAGAAGACTAAATAAAACTATTAGTTGAGTCTGAGCATAGGAAACTTGAAATCCAAGATTTAAAACAAAAAAAAGAAGGACTTAGCTAAAGAAAAGAAGGCTACAAGGATTGCTGCAACAGAACTTCAAGCACAGGAAAGGCTTGAAAGAGATAAAGAAAGACAAGAAAAGGCTCAACAAAAATAGATGGCAAGGTAGGAAAAGGAATTGAGAAAGGCTCAACAATTGCTTCAAAAAGAACAAGGGTTGGAAAAAAGGGTTTCCATTGATGCAAACATAGTGGAGGGGAGTAGGATGATGCCGAACACATTCAAACATATTACAGATAATACTCCATGTTTCCAAGACCTCCTAAACATCCAAGTCCCCTGCTATCAACAAGTTCACATGCCCACTTTATTCCCTCCTACCAATGCAGGTGTCAATCGTATGTATGAATATCGGGGGGCTCAACCTAATGCATGGGTTAGTAGCACAAGTGTTCACTATGGCTACTCAATTCCTCCATGGCTACAAGAAGCAAATTGGATATCATATGGAGGCAATCAGCCACAACCTAATCATCCATTGTTAGGTAGGCCAACCAATTTGGCTCAAGCATGAAACTCAACAATATTGGGCAGTGAAGATCTTGGAGGACATCAAGCATAGGGGTGTCATACAGGGGTGCCAAATTTTTTGTTGTGACCACATTGCAATGTGGATTTTGTAATCACTGGCTCTAATGTTTGTAACATGGCCATTTTCGATACAATCCTAGGTCATAGCGTTCCCTATTGTTTGCAGCATTGTAATCAGGTTAGTATCAAGAATATATTCACTGTTTTTGTATTTAATGTTGCATTTGACAATATTTGAAAGACCTAACTTTAAAGTATTTTTAAGTGTGTTTTTTTTAATGTACAACTCTTCTGAGATGACACCCCTATGTTTCCTTCCTTCTATAGAGCCCTATATTCCTTCTATATAGAGCAATAAATATAGAGCCCTATGTTCCTTCTATGTTGTATGTGGCATGGTATAGATCCTTAAACATGGACTATAAGCTTTAAAGTAACAGTTAGGATAGAAACCCATCACTATAAATTTGGTCCTGAACTATAAATTGGGTGTTTGAACCCATCACTACTATTCCTAATTGTTAAAATTGGAGACATAAGCATCTTGTAGGCCAAAGGTTCTTTATTTAGGGCCTAAATCATTACTTAAATTTCTATAATATTCCTCTAATATGTTAAATTTCCCCTCTATAGCTATTGGGTTGGGATTGAGGGCTAACTTAGGGATGGTTTATGAGGCCCAAAGTAATTATGGTTGGGGACTATATTCCTAGTGTTTGGGTTTGAACCATTACTTGAGTTGTAATACCCATCCATGCGATGCTAACTCATAAAAACATGCCCATATTTCTCTCCTAAGACTAATAATGCTTCTCTAAGGAATGTTCCATGGAGGGCTCTCATGCATGACTTATTACACCTAAGAGCAATGAGTATGACCTGAATACAGTGTTTTGAATTTGAGAGATGGCTTGGGACACAAGACCCACCTTTCTTTTACCTAATCCTTGAAATTGACTCTAAATGGCAATGATTACTTCTACAAGGTTTGAGTCATGGTTTAATTGGTTGTGCAATGCCTATGAGTCATGGTTTAGTTGGTTGTGCAATAGGAAAAACACTCATAATTACAATCATGCCATGTAAACTATTATCAATTATTCATCCCATAAAACCTTCATGGAAAATACAATTTCACCATTTCAACATAACTTTGTAAATAAACAAAAATTTTGCATGACAAGTTTGCATAATAATTAACCATTAAAAAAATTATGGAACTCTGTAATAGGCAGGCCTAACATATCCTTCATCAACAATTTTGCATATCAATTATGCATTATAAAAATTTTTTAACTCTGTAATAAGCATATACCCATATTGCAGGGATTGCATGATAATAGATGAAGTGGTTTGCTTGTAGGGAGTCAGATCTGCAGATTATCAATCTATTTTACTAATAAGTGGTGATCTTCTATGTCAGCGAATGAATATGATTATCACAAGTTCTTCATAAGATCTACATTCATTCATCAAACAAGATAAGCAAAGCTAAGATATAATGCCATTTGAAAAGTTAAATCATACAAGATAAGCAACATTCAAACATTCAAATGGAACAAACTTGAATAATTTCATATTAAAACAATGAAGAGGTACATCCTTACCATGGATCTTGGTGTGAATCCCTCCTCCATTTCCATGAGCTTTCCTTCCTTCACCCTTACTTTTGAAGAAATTGAGCTTTTCCTCCTCCTTCAGAATCTCTCTAGCATGCCTTTGCTCTTCCCTTCTCCCCTTACAATGCCCCAAATGCCTTTCTTATATAGCATTGGGAAGTGTGCTCTCAAGTTTCTGTTTTCAATATGGGATTGCTCCTTTTCATTATTTTAGATCATTTTCACTCAAAAACCCACTTTTCCATAGTTTTTAGGATTTTTTTGCACAACTTAGCATACTTCAAGTACAATTAATGCACTTTAATGCATTCATTTTCACTTTTTAATTGGTGTAGCTTAGTTTTGGACCTTTTATGAGTGGTTCAATCACTGGTCTTGATCTCTTTTAGGTTTTTACTTTCTTCACCTAATCCTTCCATTTATGGGAGAAGTGATTAGATTAGAGAGGATTTGTCTCTGACTGTATTTGTGTTCTATATTCATGTTGCGGGCGCATAGAAAAAATGTGCTTCTTCTGTCACATGACTAAGGGTGTTAATTTGATTGTTAATAGATGCCCCCTAATGTGTGAGGTCCGAAGCAGAGCTAAGGACCGAAATACATTACTAAAATTTATACTTTGTATATTGATACTCTTTATACTGATACTCTTTATCATTCAAATCAAGGATGAGGGAAGGAAAAACTCACGGGCGCAGGATTGAGGATCACACCTACAAAACATAGCAATTTCTCAAATATATAATATCTTCCTGAGGCGGGCATACCCATGCTCAGCAGTAAACAAGTATGGCCACGAACAATACACAGTGGATCCATGTCCAAAGTAAATTTTTTAGAAGTGTAAACATGCACTTTGATGAGTCTGAGAACAAAGTCTTCATCGAACTTCTGACATGGTAGTCTAATCTTGCGTAGCTCGGGCAGTGCATCGATGAGTGATCAAACTGTTTTTCCCAAGGTCTTCAATACAAACCGATGATAGTACAAGTTTATATCATGCGAATAAATGATCTGATGTCAAGCATAATAATACACCATCTGATTACTGGTCATTGATGTATACCGTTAACAGATGCGAAGAGACCCACCAATAATGATGATGGACTCTAAGGTACTGAGCACCAACTAGCAAGTGTGAATAGATGTTCTGAAGTCGAACACTTGTAGAATCAAACAATCAGGGGTCATTGATGTATACCCACTGTCATTTGTGAGGAAACCTACCACTGATGACTGCAAGATCCAAGCTACTCTTGGGTTTCTAGATCCATGTCCTAGATGATGATTTGATGTTGATAGGAATAGATCCATTGGAAGGAGTGCATTAATGTATCCCACATCAACTGATACGAAACAAAGATCAATAGTCTGATATAATTTGGTAGAGATGCAAGATCCAACACTGTATACTAACACAAGGAAGGCCGACATGATTGGTCAGGAATATTTGAGGAATGGTCGACTCAGTTTGGACTTCCCTTGAACACATAACACGATGCAGAATGGACACCTGTCAACATAGGAATTTGAATAACTGACCTTAATGAAATCCGCTAATGCCAGATTCATTAATGAAAGCTCCATTGGTGACGAGAAGGATAACCCATCGGTGGAGATTTGTTCAAAATACTGGTACTGTTTCCTAAGGCAAATGTAGATGGTGTACTGACAACAGATACAATATTATGTGCCGTGTTCAAGGGCGACAAGGACTGACTGTTGCCGTTCTCTTCAGAATTTATAATATGAAGTGATTCAAGTCTCTCCCTTTTTGGATCTTTTTGTTTTCCAAATTTTTTTAACCTTTTTCATTTATTAGCTTGAAAAAAGAATAAAGCATGCTATGATACATTAGAGGAAATGAGTATCTCAAGGACATGCACCTAAATTTCAAGGGCATGGGTCAGGCCAAGGCAAAGATCCGTATTGCAAACAAGGGCTGAGCTAGTTATGTACACTCTTACAGATGTTTCCTCCATGGGTATGGGTCAAATATACAAAAGCAATGGTTTATAGGAATCTTGTAACAGAAAGTGACTGCAAAGGAAAATAAGCAACATAAGCAATAAGCAATGAAGCAGTTTTCACAGATGTTCAAGTGGATATTTTAACACAAGCTTATGTAAAATGACAAAAGATTGGGAGCCCATCAGGATTTGGTCAGAAATGAATGAAAGAGAAATATGTGGTCTAAAACTCCAAGTCATGATGGGACTAATAGGGCTCCAGGTCCTATGAGAATAACTCAGCATGGGCACCAAAATGGAAATGGGGTGTTGACTAGGGTGTCCCATGTACGGTAGGCTCTTCTGTTGGAATGGTGGAAAATACAGATATGAAGGGCTGATCCACCAATTTCCAATAGGTTAGACCTTATGGCAAGTTTGGGTTGCAAAAGGTTCAAATGCATCTTCACAAAGGGATGCCCGAAACCTATATGCAAGTTTCCAAATATACTAGATAAGATCGAGGAACATGCACATCATGCTCTTATACTTGAGTAGATTTATATCAAGTATGCTCCAAGTGGCCCCACAAAAGATGTCCTTAGGTGGGTACAACCAAATGTTTACAACTTCAAGGATATCTTCATTTGATGATAAAATGTAATCTAAGAAGTCATGTGAGCTGGGAGATCTCACGGCCCAAATCGGCCAGGTAACCTAATCATATTCCTCCATCAAGGGAAGATTTTGATCCGAATTTGCCGAAGCTATTTGAGTAGCTTGGTTTGAAACTTCTATGATAGATAGGGGTGATCCAAATGCTTACCAACATTTAAATGACATTACACAAGCTGAGGTCCCTTCATCCACTATGGTTAGACAGATGTTCTTACCATGAGTCGTTACTTTAATCTCAAAAGCAACTTCAGAAAGGGTCCTACATATTGAATGGTCTATGTCTGATGTGATCAAAGTCTCATCGGATGGATCAACAACACCAATGGTAGACAATAGTTCCTTTCTTTGCGCAGAACAACATTGCAATACCTCCAAGGCCGTCATGGCACATGCTACTTGAGATAGGTCCTCAAGAACATTACCGTTCTGAGTAGCTCACGTGTTAGGATTATGCATTGTTCTACGTAGAATACCTTTGGGGGGATAGTGTACTAAGTCTATGGTTGGTTTCTCAATGTAGAGATAACCACTTGGCTGTGATTCTGATTGATCCGATGTACTAGGAGAGACATCATAAGAATCAATTCTTGTTTGAATGCTCAGCTCATGATCACACATGAAGACATTGGCATTAGGATCATTGCCCCCTTGCGGGGGGGTTTGTTGGTTGCCGCCTAGAAGGGGTACCGGTGTCAAAATAGTGGGTTGTTGTTTCCCGCCGCATTGAAGCATAGTTGGTGCATCTTTGTTCCCAGAGTTAGCATTTTGCTTGCTCTTGTATTTCTTCTTATTTTCCCTAAGGTCTTTGGATTCGACTCTATGGATTTCAAAATTCTGGGAAGGATTAGCACTTTGCTTAGCCTTATACTTCTTCTTCTTTCCTCTCATGTCTATGGATGAGACTGTGAGGATGTCAGAAGTGTTGGAAGGATTATCAGGTTGTTGCATTGCCTGGCCAGCTGTGGGTTGCAAATTCTGAATAGAAATTTGTCCCAAGTGTGGGGTAATTTGTTCAAGATGGTTGATGGAATCTGTCATACCATTAGCATGAGGTTCATGTGGCAGCCTAGCTAGATCAAACACAGTTCTTGCAGGTTGGTTCCAAAAAGATTGGTTACTTTCTAGAACCTGACCACTCCATGGCAGAATGTGGTTAATGATTGGATTGCCCCTTGCGGGGTTAGGCCCAAAAAATATTGGTTACTTTCTAGAACCTGGCCACTCCATTGATTTGGTCCTTGGGCTTGAAAATCATTCCAAGTGGGGTTACCTCCTTGCGGAGGTTGCATCCAAAAGGATTGGTTATTGCCTGGATGTTTCCCAGTCCATTGCGAACAAGGTTGCATGTATGGATTGCCCCCTTGCGGAGGTATGTTCCAAGAAGGTTGGTTATTTGGTGGAACATTACCACTCCTTGGCTGGTTGGGATTCATGGGTGGACTGCCCCCTTGCAAGGGTGTGTTCCATTGAGATTGGCTACTTGGTGGAACATTACCACTCCATTGTTGGTTCAGATTCATAGGTGGATTGCCCCCTTGCGGGGTATGTTCCATTGAGATTGGTTACCTGGTGGAACATTACCACTCCATTGTTGGTTTCCTTGGTTTGGATATGCGTTCCAAGGTTGATTTCCTCCTTTCAGAGATGGCATCCAAAAATATTGGTTACTTCCTGAATGTTGTTCATTCTATGGTGGAACAGGATGAATGGATGGATTACCCCCTTGTGGAGATAGGCCCCAAAAATATTGGTTACTTTCTGGAATCTGACCAAACCAATGACTATTTCCTTGGTTTAGATAAGCGTTCCAAGGTTGATTTCCTCCTAGCGAATGTGGTACCCAAGAAGATTGGTTACTTCCTGGAGCCTCCCCACTCCATTGTGGGATGGTGTTGATAGGTGGATTGCCGCTAGGCATTGTGCTAGGATAAGTCGGAGGATAACCCCCCAGAGCATTTCCACTAATCTGAGGAGCATAACCCCAATTGGCATAAATGTTCCATGGTTCATTGCTTCCACCAAGAATATTACCATTCCATGGTGAAGGGTTTTCCCCAGAAGTAGAATTTAGACAAGTGTTAGGTATACCAAGAGGATTTTGGTTTACTCCTTATTTGTGTTGACCTTTATTAGCCGAACCATATGGAAAACCAATGTTTTCTAAGGCACACCCTTCAGTAGGGATTCCTATAGACGAAGTGGATGTACTTTCAGGATTGTAACCCAAAACTGTACCAACTAGCATTGAAGTGTTGGTTGAACTTGTGCTACTAATAGGTATACTAATTGTTGGGATTGAGGTAGATGCCAAATTAGAAGTATTGCTACCTCCATAAACTGTTTGATGTTGCAACGATGTATTCCCTTGTGCTCCTGATGAAGCCATAGGGTCACTTGTTGAATTTTGCTTGTTATTCAAACTTTCAAAAAGGGGTTTGATATCACCCAGTGACTCACGGATAGTAAGTACAACTGGTTCTGAAAGACTCAACAAAGGTGGAATTACATGAGCATCTGTATGATTTGTAAATGTTTCAATTTCAACTAGAGTAAGATCATCAACTATGTCTGTATTTAGTTCGTGATATGATAATGAATGTTCAAGGTTTGTTTGATGTGTTTCTTCTCGAGTAATATTAATTGAGTTTAAAATAAGTTTTGTTTCCAAGTCACTAGGATGTGGTTTTTGTATCTGTCTCTGCAATGTAGCAGGGCCTTCTCTTTATGGTGACTCACCTCGCTGCCACAGTGACTGGCGGATCGGGAGAGTAGCCACTTCTAAGAAGTTGATGAAAGGATGTGTTTAAAATGATATTCTTAATCAAACAATCCTAAGGCAGTCTAAACTCAACAAAAATAAAAGTGTCCACATAGTAAAAAGTCCTAGAGATTTAAAGCAAGCAAACTTACTTTGCCAAAGATCTGAGGCTCAGTGAAAAGATGGATTGGAGGGCCTTCCATAACTAGTAGTTGTTGAGGGAATTCAAGTCCTCATACAATTGCTAGAAGCGAAGGTGTGAGAAACAGTTACAATAAACTTTAATCGCCAGGGGTACGAGCATTGGTTCCTAACCAATCGCCCTCCCAAGGAGTAAAATTTCCAAAGTCTGTTTCAGGTACTGCAAGATTTCCCCACTTACAACAGCCTATGTGATATCCTAGGAAAAGGCACTAAAGTTACCACTTCACAATTCACAGTCGGGCGGAACAGTTGTAAGTTAGGGACAATTCTCATAACCAGGCACTCTAGAAAAGTGATGTCACCCCAAGGACTTGTCACTTCACATAGAATTCCTTGATGAGCTCATGTCCCACTAAACAAGCAAGAGGGGGGAACCACTCTTTACTTATCCATATTGACCTCGTGCTTAATGCATGTTTTAGAAGTGCTTTCTCGACAGGCGTTTCATGCTACTAATGGATTTCCTCTCTTTAATCAATGCTAGTTTCAAAGTTTTGCAGCCCAGGAGTGTTAACTCTCCAAACCTAATCCAGGGCACTAACCTAAACTTGTTGGTGATATGAAAATCAAAAGTTTGTCAATTTTAGATTAAGCGCCAATTTTAAGGGTAGTTTGCTTAGTTTCAGGAGTGGAAGTGAAACTGGTGGTGTTTTGACTTGAAAAATATGAACCAAACAAGGCAATATGATCACTATTCTACCTTTCAATTTCGATGAATATTCTAAATTAAGGAAGAGTTAGAGGTTCATGAGTTTCTTTCAGACATGCAAAGTTTTTGGTAGATTTTGTATGTTCATGCATATTTTTTCTGAAATATGGATAATAATTGATGTTAAAGACCAATGTAACCCAAACAGATATATCAAGGGAAACTGAATCTAATTCTATTACATGGGGGATACCTGTTTCTCATTCACAAGATCAGACGAAGGCCCAAGTGAAGAGGATACGCAGAGCCCTTTGGAATGCTTATGGATTAAATTCTAAACTGTTACACATGAGATCCACTTTCTCATTCACAAGATTTCCATAAGGCCCAAGTGAAGAGGATACGGTGGCTCGAAAAACTGTATGCAAAAATTAAATCTACTCTATTACAGGTGAGATCCACTTTCTCATTCACAAGGTCGCCATAAGGTGTGAGTGAAGAGGGTACAGTGGCTCAATATAAGATGCTTTGAAAAAAACAACTCCTAAACTATTAAAAGTGAGATACACTTTCTCATTCACAAGATCATCATAATATGTGAGTGAAGAGGATACGGTGCCTCATACACAATATATCTCAAGGAAACTGAACTCTAAAGGTGCAACTCTCTATAATTGTGTATGAAAATCTTGAAAATATTCTAACTTCAAAACAAAATGTAACTAATTAAATTTTATTTCTGTTTTTTGGAAAGAAATTACTCTCAAATTATCTCAACATGTGATGTTCAAAGTGTGTTCTTCAAATGAAAATATGTGTGGAAGGTTCTTTCAAATGTGTATGGTTCTTCTAAAGGTGCATGGTTCTTCCAAATGTATATGGTTATTCTTTGGTTTAAAGTTTCCAATCAGCATGTGGAGGATATCTCAACATTTAAATGTCTTTAAGTAGTTTTGAAACAATTCTTTTAATGTGTTGGAAGATTTGCAGCCATGTAAAAAGACATTAATGTAGGTTAAGATCAGTCCCTAAACAAGTAAAAACAGGGATCCATCATCACATGTGGTTGTAAGCAAATAGATCTACTACCAATTGAAAGAAAGATTGAAAATTGATTACAATTTGGAGCAATTTTAAAGGTGTTTAGAAGTGAATTACAATTGTAAATATCTTGATCCAAATGGTATGAAACTTTCCTAACTTTTCAAGAGGAGTAGAAGGTTGATCTCAAGCTGCAAATAAGGCTTTAAACAAGTGTGTAAATGTAATACAAATTAGGTCTCCAAACATATCCAATAGTTAAAGAGATCTCCACCAACTAGTGTAAGATGGCAAGCTTGAATTAATATGTTTGGAAGCTGTGTAAACTTTGCAAAGATGTAAAGGAGATTCAAATGAAAGTAAAGATCAGTCCTATGTATGCCAAAGCAGGGATCTATGAGCTAAGATGTTCTCAAGCCATAAGATCTATTACAACTTGAAGAAAAAATTGAAAAGAGAAAGCAAATTTGGAACAATTTTTAAAGTTTTTGGAAGGTCATTCCAATGAGAGATATCTTTGATCCACACAATGAAAAACTTTTCAAAGGTTCTAAAAAAGGAGTAATACACAAAGTATAATCAACAAAATGATCTTAAGCTAAAGAGAAAATGCAAAGATGTAGTAGATCCATCACAACTTGAAAAAGAAATTGAAATTTGGAGCAGATTTTAAAGTGAATGGAAGATGATTCCAAAGGTAAAGATCTAGATCCAAATAATGAAAAGCATATCAACACTTATCAAAGGAGTGATAGACTGATCATAAGCAGCAAAAGAAGCTTCTAAACAGGTCTGCAAACACACATATCAAGCCTTCAAAACAGATCCAAAACAGGGATCTCACAAACTAGTTAATGAGCTGCAAATTGAAAACTAAGAGATGTAGATCTTTAAACCAAGAAACATAAGGAAAGGAGGGACTAAAAGTGGGTAAAGGAGGTTGGATCTTCAACCTAGGAGGTCCCTCATTTAAGCCATACACTCATACCATCTAAAAGGAGCAAAGGTGATGGGGATTGAGGTCTCCAAAAAAAAAATTAGGCCTCGTCGCAATCTGCTAGTAGGTACAGTGCGACGTTGCAGTTAGCTATTGTGGACAGTGCGACGACCCTTCAATGCACAAAAACTGAGATCTATGATGCAATTTTGAAGAATTTGCTGCATGGAAGGTGTGAGGAGGCCGGTTTGAAGCTTCTCTTGCTGGATCTAAGTATCTTTAAGTGATCTTTAAACTAAAAATTAGTAGATCTGAAGGATAAAAATCACCAAAAATGAAGAAAAATCATGAAATATCAAGAAATTTCAAGCCATGGAGTCACCAGTCTAATAATAGATGAAGTGGTTTTCTTGTAGGGAGTTAGATTTGCACATTATCAATCTATTTTACTAAGAAGTGGTGATCTTCTATGTCAACAAATGAATATGATTATCATAAGTTCTTCATAAGATCTACATTCATTCATCAAACAAGATAAGCAAAGCTAAGATCTAATGCCATTTGAAAAGTTAAATCATACAAGATAAGCAACATTCAAACATTCAAATGGAACAAACTTGAATCATTTCATATTAAAACAACGAAGAGGTACATCCTTACCATGGATCTTGGTGTGAATCCCTCCTTCATTTTTAGGAGTTTTTGTTCCTTCACCCTTGGTTTTGAAGAAATTGAACTTTTTCTCCTCCTTCAGAATCTCTCCAGCATGCCTTTGCTCTTCCCTTCTCCCCTTACAATGCCCCAAATTCCTTTCTTATATAGCATTGGGAATTTTTCTCTCAAGTTTCTCTTTTCAGTATGGGATTGCTCCTTTTCATTATTTTAGATCATTTTCACTCAAAAACCCACTTTTCCATAGTTTTTAGGATTTTTTGCACAGCTTAGCATACTTCAAGTACAATTAATGCACTTTAATGCATTCATCTTCACTTTTTGATTGGTGTAGCTTAGTTTTGGACCTTTTATGAGCGATTCAATCACTGAACTTGATCTCTTTTAGGTTTTTACTTTCTTCACCTAATCCTTCCATTTATGGGAGAAGTGATTAGATCAGAGAGGATTTGTCTCTGAATGTACTTGTGTTCTATCTTCATGTTGCGGGCGCATAGTAAAAATGTGCTTCTTCTGTCACATGACTAAGGGTGTTAATTTGATTGTTAACATTGCAACTCTGCAATAATTCCGTAAACCCTAACCCTACTGCAGGGATTGCAACATAAACCAACAACAATTGATAAACCCTAACAAATTCACATTAACCCTAACCCTACTGCACGGATTGCAACACAAAACAACAACAAAATAAATTCATAAACCCTAAAAAATTCATAAATCCTACTGCAACATAAACCATACTACTCATATTTACAATTATGCCATGTAAACTATTATCAATTATTCAGCCCATAGAACCTTCATGCAAAATACAATTGCACCATTTCAACATAACTCTGTAAATAAACAACAATTCTGCATGACAAGTTCGCATAACAAGTTTGCACAATAATTTTGCATAAAAACAATTATGGAACGTAAAGCATCCTCTTCTAAACAGAGCATTTCGTAGGGTGTTACAACTTAAATGAAAAACCAAAACACAACGCAAAACTTTTAAAATTGAAGCCCCAGGATCGAATCCTCTAGGCTAAAAAACAATGCAACCATTACTTAAAGCAGATGAATATGCCACAGTGTGGGAGTATTTCCCAAATCTCCGCAACCACAAAACATTGAAAGCAAATTACATTCCTAACCAAGTTAGGGCACTGCCCAGATTAATACACACAATATTTATCAAACCATTAAAATAAATCTAGCAGAAATTTTTGCAGAAATCTTTGGCAACAATTTTTTAACTCCATAATAAGCATAAACCCATACTGCAGGGATTGCAACACAAACCCTACTATAGGGAGTGCAACAATTCATAAACCCTAACAAATTCACCTTAACCAAAACACTAACAAAATTCACAAACCCTAACCAACAACAATTCATAAACCCTAACAAATTCACCTTAACCCTAACCCTACTGCACGGATCGACAACACAAACCAACAACAAAATAAATTCATAAACCCTACTGCAACATAAACAAATTCATTATTCATTATTCACCATTCATAATTCATTATTTAGTATTAACAGGAGCACAATTCCAGCATAATAAGGAGCACATTCATTATTCACCAAACAGTTCAAACGTAAACCCACCAAAATAGTTCAAATGTAAAACCACAGAGGCATGTTGCGGCGAATGCAATTCACCACTGCCGCAAATGCGAAATGCAATTCACCAATTCACCACCGGCGCAAATGCTATATAAAAAATGTAATGCGAAATGTAGTTCACCACTGCCGCAAATGCAACATAAACCACAAACAGTTCAAACTTAAACCCAGAAAATGCTGCAGCAACGAATGCAAGTCATAGATAGTACCCAAAAATGCACCAATTCACCAATTCACCACCTATAAATGAAACATTAAACCAGTATCCAGCAAGAAATGCAAGATTTAACCTACAAATGCAGCAGAAAAGGTCCACCCAATCCCCAGCAGGTTGAGAGTGTTGAAAAACACTTTTGCAAGTATGGCTGGTAGGAATCCTACCAATGAGCCACCGCCATGCCACCGAATGAACCCACGAAGAAACTCGAGCAGGAAGGGACCATCACCACCGAACGAACTGAACGAATGCGAGCAGGAAGCTGCCATCGCCACCATTGAACCCACTAGAGCAGGAACCCACCAACTCCACCACCGAACAGACGGAAACCTCCAACAGGGTCTACTGCAGATGAGCTCATGGGCCTATGGTGCGTCGCGGGCATGGGGCAACCGTCCATGTCGGGAGAACCAGTGGACAAAACCAGGTGCAACAGTGAACGCCATCTGAACGGGAGTAAGGCACCTTCCATCCGCAACAGCATAGAACAACAACAAGATACAACCAGAACCGGAGCAGCAGTGCGGCAGAACACAAAGCGATGTGAACAGGTAATGGGGTGGCGGAGCGACCACAGACCGGGCCCGAGCAAGAAAACATGGGAGGAAAGAGTGTCCACGGGAAAAGTGCCAGGTGACCTTGAAAAAATGTGCCTAAAAGGCCGCTTTAAAGCACCCACCCACCACGATAGGTGGCACTGCCACTTGTGCCCGGTCACACCATGTGCCTAGGTTCCCACGTGGCATGGGGAGTGGAGCCAACTGGGGTGTCCAACAACTGGCATCCCTCCCCTAGCATGATAGTAAGTCGAGATTCAGTTGAAGACAAATCCAAGCAGGATTTTCTTCCTGACACATATCTTATGTAATTATGATTGGCATAGGTTTCAATAGTCTATGTAAACCATGTATGTAAAGTTAGGATTCCAAACATTGACCATGAATATGGTGGTGGGGTACTTTCTATTGAAGAGTTTCAATGTTTGCTTTATTTTATATTTCAAAAATTTATCGGATTTCGAAAAAAATTATTGGAAAATCTAAAACTTATAATAAATAGACTACTCTGTTTTCATATATTGTTAAACAAATTGTTTAACTGACAATTTAAATTATTCCGTTAGTTTTAAAATATAATTAGTTTAAAATGAAACAATTTAGATAACTTTAAAATATAGCAATTAGTTTGAAATTGGAATATGTGATCGAAGCAAAATTTTGATCAGAATTTGGAAAAAAAATGGCCTGTTATCTCACACCTGGTATCTGTAGCATATATGGTCAAGTCTATATGGTATCTGTAGCATATATGGTCCTTTACTAGATACAATATTTTCTTCAGCGATTAATGGGATTCTTTCTTGGGATTAACAAATAGAGGGTGGATAAATTCAGTTCCAGTTTTAGTGTTTTTAATTTTTATTGTTAGAATTGTAATTTTGATTGTAGCCATGGATTCAGTACTCTATTACCCTTAGGTAAATTTTATTGTTTTTCTCAAAATCCAGTAATGAAGAGTATTGAAATTACAATTTTGGTTGCTAGAATTATAATTTTGAATCCAGGATGGATTCAACACCCTACTACCCCTGGGAAAACCTCAATTATTAAATTCCAGCACCCTCAAAGTGTGATTTCAACAATTTAAACCAGATTTTAGCCAAAAATATTACCAGATTCTGGATGCAGTTTAGTGCAACAACTGACAACTACTAAACCCTATTTAAGACAAACGCCGAATTAGAATTTGCATAACGTGCAGAGCTATGATTTATAAATGAATGCATATCTGGGCCAGTAAGTTACCTGAAAGTGTTATTTTAACGGACACGGAAAGCGCCATAATAAGAATACTTACGACCGATAGACTGTCACTGACACTGATCCTGATCTATCGGTTTCTCTGTTGCCCTAGAAATCCGCATCTTATGTCGAGATTAGCAATTGCAGAAATTTTGGACATTGTATAAAAAAACCATTCTAGAATTCCGAAGTTTGTCCATCGTTTTCTAGAATGCCTAAAGCTGATAAATATGCAGGGCCGAGATCGAGAATGACCTGTGTGGGGTCTGTGAGTAAGGTAGTAGACTATTGGTAGAGGTCCAGATTGTTGAAGGTGCTGCATCATAAAAGCAAAGGAATGAGAAGGTACAACTGATATTTTTTTATTGTCGGCGCATCATCGCCATTGCCATTGATGGCAAAGCACCGACAGTGAGAAATTCACAATAATTATGTTTTTACGTATATCCTTAGATGCCAAATCCAATGCATGTCGGATTACAGGTTGAGGATTTACAGCTATAGAGTTTGGTATTAAATGTTGAGAGATTTTGATTTATATTAAAAGAAAAGTAATAGCTTATAAATTTCAATGAGATATTGATCATTGATTGCTGCATGTTAATATTGGGATTTTAGTTGACTCATTATGTTATTAAAGGAAAACCTTGTCACTTTGAATAATTGTGGCGGTTTTTAGAGGGCAGAGTTACACTCCGAAATTCCTTTCCTTCATGTATTTTTTGGAAAACGGTTATTAACTAATGATAAGTACTTTGTTTTACTCTTAAATTAAGAGAAAAAAAATTAATGTATCATAACTTAACAATAAATTACACTTGAGTTTGTTAATTTGTTTATAACTTTACTTTTATAGTTTGAAGGTAATATGATGTTTTATCTAATTTATAGTTCTTGATTGATCTACTTCTTAATCAATTTTAAATACTTTTTGTTGCTTCTTCTCATTGACCTTGATTTTGAGAAACCATTCTTTGATAACTTTTCAATGGGTGTTTTTAATCTCTCGAAAGGGAGAGATAAACAAGGGCATTCATATAGAGATAGAGATCTAAAGAGACTACCTTTGGTACCCATGGTTTGAACCTAGAGAACTATTCACTCTCAAAATTTGGCACTACTCAGATTTGTATCTCCAGTGCAATGATGGGTTCATTTAGCCTGGGTACACTAAATTTCAATTACTTAGCAGCTTGAGGATCCCTCTCGCCCTCCCATCAACATTGCATTGTAATATTCCACCAAAATCCTAATCCTCTGAAGATCGGTTTTTCTTCCCCGCTTCTTGTTGTCCCATTGCAGTTTGTGCTTTTCTTTTTTGGGGAGGTTGTGAACTCCTAGTTTGAGGTGTTTTACCTTGTTCAAGGCTTCCTTCAGTAACTGGATCTACTTAGGTGGGATGGTGTTGTAGGATTTTCTGGATCATGCATCTTTGGTGGGATGGTGTTGTAGGATTTTCTGGAGCATGCATCTTCCATACCTAGGATATCCAGTTTGCCAAGCTCTAATTCGATCATCTCCTCATCCATAATAATTTCAGGTCCTTGAGTACTCCCTTGCATTTGTGGCACTTTCATCAGAATCCCATGCTCCTCCATCATGGGTCCTTTGTTGGGAATGGGATTTTATTTGAAGTTTTCAGACAACTTAGGGGTTTCATTTTGGATTTGATGAGTGGTCATTTGGGTGAGAACTGGGTCATCTGCATGCTTTTCCTCCGCTACAGGGTTTTCCGGTTGGCCTTCAAGAATAGTAAAGCTGTTGCTAGTAGTTGGGTCATTTTATTTCTTTTCCTCTGTGGGTGCTTTGCGATGATGTCTTCTTTTTTTTCCGTACTTTTAGAAACCCTCTTCATCCTTATTAGCTTCTGGTGGGTTGTTGTTGTTAAGATGACAGTCACGATACAGGTGCCCGTGTTCATGGCATTCTCTGCACCTAAATGGTACATGCTCATAATCTAATGGTTGTACCCATTCAGAATCTTCATGATTGAGGTAGATCGAGTCGGGAAGAGACTTGGCTATGTGCATGTAAACGCATATATGGGCATATGAGGTGTACTTACTGTTTATGGTTTTCTCTGCTGCTCTGACATATGTACCAAGGGTGTTTCCAATTTACTTGAGCATGTCTTCATCCCAGTACTTTTGGGGAAGTGAGTACATGCGTATCCAAACCAAAGCCCAAGTGAATTCCTCTCTATCGGGGTTGAATATTTCCATCCAGTGTCGAAGGTACAATCCGGCTGAACTAAAGAAGTAAGGGCCTCCATCCTCAACTCTTGATTTATCTTCAAGCTGACCTGGAAGATGATGGTGAAGAACCCCTTGGATCCAAGCTACAGATCAAAGTGAGCTTTGGGTTTCCATTTGGCCATTATCCAACCACGAAAGGCTTTCTCTTTTGGCCAAAAACCGATGAACTTGCCAACTAGGGCATGATCTTTGAGTTTCTGTGCACGAGCATTGATGCGTTCCGCTCAGAGCATGAGCTGTGGTCTTTCCTTAGCTTTTGTGATGCATGTGGCCGTTCCAGTTGTCGGGCTGGAGACCAAGGTGTTTTTTTGAGCGCTCATAGTTTCAGGGTACGACAGAGGGACTTCGGCCGTTTCGATTTGTACTGAAGAAGCTGGATTGGAAGAAGAGGGTGCCGTACTAGAGGGGCCCTTGTCCCCTCCTGGTGGGTTGGCCATAGGTTGTACCAAAGGTGCAGGCAAAAGGGAGAACAGGGAGAGGAAAAGGGGTGAATCCAACAAGAGCTGGTCAGAACCCTAGGAATGGTATGCGAGAGGCAGAGAGCTCCGATCGCTTTTGGATCTACCATATGGCTCTTTCCACCATTTGTACTTACCCCACAACCTGCAAAATTATCATGTTGATTGATTTGTAGTTATCATATTTTCAAGATATTAAATACAATTTTTATTGGTCACAATTAATTTTTATATATTAAATAATGTGTTGAAATGTCCGTGTACATGCATTGAATGTTATTAGAGAATATTATTGCATGCTAGTGTAAATCAACCTATCAATCTAGATATAACAAAAATTTGTGTGAACTCTCAAAATTTTCCTTTTAGTGTTAATTTTTTTTTCCTCAAGATTGGTTTTGATAAGAAGTTTCTAATATCTATTGGAATTGATAGTCAAATATTTATAGCAATGAACACTCTAGAACAACTTAAATTCAAATATGTACATACATGTGGAAAAAACAAATCCTTAAAGTAAAGGTAATGTTCATTTATGTATATGGGTCATGTTTATTTATGTATATGATTTACCCTTAAACTAGAGATATAAATATGCGTGCAATTTCACACATAAATTGATAGATTATGAGACATGTATTGTAAATTACTTCCTTGGGATGGATGTTAGAATAGATTAAAAAAAATTAGAACATATATTTAAAAATAAATGATTGCAATTTACTTAGTACATAGGTTTGTGAATCCATCTATATATACCTTGAAAATATCTTCACTTTTCATTTTATAGAACCTTTACAAAGTTCACTTGATTTTTAATTGTGTGATACTACATGCACACTAGTTATTGTATAATCTTTAAATATGTAATGGCACACACCTCCTTTTAAAATGTACTAAGGATAGTTAACATAATTAAACATAGTTAAAATTCAAAGCACAATTAACATAATTAAGAAGTTCATTTAATGTAGAGTAGTAAATTTTATTATTTTATATTTTAGAAAGTATGAATTTGTATTGTCATGTATGTTCATAAATTATTAGGTTAAAAGTCTCTTTAATTGTTATCACACTATCTTAAAGTGAAAGTGCACATGTATTAAATAAATATGCTTGTCTTTATTTTGAATTGTGTTTTAAAAAATCATGTATCATATTTAGTTATTATTTAACTTGTATATGTACATAATAGATATACTTTAAATTGGATGGATTATTTTTTATAAATGATCAAGTTCATTCTGACTCCACTAAGCAAAGAAAGTCGTTAAAAAATCAACCACAAAAACTTAATCCAACCAACATAATTTTTCCACAGGAGGGCACACAATAATTTGTTAGTATAAGGTAGGATTGTTGGGTTAGGCATCCAAATAATTCCCATCAATCATTTCTCATATGAAACATAGTTGTTGTGTACTAAGGATCCTTTAAAAACCCTTCATCATCAAGTGGAAAATAATTCCCAGGAAAGAGACAACGTGCTAGACGAGGTAAAACCTGAGGTAATGTGTTTATGTTCTCTCAAGGGGGGATACCCACCACCTATTTAAAAGAGGCGACACAATACTGTACGAGGGATAACTTCTTTCCCCCCACTTGGAGAAGCTTCTTAGTGGCCAAAACATAGGATATATACCCTATAGGTTACTATTGTGGGATGCTAACAGTACCTGGATTTAAGTTTGTTGGCCACTGGTACTTCTCCCAGTTTCCATCATTATAATTGGTCATTTGTTACCTTTGTGGGGTGACATCTCTGACGGGTCACAACCGTCGAAAACGAGAGCCTTTGGAAGGCCTAGTTACACTTTGAATGGAAGGATGCTAGGTCATAGGGACCTATTTACATTTTATTTTCTAGATAAATTATATGATAAATTTTTGAAATATGAGTATATGTACAAATGGACAAAAAATCCAAATCCAACAAGGCAAGAGATATGGAGGAAAGATGTTCATGGAAGCCATCTAGTCATAAGAACTCCTTCAACCATATTTAAATACCCTAAACTTTCATACATTTGCTTGTGATGTTTGAATGCATTTGAAATAGTCATTGGTGAGACCATAGTCTTTGAATGCATCTTACTTTGATTCTATTTTTTTCTTATATCGAACAAAATTCGCTTATTTGGTTAGAGTTGAACTTTAAAAAATTTACATGAAACATGAAGTTTGAATGCATTTGAAATAACCATAGGTGAGACCAAAGTATTTTAATGCTTCTTACTTAGATTTTTTTTTCTTATATCGAACAAAATTCTCTTATTTGGTCAGAGTTGAACTTTCAAAAATTTAATTTGCTTGTGATGTTTGAATGCATTTGAAATAGTCATGGTTGAGACCATAGTCTTTAAATGCTTCTTACTTTGATTCTTTTTTTTTCTTATATCAAATAAAATTCCCTTATTTGGTTAGAGTTGAACTTTCAAAAATTTATATGAAACATGATGTTTAAATGCATTTGAAATAGTCATGGGTGAGACCATAGTCTTTTAATGCTTCTTACCTCAATGTTTTTTTCTTATATCGAACAAAATTCCCTTATTTGGTAAAATTTGAACTTTCAAAAATATAATTTGCTTCTGATGTTTGAATGCATTTGAAATAGTCATTGGTGATACCATAGTCTTTGAATGCTTCTGCTAAGATGAGACCTTTTGTTTTGGATATTTCATCCTAACAAATCTCTCGAAGGAGGGTTTAATACACCCTCGATCGATCTCTATAGCTCGATTGAGGGTTTTTCAAACCCTCAATCAAGGTTATTAAAAAATATCAATCGAGAGATTAATAATAGCTCAATCGAGATCATTTTTCAACATTTTCGTGCCTTTTGCTTTCCAAAAAGTGTTACCCATCTTCATGGGAACACCCGCAAAAGACGTTACTTTTCGATATTGGACCTTACACACTATTTAAAGATGATTGGTTTGGATTAGAGGGGATATTAGAGGAATATTTCCATAAGGAAGAGAGTGCGGTTATGGGAGAGACCATGTACATGAGAGGTTTTTCCAAATTGGGAACATGTGAGGGTTACCATGTACATGAGTGTCATGTCCCCAAATTTTTTCTATGGACCACTCCATTGGAATAGGGGATGCAATGGCCTAAGTAACTTGGTAAAATCGTGAAAAATTATCAAGGTGGTGACGTGGGTCAAACATTTATATAGTTTGATGTCCAAATTGTGAAATGATGCAACATTAGACAAAATTTGACAAGGAGGGTGCATGAGGAGGTTGAATTAGGCCCCACATGAGTTGTAATTCCCCCAAATTCAAACTCTATGGTGGAAGAAGACATCATGAAGGCATAAATTTGAATTTGTAACTCCCAAGAAGTTTCATGAAGAGGCAACTCATTAGTTGTAACTCCTTAGGCTAAAAATAGCAAATCTATGACAATCTATAACATCTATGGCAATCGTATGACAACTTATGACAAGAATCAGGTCCTATGATAGCTTATGACAACTTATGGAATCCTATGACATGTTTCAGGTCCTAAATTTAGCCAAGGAGGGCATTAGATGAGAGAGTGGGCCCACATGATATGGTAACTTCCCCAAAATCAAGCTAAGCCTCTCTAATTCGAATGACCACGGATGAAGGTATTAGTTGGTAAAATAACATTAGAGAGGAAGTAAATGAGTGCCAAGGTATCATTCTCTCATGAAAATATCATTAATTAATATTTTATTAATATTTTGTGAGAGAGTTCTAGAATGAAGGGGAAAGGGTTCAATGGAGTCTATAAAAAGGATGCAGGACTCTTTGGAAAGAGATTTTGGACATGTTGATTTTGAATAGGAATGTATTATGGATTTCATGGATTGGGAGATGATCCCCTTTCTATCTTGGGATATGTGCCACTTTCAATTGTGAACTAGTTTCGGTGATGAAATATTTCACCCTAGCCAGTAGAGAGGAGGAGATCACCCTGATCTCTTCACTGAGCTTCATTATAGTTGATTATTGAGAGGAGGAGTCACCTTCATATTTATCTATAGAGAATATTTCATATATTTACGTTCATCCTTAGTGGTGGGGTCAAATCCTTGATGGTGTGTTCAAGTTTCAGTCAGTAGAAGTGTGGATTGTGGTGTTTCCAGGACTGCAGTGTTTATAGTGGTTTCTGCTTGAGGAGGGAACACTTATGGATATCCAAAATTCATGAAGACTGTTTGAATGGATGAGTGTCACTACTATTTTATGGAGGGCGCATTGGAGGATTCATATCTCTAATTTGGATTTGAAATATTTCTTATGGAGTGCGCAATAGTGGAAGGAAATCACTCATTTGTAGCATTAATTCCTCCTCCTTTCTCTATGGTTATGTAGCATCCATTTCTACTCTCTGAATAGAATATATTTCTCTATATTTTGATCTTCTATAGAATACATTGATGTACTCTCAACAAATTTCCCACTCATAATAAAAATCACAATGTTTTCCTCTTATGTTGTACAATGTTTCAATCTGGGTTGATCTATGAGTAAATATGTTTTTGTATGGTTGTGTAAAATTGGTGTATGGGTATGAAACATTCATATGAGCCTATGATATCTATTATTAAACTATTTGTCTTGCATTAAGTGTATTTGGAATATTTTAGTGTCCATTTTGGAGTTTTACAGTTGTGTATGTTTATAATATTGCACTAGGGTTTTGGGGGCCAAAAGTTAGTTTATGGTTCGACCATTTATGAGTTTTTTGGGGTTCTAAAACCTATTCTAATGTGTCAGGATCATCATTTACAACAGTAAACACTTTTTATTTCATCCAAAAAGTTTATGTATGCCCAATTTATGATCATTTTACTAGTCGGTCAACCTATACAATTATGCTAATGCACCCTTAGTTATAAATGTCTATATAAAGTGTTCAAATCTTCCATAAAATTCCTATGAATTTTGTGAGTGGTTACATTGGGAGTGTTTGGTTCCATTTGAATCTTCTTGGTTCATATTCAATTCTATTAGGAGGTGTTTGGGATGAGTTGGAAGTCTTGTGTTCCATGTGGTCAAATTTGAACTAATGCTCCTAGTTTCGAATCCAGTGATTCTCTGGGGTTGCATTGGGGTTGATAGCTCTGAGTATTGGACTAGGGATATGATTGAATACATTACATTGGCTTGAAAGCATACATTTTTTGTTGCACCATATTATTCATATTTCGGTAAACATAATAAAGCCACTGTTTGGGAAAAATTAGGGATCCATTTACCCTCTATTGGAAAGTTGGAGTTAATGTGCCTAAATTTTAATTGTGTACATTACAGTTATATTAGAGCATGTTCTTCGACAACTGTGGGAACTAAACAAATTTTGAATAAGGTTTGAAAACATGTATGTACCCAGTGATGACATGTTGGAACCGAATGCATGGGAATTTGAGGAGAGCTTAACATGGGAAGAATAATTTTTTGACTATGGTTTCAATTCTTTGGTGGATGGCAATGAAAGAGATGAAACAATATTGGAGGGAGGTTGGAATAATCCAAATGAGTTGGATGATTCCTTTTGTAACAAAATCTACAATGTTGAAGATGAAATTTCTTCAATGTCTATTCTTGTAGAGGGTAGAATGTTACCCCATTTTCCTCATGTCTCGACCATTGAGGAGGAGAAACTTGAACGGGAAAAGTCAAGGAAGGACCATGAGAATATGCCAAATAAATCTGACTAGGCATATTGAGAGATGGAACATAATTTGCAGCAGTTCAAATCCTTTCTACGAGAATACTTGACATCAACAATTATGGCAAGGATGTTTGGTACTTCTACAAAGAGAGAAACCAAGGGTTCCTCATATAATATTGGTTTAGGAAGAAATGAATCCATGTTAATTGTTCAGCGTACATCTGAAAATGAGGATGGTAGTGGAGAAACATCTCTTGCATCAAATTTAGAGGAAGAACAAAATTCAACCTTCCATTCCCCATTAGAGATTCACCATGAAGCTAATCTCAACTACACAAAGGATGGAAATATAACACCAAGGTATGTTATCAATTTTTATTTTTCCATTAATCCCATTTCCTTGCACCATCATGAGATAGAAGTCAATCCATGTGAGAAGGATGAAATTGTAGAGATTTCTAACTTTGACATTCTAGAATTGGAAGTTAAAAAGGGAGAATGTGTTGTGGATTCATGCCACAAGAATTCTGATTTTTTATATCAACCATTAGAAAATGTGAATTAGACACAAGACTTGGGAAATGAGTGGTTACAAAGAGCTATGAAGGCAAGTTTGTTGGAAGCTCAAATAAGGTAGCAAAAATAAATCCATCTTCAATCATTATCCTTTCCAATGGAACAATATGCAGAAGTTGAGCATGTCAGGGAGAAGGTTGGCAGCACTATTGGGTTGGTGGAGGGACCACTTGTGATGGTTCCACAAGAGGATAATTCAAATTTGTAGGTACTTGAGGAGAGAGTTGACATGGAGAATGTTGACCAAGTACTTGTTTTACATCAGGAGGATCATGAGATGTGTCTATGGGAGAGATACTTATTCATGGAGGAGGTAGATGTGTACACTTTTTATGGAACAACCAACAGAGGAGTATGCGCATACCTGGATTGGGTGGATAGGCCCATAACAAAAATGGAGACACAAGGGAGGTCGATTCCAACTTGCATCAGTAGAGGGTTGTTTGGAACACTAGTTCCTTTCCAGTATTGTGAGTAGAAACAGAGGCATCTAGGGTTGTTTTCTGATGCCTTCATCATTCATGGAAGGATATGGGAGTTTATCCTAAGTCAGTTGGATGGGATAGGTGACAGTGATGTGAGCCATCGGACCAGTGTTCATGGTGCACAAGAGGAGCTTCATTTTCTATTCGAGAGGCTCATAGAGGTTCGAATGAGCATTGGGAGTGATGAACTTCCAATATGATGGTGGGATCCTGGCATCCTTCAGAGTGGTAGATTGATCCAAATGATAATATTGATATGAGAGGTGCAACATAGACAGTGGGATCCTAGTATTTCTTGGTTCAACAACTTAGCAACTGACACAAGAGGTAGATCCATCCATCTGTGTTAGGATCCTATCCATGTGGAGCAGTGGATTAGTTTCCTAGGTGGGAGACCTTATGATGGAGGGATACAGTGTTATCCTACTAGGTGGATTGGGAGACTAGAAGATGATCTTTGTGTTGAGACTATGCAGGGCAAAGGTGGATGCAGTAGACACTCTACATTTCCCAGGTTCATTTGGGACCCTAGGATCACTCTTGGACTCAGTTTTTTTAGCTGGGTTGTTGGTTGGATAATTTGGGAGATGGAGCTATCTCTAGAGGGGATGATTATGATCAGATTGGCGCAGTGGCAGTATGGTGTTCCCTTTTTGAGATTAGTTGGGGATCTTGGAGTTACAATGTTAGGCATATTTCTAGCAATAGGCCCAGAGGTGAGAGGTAGTCTTGGATTTCACAAGATGAGATTCTTAGTAGATCAATTGAGTGGGGATTTGATTGAGTGGTTGCAGTATAGATTTACTCTTCTTATTGGCATTAGTCAGGATTTTTCCTATGTTATAACCTTGAAGGACCATACTATAAGTAGAGTATACTACACCAAATTTCGATTGGTTTGGAACCATGACAATATTTTCAACCTTAATGTGGTTCATATTGTGGAATATAGAGTTGATGACCGGGTCCATTTGAAATTGCAGCCTTATGAACAGTCATCACTAAGGAAGGAGGAAAAAAAAATCAATGAGCATAAGTTGGGGAAAAAGAAGAATCTTTACTATTCCCATGTTTAAATTGCTTGAGGACAAGAAATCTTGGGTGGGGAGGACTGCCATGTCCCCACATTTTTGTTATGGACCACTCCACTTAACTAGGGGATGCAATGGCCTAAGCCACTTGGTAAAATCATGAAAAATTATCAAGGTGGTGATGTGGGTCAAATATTTCTATAGTTTGATGTCCAAATTGTGAAATGATGCAACATTAGGAAAAATTGGACAAGGAGGGTGCATAAGGAGGTTGAGTTGGGCCCCACATGAGTTGTAATCCCCCCAAATTAAAATTCTAAGGTGGAAGTAGACATCATGAAGGCATACATTCAAATTTGTAACTCCCAAGAATTTTCATGAAGAGGCATCTCATGAGTTGTAACTCCTCGGTCTAAAAATAGCAAATCTATGACATCTATGACAATATTATGACAAATTATGACAAGAATAAGGTCTTATGACAGCTTGTGAAAAATTATTACAGCCTATGACATGTTACAGGTCCTAAATTTAACCAAGGAGGGTGCTAGAGGAGAGAGTGGGAACACATGATAGTGTAACTTCCCCAAACTTAAGCTAAGCCTCTCTTATTCGAATGGCCAAGGAAGATGAAGGTATTATTTGGTCAAATAAAATTAGTGAAGAAGTAAATTAGTGCCAAGGTATCATTCGCTCATCAAAATATTATTAATTAATATTTCGTGAGAGAATTCTAGAATGAGGGGGAAAGGGCTCAATGGAATCTATAAAAGGGATGCAAGTCTCTTGGGAAATATCTTTTGGACATTTTGATTTTGAATAGGAAATATATTTTGGATTTCATGGATTTGGAGATGATCCCCTTTCTAGCTTGTGATATGTTCCCCTTTCAATTGTGAACTAGCTTTGGTGATGAAGGATTTCACCCTAGCTAGTAGAGATGAGGAGATCAGCCTGATCTCTTCACTGAGCTTAATTGTAGTTGATTATTGAGAGGAGAAGTAACATTCATATTTATCTATTTATCTATTTTATATTTTTATGTTCGCCTACAGTAGTGGGTTCGAATTCTTGATGGTGTGATAAAGTTCCAGTCAGTAGAAGTGTGGATTATGGTGTTTCCAAGAGTGCAATGTTTATGATGCTTTGTACTTGAGTAGGGCACACTTGTTGCTATCCAAAATTAATGAAGGATATTTGAATGGATAAGTATCACTTATATTTGATGGAGGGTGCAATGAAGGATTCATATCTCTAATTTTGGGTCAAAATCTCGCTTGTGGAGGGCGCAACAGTGGAAGGAAATCACTCATTTGGAGCAGTATTTATTCACCCTTTCCTTGTGGTTATGTAGCAGCCATTTCTACTATCTTTGTAGCATATATTTATCTGTATTTCAAGTTTTTGTAGTATCCATTGATGTACTCTCAGAAAATGTCCCACTCATAATAAAAATCACAATGTTTTCCTCTTATGTTGTATAATGTTTCAAGCCAGGTTTATCTATGAGTGAATGGTTAATCTATGAGTAATTCTATTTTTGCATGGTTGTGTAAACTTGGTGTATGGGTGTGAAAAAATCATATGATACTATGATATCTGCTACTAACCTATTTTTCTTGAATTAAGTGTATTTGGAAGCTTTTAGTGTCCATTTTTTGGCATTTTACAGTTGTGTATTTACAATATTGCACTGGGGTTTTGGGGGACGAAAGTCAGTTTTTGGTTCGACCATATATATGTGTTTTTGGGTTCTGAAACCTATTCCACTATGTCGTGAGTTTCATTTCCAGTAGTAAACACTTTTTATTTCATCTAAAAAGGTTTCTGTATCGCCAATTTATGATCATTTTACTAGTTGGTCAACCAACACAATGATGCTGACGCACCCTCAGTTATAAATGTTTGTGTAAAGTGTACAAATATTCCATGAAAGTACAAGTATTTTAGTGGTCATATTGGGATTGTTTGGTTCCATTTGAAATTGCTTGGGTCAGGTTCGAGTTTGTTAGGAGTTGTTTTGGAAGAGTTGGAAGTATCATGTTCCGTGTGGTCAAATTTGAACTAATGCTCCTAGTTTCGAATCTAGTGATTCTATGGGGTTGATAGATTTGAGTATTGGATCGGGGATCTGATTGAACACATTATAGTGGATTGAAAACATACATTGTGGGATGCACCATATTATTCATATTTCGGTAACCATAATGAATCCATTCTTTGGGAAAAATTCGGGATCAATTTATCCTCTATTAGAAAGTTGGAGTTAATGTGCCTAAATTTTAATTGGGTACATGACAATGAGGTTCATGGTGAACTCAATACCTGACAGGCCATGGGAATCAACCACAATATTTTTCTCTATGTTTGAGTGAGCCAGTGTACCCTCTAAGAGACCAAGGATCGCCCTTATAAAAAATAAGTTTTATATTTATAAACACACATTGTTGTTATGCGCATATGTAATATAGCCAATTAAATGATGAAATAAACCTTTAAAAAATGTTTATTCTATGTTGTTATGCACATTAGTTGTTTGTTTCATTTCTTGATTCTTATTTAGAATGATTATACACTTTAAAGAATAGAAATTGTTGTTAAAAAAAAAAAAAAACACGTTTCTGTTCATCATAAAAAGAAACCGAAATCTTAAAAATATCTTCTAACACTAAACATAAAAACATGTTGTTTAATCGTGGTAAGAGTGGTATACCCCTTTCTTAGTCTATCCTTCATTATTGGAGTTAGGATATAGCATGTCATGGAGAAGAGAACCCCCAAAATATATGGATATGAAGAGATTACCTTAACCCTCTAACTTATGTAGACAATAATCATGTTTCTTTCCTCCCTTTTCAGGATGTTAAAGGTCATGACTTTTGTTTTCCCTAGATTAACCTAAAGCTAATGAGGTTCCCAAAAAGAAGCTGATTTTCCAAGTTGTCTCTAGAGGACCCTCAATGAGTGTAACTTTAGGATAACTTCATATGAAAATAATATAATATCAATAGATACTCCAAAGATTAAGGGAGTGGTTGTTGTTGTTGTTGGAAGAACATGCAAACCCAAAAATCCTTTTTTGTTGGCCTGTAAGACAATTTACACAACCACATAAAAATTTGATGAAAATGTTTCGACCTGCAAGCCTAATTTGACATCTATGATAGTGGGGATGAAAATGCACCTCCACCTACTCATTTTCCTTGAGTTTCATAAGGAAAACCACTTCCTTGATGGGTCCATACAACATGTGAAGTAATTGGTGCTCTTACCATCAATCCCAAAGATTAGCGTTGAACACGTTCATAGTTTCAATGCACCTCTTCTCTTTTGGCTCAAGTGTCAAAAAATCATGATCCATTAACATTTGCAAAAGCTTAAGTTCATCCATATTGGGATGCAACTATGGATCAAGAATATCGTTCCTTAATGGTGAATAACACTTGGGATCTTGTACCTCTTCCAAAAGGAAGAAAAATTGTCATATGTAAATGAGTCTATAAAACTAAGTATGCCTTGGATGGAAGTGTTGAAAGACTCAAGGAAAATTGATTTTCCAAAGGATTTTTCCAAGTTGAAGGAATTGACTACAATGAAACCTTTTCCCTTGTCACCAAAATGAACTCCATCTGCCTTGTTCTTTTCCTTTCCATGAAATGGATGTTAAGTTTTCCTTCTTGCATGGGGATTTGCAGTAATAAATTTACATGGAATAAACTCTTGGCTATGTTCAAAATGACTCTATGCTTATCTTTCAACTTAAGAAAACTCTATATGGCCTTAAGTTGAAAGCTACTTGAGCTTGGTATGCAAAAACAAATAGATTTATCCATGACATTGGTTTTTCTAGATGCCATTCTGACCCCAATGTCTATACCAAGAAAGTAAAAAATCGTCTCATCATCCTTGTTCTCTATGTTGATTACCTTATTCTTACTGGTAGTGATCATAACATTTTAATCCATGTGGAATCCAACCTTAAGAAGAAATTTGAGATGATAGAGTTAGGACATTTGTACTATTTTCTTGGCCTCCAAGTCCTATAAACCAAAGAAATAATATTTCTTTCCAGTCTAAGAATAATGCTTGTGACCTTCTTCATTGCTTTCACATGGAAGATTGTAAACCATTCCCATCTTCCTTCCATTCTAGAGTCAAACTTTATTCCACTTGCATTTCACCCAAATTAGATGCCACCTTGTATCGTCAGCTAGTTGGTAGCGTCTTATACTTGAATTGCACTCATCCTGATATTATCTCTGTTGTTGGGTTTGATTCCAAATATATGTAAACACCCCATGACAGCCACTGGAAAGCAAAAAAAATGCTACTTCGGTATATACAGGCTACTATTCAGTTTGGGATTCATCAGATTTCATTGGGGATTCCTTTGTTGGTTGGTTTCATTGATTTATATTGGGCCAATGACCTTGATGATCATAAATCTATTGTAGGTTATGTTTCCATCCTTAACAAGATCTTGGTATTTCTTTAGCAGAAGTGGAGTATCAAGTCGCAATTAATGCAATTCAGGAAGCCTTGTGGCTTCGAAAAATCCTTTCATATTTTGGATTCGATCAATAACATCTCACTACCATTTGGTGTGATAATCAAATTTCCAGCAAGCTTTCCAAAAATCCAATTCAACATTAGTGCAACAAACACATTGAGGTACATATGCACTTCATCAAAAATATTGTTCATGATCATGTTCTTGAAGTGCTCTTTTTCCCTATAGAGGATCACATTGTATACATTTTCACGAAGTCTCTTACATAAGAGAAGTTCTCTAAACTTCCATTTATGCTATGAGTTCAAGAATTTGTCATTAAGGGAGGATAGGCTCTAACGCCTCCTTCCTTCTCCTATAGTGTCACTTTTGTAAATCCTGAACAATCCTATCCTAATTTTTTCTTAAGGGGAGATGTTAGGATATTAAGACACCTAGGAGTTAGTTAAGATCAACTTGGTATAATTTATATTTAGGTAAGTGTGTTTTTAGTCTGCATTTATACATATGTAATATGATAGTCACAATATGTTCTAAACATAGAGTAATTTGACGGTTCATCCTCACCTCAATATTAACGACCATTGATTTGTGGCTTAACACTCGATTGGGCCATGATCTCTATTTAAAGAGCATGGAGGGTTATTTGCTTGATGATCAATTGTGAGAAAATCATTGTAACATTTCTTTTCTTTTGCATAATATATTGCCTCGAGTAGCTATTTGGCTAGGGCTGTGGATTGTTTCCATCTTCAAGGGTTTTAACCACATAAAAATATCAGTGTGTTGATCTGTAATCTATTTGTGTGAGTGGTTTATGAAGGTGTTTGATCTTCAAGAAATATATCATGTTAGTTGAATAAGATATCTGGATATTGACTTCACCTCCTAACATTCTTCCATTTGAAGTCAATATATAGAAATTTCATTGCTTATATTTTCTAGTTGCATGCCATTGCCAATGTTGCATTCATCACATTTTTAGAAATTCCAAAGAAGTTTTGAACCATTCAAAATTCTCTATTGTGATAGGTAGCTTCGTAAGCATACCTACAATAATCTTATTAGTATCATTTTTCTCCATTAGGATCCTACCTTCTTCCACCACTTTCCTTAAGAAATGCTACTTAATATCAATATGCTTCATGTGATCATAAAATGTTGGATTCTTCACAAAGTGAAGAGCATTTTGACTGTCACAATGCAAAGTGATATTTCCTTGCATCATCTTTAAGTTATCCATTAATTTCTCTAACCAAATTACCTCTTTACTAGCCTCAATTACTACCATGTATTCTGCTTTAGTGATTGATAATACCATCACCGGATACAACTTAGATGTCCAGCTTACAACTCCACCAACAAGAGTGAAATCATATCATATAGTAGATTTTCATCCATCTCCGTCTCCACCAAAATCAAATTCTACAAATCCTTTAATTTGTAAATATGTCGGTGTAGAAAATAGAAGCATCTAAAGTTCCCCATAAATATTCGAGTATCCACTTCACAACATTCCAATCTTTCTTACCATGATTCCTCATGAACCTACTAACAACTCTCATTGCTTGGGTAATATTCGGTCTAGTTCACACCATGGTGAACATGAGGTTCCATATTGTTAATGAATGTGGTGCACGAGACATGTTTTTCTTCTCTACTTCTATGTTAAGACATTGTTCGGAAGACAACTTGAATTGTGTAGAAAGTGGGGTGCTAACTAATTTTACATTTTGCATATTGAAGCGTTACAAAATCATTTCTATATATGACTTTGAATTTAACCAGATCTTCCTACATGTTCTATCACTATGTATCTTCATCCCTAGAATTTTATTGGCTTCTCCTAAATCCTTCATTTCAAATTTTCTAGCCAACTAAGCCTTAAGATCAATGATTTTATTCATGTTAGAGCCTACAACCAGCATAACATCAACATAAAATAGCAAGATAATAAAATTTCAATCATTAAACCTCTTATAATATGCACAATGGTCATCTTCACTTCCACTGAAACCTTGGATCTTCATGAAGGTGTCAAATTTTATGTACCATATCATGTATGCATGTTTCAATCCATGTAAAGATTTCTTGAGTCTACAAGAATGTTAAGTAATTAATGTTACAGAAATGCTTCGAAATGGCAGATTTATTAAAACGATTATGGTTTGTGGAAAATCCCATCAAGAAAAGCTATTAAATATTCCTTACATTCTAAAAAATATTCCTTACATTCTAAGAAGAAGAGCTATTAAATAATCATCAACCCAATTTTAGATCAGATGTTACTTTAAGAACAAAACATAATTCAAACCTAATAAATACAAGAAAGCCCATATCCCTTATAGTAATTAGTTAAACTACCTCTAATAAAATTATGTAATTATCTACCCTTGATCACATAAAACTAAATACTACCTCATTAACAGTGACGCAAATATGATGTAATTATAGTGACATGGACATAGATCTCTAACATTCACATCATCTATATAAAAAAAATGTAAAGTGAGGTTTCAATCAAACATACAAATATCATCAGATTTTGGATAAGCTTCAATTTGTTGCCATATTGCCCATATTGAACAGAAAGTTGTGCTTCGGCCGGTGTTTTCAACGCTTGCTTCAGATATATCACGGATTCCCAGATGCTTCTGTGTGTGTCTCATGAGAAGCAACAGATGGTATCTACGACATTTATTGTCAACGACCATATCAATATCTTCAGCAATCAGTGGATCCTTTCCTGGGAGTAGGTAATAGAATGGAAAACATATATTGTATTGTATAAGAAAAACAATTACAGTAATTCCATTCCACGGCTTCGGGAAACGCAAATGCAAAGTAAAGAAATCAAGTTCCAGCTTTGGTGCTTTACCAATCATGCTGATGCAAGTGACAGAGATTGGATGTTCACGGCTCACTGCGTTGTACAGTTCTGTGATCTTATCCATACCTATGCATTATACAGCGGAGTGATTTTACATTATTTGTGATCATGTGGGTGGACGTACCAAACTTCATAGTCGCAAGATTGGAGTAAGAATTCATACCATATAGAAAAAATATGTAAAAAAAAATTAATTAGAATTAAAATAAGATTATATAGTACATATAAAATGATTTAAAATTTTAAAAGTAAAACTTAAAAATATGTGTACATGTTGTAAATTGGAGGTCACGAGTTCAAATCATACTCGGCTTTTGTCCCATGCTTATCGGGTGTGTGCGGCACCTAGGGATATAGTGGTAGCGGGATTGGATCCATGCACCAGTCCAGTGTCGAGTTGCCGATTCCCCTAACACAAAAAAAAAACTTAAAAATATGTGTAAACCTACTTTTATACAAATGATTTCAAAAAAACCAAAGAACAAAGGAATTACCTAAATACTTTTATACAAAATGATTTGAGTAAGTCAAACCTTTTTAGAAAATGATTTGATAATTAGAATTACAATTTTAATTATAAAAAATGATTCAAAATTCAAATAATACAATTTCAACAACCTAAAATTGCAATTCCAACAATTTTAACATAATTTTAACTTGAAACAAATGTAAATAACCCTACATTGTCCATGTTTGTCCATATTGTCGACCATAAACAAAAAATAATAATACAAAGTAAAAAGTAATAAATATTATGTCGGTCATTAATGTAGAAACATAAGAAGTTAAAAAATATTATAGTGGATATTACAAAGTAAAAAGTAATAAATATTATGTCGATCATTAATGTAAAAACATAAGAAGTTAAAAAAATAGTATAGTGGATAAGAAGTTAAAAAAATATTATAGTCGGCTATAGTGGATAGTAAAAGTAAAATTATAGCCGGCATAAAATAAAGAAGTTAAAAAAATATTATAGTGAATATGAAAAGTAGAAACATAATATTATTCCCGACATAAAATAAAGAAGTAAAAAAAATATAGTTGACATAAAAACTAGAAATATAAGAAGTAAAAATTATATATTTTATCGAGGTTTGCATCTCAAGAGAATTGATCCCTCTAGGCACTTGATAGAGCCTAGGATTTGAATCTAGGCTGGTAAGTAAAAACAACAAAAACGACTTAATGTTTAGCTTCTAAGTAACGGCCTCTCCGTGGGAGTAAAAACGGCAAAAAAGGGGCAAAAAAGGGCCTGTCTGTCTGTGGGGTCTTTGGGGTCTTGTGAGTTAACAAGGTTGGCAAGCAAATAATAGGACTGGGGGCCAGCCTCCAGGGGGTTGGGAGAGGTCCACATTAATCAAGCCTTTCAACTTTAAGGCACCACCATAAAAACAAACGAATAAAAACCTACAACTGACTTATCGTTCTTCTCTGGCACTGTCTTGGAAGGCAAAGCACCGACAGACGATTTACTGAGCATTAATATTTTGCATACCTTCAGGATTAATATATTTCATACCTCAGGACACTCTGTACGGAGTAATGGTAACGGTAGGTAAACATTATGCACTTTAGAATAGTACTTTAGGATTTGAATTGCATTTGTCTATGGCAATTAGTAATGGTTGTTTTCAGTTTGATAATTTAATAATGATATAAGGGCAGAATGAGAAGCTCAGTGAGGTCTAGGTTATTTAGAAATTTATTCAGAAAGTTCGGGTGGGGTTCGGGTGGGGTAGGGTGGGGTGGGGTGGGGTGGGTTCAATTTTTTTCAACTTAACTATATTTTGAAAAATTAATTTTGATATAAAAATTTAAAAAATAAACAAATTTTAGGTTGATTATACACATAAAAAAAACTAAAAAATCTTAATTAGATAAGAAAAATTTATAGAATTTATTATATCAATAAAAATAAAAATATATAAAATCGTAGACATTCAAATAAAAAAATGATAAAGTGACATTAATACTAAATATTTTTTATTTTTATTTTTATTTTAAAAATAAAGTCACTTTTTATTATATATTTATGTCTCATGTAAATAACCTTTTTAGAAAAAAAAAGTAAGAGTGAAATTTAAAAAATTAATTTTTTTTTTTAATTAAAAAAATAATAATTTAATAAACTGTTTAATTTTGATTTATATTTTAAAAATAAAGTCATCTCATAGATTTATATCTCATCAATATTTTTTTAATAGAAAAAAGAATGAAATTTAAAAAAAAAATTATTTTTAATTTAAAAAATCAATTTAATAAATTTTTTTAAAACATTGAAAAACCTTATAGATAAAAATTATAAAATAAATACAAAATCAAATCATTTTGAATTGAAATTGAAAATAATCTTTTACTTATAAATATCTTTAGAAACATTCATGTAGGTTAAAGTACACTAGCTTAAAAAAAACCACTCTTTGGCTCTTTTTTCTAAAATTGAGTAATAGTCATCAAATTTGACAAAAAAAAATTGAAATTGCAATTCCATTAAAAATATTTTTTACTTACATTTTCAGTTTTCGGCCTATTTTAAATTGATATATAAGAATTTGCAATTTTATAAATTGCTAAATTCATAAGTTATTTAATTGTCCCGTAGTTTATACACTGCATACATTCATACAGTGCATCTCGAGTGAGTTACATATCTCACTCTCTTCATTACTGCGTCATAAGAACATGCATAAAAGAAACTTGCTAATGTAATCTCCACTTTGAAGATAAATTAGATCGAATTAATCAACTATTAATAATGAAAGAGGCATAATTATTACTTAAATTACTTCTAAATCAAATACCTTATTTAAGATTTTCATTTGGGCTGAGGCTTTAGGCTTCTTTTAGATCAATTCAATGTATGCTCTTCCCACCACCCCATGGAATCAATGAAATTTTATTGCTATGTTGTTAGATACACATTATGTAACAATGAATCAAAATTATAAGAACATTTCATTTACATGTTCAATGTACTATTGATTGAAGGTGTGTATCATTCACTCTCATCTAATATAAAGATTGAAAATTTTCTGTTTTTATCATATAAATGGATCACCATAAACGAGGCCTCATTTGAAGACGCGTCATAGATTGACCTCACATCCAATGCATAAGCTCATTCTTTCTTACAATTCTTAGGAAACAAAGACATACGCTAGCAAATGACTTTTCTCAACAATGCCGCTTTGCCAAGTTCCAGAGCACACCAACAAAACACCTTGAGAAACACCCATTACCACATTAGGTTCATTGGTATTGTATGTAAAAGGAGGATTTTTGGAGATCTTGCCTCCATCTTTCCTACAATTCTCTTTCTATCATAATTTGTACTCATTGTCATTGTATGCATTTCTTTTATTGTTTGTTTGATTTTTTGTTACTCTCTAGTACTCAAAACTCCATGTCTAACCTCTCTTGATTTATCTCAAGACTTTACATGTAGCTACATCATTGTGAAAAGGAAAACCCTCACCAGTTGCAATAACCCATTGGTACTTTGTAGGGGTAGAACATTGCTTGAAACCACTTTTCAATAAATGAGTATCAATTTTGTCATACCAAGCCCTAGGTGTCTGTCTAACACCATATAAAGGTTTGTTCAACTTGCATACCAAATTGAAGTTTTAGAGGTGATAAAACTAGGTGGCTATTGCATATAAATTTATTCACGAAGATCACCATTTAAAAAAGCACTCTTGACATCCATTTGGTGAATTTCCAATTGAAAAGATGTAGCAAGAGAAATGACGGTTCTTATAGTGTTGATTTTAACAACATGAGTAAAGGTTTCCTTATAATCGATAAATTATTGCTAAAGAAATCCTTAAGTGACTAGTCATGCCTTATAATTTTCAACCTGTCCTTCTACAATAAACTTTTCTTTGTAAATCCATTTGCAACCAACTAGATTCTTTCCAGGAGGAATGGGAACAAGGATCCAAGTCTTGTTCTTCATTAATGAGTCATATACTCAATAGTCATTGCTTTTTCCCGTTCTGGATTTTCTTTAGCTTATGCATATGTGGAGAGATAATATTTGGCTAATACTTCTATCATGGGAGCCAAATTATATATATTTCCTTGAGTGTCGGATGGAACACCAACCTCGGAACTTGTAGATTCAATTTTCTTCTAGGACCAAACTAGAAGAGGATGAGTAGTGGTGGGAACCCTCTAGTATCTTCAAAAAATTCAGGTAGATCACTCAAAACAGTAGGTGAAATAGGTTATAGTCTTTCATAGAACTAAAGGAATGGGTAACAAATATGGCCACAATTGAAGATGGAGGAAAATTCAAGTCCACATGAGGTTCAATAGAATTAGGTGGTGGAGAGACTTCATTAAATTGTACATCTCGCCAGATGATGACACCTTGGGTAGATGGCTCAAACAACCTACAAGTTTTAGAATGCTGACTATAACCAATAAAAATACATTTGTGAGATTTGGGCTCCAACTTTTTCCATTTTTCATCAGGCATATGGGCCCAACTTTCATTGCCAAACATCTTAAAGTTGCTAATGTATGGTTTCCTTCCATTCCATTTTTCTTCAGGAGTAACCTGCGACACTTCTTTAGTAGGAACCATGTTGAAAATATGGTCAGCACAACAAATAACTTCAGCCAAAATATTTTCTGTAATCCTTTTGAATATAGCATGCATCTAGTCATTTCAACTTAAAGGTCCTATTTTCCCTTTTGGAAACCCCATTCTGTTGAGGTGTGTAGGGAGTTGTCGTTTGATGTTGAATTCCATGCTTGGATAGGTATGTTGCAAATTCATTCTTAGTGTACCACCCCACATTATTGGTTCTTAGTGTCTTAATACTTTTTTTAGATTCTTTTTCAACTAAGGCTTTAAATTCTTGAATACAACATAATTATCACTTTCATGTTTCAAGAAATAAACCCAAGTCTTTCTACTATAATCATCAATAAAGGTAATGAAATAGACAACACATGATATTGAAGGAGTCTCAAGAGGACCACATATGTCACTGTGAACCAGTTGCAACTATTCTTGAGCACACCAAGCGTTATCCTTGTCAAATGTTTCCCTATGATGTTTACCAAGAACACAACCTTCACAAACACATTTAGTGGAAGAAATTGTACGTAAGTCAAGTACCATTTTAAATAAAAATTGCATTCTGCCATAGTTCAAGTGAAGTAATATTTCATGTCACAACTTACTTTGTTCATGAACATGCGCAACATAGGAATATAATGGTTTTTTTCTAGGTGAATTAAAACCAATGAACTTAAACAAACCCACTTCATGAGAAACTGGGCCTAACATAATAACATTGAAGTTATTCTTATTTATCTTTCAGAATATATCTATTTGGTGATGCTTCAAATTTGTAACCTTTTTGAAAAGCATGATAAATAGAAAGAAAATTTATTGGCATGGCTTCAACATGAAAAACATGTTTTAGTGTACCATTAGGAACTTGAATATTACAAGAACCAATGACTGAAGGCTTCTTACCATCACTAATTGAAAATTTTTGAGTTGTGTGCTTCTTAGGGTCATAAGAGGTGAACAATGTAGTACCATTCATATGATTTGAGGCCCCTGAGTTTATAGTCCATTCCATAGAATAAGAGGAATTACCTGGTTAGACAGAACAAGTACAAAGAGCTACCTAGTGTTCCTTGGATGATTTATTCTTGGCTTTCGCAAGTTCATTCTTCCTCTTAAAGAAATTATTACTAAGGTGGTTGTTTTTCCACACTGTTTGCAAGGATTCCATACTTTATTCTTTGAAATAGATGTAGAACCATCATTAGAAGTTTGATGGGATGGACCAATAACATGTGGTTTGGTGTTCTTATGAAAACCTTTATCTTGATTCTTCTTATTATGTGCCGAAAGGGATTTCTCAATAACCATTTGACATAATGATATCAACCTATCTTTCTCACAAATCAAACCTTTGCAAAATTATTCAAAAGTAGGTTTCATGTATCCCTTATACATTTCAATAGATTTATTCCTAGTTTGGATGAATAAATCATAGGTTGAAGGTAATTTATGATCTACAAGAATAATAACAGTAGTAGCATTTTTCTTATAATATTTACCATAATTATTAAGCTTCTCATTATAAGTTTTTAATACAAGTTGAGAAATGACTCAATTTTCTAAAAATATTTAGGAGCAATTTCATGAATTTTCTTTTCGAGATAATAGGCTGAAACATCATCAGACTTATCATACAAAGAAGCTAAATTTTTCCATACCACAACCAAGTTATCTTTGGATTGAATATATACTTGTAGACTATTTGAGACCATTTGACCAATCAGATCTCTTTTTGTTCATAATACTCATCCCATACAACTATGTCTTTGGCATTGATTGGTTTCTTATTCTCACCATTGTCTATGTGACAAATATTCTTCTATTGAGAATGTGAATCATATTTCTCTTCCAAACAAGATAGTTAATGCTAGTTAACTCATGAATTGAAACAACCCTTGAGGTCATGATGATTAAATCTAAGAAACTAAGAAACTAATGCAAAAATGATAAGAAGATGATGGTAGGAAGTTGAAAATAATTTAATTAAACTCTCACCAATGAATAACTTCTGGTGCACCTACCTACTAGTAAAGCAAGCCTCTTAACTTTTAAGCAACGAAAAAAACAACTTACAATAAAATTTTACTTCAAAAAATGGTACATGCCACTTCCTCAAGGGCAACCCACGTATATGCGTGACTTCCTTAAGGGAAAAACATTTAACTCCATGATTTATTTGACTACAACTTACATATTACTTAGGAAATTCCCTCTCCTAAGTGGACAAAAACTTTCATATGTCCAAAACTCTCTAGATGAAAATCTACCTATTTCCACTGATTTTGGATAGAAAGGAAGAAGCCCCATCATAACAGAGTAATATAGTGGTTAGAGTGGAAAACCATGTCACTTTTATACCATTAGGAATAATAGTAGCAACAAAAATCCATGCTTATGACATCAAGACATGGGTAACATTTGAAGTATTGAAATTACCCAAAAAATCATACAAGGTACTATTTGGTAGACCATGGATCTATGCCATGAGATGTACGATATGTTTTATAAGAAAGTACTCATAAAGGAACAAAGGTAATAATAATTGTGGACATAAAAAATTAAGGAAGTGGTAGAAGAAGAGACTGATTCCACAAATAGAGAAGAATCGTCAACACCACCCACTAATAGGGAAAATCTCTATAGGTTTACTAAAGATGTCGAAGCAAACCCTGATGAACATTGTGTAATCCAAACGGAATTTTATTCAGGGGAGGAGTTTGATAATGTCTTAAGGGAATGGCCTAAAAAAAACCATGAGGTATACTTGATATACATCAAAAACCTATTTAAAGTGGTAGATATGAAGATTTACAAAGATGAGGATAATCTGACAACACATACATGAAGAAATTCGAAAAGCATATGTGCTTTGCTTTTCATTCGATGAAGAGAAGGTATAAACATTCTCTAATGTGCTGGGAACGATGCCTTTTAATGGTGGATGAAACACTTTTTGTCCGGAGAAAATATTACATGGGAAAAAATAAAACATTCTTTTTATGTAGATTCCAAAAAACAAAGGGAGAAACGTATTGTGGGTATTATAGGATTGTTCAATTAGAATGCTTTCCTAGGTTAATGCATATTAAATAGAGACAAGTAAAAACTATGGAGATGTTGGTAAAGTTTACATACACATCCTACTAAGATTCATTGATGGATTGACATATAAATGGTATTTCCAGTAGGAAAGGATGAAGGAAACAATGGAATGGAAGAAATTATGGAAGAGATTCCAAGAGTATATTGACAAAGGCCTCACTAATAACAACAAGATGCTAAAAACAATCTTAGTGATGGTGCATCAATTCACAAGAGACTATAATTCCTAAAACAACAAGAAAATGGTATTCACAATGTTAGGGTGTAGGATGATTCACAAAGCAAGGCAGATTCTCAAGGCTAAATACCCCAGTGTAGGAGAAGCAAATGCTAACTAAGAAGGAGACAAGGGGAAAATAATAAGATGAGGATTGTTTCCCACAATTCATGGAAGCCCTTGAGCCTATGTCCACATCCATTTTACAATGAATTCACAATCCCTTTAGTCACCTAGTTTGAATGTTCCCATTTACAAGTAATAGATGGGGTTTTATGTGGATCACATGAGTTAGATTCTCCACATCTATGGTGTTGATGAAAGTGAAGGGGATATTTAAAATACCTACTAGTTGGTTTCATGAGGAAGCTTCGAAAATAACTAGGGGAATAAAGGAAAGGTCCTTAAATAATTTCATCCAAATTAATATGATCAAATAAAAGTGATCCAAAAGATGTTCCTCTTGGCCTTGAGAAAATCAAAATTCACCCTTGCTTCTAGTTGCACCCAAATTCATCATAGTGATGATGTAATGGTTTAGAAAACATACTCATGTAATATTTAACCTCTTGAACATACTTTTGGGTACTTTCTCACATGTTTTGGAAGAGTCTTTCTATCCTTGAAGGAGGAGTTCAACCTTGCTTAGAGTCCCTTAACAATGTGGATGAGTTCATGATTATAATGGCTCAATTAAATATGTTCTTGAACTTAGGTTTACTTCTTGATACATAGCTAAAGCCTTTGTCTTGTTGCTTGTTATTGTCTTCAAACATAGTTATTATCTTATAATGAAATGATCATCTTATAATGAAATTGTTGTTTTTACTCCATTTCAAAAAGTGGTGCTATCACGAGAATCCTTTTTGTTTTTGGGTTTAAATTATAACATTTTGCAACCATGATTTGTAATGTTGTTAACAAAAATAAAAAATCAACCCTAGAATAAAATGTGGTGCATTTTTTTCCAATGTTAAAATTACAATTTGTTTGAAACCATAGAGTTATCAATTGGTATAGTTGCAACCATAATCTTATAATCAATCTCTAAATCAAAAAGTGTTTCTATTAGTATAGTATTTTTTTGAAACCATGGCCTTAATAATTAATATTTAATTGCAACTAAAATATTAAAATGAACCCACAATTTTTTTTGTGGATTAACATTTTACAACATGTTTGAAGTTATCTAGGTCTTTAAGAGCTGAAATTACTACAATAAAAACCTTAAAATCAACTTATAAATAAAAAATAGATACTATTAATAAAAAAAATTATAAACTTAAAATCAAGTAACTACATGACATAAAAACTAATACTATTGAAAAAAAAAACATAAAAAATAAAATAAATAGAAAATAAGAAAAACATAAACAAAATTAGTAAAAAAAATACATAAGAAAACAAATCTTAAAACTAAAGAGAAATACATTTAAATTTAAATGAATAATACTAATAATAAATCTCATCTTACTTCCTTTATATATAGCAAACAAATAAACAATAAACACAAACAAATAAACAATAAACACAAACAAATGTAACTAACAAATGTAACTAAAGAGTGAATTTCAAAATCATCCTTTTCCCTTTCTTATACCCTATGCCACCCTCCCTTTACCCTTATCATCCCACCTTTTCTCTCTCCTTTACCATCCTTCTCCTCCATTCTATTCCCTCCCCTACCCTCCTCACTCATGTAGGCGGTTCATGGGTTATATATATATATATATATATATATATATATTAATAAATTAATTTTGTTTTTTAAATTTATTTATGATAGTTACTAACTTTCATTCATATCAACTTTGGTGGCTAGAATTTAAAAAAAAACTAGTTACTTGGTTTTTTTTAGAATTTTATTTTTATATTAAATAACATTTTAAGAAATTTTTAAAAAAGCCATCCTAAATTATCATAATTATAATGAGTTAAAAAATTAAGAAAATTAATATTGAAATATTTGTGAATCATTATATATAAAATTTTAATTTATTATTATTATTTTAAATACTTTCTCAATTTGTTTCTTTCTTTCTAAAGGTCTAAAGGGCAACAAGGTGACATATTTTTTTTAATTAATTTTAAATTTTGTTTTAAAATTTTATAAAAATAATATTTTTCTTTTTTCTTTTTATTTATTCCATTTTTTATATTTCATTTGTAATAGTATCGAATTTTGAAATCATAACTTCAAAATTGTTATATTTTTAAATTTCAAAAAATGTGTTATTGGTAGCATTGTTATATTTTTAAATTTCAAAAAATGTGTTATTGGTAGCATATTGGTCGAGAGTTAATTTTAAATTTTTTGTTTCAATGATATTGATTATCAAAGTTATAGTTTCAAACAAATTGTAATTTAAATCTCGAAAGAAAAAGATTGTATTTTTAATACCATTTTTTAATTCAAGAGTTGATTTTAAAATTTTGGTTGCAACAATATTAATAGTTAAAGAGATGGTTTCAAACAAATTGTAATTTTAATAATCCCGAAAAAAATGTTATTTGTAACACCATTTTTTTATTCAATAAGTTGTTTTTAAGGTTTTAAAGCCATAGTCGCAAAAGGCTATAATTTTAATCCTAAAATAATGGTACTATTAGAATATAGTTACCAACTTGTTGAGAATACTCTATATTTACATTTTTGTTAATTTTACCTTAATAAAAAAATCGTACTCCTAGAATCACTTTTGTTTTTCCCTTTCCCTTGAAGTTAAAACTACTACTTGCTTGAAACCATAACCTTAATAATCAATACATCTTTAACATACTTTTTGGTTAAAATCACTACTTATTTCAAACTATGACTATAATAGGTATTGTAATAAAAAATTAACAATTGAACTTTAATTAATGACATTTTTTAAAGCATAAAATTGCAACATTTTGTAAAATTACAAATAAATAAATAACTAATAATTTAAAATTAATTTAAAAAATATTAAAAAAGAATCTTATTGTATTTTACAAGAAATAAGAAAATATTAACAAATTTTCAAAATAAACTTGAGAATGAATGAATATATATATATAGACCGGTGAGTTAGCTTAAGTGGTTGATAGTTATTCAAAAGGCCGTGATTGTTTTACTCCATAAAAAATTAAATGTGAAAACACCATTTTTATATATGAAAATTAGTTTTTGTGTTTTTGGCCCAAACGTATAGGTTTTTAGAGATATAATTTTGGTTTTAAAATCATAATAAAATGATAATTATGTTTTGATATTAATACTTTTCAATTTAAATATTTTTTTTTTTCCAAAATATAAAATTTTAAGATTAATATTCTTATTTAAAATCGAACCTTATCAAATAGATAACCATATTCCTGGTACCAAATAAAACAAATTCAATGTTTAAAAAAAAATGAAATTAATGTAAGTTTAATACTAAATGTAAATAATATAACTCCTTACATTATTAATATGTTAAATTGAAACATTAAAATACTTTTTTATAAATTTATATAAATTATCAATATGTTTAAAACTAAATTTATAAGAATTATTAATATGTTATTGTACAAGAGTTGTTTACATATTATTATGGGGAGATGTAATAATTTATTATTATGTACATAATGTTATTAAAAATAAAGAGTAATTAAAAAATTAGTGTCCACTTTTAAAATAAAAAATTTAAAACCAATATAGATCCATCTTAACCAATCATCATATGCGAGGCTATTATACTAAAGATGAAAAAATAACTAAGGAAAGCAAACCTTCCTTAAGATCTTGGCTTTTTTATTATTATTCTTTTAGCATGTCCAAAAACACTTTAAAAGTGTTTTTGGGGACAATCCGAGGCCTCACACCTTGTTCTACGTTTCTAAATTTGTTAAAATCTTTCATAAAATTGTAAGCTTAGTGATCCTGTTCTACACAGGATCACAAACATTTCTTTTAAGATTTGTAACAATCAATAATAAAGGAAGCAAGTGGGATACCCACCACCCACACCACATCCCCTTGGGGAGATTCACATTTTTGTTGTTGGTGTGACTTTTCTCATTTTTGTTTTATATCATTCAATACTAACTTTTAGGGTAGTATAATTTTTATTGTTCTATTAGATTAATTTATAGCCATATTTCTAATTATTTTACAATTTGCAAAGTAATGAACCTTTGTTTATGCTTTCCTGAAGTACGGTGCTACTGAAAGGGCTTTCCTGATTAGGTGGTTCTCGGAAAAGAGATTTGTAATTCATAATTAACATAACGTTTTATTGATTTTGAAAACTTCATTTTCTTTATCTACAATAATTGTAATGAATCCTGACTTAGTGCCCCTATATGCTCTTGTCCATTGCGGGCTTTGCTTGACCATATGGACAATCAGAAAGTGACCTAAGTGACTAGTCTAATAGGGGCATCCATAGTAGCTTATTTACGAGAACTCAGGAGGTTGCATTGGAATTACCACAGAGTTAGGGGGCTACTTTAAGCAGGTTATGCCTCGCCCTATTGGACACTTAGTAGTGTTGCAATGATGTTCAGTTCAAAGAAATAAGTTTTCTTTGGGCCAAACTTTAGTGTCTAGTTCACTTTCAGTACTTTTCTTCACTCCCAATTAACCCACTCCTTTAATCACTCATCATAATAAATTAAAACTGACAAGCGAGACAATTCCAATACTTTCCCATCGCAGCAACACTATTTATTCTACTTGGCACTCATCTACATCTTACAAATCATAATTTGCTTAAGGAAATTATATGTGGATTGGTTCTTTCTTTTATATGTTGTTGATTCAATTTTTGTTTTGCAATGTCTTGCTTCAGTGTTCATCTTTTCAAACACTTAAGTAGTTTTCACTCTCGTAACAGAAACCTAAAAAGCCTTAGTTACTTTTATGGACCACCCCCCTTGGCTTCGTTAGGAGTTAGACTAAACGGAGGAGTCAAGATCAAGTGACAGTACTTAGCTCAAGACTTTCCCTCAAGGTCGTAGTCAGTGGCTTGAAGATTTCTTCCACGTTACCCGAGGTGCATATTAGGTGACAACACAAGTGTGCTTAATTATGGAGTCTTCCCCACAATCAAGCCAACTTAGCTTGCTATCCCATTTACAAAACCTTAGCAAGTATTGTGACTTATGAACTATTCAATTATAGCTTCTTTGACTCTTTTTATTCAAGTATCTAGGGACTTTCACAATTCAGCATATGATATATTATATGTTGGACTCCAAAAACCTCTTAAAACATAAATGACTTAATCAATTAATATAAGTTTTGAGATTAAGTCGTATTGATTTATATAATTAAGTGTTCTAGAGCTAATATGAAGAGATATTGTCTCACGCACATATTAAACCATGTTTAATATGAATATTATTGCATGTAAATAGTATTTTTATAATACATATGATTTTATAAGTTTTTCAAATTAAAAATATATATATATATATATATATATTACATTACTGAAAATCAACTTTTATTATCTTAAACAAATTATTTTTAATTTTGTAAATTTAACATATGATTATTATGATTTAATTACTAAACTGTAAAAATCTGACACACAACATCACCATATTCATTACTAAGAAAATTTAAACTTAAAATACCAAATACTAAGCCTCATACCTTACCACATACGCTATCCTACTAAGAATACTCTAGGGGCATTTTACCTTCTGTAATCATTTGAAAGCATATTGAAACATAGATTGCTCCCTCATTACATAATAATTCTTATCAAACATCTCATAAAAACCAACAAAGACATTTACAAACCAATTATTTTGACAATTAATATGGTTAGACTTTGTTGATAGAATAATCTAATAATAATAAGACATAACTTAGTCATTCTTCGTGACCGATGTCTTATGTAATTATGATTGGCATAGGTTTCAATAGTCTATGTAAACCATGTGTGTAAAGTTGGGATTCCAATCATCAGATTCCAAACATTGACCATGAAGATGGCGGTAGGGTACTTTCTAATGTAGAGTTTCAAAGCTTGCTTTATTTTATATTTCAAACATCATTTCATATATCTGGGATTATCTTTTCATATATTGCCAATTTCCCATGGTTTAAATGACGATTTCATATATGGAATGTTTTCATATATTGTTATTGTTTAAACGATTTCAGCAATTCTCTTAGTTTAAGAATATAATTAGTTTGAAATGGAACAATTCGGATAGCTTTAGAATATAGCAATTAATTTGAAATTGGAATATGTGATCGTTGAAATTGCATTATCAAAATTTTGATCAGAATTTGGAAAAAAACTGACATGTTATCTCACACCTGGTATCTGCAGCATATATGGTCAAGTATATATGGTATCTGTAGCATATATGGTCCTTTACCAGATACAATATTTTCTTCAGCAATGAGTGGGATTCTTTCTTGGGAATAACAAATAAAGGGTGGATAAATTCAGTTCAAGCTTTCGTGCTTTTCCAGTCACGTTTTAACGGAGATAGGACGTTAATGGCTTTCCAGATTCCTGGGAGTCTGTCCAGATTATATTATATGAGGTAGTAAGCTAATTTTTAAATAATTTGTCTTTTTTTTAAGTAGTTTTTGTCAAAAGCCAGTGATGAAGAAAGTGTTGAAATTGCAATTTAAGTTGCTAGAATTATAATTTTGATTGCAAAGATGGATTCAGCACCTTGGCACCTTATTACTCCTGCCCAAATCTCAATTATTGAATTCCAGCAACCCCAATATGTAATTTCAACAATTTGAACTATATTTTAGCCAGAAATTGTGAGATTCTAGATGCAAATGATTTATTGATCTATAGTTTAGTGACAACTGGCAACTACCAAACCCTATTTAGGACAAATAGGGAATTAGAAATTGCATAACTTGCAGAGCTATGATTTATAAACTAGCATAGATCCATCTAAAAGGAGATCTACCAAGCACCGAGAGGGATCAAAATTCTTAGAAGCAAACTCTTTTTTAGACTAGAAATGTTGACCAAATATGTAATGCAATACTTATGGTTTTAATTTATCTCATTTATGTAGTTTTATTTATATACCGTTTTAAATATTTTAACACATCTCCCCTCCTCTACTGGACTGTAGAATACGCCTCTTAAACACAATGACATTTCTGAAAGTGTTATTTTAACAGACACGGAAAGCGCCATAATAAGAATACTTACGACCGATAGACTGTCACTGACACTGATCTCGCCTGATCTATCGGTTTCTCTGTTGCCCAGAAATCCGCATTTAATGTCGAGATTAGCGATTGCCGAAATTTTGGACCTTGTATAAAAAAACCATTCTAGAATTACGAAGTTCGTCCATCGTTTTCTAGAATGCCCAAAGCTGATAAATATGCAGGGCCGAGATCGAGAATGACCTGTGTGGGGTCTGTGAGTAAGGTAGTAGGCTGTTGGTAAAGGCCCAGATTGTTGAAGGCGCTGCATCATAAAAGCAAAGGAATGAGAAGGTACAGCTGATTTTTTTTTATTGTCGGCGCATCATCGCCATTGCCATTGATTGCAAAGCACCGACAGTGAGAAATTAACAATAATTATGTTTTCACGTATATCCTTAGATGCCAAATCCAATGCAGGTCGGATTACAGGTTGAGGATTTTGTATTGAGGATTTACAGCTATAGAGTTTGGTATTAAATATTGAGATATTTTGATTTATATTAAAAGAAAATTAATAGCTTGGATTATGGAAAAAGAAATTAAAGATGACAAAAATTATCTCTTAAATCACGAGGAGGATATCTATCATTTTGCTATTTGTTAATATTATAATGAAGATGTCAAAACTTATTATTATATATATTATAATGAAGATGTCAAAATTTATCATAATATAGTTTTTAAATATAGTCTATAAATTTCAATGAGATATCAATCATTGATTGCTATATGTTAAAATAGGAATTTTGTTTACTCGTTATGTTATTAATGGAAAAACCTTGTCACTTAAAATAATTGTGGTGGTTTTTAGAGGCCATAGTTATATTCTTACCATGTTTCTTTCCTTCATGATTAACTAATGATAAATACTTTGTTTTACTCTTAAATTAAGAGAAAAACTAAAGTATCATTACTTAATAATAAATTACACTTAGTTTGTTAATTTGTCTATAACTCTATTTTTATAGTTTGAAGGTAATATGATGTTTTATCTCATGTATAGTTTTTGTTTGATCCACTTCTTAATCAACTTGAAATACTTTTTGTTGCTTCTTTTCATTGACCCCGATTTTGAGAAACCACTCTTTAATAGCTTTTCAATGGGCATTCTTAATCTCTCGAAGGGAGAGATAAACAAGGGTATTCATATACAGATAGAGATTTAAAGAGACTACCTTTGGTCCACATGGTTTGAACCTAGAGAACTATTCACTCTCACAATTTGGCACTACTCAGATTTGTATCTCCAGTGCAATGATGGGTTCATTTATCCTAGGTACACTAAATTTCAATTACCTAGTAGCTTGAGGGTCCCTCTCGCCCTCTCATCAACATTGCATTGCAATAGTCCATCAAATTCCTTAGGAACATCTTCTTTTCATAACCTAAGACTAAGGACCACTTTGTATTTAGATGCTATCATGCTTACTATGAGATTGGAGGATGGTTCATTTTTCTCTTTAGAGGTTCGCTTGGTTCTCTCCAAACACTCATGAATTATGAGGAATAGAGATGCTTAGCCCTCTTCCTTGAAGAGATGTTCAACTTTTGATGATGTCTTACCAAATTCCCCAAACCAACATAAATCAGGTTGATTACCTCACTTCCATCCTTTATCACAAGTAGAATGAGGTCCCTTGGCAAGCTTCCAAACTTATGTGATCAACATGTGAGGTGTTATAAACCTAATCAATACCATGGACTCGCACCCATCATATATTTATTTCCAACATTGACCATTAAAAATGATTCACTAGAATGACATGTTTTTTTAATTGAAATGGGTAATTTATATTATAAACAACTAAAGAGATCACCTTCAAAAGATGCATTGTTGTAGTTCAAAATATATCTAAAAAAGGTTTCAACGGAGGTGTCAACACCATATACAGTTTTCTAGAGTCTGAAAATGATTTCAAAATGACTAGCTATTACTATACTACTATATATTTTAATGAACTATCCCAACATTTTTTTGTTAAAATTAAACAAAAACTAGAAATTAAATGGAATTGTTTCCACTTTCCATACCCTGGTTTGTTGAATCTTCTTCTTCACGCCCATCTGAATTAGAAGCATTATCATATTCTTCAGAATCTTCTTCAACGCGCTCACTTGAACTTGAAATAATTACATCAACGCAAGTAGGTTGCATCACAGAATGCCCATTAGTATTCTTGCCTTCCAAATTCTCGTCTATGTAATGTCCCCTTCTATCAATCCGACCAGTAGAGGGGACATTACTAACTACAAGATTCTAAATTTATCCCATAACAATAATATGAATTTATAAAATCTAAAATGTGCGCACAGATATGTAAATAAAAACAACAGCGGAAATAAATTCAATCCACACACGCATAGCATGCAATTACAAGCATAATTATCACATGCATATAAATAGAACCATTGCACATCAAATACAAATATAATATTTATCTTTAAACAAAGAAAATCCAAGCAATTGGTTGTGTAAGAGAGATTTTCCACCCAATCGTAGGAAATCTATCCAACAGATACTCTTTCTGCTAAGACGCCACCCCCAAGATGGGTATGAGGCCACCAGGGAGAAGGAAACACCTACAGGGTTCTCTCTCTCTCTCATCCCACAACCTTTTTAGCGAACAATGCTTAGCCAAAACTCATACAAAACTCTACAGGGATGTCACTAAGGAATCACAACCATGGCACTCCTTCGAAATTCCCCACACAACACAAGGAAGGAATTTCCCTTCACTGATCCAAAGTTCCCTCAAGAAATACAACCCTTACAGTGCTTACCTGTGTGTGCAGTAAGAGTCCAATTTGTTGTATGCTATTGGAGAACCTCTTGCAACATTAATTCATGGATTCTCAAGCATAAAAATGTAGCAGAACTCAATGGGTAAAGGTTTATAGCTTTCCCAACCTCTATGCTCATCTACAACCATACATTTTTCCTTCAAATATGCAGCTATGACTCTAAATTTGAATTTCTAGGTTAAAATCATCTAGTAATGGTCATCAACAGCGATAGGAATCTCCACATAGTGTAGAAAACTGCATGAGAGAATGATAGAATGAGTGTTGATTCCAAGGGACATGAGATGATGGTGAAAAGAAAACTGGCATAGCTTTTGACTATAGAAGAAAAGGACTCTTGAGAGTTGACATGACTGTCGCAATCCCCATGCTTCCATAACTGCATGAAGGGATTTTTCCCACCTACCTCACACATGCATTCAATGATTGGGTTTAATATCCAAGCTAAAGTAATTGGCTCATTTAAAGCACATGACAGAATTTAGATGTGTTCTAAGGTTGACACTTGGAAAAAAAGGATTTAGTTTCCCATTGACCCCCTTTCCTCTTCCCCTCTGGTGGAATAATAGCCCCTCTAGTGCTCTTTACACAACCACATTGGACCATTTTATTATTTTCCAACATAATATTTACATAATTTTTGAATTGGCATGACAAGCCAACCATATGGTCCAAATAAAAATATATACATCATACATGCCTAGTTATTCACTAGTTGAGCCTTGTCCTTCAGCTCCGCACTAGGAATCCATGCTAGCATGTTTACATCATTTATATAATTTTGATTAATTACATTCCAAGTCAAAACCGGGGGTATTAACATATAGCTTGGATTTTTTCCCTGCAATAACATCTTCATGCTTCACCAGAGTTTTCAAGATTTCTTCAACTTGGGCATCATAGGAACAAACAATCCTTTCAACCTTGTTAAGATGGGCATCTATCCCATAAGTAAAATTTGATATTTGATTAATGATTTTCTCAATTTCATCAAGTCAAGTATCGAGAATAGGCACATGACTAGTATTTTTTGAACAACAATAATCAATACTTCCATTCGAGATCTCATCCATATCAATTGAGAATGCATATTATGGATATTAGCCTGGGTATCTTGGATTCTCTCATAAAGGTCCTCAATATTTTTTTCAAAATCCATAATTACAACATAGTCCCAAATCTCCTTTAAAAATGAATTTCTTCTATCAATCCAATTGATTTGTAGGACAAACCTAATGTCTAAGCCACATCCAATAACCACTGAAAAATACAGACAAAATCAACCCAATTCGTAGAAGAAATTTTGTCCCCCAAAGCATACAAAGACACCCATGTATCCCAAACCTTCCAAACAAATGATAGAGCAAAATCCAAATGTAACCACCAGAAAATTACCCGTGAAGGAAGTTCCACACAACTAGTAGTGATTATATCAGGAAGCCGATCTCCCAGTACATAGGAGAAAGCATCAAAGTCCACTTTAATCTACACCACCATCCCAAAATTAACCCTCACACTTGTCCTCCTTCCTCCAACGTTGGTCACAGAATAACGATACTGAGACTAACTATCCCCTAAAAAATTTAAAACTTCTTGAGAAAGCTTCCCGACAATACATCCATATGCCGATAATAAAGTCCCATATGTGCAAATTCAAGAATTAATGAGAAGGTTCACTAACCCAAGTGCCTTGAAACCTCCACATGGGAAGATGCATTAATGTGAACATTTCTCAAACCTCTCGTCAGTTGGGATAGTTAATGCTTGATGGGACTGTTTCATGATATTGGAAATAATTTAGATTTACATGAAAACCACTAAGGGAGCCAACAAGATAAGATTTGACCTCCATTTTTTTATATACTCCCTCTAGGTAGACTCAAGGCTTCATTTGCTAACTTATCTGTTGTGGTGTTATGTTCATGCCAAACATGAAAGGAATGGATGTTTGGAATTTAATGAAGAAGGCCAATAATATGTTTATGAAGATGCACTGCTATTTGATCCATAATTTATTGTCGATGCCTAGCTTGAGATATAATAAGAAGAGAGTCTCCTATCACCACTAGCGATTGAATTCCAAGAGTGATTGATCCTTTCAATCCTAGGGATAGAGTATAGCGTTCCGCTTGATTATTAGTGTTATTCCCTATGCCACAAACAAAACTTGATACTGTATTTTCACCGAGGTAAAAAATTACCCCTCCCCCCACACCACGGGGGGTTTACTAAGTGAACTTGTTACATAGCACGATCATTCGCATGATATTAAAGAATATCCCTAATTTCACTTATTATTGGAAAATGCGTCTTATAATTGTATTGTTGAACCCCCCTCCCAATATGCCTTTCTAATTAAGAAAACCCCTAGTTTCACCATATATTGTAGGTATCCATTTTTATCAACCCATTTTTAACACACCCTTTATATCATATTATCAAGTTGTAACAAATTGGAGCCCTAACACATCTTAGTATAAGCAAACAATATGCTAAATAAAATAATAGTATAATGCTAATAATGATCCCACTAGGTTTGCAGGGGAAACTAATCAATTTGTAGCATTGGTTAGTGGAACACCCAAAGAAATAGTACTGGGGAAGGAAAAATGCATAAAACACAACCTAGTCAAGAGATCAACATAACAAAGAATGTAAAAGATTGGTAGTCCAATTGTTAGTGAAATGCTTATAAAATATGAGAATTGCGGATGTTTCACACCACAACCTGCCAATCTACCAATTTTATATCATGTAAATACAAATATAGCCATAGTGACCCCAGGTTTTCTATAACCTTAATAAATTAAACTCCATAAAAATGAAAAATTGAAACCCTTCCATGGATTGATGCCCCTACCTTCCTATCAAAACAAACATAATTGATGTTTGAACCCAAATGAACATAGAAACATTCATTTTACTCTTCAATAACACCATATGATCATTTGCATAGCTTGGATTTGGGTCATTCACAAGATCCAATGAATTGCCTATACTTTCTCTATATTTATTCTTGCAATCAAAGGAATTAACAACATTTAGTTACCTTTTCTTGGATTATATCTAGTTTTTTTTTTTAATATTTAAAGGATAAGAAAAAATATCCATTGTTAGGTTTCAAGCATGCAATAGTTATAAAGATACACAGATGGTGAAACTTATTTGATACAATTTCATGGTAACGATAAGACATAGGGTATGTAAATAAGGATTTATATTTTCACCTACGTTCATGTAAATTCCAATACAATATTAAGATAGATGCCTTGCATATAAGAATTGAAGTTGCAATTATGAATGTGCCAAATATAACTCAATCTAACAACTATCCTAACTAGAAATGTGAAAATATTAAAGCAGAATACAAAAAGTTGAAAGAAATAATTAGTCAATAAACAATGATCTAACTTACTTTTGTGGTTCCAGTGAGCCAAAAATGATTGATCTCACTTTTCTTCATTTTCGTGGAGTAAGTTTTAATTGAATCTCAATGCCCACATAAACCCCAACCTAAAAAATGAAGAGTTAAATCTTTTACTTGAATACCTACAAAAAATACAATACAATTATTCAAGTATGGAACTCCGGATTAGCTACATCTCTTAACTTAAATATGAAAAAACAATATAGTATCAATTCAAACTAAGCCTAAATAATCTATTAAATGAAGATTGCTCAAGGCCAATAATCCAAATAGACTTCCATCGATATTATCATTGGTACACTATTATCATATTTATGCAAAACTTAGGATCACAAGCAATGCCAAATAAAAATGGAAGGTCCTTAATTTTTAGGTGGGTATGAATTGAGCCCACGATTTGGAGGTACGAATCCATCCCACAATTTGGAGATTATTCCTCAACACACCCAAATAAAATAACCCCCAATATTTATATTACTATGTCAAACTAAAAAACCCCTTGACCCCTTAATATGGGGCAATATATTTTTAAAGTTTTTAAGAGTATTCAAACCCCCAATATGAATGGACGTGATATGATATTGCCTCACTAGTGAACCCCTCGTGCCCCACACCTGCCTCCCTAGGATTATCTTTCGAGGATCTGCCAAAGAAAAGGGTGTGGTATTGAATGCTATGCCACCATTTTTGAAATTATTCCTAGTTCATTTCCAACTTCCAATAAGAGGATTGATTAGACTTTTGCACACAATGACACAACTTCCAATCTTATTGCAATTTTTTTTATCCATTGCTCCTTTGCCACTATCCATATTTTAATATTTAGATTTCTATTGATCCTCATTTGGATGACTTCACTGAAAAGATATTTAGCATAGATAGTTGTATCAAATGTTGTGATATTCATGTTGTCAAAAATTCCACAATTTCTTGCTTTCCAAACCTTCCAAAATACATACTTTGGAATAGACAACCAAATACGAGTTAATATAGGCTTACCAGTTAAATATCCTAGAAATTTAGCTTTCCAATTTAGAAAGTAACCGCTCCAGTTTTTTGGGAAATAGAAAATCTTATCCAGCTCCTTCAAGATACTAGTCTAGACCTGTTTAATGTAAGTGATGGCTCTCCATTTTGTTCAAATTTCTACTATAAAGGATCCATCTATAAACTTCCATTTTTTCCCATTATCCTATTTATCATACCACTATTGCCTATACTATTTGGTATCTTTACCCATTTTAGCATGACCTTCTTCTTTTCAAGTAAAGGAGGTAATTATTTGTTATTATAGATTCGTTCTTATGTATTTGATTGGTTAAATGAATTTTGGGACTAATCTCTCTTTTGGTTAGTGCTCACTTGAGTTCTGGTACAAGATTTTGTACTGGGTTTTGGGTTTTAATACCACAGTCCAAGGGTAACAAATATCCCCTTCCCTAAACAATAAACGAAGATATAGGTTTTGAAGGGGTCGTCTCCAACATGGACCAGTGTTCATGGATCATACCCAAATTGTCCCAAGCGAATGTGGTCCTCAATCAAAATTCCTAGTATGCATTGATTTGGAAATTGTTAATGCAATATTATATTCAATTAGTTTTAAATCCTCATCCTCATGCACTTCATGTCACGAGGATGAGGCCGTTGCACAATATTCTCTGTAATAATTAAAGCCAATCAACATATTTGGTGGGTCGAAATAGTTCTATTTTTATTTGTCCTATCAACAATTTTTCATGCCACGGGATAGATTCTAGGGATAGATTCTAGATATATATGCACAAATTATGATGTAATAGATAAGGGGAAAAAACTTGAGAACATACTCTAATGTTGTTGAAATTTCTGTGTAATTGCTTTCATAATATCAGTGTTGTAGCTGACTTTGAAACATTAATGGAAGATCGAAATTTATATATTTGTGTTTGTTATTTTATTTAGTATGTGATTTATCCAACGTGATTCCCTAATTTGCTTGGGCCCACTAATCTAGTGTAGCATTGCTTTTATATTTTTTTCTTATGTAGTTAGTTAATTTCTATGTGAAGAGTTTTTGTTATATCGTTAGTTGAATTATCGATTAGTTTGATTGTTGGTGTGTTATTTAGATTGTTGTCAATTTATATTGAGTTTATATATTGGTTACTTCATATTTCATTCCTCTCAATGTAGCATATCTGTGTTAGAATATTTTATGTACTCACATTTCTTTTTCAAATAGATATAAAAACAATAAAACATTTCCTTATTTGATTTGATTTATGTATTGTAGATTTATTTACACACTATAGTTTTGATTTCTTTAATTACAGTATTTCATGAATTCTTTGGAATGTTGTATTAGTTAGAAATTAAAGTTTCATTTGTATGAGGTATTAGGTTAGGGCTTGAAGATTTTCATTCTAATATAGCGTGTTTTTAGTCTTAAAATAGTTTCATTTGTTGCAATAAAATGTTTAGCGATCATATCAAATAGTTTTTCCTTGTAATAGTTTTGTTTCATGCAAAGATGGCAATGCAAGCATGTACTTAAAAACTATATATTGATATATTCTAAATCATTGAACCCTTTGAATATTGATACACAATAAGACCATTATTCGATATCTGATATGCAAAGGTAAAACCTTTAGTCAATATCGTTCTGACATACTTGTGGTTAGAATCACATGTTTCCCTATTTACATTAGAATATTTCAAGAGCTATCAAAGACTAGGGTTATATTGTTTGATTCATTGAATAACTGAAGGGACATAATCAACATCTAAAAGAACTTTGAAATCCATTAACTCAACCTTCAAGGAGTACTTAGATTAGTTACAATTGGATTTCACTTAATTTAGTGAGTGTTCTATTTTTGCATTGTAATTTCACTTGGGGTTTTTGTTGCGAGTTGATAGCTTTAATCACTACAGGAAGAAGCCATTGAAGACCGAGGTCCAACTCGAGAGACATGATCTTGTGATCCAGTCATAACCATCATCCCAAGGTTTTAGTTTACTTTCAGTCAATTGAGTTCATTTTTGCATGCTTTCATTTATTTGCATTGAAGTGTGGATTTGATTTGTTTGTCGGCATTAGTTGTTAGGATAGATTAGGACCTAATCCTACATTTCCTATACTTGAACCTCTAAGTCTACGATTACCCTAGTTGACAATTTAATGTCAAATAATTAACATATATTTAGAACGACAGTAAGTACAATGGAAGAAAATATGAGGTATTGACTCTTCTGATTATTTGCACAAAACACATCTAGAAGGGCCCTGTATCTAATGTTTTTTGAGAATTTATGAAGTAAGAATTCCCCCCTATAACAAAACCCAACAAAAATATGATTTTTGGAATACCATCATGCTACCAAAATTTTCCCCAAAGTCTAGAGAAGGGAGGGTTTAGCTACTCCAGATAGATTTTTCATAGCCATCTTTAACCAAGTAAAATCCTCTTTTACCCATCCTCTATTATCTTTATTGTCAAGGCTTATTGGTGTTGCTCCATGAAGTTGTTGAAGAAGAGAATCATATAGAAATTTCAAATGAGATGAGATTATATATTGTTTCCAACTAACCCAATTTCCTACCACATCTCAGTCAGATAAATCATACAAGGTCTCGATTCCATGATCACTTAACCATTCCTTTATTAGAAACATACCATCATTGTGACTAAAGGGGGCTACTCCTAGGATATGATCTTTCCATAGATTTATCCTTTTTCCATTTCCAGGTATCCAATGTAGAGCATCTTGGATAATTCATCCCCTTGCACAATCGCCAAATATTTGAGCCCTCACCTTCCCATTTTCAATTATTCACACATCGTAATTTGGAATGAGAGAGATACTTTTTCCGAAGGATTTTTTTCCACCAAGTTTCTTCACCAGGGACCATTTTCAAATCAGCTTGGCTCCCATGACCATTTTCATAAACTTTGGATCACAAATTCCAAGTCCTCCATTTCCTTTAAGAGCTTTTACTATATCCCAATTTACGAGATGGAATTTTTCCATATTGGATTTCCCCCTTCTAGAGAATATTCCTTATATATTTACAAATCTTATGCAAAATGGAAATCGGATCAAGTAAAGAGGAGCATTTAAAGAGAGGAATTAAGGAAAGACCCGAATTGATTAAGACAACTTTATCAGCTAGATTAAACCAATGCATGCCCCAACTTTGAATTTTATCCTTGAATTTCTAAAGAATTATCTCCTAGTGGGAAGATTTGGTCCTTTTATTTGCAATATGGATGTAATACCCCCAATTTTGACTTGGAATGTATTTAATCAAAATTATGTAAATGATATAAGTATGCTAGTATGGATTCCTAGTGTGGAGCTCAAGGCCAAGGCCTGACTAATGAATAGATAGGCATGTATGATGTATATATTTTTATTTGGACTGTATGGTTGGCTTATCTTGCTTATTCAAAATGTATGTAAATATTGTGTTGAAGATTAATAAAACGGTCCAAGATGGTTTTGTAAAGAGCACTATAGGGGATATGATTCCACTAGAGGGGAAGATGAAGGGGGCCTATGGGGAAACCAAATACTTCACTACCATGTGTCAACCTTAGAACTCAGCCAAAATTCTGCCATGTGCTTTAATTGAGCCAATTACCTTCTCTTGACTATTAAACCTGATCATTGAATGCATATGTGAGGTTGGTGGGAAAAGTCACTTCATGTAGTTATTCAAGCATGGGGGTTGTGACAGTTATTTCAGCTGCCGGCTGTCCTCTTTCTCCTATGGTCAGAAGCTATTTCAGTTGTCTGTTCACCCTTACCTCATATCCTTGGATTCAACACTCTTTTGATAAATTTTCTCTCATGCATGTTCCTACACTATGTAGATTTTTCCATTTTTATTCATGACCATTACTAGGCTGTGTTTAACCCATAAATTTGAATTTGGAGACAAAGCTACATTTTTGGAAGGGAAATAGATGGCTATAGGTGAGCATGGAGGTTGGGAAAGCTAGGAACCTTTACCCATTGGTTTCTGCTACTTTTGGATGCTTGAGAAGCCATGGATTAATGTTGCAGGAGGTTCTCCAATATATTACAATAGGTTACACTCTTACTGCACACACTGGTAAGCATTGTAATGGTTGGATTTCCTAAGGGAACTTTGGATCAGTGAAGGAAAATGCCTTCCTTGTGTTGTGTGGGGTAGTTGAAGGAGTTCCATGGTTGTGAAGGATTAGTGAGACCCCTGTAGAGTTTTGTTGGATATTTTGGATAAGCATAGGGAGCAGAGTTGGTTGTGGGATGAGAGAGAATCCTGTAGGTGTTTCCTTCTCCCTAGTGGTCTCATATCCCAACTTGGGGGTGGCCTCTCAACAAAAGCAGTATATGCTGGATAGAATGTCTATGGCTGGGTGGAAAATCGCTCTTACATAGCCAGTTGCTTGGATATTCCTTGTTTAATGATAAGTACTCTTATGTATTTGATGTGAAATGTTTTTATTTATATGCATGTAATTGCATGATGTGTGTGTGGATCAAGTTTATTTCTACTGTGTTTTTTATTTCCATGTCTGCACATGCATTTTATATGTTAAGAATTTGTAATTATGGGTATGGGGTAAAATTTAGAGGCCTCGATCTAGTTGATGTCCCCTCTATTGGACGGATTGAGAGATGAGGACGTTACAAGGGATACCAAGGTATTTGAAAGTAGTCTAATGAGTATGACCAAAAAATACTAACACTCTGGAGATTCTCTGCATGAGATTAGGAGATACATTCCATTCATAGATATTACTTTTTATTATTATTTACCTCTCCTCCAGAAGCATCCAAGAACTGATCTAGTGTTTGTTTAAATCTGCTAGCATTTATAACCGAAGCTCCACCTAAGAGAATTTTGTCATCTACAAACTGTGCATTATTTATAGATTTGACACCCCTCGCTATTCTAATACCACAAATATTTTCTTCATTCCTTTCCTTAATAAGTTTTCTTCCCAAATTTTCAACCATAGGAATATATAAAAACAAGGATAGAGGACAACCTCGTTGTAGTTCTCTTGAAGCCTAAAAAATATATGTTGGTATGCCATTAACCAAAGGATCAATCCACAGACAATTTACACAACCCTTTATCCACTTAATAAATATGGGATAAAATAAAAATCTCGCAACAATGTCAAAAAGGAAACTGAGTCAAACCTAGTCAAAAGCATTTGCCATATCTATCTTGTTTGTCATTCCCTATTCTTTTCGAGTTACACTGGAGTGATTTTCTTGTTGGACTAAGACTATGTTGTCAACTATCTGCCTATTTTCAACAAATCCACCCCGCCCTTTTTAAATAATCCTAGGGATCAAAGACTTCAATTTATTAGCCAAAATTTTGGCTAATATATTATAAGAAGAATTACATAAAGAAATTGGCATAAAGCTAGCTAAATATGTAGGCTAAGCTTCTTTAGGTGTAACACCCCCTGGCCTGGGTTAGAGCTGTTATTGTAATTTGAATATTGTGGCTATGAGTATGTACATAGCATGATAATATTTTAATAAAAATACTAGCTAGCTGCATGAGGAGCAATATGCTGAAGAGGAGATCCAGATATTAACTGAGGGTTGTGAGGGGGTAAGGTTGACTTATGTACCTTGTTCCCTAAACCCTTTTTCTATAAACCTTTTGATAAACCCAAAACTCATACCCCTAAGCCATATTCTTAGTGGGGGATTAATTATTAATTAATTGTTATAAATTATTAATTAATCTAAGAATTTAGTGGCTAGTCGTGATTATGGATGGGAGGAACGTGTTCCTTTGGGATAGCCACATGGGATCCCAAAGGGGACACGGAGTTGCCTCAATGATCCAGGCAGACGTGGGGAATGTTGATGCTACGCACATCCTGGGTGTTTGGACGTCAGTCCAGGAGGAGGATGCATGAAGAGCACGGGGGGAGTGTCTATCGAGTAAGAAGAAGTGTGAGAATATGGAAAGGGAATTGGGACAGGAACAATGAAGAGTGTCACTATGTGTCTTGGAGTTCTCTAAGAATGAATAAAAACTTGGATGGATTTCTAGTGATGAACCTGAACCTGAAATGCATAGATAACCTGAACATCGTTATGCTGAGATAACGCGAACTGGCCTTGAATTCCTTAGTTGCATACACTAGTCAATTGGAAATTAAGCATGAGACCCAGAGGGAATCCCGACATTTGCATTGAAGTGTGTCACTTTGCGTTTTGGGAAGGAACTGAGGTAGTTCAATTGCGGAATTGACAAGGAATTGGTAACCAAACTATTGTTTACTAAACCTTGTGTATATATTTTACTTCTGTTAATTCCATATTAGACTCTGAGAGTGAGTTGGGGAAAAAATTGGTGAGATATATCTGGTTAATATCTGGATCTCGGCTGGGGAGTGAACTTGGGAGCTGAAATAGTACAGGATGGACATGTTCTAAGGTTGGGTGGAGCGTGGCTCACATGCAGTCAGTTGCCACATTCATGTGAATTTCAGATAAGTGTATTTGTGTATGAATTATAATGTTCATGTGTTTTATTATGCTTGATATGTTCAATCTATGGAATGAATGTGTAAATAAATGTAAGCCATGAATATGTTATGCTTATGGCTGTGTAGAAGGCTGTATACATGTAGGATGTTTCCTTCAATTGCATGATGAATCTTACTCATGAAATATGTAAGGCTATAATTCATTTATTAATCTCATGTAAATTATTTCTGTCACAACCTTATTCATGAATGGATGGTTCATGAAATATTCATAGAATTATAGGCATAAATCTGGTTATGAAGTCTATATGCCTGATTGGGTGTCTTTTCTACGATTAAGGTGGTTTTGTGTAGTTTAACTCTGCATGCTATGATATGTCTAGCTAGCTTAGTGTCAATATTTATGTTGTTTATGTATTATCCTTCACCATGCTGAAGGATTAACTACTTTTGTGGTTATTAAGAACATAAGTTTGGTGGGAGTTTCAGTTTGCTTGGAATGCAGATTGGGTGATTCTGGATGGCATGTTTCTAACTGTCTGTGTTTAATTTATGGTTATGGGCCAACTAATGTAGATATGAAGCTGTCAATCGGATGCTTAAAGGAAATTGTTTTAATTGCATGGGTTTACACTGTAATTATGTGTATGTGTAAAGAAAATCTCATTTTTATAATCTTATACATTGTAGATATGTATATGTGTAACGAGGGTACATTACAGTTTGGTATTAGAGCATCCAACAAAAGGGTATGTTACAATTTGGTATCAAAGCGCCGGTTGGAGCTCTCGAACCTCTGGAATTGAAATTGTTTTTCCTAAAGAGATAAATACATGTATTCGAATATATGTTGTAGTTAATTTGAGACTAATAATCCTTGAAAATTTCAGATTGCTAGCATTATACAAGAATATTCAGTCCTTTGAATTGCAGACTGTCAATAAAGACATGCAATCAGAACTAAAGAAATGGCAGAGGGTCTCAAATTCTCTAATTTTGTTGAATAAATTGGCGGTAAAGCACATGGAAATACATCCATTGGTCACTTAAGTGGGACAGAGACTGTAGATGTTGTGCAAATCCTGAAGGAATTGCAGGTTGGAAACCAAAGTTTTTTGCGAAGTTTGAAACAACAGAACCAAATTAATCAACATTAATGCAGAAATCGGTTCAACTGCAAATTCAAATACATCAAGTGACTTCCAATGTGGGAAGAGGGAAAAATTCCTTAAACCCTATCAAGTGAATCTATGTGCAGAAATTAGGGCATAGGAATGTTGAACGTGCAAGAGATCATGTAGATGAAATGAATATGCACTAAAGGGCACATTAATAGACACTACATAGTGCATGAGAATGTGTAGAGCATGTGTGTGACATTGCATGTTGGTAAAATAGTGATTTCTACATATGAAATAAGCCACTAATGATAATTGTTGTGATTGATAATCACCATTGTTGTTGGTATTGGATATAGGACCAAAGACAATTGAAGCATATATAAAGATGATGTTGCTGATGTTGCTCGTGAAAAGCAATCTTATGAAGAAATGCTGGAGCAGCAAATCTGTGATCAAGAGGTTGGTGGAAGGACTGGGTAGTCCTTAGTAAGAAACCAATCGATCAGGTAACATTAGTAGGATGATGGCAACCTTGCAGGTAAGGTTCATTATGTTAATATTATTAAGTGTTGAGAAAGGATGGGTAAGAATCCTTTATTCATGTTTTCGTCATCATAAAATGGTACGCATGTAATCGTGAATGCATTTATGTGAATGACATTCCACAGGGCATGTTATCATGTGACTGTTTAAGAATTTTGAATGCATTCATACGAAATTAGATTATGCCATGTGTATAATGGTTATGGATTGATAATCAATCATGTAAGGACTTATGGTCCTATTGTGATAATGCTTTAGTGCTACACAAACCACCCATTAATTCCCTATTGGTGTTAAATTAGGATTAAAACTATTTCCAATGACCATGGAGTGAGCAAACTTAGGATGTGTTGTTGAATGGGAAAAGAGGGAATCAGTCCTCCGTCATCATGATTTTGGGTGATGGTAATATATGTAACGCAACGATGTGACCTGGTTGAAGCGAAGCCACTCCTTCCCCTCTTTTGTTGGAGATAATCCTTGTGCCCACGTTTATGAAAGGTAGAATCCATCCGATGACTTCAGAACCTGGAAACAACTCTGTGGAGACCATATTTATTGATATTTCGATACACCATCATCTGTTCAACGGATGCATCAGGTACATTCTCATCTCTGATGAGATGATATAGTTCACCCCATTTGTATTCTGGGATGACTTCCATCGCTGCTTTGGTGTCTTCAAATATAGTCTCCATTGGAGTGTCTGCAACAACTCCTATGTCAGAGTCTGATTTAGCTATCTTGATTTTTCGCTTGGTAGCCCCCTTTTGCATTTCTGAATCCTAATGAGACAGTGAATCAATGTGTGAGCGAATTTTAAAGCAATGAATTTAAGAAGCGTGTAAAGACATCCCTTATCAATATTATTTACATAAAAATGAAGTCATAACATTCATTACTTCCATGGTGCCTGGTGGATGTTGGTTGTGTTGCAAAATGTGCACTTGTGTGCAATAGCCAAAGTGTAACTGGATTTTCTGTTGGAAACACTCTAAGAAAAGTCACCAAAATGTCTTTGATTTCAAACATGGTCTCAGTATGCCAATCATATTTCTGTTTTGGAAGAGTTATAGCTACGGTTTATTGCATACCAATCATTTTAGAGGAGCCAAATAATGATAAAAAAGTACACAAACTGGATTTCCCCTTAAAAGATTCGGGGTTTTAACTCTTTAAATATTTTTGAACCAATTGGTCAGGTCGTTCCGGCGTAAATATTTTAACTATTTCCTCCTTAGGTATCGCAGCAAATTCGTTTTCGCGCCGAAGCATATTAGCATCTTTCCTATTCTCCGCTGAAGTGTTTCAATGTGACTCGGTGAGTTGCTCTGACCATTTTGGCCGAAAAACTCAGGAAATTGCTCCGACCAAAAACTCAGGAAATTTCTCCAACCATTTCGGCGGAAAAACTTAGCAAATTACTCTGACCGTTTTGGCGGAGCTCGGCAAGTTACTCCAACCAAAAACTTAGGAAATTGCTCCGACCAAAAACTCGGCAAATTGCTCCAACCAAAAAATCTGCAAATTTCTTCGACCGTTTCGATGGAACTCGATGAGTTGCTCCAACCAAAAACTCAGAAAATTGCACCGACCAAAAACTTGGCAAATTGCTTCGACCACAAACTCAACAAATTGCTCCAACCAAAAACTTGGCAAATTGCTCTAACCATTTTGGCGGAACTCAGCGAGTTGCTCCGACCAAAAAATCGGCAAATTACTCTGACCAAAAACTCAGGAAATTGCTTTGACCAAAAAATCAGAAAATTGCTCCGACCAAATTACTAGTTTTTTTTTTAATTCTAAGTGACAAAAGTAAAATTATCAAGTCGAACCAAAATTCTAAGTAAATAAAAAATATAAGGAGGGACCCTAAAATTTTAAGAAAAATTTGGGGATAAAGTTGCAGCAGCAACAATATGCTAACCATTCTTTTTCCTCAACACCACCTAGTCCCACGTCTTTATCCAATAACCAATAAAAATTTGCAAATCTCATCCTTTCCGGCCTCCTAATTTGGCTCAGAGTGACAAAACAAAATTCAACCAAATATAAATAAGTATAATAAAGAAGCACAAAGTTCTCTCCCCTACTTATCGAGTCAATACCAACAATGACCTTTTTTTGACATCCAACCTTCCCGCAGAGACCTCTTGTGATCCATGGAAGAGCACGAAGAAAATCATTTAAAAAACTAAAGACACTATTCACCGAATGCTTTGGACATCTTATCCACTACAAAAAGAGACTTCTTATTCAAGTACTTATCTTTTAGGATTTCACTCCACAAGTCATCTATATGGTTTCTTTTTGCAATATAATATAATGTATAATGTAATTTAATTTAATTGTAATATTAATATTCATTACATATTAAAATTGGTTTATGTTTTTAATGATATAATTTTAATAATATATATTATGTTTTAATATAATTAATTAAATACATATTAAAAATTATTGATAATTTAATTTAATTTAATTGTGATATTAATATTTAATAAATATTAAAGTTGGTTTATGGAATTGTCAAAAGTATAATGATTTAACGATTAAGAAGGTGAAAGAACATCAAAAGGAAAATCTAAAAAAGAAGAGAACTTAAAAATAGCATTAGTGCAATGGATGGGGACCAATGAAAATGGTAATAGATACCTGATGATAAACTCGTATGGTTTTTCACTTAGGATGTTGGATGTTGAGTCTATCACTGCTAACTCAGTTTATGTGGAAAATCAGGCTATCTTAAATTAGATATGGTGGAACTCAAGTATATTCGGAAATGGGACATACCACAAAAGGTTAAATGCTTTCTGTGGCTAGCTCTCGAGGACACGATTTTAACATGGAATAACTTAATTCGAAAAGGATGGTCTGGTCCAAGTTTTTGTCATTTATACTCAAATCATGAAGAAAATGCTAAACATTTTATCGAATGGCATTACACTAAACAAGTTTGGTCTTCGATTTGATTGTTATTAAAGATAAATGGAATTTGGGGTAATGGAAATCTAGATGCATCTCTTCTCAAGTGGTACAAGGAACAAAGAGAATTTAAATCTCTTCCAGCATTTGTTTGTTGGATGATATGGAAAGCGAGAAATGGCATTATTTTTTAGGATAAAAGGGAACACTATTTGATGATCGTTCACCAAGCCATAGGGATGTTCAAGTCCTACAGACACGTAAGATCCGATTCTGCTCAAGTTCGTATTCTGACACCGATTGCTGACTCAAATATAGCCACAGGTTTCTTTGACAATGTTGTTGATGAAGGTAGATGTGCAGTTGGAGTTTTGTTTATATTAAGCAAACATCACTATTTCAAGATTAAAATCAATTTTGGCATGGGAACAAATTCAAAGGCTGAGATCATTGCCTTATGGTTCCTATTAAAAGTTGCAGCTTACTCTGGAATAGATTCTATGCAGATCTTTTGAGATTCCCTTATGGTTATCAATTGGGTAAAAAATATTTTGAAGATTAGAGAAATCTCCATTCAGTATTGGTGTAGCAGAATTGAATCTCTTTTGAATATTTTCTACAATTGGACCATAGACCATATCTACCAGGAACTCAATGATGTTGCAGATGCTTTGTCAAAGGAAGCGATTGATGCAGATGACTGAATCCTCACCTGGGAAGATGGATTGATGAAAATATGGAGTCAAAGGGTTCCCTACCTTTCTTTGATGATTAGGCTATATGTTTTTGCTTCTTTTGGCGATGGTTTATATGTATTTTGTTTTTATCGTCGGATATGACTCTCTTTGTCTTTTTTTTTAGGGCATGTTTTGTTGAGTATACTGTTGTTGGTTTTTGACTCACGAACTGATCTAGTTCCGTGATGTAAAGGATGTAAAAGGAGAAGTACTTTTTGATTATTTATAATAGCAAAAGTACAGTTTTTTCTGCTTGAAAAAAAAAGATACTAATGTTTTAATTGAATATCTTGATCTATCTTAACATGAAGTTAGTCGGAGAAAACTTTGAGTTGGACAAAAGGGACCAACAAGATGCAAGATTAAGTAGAGATAAAGTTTGGAAGAAAGAGCCTCCTTAGGCTTAGATCATGTGTCTGCTCAAATTAGATCTAAAACATTTACATTTATAATGACATATATATAAAACTACACAAATTAGATAAATTTAAATCCTTCCTCAACATTTACACTCTAAAAAGGGGTTTGTGTCTTAATCTCTCTCCGCCCTTGGTAGATCCCCAATACCTTTATTTGTTTCACCTATAGAAAGTCAAGGGGATAAAGTTTGGAAGAAAGAGCCATTCTAAATTTAGACCATATAGGATGAAAATAAGCTTTATAAATATTGTATGAATACCTTTGTTTATCTCACCCTTGAAAAGTTGAGAACTATCTACTAAAACCCTATATGAAAGTTGTAGGGTAATATGAAGACCAATAAGGTGAAGAAATGAAGAAGCTTTTTCAAACCAACATGAATCAATTTAACATTATCCCTACTCCATATTACACTACTTGACAGCAAGATATTAATATTTCTAAGACCACTTTGTGAATTTGTGTATCATTTTCACTCAAGATTTTGATAAACGAGTGCAAGATAGACAAGCACCCACATCTCATCCAAGTGATAGATCTGCCAATTTGGTATGAATATAGCACCGTATAGATCTGCCAATTTGGTATGAATATAGCACCGTATGGTGGAATGCTACTGTTAGAATTGCTTCTGCTGGAGTAGTCTCGATTATGCAGAGAAAGATCTTGAGGGTAAAGGTATGTGGATTTTTTGGATCAGGGGATCTTCGTACTAGACGAGAACAGGAGGATCAACGGCCCAACTGCAGTTGCATTAAATGACCTACAGCAAACTAAATAGTGTTCACCAGAACCAGAGAGAGCTACATAGTGACTCAGCAAGGATGGTGAGGTTCCCAGAGACAGGTGATTAGAGGTTGCCGAAGAATCGAAATCCTCAACTAGTTAGACTAGTCGTCTCCGACTAAAAATAGATAAAACATCATAGTAACATTCAACCACAAATGATTTCAGTGGGAAAATGCTCACGTTCTCAAAACACTCAAACCCTAATTTTTTATTATGCATCGCTGTCCGTCCCTTCAATGGCGATGATGCTCCGACCAGAAAGATCAATCAGTTCAAGTTGTGCCTTTTCAATCGTTTGTTTTTGTGATGCGGCGCCTTCAACAATGGGGACCTCTGCCAACCGCTGCGCCGCCTACTACTGTTTGTCATTCTTACTCACAGACCCCACAGAAGCCATTGAAATTTGATTCTACCCTCCATATTTAAAGTTTAGACTTTCGAGGACATCAATAAAGAAAACATTTTAGAAACTCCGGAATTCTCTTTCCACAACAATTTCGGGATTCGTTAATCAAGACATAAAATGTGGATTCCTCGGGGAAAAGGACGTCGATGGATCCGGTGAGATTCGTGTTTGTGGCAGACTGCAGTCCATCGACCAGTGTTTGTCTAAATCTGGTGCTTCACGTTTATATTAAACTATAACATTTTTCTGATGAGTTACTGGCCCAGAAAGGCAATCCATGAATCATGCCTCTGAACGGCATGGAGTGGCTGATACTTTATTATATTAAATTGGTGTGCATAGTGATTCGTGAGATGTAGAATGTGGGTGATGGTTAAGACACCCTTAAGTTGAAAGGTTGCAGGTTCGAAACCCTCGGATACTAAAATCCAACCATGCTAAGGATTGGTGGGGTCCAGGTTGGGTGCGATCCCGAGTGATGCGATCCCCGGTTTGATGACTTAGATACCCCTAATTCGTGGTATGCGTAATTACCAGGGTAGATCCATCTCAAACCTGCATTTATCAAGCACCGAGAGGGATCCAATTTCTTGAGGTGTAATTTTTTTTGTTTTATCTTAAATTTTTTACACATGAAGAAAAAAATTACCCCTCAAGAAATTGGATCCCTCTATTTTAATTTTTTTTTTTATAAGTTATGAGCCAACATGAAATTTTTAATTACTTTTGATTTTTTATAAGTTATGAGCCAACATGAAACGTAACGTGACAAACATGACAAATATGACAAACTTGACAAATGTGACAAGCGTTACAACATCTCCCCCATACTGGGTTGTAACGTAACGTGACAAACGGGACAAATGTGGCAAACGTTACATCATCTCCCCCATATTGGGTTGTAATGTAACGTGACAAACATGACAAATGTGACATGTGACATCCATTACAGGATCTCCCCCATACTATTACTTTTTACATTTTATTACTTTTGAAAATGTTACATGTGACATGTGACATCCGTTACAGGATCTCCCCCATACCATAGTAACATAATTCGGCAGTATTGGCATTTCCCGTACGAAAATTCAGAGCAATTCGAATTCGTCGAATATTCAGTATAGATATGATACGGATATAGATTCTTATTAATGAAAAAGTAAATTTTAAAAACCAATTTTAAAAAACTAATTTTTAATTATTTAATTACTATAAAATATAAATAACATTCAATTTATTACTTTCTTGTAAAAACTAATGGTTTTTAACGTACATTTATGCTAATTTGGTTTATATATTTGATTAAAAGTATTATATATAAGAAGTCTACTTCCGTATTTTATCAGTATTGGATTTTTTTATTACGTATTTTTTCCGTATCGAATCGTATCCATATTATGTTATTATGCCCCATACTAGGTTGTAAGCACCTCATTTAAACTCGGTGCAATGACAAATGTGACAAATGTGACAAATTTTATAACATCTCCCCCATACTGGGTTGTAACGTAACGTGATAAACATGACAAATGTGACATGTAACATCTGTTACAAGATCTTCCCATACTGAGTTGTAAGCACCTCGTTTACACTCGATACAAGCAATATAATTCTATATGAATTCTCATATCAATGTTAAATGATCAATCTATCTCTATTTTTCTGATGAGTTACTGGCCCAGAAAGGCACTCCATGAATCATGCCTCAGCACGGCATGGAATTGCTGATCCTTTATTATATTAAATTGGTGTGCGTAGTTGTCATTATAATTCTATATGAGTTCTCATATCAATGTTCAATGATCAATCTATATCTTGGTTAATTGTGCCAGTGGATAATTCATAATTTTATATGGATAGAGTTCCAAGAGTGGTGCACGCCATGAACGTCCAGACTCTGTCAATTGCATCAGCATGATTGTAAAATCATGAAAGCTGGAACTGGATTTCATCATCTTGGATTTGTGGATATCAAAGCATGAAATGAGATTGCTGATGGTAGAAGAATCAATTTTCTGTGCATCCCAAAGCAGAAATGAGATTTCTGAATATGGTAGAAGAATCATTTTTTGTGGATTCCAAGCAGAAATGAGATTTCTGAATATGGTAGAATAATCAATGTGCTTTGTGGCGCTTCTGAAATTCTATTGAATATAATTTGTTTCTTACAATTCGACCTCCATCTCAAATAAAGAATCACACTAAATGCTATGGTAGAATATAAATGCTAAAGATAATATATGTTGTTCCCTATGATGAGACACAAAAAATTTGAACGCAGTCAAACCAAAAGCAAGTATGCCAAGGAATATCTTAATCATTGAATGCATAATATACACACTTTGTTTTTGGCAAAAGCAAGTATGACAAGGAATATCTTAATCATTGCATAATATACACACTTTGTTTTTGGAATCTTGTGAATGTTTGAAGGCGGTGGATAGAGTAAAGACTTAGCTTTGGAGAGGTGGATGGTATTTAATTTAAAGTAAATGTATGTGTAAGTTTAAAAACAACAACAATTAAATATCAACAAACAAGTAATCAAGTCACCATAAAGAAATTATAACATACTCGAATTTCAAAATCATGAGATAGAGAATAATGAGTGGTGTACATATTCAAAAACTTTTTGAATCAATGGAAGACCATATGGTGTAGTTAATACATACATGCTCTATATGTCTTCACACATCATCAATATCCATGTTTATATTGTTTTAGGTTTCTTTTCTCTTTTTATTAATAAACCATAATAGTATATAAAACAAGAGCTACGTGGTGGCAATGTCCTTGACATTGCCATTGCCACATACTATTGGGAGATGGAAAATGTTGTAGCAGGAGTAAGAAAATCTTGTCATGTTCTATTGTTAACAAGATAATGAGAAACTGCAAGGTCATTAATAAGCCTTCCACAGTGGAGAATTAACCAACCTACATAAATTATCCTAAAAAATAATTTTATATATGTTTTCTCTGGGCCAAAGACTATTCAGCTTTATTGTAGAGTCTATAAATTTTTTCTCCATTCTATAGTTTGAATGGTCTTTATATAGTTAGCAAAAATATTTATATAAATTTTTTAATTAATGCAAATTTGTTACGTTTTGATTGGGCCTGAGTTGGCGACTTCTACCTCAATAATACCTTCCCGTATTGGCGACAGAGCATGCATCATCTATTATTAATGCTTGTTCATATGCACCTTACGGTACCACCAAGTTACATCCACCACACAGCTTGTACCAAGTGAAGGTTTTAATGCAACACCAATGGTAATTGGGTTTTATAATGGCAATTGGAAAGATTGAAATGCATACGAAAGGTCTCTCTCTCACTCAATTGCTCAAGCCGATCTCTGTCAGAAGTAATGACAAGGCTGTGAGATAAGACCTTGGAGTAAAAGTTGATGCCCAACTCATGGTGTTTCATGCATGGTCTAGTGAGACATTTAGTGCCATACATTCAGACATGCATAAGATTCTATCATTTCCCACCTAGATATATCAGGGAAGACATATATACAATTCTTTTCTAGGATAATTTATATATTTTTGGTTAATTCTCCCCCGTGAAAAGCTTATTAATGACATTGTTTCCCATTATCTTGTCAAAAATGGAACATGACAAGATCTTCTTACTCTTGCTACATCACTTCCGCCCATATTTGTAGAGATGTTGATTGTTATCAATTTCATTGAAGAAAGAAGAGTCCTAATGGGAGTATGTGGCAATGGCAATGTCAGGGAAATTGCCACCATGTGGCTTTTGTTTAAAAGAAGTTTGGATTTATGGCCATGAAGAAAAGGAAAAAATTGGGTTTTATGGACAATAGTGATATTCAACACTTACTATAAAAATGTTATCCATGATATTGTATTTTTAATTTGATATTTAAATATTAGTTTAATAGTTATGTGTTACTGCTATTCAATACTTTTTATAAATGTTATGTATGATATTGCATTTGTAATTTGATATTCAAACATTAATTTTAATTTGATATTTATAATTAATTTTAATTTGATATTTAAATATTAGTTTAATAGTTATGTGTTACTGATATTCAATACTTTTATCATTGCATTTTTAATTTGATATTCAACATTAATTTAATAATGATGTGAATGGTTGGAATTTGATAGGTAAAATGTTCATTATGAACTATTTTGTTGATCAAAACTTATATTTTAAACTTCAAGACACAAAAAATTATAATATAAAAACCATAAAAAAATAACTAGTGATTTTTTTTAGAAATTCTTACCATTGTTAGGTGTAATTGTAATAGTTATGTTAGACGTTGATATTATTCTACCAAAATTTAAATCTACCATAAAAATATTTCACTCTTCAATATGATTTGTCAATCGATATATAATAATCAATGAAGAATATCTAGAAACCTAAATATACCAAGAGGGAGTCGCTCGGTGGCTAGTCTTTACTTCATATTAACTAGTAAAAGGTATATGTTAATCTTAGTTATTATAGGTATATGTAACTTAATGTTTGCTTCATTTATCCTTTAAATGACAATCAATGTAACTTAATGTTTGCTTCATTTATCCTTTAATGACAATCAATGTTCTGGTTGTTTCTCTTGAATTCATTTTGTTTCTCTTGCATAGACTTGCTAAGATACTATCTGTTAAGTGCTAAGATCGATGAAAAACCTGTTAAGCCCTAAGAATAACGAAAAACCTTGAAGTGGTGCTGCACTATCATTTATTCACTCTAATAAGCTGGACTTTTAAAATAAGTCAATACCTTGACAACATATCTATTTATAAAATAAAAGGTTTAAAATAACATAAATCATAAATCTATTTTAAATTCTTCTTATTAGTCAAAACTCTTATTAATCACAAAATAAAAATATACTACACTATGTTATTATAATTATTTTACAAAACAATTATTATAAAAGATTCATGTCAGTGTAGCAACAATAAGAGTGTGCATGAAAACATAAATAAATTTCAATCACTGGATGAAGCTTTTAGACTTCAACGGGAGCAGTAAAAGAGTCCGTGAAAATGGGATTTAGTATTTAGATGAATGGAAAACTGTAGAAACCATACAGAAAAAATTAACAAAATCATATAGAAAAAATCAACAGAATCATTTGCATAATTTTATGAAATCGAAATCTGATATAGTTCTGGAACTTTTATTAACCTTTTTGTGGTAATTTGCAAATCTTGTGTGCCAAAATCTTGGTTTTATCCTCCTCCTCGGTTTTTGAATTTTATTGGTAACTTCAAATTTTCGGATTCCAAAAACCTAATCGGGTCTTTTTGCATTCTGGAGAAGTCAAAATAGCTGAAAAAATGTCAAACACCCAGGAGGAAAGCCTGGCCGGATTTTGACGCACAAGCATTCCATTAAAATAAAACAAAAGAAAATTCCTTTGCCTATCCCAAGAAATTGTTTCATAAAAAAAACCTCCACTGGTTAGAGAAAAATTTGATTGCAAGGAAAGTTGTTGAGCAATGAAAAATCTTTTTACCAAGCAAAGCAAACTCATTTTTCTAGCAAATCCAATTTCCTTTATAGAGCAAACGAATTTTTAAGCCAAACAAAGGAAATTGTTTTCTATGGAAAGGAAAATTTTGTTGCAGCTTGGTGCATTTGATCACAATCACATACTGGAATTTGCAGCTCAGTAAACTCTACTCAGAGAAATTATATAGCGTTTCCATGGTTCAATATCATAGTTGTTTGATCTTTCAATTCCCAATGGAACCACCGAGTACAGGGCGCTACCTAAAATTTAAATAGTTATGCTCAAGATTTTAAGTACAGTAATGATCCTGCACTTGTCAATCTGATGCCAATTAACAAGGATTGTAACGATTGTCATGATCAGAGGACATTGGGATCATCAACTAACAATCATTACATGTGAAATTTTAAACCACCTCGATTTTCTTATTTGTAGTGGTTGAAACTGTAATACTTTAATTTATGTGAATTTTTTTCGGTTATGTTTTTTCATCTGAAACTACATCGATGCTACCATGGCCTCATGTGCCTCTATCAGATCAGGATTTGACTGGCCATTGTTGAATTTGCAGCACAGAAACAGAACAGAATAATAACACCAAGAACACAACCTCAGCAACATCCCTTCTGTATTTTTTTTCCTGGCTCGCTCTCTGCAATGGCATGTCAGCCTTGCTCATCCATCATATGAAATGTCAAATATGACGCAACCTTTGACACAAATTCAGATGCCATGGTGTAATTTTGAGTTGCAGGCTGGATGGGTGACAATACCGATCCAAAATAATCAAAATAATTCAATGTGTAATCTGAAACGATCGCCATGCTCCTTCCAAACCACAAACTCATGAAAATCCAGCTCACAGTACCTCTCGAACAACTAAGTGCCTTGGAGCGTGCACCATGCTTGAGGAAGTCCTTTGAGCTGCGCAAGGAAGGACATGACGTTCTAAGAACTGAGTGCCTTGGAGCTTGCACCTTCTTTGTTCTCTAACATCAACCTGTCGTGCTTGGAGCGTGCCTGTACACTTTGTAGGTCCTGCACCTTACATGATCTTGTCGCCCCCTCCTGGGAACCAAAAAACGAGGACTATGTCACCTTGCTGCACCAATAAGATTTGCAAAAAAACATTTTTAATAAATTGATTTAATATAATAAATATTTTAAACTATAGTCACGCCAAAAATTATAGAGTATAGGCACAAATTAATGGGAACTGACCGATCTATATATGATCCCCTTCGGGGACATAATAAAAGAATGTCACAACTCGCAACAAATGTTTTAAAATTTGAACTTGGATTTATAATGATCTAAGTTCAATTAGACTTGGCCATGATTTTTACTTAAAAATATATAAAATTTTAATGAAAAAAAATTATTTTAAAGATTTTAAATAATTAGAAACAAAATATGTGAAGTATGCTCATGTATATATCTATCATGTAAAAGTGAATATATCAAACTGGTATTGAATGCAATATATATGTGAAACAAAATACATAATCAACAAAACTTTAAATGGTCTCTAGAATCCAAAACACAACATGCTACAATGTACTAGCTTATGTATATATCATGTAAAAGTGAATATATCAAGCTGGTATTGAATGAAATACATATGTGAAACAAAATGCATAATAACAAAGCTTTAAATGGTCTCTAGAATCCAAAACACAACATGCTACAATGTACTAGCTTACTACATATCAGTGATCAAGATAATTAATCACTAAACATATCACCTCTATTAGAAATTGGATTGTCTACATGACATATAGGACCATTCTCTTACATGTCTATTTCTTAATAGGTGTGTATTTCACACGTGGCATGTAGTTGAAGAGTAGGGTGACATTTGACGTCTTTTTGATGGTTTAGTGGCTTGTCTTCAGTTTGGTGCAGTTTAGCTAACTTGAATTCTAAAAACTGCTAACTCTGCTAAATTTTGGGTGGAATGTAAAATTCTATTTCCATTATATGAGGTCCAATGAGGATGGAATCCCTCTAAGAAAATTAATGATAAGATACAAAATTTAAGTAAAAAACTTTATTTATTTATATTTAAGTAAGAGGGTAGAAGGGAAATATAAAGAAATGAAGACTTTTAATTTAAGAATTTTATATTATCATTCTAGGTTAGTTTGTGTCACTATCAAACAAGTTTTTTTTACCCCAAATGGTGCCAACTAGACAATGAACTATAGTAGCAAGATTCGAGTACGGATTCGAAAACGATTCGGATACGATATTGAAAAAATATGTAAAGAAAAAATCATGTACTGCTAAAATACCAAGTAGTCATCTTATAAATACAAAAAACATATACTTTTAATTTGTATCTATCCAAAATTAATCACATTCACATGCTAATGTACTCGAAAATTAATCATACATTCACATGTCAATGCACTCTCACCTAATCAAATTATAAAGTTAAAAATATTAATCATACTATTTACAAATTATAATTAACATGTCAACGTTAATATTACCCAACTATTAAAAAGTATGCATCATGAAAAGATAATATATGATATTCTCTTTCAACTCTAGCGGATGCAAGTCACTGTTGAGCGGTTGACCCCAAATTGTTTAGTGACTGATTTGATTATTTTTTGTTTGAGGGATGGTCAATTTATATGATTTAAAAAATAAATAAAAAATTATTAAATTAAATTTTTGATTTTTCAGCCATGCTTTGAAGTTTCTTATTTTACTATACCGATACAAATTCAGTTTGGTCAAAATTTGGTAAATAAATTATTGACTGTACTGAACCCGTATCATCTCGAATGTTCACAGTATTTTTATCTTGGTTCGAATTTCCATACATCAGACTGTATTTTGCTACTATGCAATGAACTAGGCTTAGAACTTTACGGTTTAGGTTTCTAGGTCATTTTTTTAATTGAATTTAAGTGTCACATGTGTGTGACTTGTGTGCTCCCACATTCACTCAGCCAAGTCAGTACATACTCGATCAAGTTGACTAGTTTGGTACAAAACTAGTCAAGTCATACCTTGACTTAGTTGGTTTAGTACCAAACTGGTTCAAGGGTCGAGTTGGCTTGATTGAGGGTCAATTCGATTGATTCTAAGTCTGAGTTGACCGATTTTTCAAACAGTAGTCACAACCAAAACATCACCTAGCATGTCATATACGGTTCAAAACAAGATCACGATCCTACAAAACCATCATAAAAGGCTTCAACTAGAGGTTGCATAAAATGTAAAAAGAAGCTACAAACATGTGAACGTTTAGATTAGATTACAATATATTATTTTGGACTCAGTTGCAAGAAATATACATGTGGGCTAGATCATGTCACTCATGCGTGAAGGAGTAGTAAAGAAAATATGACCATTGACAATGCCTTATTCCTTATAAAGAGGGTTCAATGGCTTCCACCACTATGTGCCTCACTTGTCTTGGAGTGTGGGGGTCTCTTTTTATGTTGATAAAAATGCGAGTTTTGTAAGAAGAGTACAATGAGAATAAGAGTTGTTGGCCGAAACTTAGTATTCTAACCATTCAATTCATAAAACAATTTAATTGAAACCAGACATTGTGTGAGTACAAGTGTTAATGAAAGAATTTGACTAATTCGATAAACAAGATTTGGTTGTGGTCGTTATTTTTTAACTCCATTAAGTGTAGCATGATTTCAAATCAAGTTTAAAAGTAAACGTTAAAATATGTGTTGTGGGTTTGTTCTCGTGTGATATCGTGAAAGTTGCATTATTGGATTGATTCATAAAATGACTCTAAAATATCAAATAATTCAAACAAAACTACAACAACCATGGGTATTGATGGGTAATTGGTGGGGATCCCCTACGCACCAATCCATGATCATGATGTAATTACTTTCAATTTTTGCTCATAATCACCATTGGTCACATTGGGTTCTCATCACAAGCACATCTCAAAACATATATAACTAAAATCATAGAATCAATCTTGTCCTTAACATTCTCTGAACAACCACTTCTTTTAGTTTCTTTGTCCACCCACCCAGCCATGCCTCAAGCTCCTTAGTGAGATTTTCCTTTCCCCAAAAATTTAAAAAAAAAAAAATTTCAATTTCTCCACACTCCTTCATTATCAAACTCCTCTATTAATATATGGTATGCCACAAGGTTAATCTTATGAACTCCATCCACCATGTCTTCATTATCAAACTCCTCTATTAATATATGGTATGCCACAAGGTTAATCTTATGAACTCCATCCACCATGTCTTAGATCGGATATGACTTTGCATAAAACACCATAACATTTATTTTAAACACCAACATCAATGCCCATCATTATGTCAAAAATCTTGTCAAGAGGCTCCTTCCAATTTACTCAATTTCAATAATTCGTTTATTATCTCGACTAAACATCGTACATAAATATTCTATAATACAAAAGTGATCATTTAACTCAAAGGATATCCTCATCAACTTGCATCTCATGATCTTCTAAGACTTTTAGAAAACATAATTCATTAAAGTTATGAAAAACCTAAAATCCGATTTTCTCCACATGTATAATTTGTCTTATTTAATATTCAATGAAAAGCACCTTTATTTTAAAGGCCATAAATTATTTTAGCTTTTTATCAATCAGTAGTGTTGTTTTGAGGAGAATACCACCTGCTCGGGGCAGACTCAATAGATGTTTCACCTATGAAGATTGTGAAGAATCTTGATGGGTCATTGCAGAGAGTAGTGATGATGCAATCGACGCTCGCAAAAGAGTGAAGGGGCTATGTATGGGATGCACAAATTATGATGGTTGTTAAAAAAGGGAAGAGTACATATTAAATTGAGCTTAGTATTTATTCATCGAATAATGATATAAATCTATATATTAAGTTTTTCTAACTACGTAATTAATTTTTAGGAAATATTTTAACCACACATTAAAAATAGTAATCTTGTGGGATCAAGAAGAATATTATACTACTTACAAGAATTAGATTTTGGTGGAAACTCGATAGAGTAACAATCATTCTTCTTAACCACCCAAACTATATGTAATAACATATCTCAAATCCAACTAATCTAAGAACCTCCTACTAATAACCAAATTACAAAAATAAATCATAATATTCTATAAGAGTTATAATTCATTTCACCCATGGTGATGGAGTGATTTCATGGAACAGGGCTTTGGATCCCTTGGCTTGATGACATTCGTACTGGTTTGTTTTGATGGAAAAATTATTGAGGCTAAAGTAGCTCATGCGTACATGAGAAGGGTGGTGAAACATTTGAGCTAGAGGTGTACAACTTCAGAGGTGACGAAGGAGTAGTATTAGCCATGTCATCAAGCAAGGGGTTGGTCTCCCTTATGCTATTTTTGGCGATTTCAAGTGTTCCATTGAATCACAGTTTTGGATTTGTAAGTTCACGAGGTAGTATCGGATCAGTTTCCATCCTCCTATGTCTTTTACAATGGCGTTTTAGAAGATCAAGGTTAAGAATACCATCGTCGAGATGAACGAGGATGAAATGACTAGGGTCATCTAGACAATGAAAAAGGACAAGCTTATCTTCCCCATTTGTTGAGCTGGATATTACGTATTTTAATCTGGGCTCCCCCACCATAATGCTACACATGACAAGGTTACAATTGAAAGTGCAAAAACCACATGTAAGTACAACGTTTCCATCAAATGTGCAACCATCACACCAAATGAAGGTCAAGTCAAGGAATTTGGCTTGAAGGCTATGTGGAAGAGTCCCAATGGGGACTATACGTAACATCTTGAATGGTATTATGTTCAAAGAGCCAATTTTATGTAAGAACGTTCATTATCTTGTTCCAGAAGGTCAAAACCCATATGTATTTGAAGGCATGCCTTTGGTCAACAATCCAAAGCAACATATACAATTATTAAGGGCCCTAGCAAGCTAAAATTAGTTTTTGTTCGAGAGAAACATGATGAAAACAAGAAGATCGATGCCAAATTGTTGAGTTTTTTTTATTATTATTATTACATGGTCCACAGAGATAATTAATTTTTAGTGGTCAAATTGAACTTGACAAGTGTTTTCAAGAAAGTGATCACATCATTTCTAATGGTGGCACAAAGAGCTTGGTCACGTTTATGAAGTGAGACGTGCAAATTTTAATGCTATAGTTAAAGCCCATGTCTATGAGGGAGTTGTAATTGGCCATGATATAAAGTTATTTTATATTAAGTTTTCAAGATGAAGCGAGTAAATTCGAGGTTTAGTTAAGTTAAGTGTTTGACGGACAATCCACTCGAGCGGACGTGAGCCGGATCCTCCTAGCTCAATGTGAGTCTACAACAAATAGTACAGACTATAAACCACTTTCCTAGATCTAGTTAAGGATCGGGTCACTAGATGTCTTACCTTAAACTTGAAGTCTTTCCTCCTGGATGTTGCTCCACGTCTCGCGGTAGTCAGATCTCAGCTGCAAGACCTGTCAAGACACATGGGACAAGACAAACAAGTAAAAAAGCATCTATACCAGAATAGATCTAAGTAAATAGTTAAGCAAGCAAACTACACAATATCATCACACATAAAAAATATTGGTGGAAAGCGTTTATATTACTGTAAATCAGGAAAGTACATAGTAAAGAATAGACTACAACCAAGGCTTAAAGTAGTAGCCCTTCTCCTTCCAAGCCAATTGCCATATCCTCCCAAGGAAGTGTGAGTCTCTCAATGGATGAGTTAGTGATCTCTCCAAAATGATTTCACCAGCATGTAGACACTATAGACTTCCTCCTTTTGGAGAGGGGTAGAGCTTCACTTATATAGGGCTAAGTGGATAGGGTATGGATAGGGTACGTTGAGATATGGTAGGAGAGAGATAGGGGATCCCTCCAAGAGGTTAGAAACCGAGTGCCAGCTCCCCCAAGAGGTCAGGGATAAGGATCCAAGTCAACAGGCTTCGAGAATGAGCTCGAAGGACCTATTTTTGTCCATTAACTGACTTCATCACACCCTGCATTAGAGCAAGATGCAACGTCGCAGGTTGCATGAGTGCATCCTACGAATGACATCTCAAAACCCAACATAAATGCAATGGTATCCTTTCCCAGTAAATGACTTAGCCAATGAAATTTCAAGGATGTATACACTGAATCTCAAGATGGTAGGATTTTAGGTGTAATAGAATGCCCCCCAAAGCCTGAAGTTGTTGAAATTTGGACAGGTGAAATGCTTTGACAGAAAGAATGGCAATGGCTTGTTGGACGAAGGACACTACTGCAGTACAACTGACTCTGAGTACACTGTCTCACAGGACGTACAACATGGCTGCCGACCAATACATTGCAGATCCATGGTAGTAATGACCGACTGAACACAATCATGGCTACTAGACACAAGCGTAGATCCATGATGAGATAATAACACAACCACAACCAATACAAATGTGGATCCGTGTGACATGATATGAATCTAACCATGTGATTACAAATGTTTTGACGTCGAACATGGTAGAAACCACTTGATTACCAGTCATTGATATATACTATTAACAAGTGCGATGGAGATCACCATTGATGTCAATGATTCCCAAGGTATCAAAGTACATATCATCAAGCGTGAATAAATGAGTTGGAGTTGAACGCGAGATGAAATCTTTCAATCAAGAGTCAATGATGTAAACTCATGTTGAAAGCGAGGTAACCTGCCATTGAGGCATGCAGGGCCAAGGTACTTGGTTGGTTTCTAGATTCGATCCTCGGAATGTGTGTTGAAGTCGACAATGATGAATCCCCCATCATCGACACGAAACATGAAAAAGGATGTGTAGAGCAGATTGGATGGTACAGTGACATGCAACACTGAATCAGAGTAGACCGACATGATGGAAGGTGTACAGACTGCAGACAATGAGTAGTGAGAGTATTCTTGAACATGGGCATGGCATGCCTTGGCAGTATTGACTTGACGAGTTATGGTACCAACTCCTAATGCAACTGATGATGGAAGTGTTCTTTGAATGACTCAAAGGAGTAACAAGACTCATGAAATAGGTGAAACTCGGGGACAAACGGATGATCCAAGTGCAGTATGCAAATGCAAATGAGTGCCATGTTTAAGAAATGACTAGGTATTGCCACAGATAAGGATGTAACATAAAAGCTTTCATTTTTCCCCATCATGGACGATGAGTGCCTCATGTGTTTTTTACGAGCTTGATGAGGGTAACCAGATGCTTGGTATAGCTCATCTCATAGATGAGTCCAATCCCAAATATTTTCTGAACCTGGGATAGGAGGGGTTCGTCCCATGGCGGGCCCTTCAATGTGAAAATTTAACAAGTCCATAGAAGGTAAACTCGGTCGTCATTTCATGTTTAGAGAGTCTGAGAAGAACTAAAGAAGACTCCAACGGTCCTTTTTCGTAAAGTTAGCCTCATCGCCCGAAAAAGGGTAAAACAACATGGGAGAGGAATCTTCCAGTCATGATTGGCTGGAGTATACATTTTTCGTAAGTAGTGTCCCCTGGTTCGAAAAAGGGGTTAACTATCACCAGGAAGACGACCATTCAAATTCTTTAACAAGCATGAACACGACAAGTTCGCTTGGTAATCTTTTTGTATTTCGAGAGCCTGAAAAGAGCTTAAAGATAGACTCCGAGGGGGTTCATTTTCCATAGGAGTTTAACGAGCCTGGAAAAGTGATAAATCATAACTCGGTAACTTATTCTCATAGTTTCAAGAGCACGAGAAAGAACAAAGAGTAATCTCATCATCATAAAATAATTATAATCTAATGAATGGAAAATAACAACAAAAACACACAAGGGGTGTTCATACCTGAGATGATCGTTCCAATGCGAAAGCGGCGTAAAAGACACTTAATGACTCCTGCACACTTGGAAACTAGGTCAAATAGTCAACCAAGTGTTCAAATATGATAAAATCGATCCAAACTATAGCAAATGACCTAAAAGCATCAAATATTTGAAAAAAGAATATTCTTTTTGTTTATAAATAGAAAAATGGGTCAAATAGAGTTACCATTGTTTCATTTGCCAAATTGGGAGGAGAAGTGCCATTTGGAGCCAAAACTTCACTTGTCGATTCCGGGAGCTATGAGCAGCCATTTCACCTACCATCCGGAGCAGGTAACTCTAAACTTCATCCAACATAATTGTAGTGGTTTACATTTTTTAATTTGGTTCATTTTTGGGGGTTTTAGCTTGGTTTGTGAAGGGCCATTGCATCCTTGGGTCGTCGCAGTCTGCCCTTTCGGGAACCGCGATGAGACAAAGTCGTCACAAGGCTTGCATGGCTGGGTTGCAATGACGTCGCACTGTTAGCAATAACGGGGTGCGATGATGGAAGCGTCCAAACACAAACCATGCCCAAAAAAAGAACTTTTGGTGGTTGAAGCAAGTGATGGCCCGACATGGTGGGGGTCCCATCATCTCATATGGTATTGAGTTCTTCAGCTGGATAGAGGGCCAGTTGCTTATGGTAGAGGATTACCCGTACAGTGGTACAGACTTCAGAGATGACCTAGACTTGCCGCTACCCGAGGGAGCAGCATGGGGAGACACGGGTAAGAACAATAAACCCTTGTACTTTTAAGTTTTGTGCATTTATGATTATTTTTTATAGTGTTGACAAGTTAACAACATGTATGTGTAGACATGGGCCTCGTACGACCAGTAGGAGTCTCTCTTCTTGTGAGGAGAGAGAGAGGAGAGGGAGCAATCATGGGTTCAGCCGTACATGTTGCCATTGCAGAGATGGATGGAGTCTACACCAACCTGAGTAGGTTGACGTTAGACATTCCCGAGCCGACGATAGATGAGGTGCCACGTCCCATGCAGGTGTACACGATTGGAGAGACTGTGCACTCCAACGGGCTGCTTCGCAGGGTTGCGAGAGCAGTTGACTGTTTCCACACTCAACAGGCTAGAGCTGTTAGACCTAGGGTTGTACGGGCCAGGAGATAGGCCTTATGTTGTTACTATACATGTACTGAGAGCTTAGAGGCCTCAGATTTTTGTACTTACTGAAAGCTATGAGGCTTCAGATTTTGCAAAGACTCACTGAAAGCCGTCGTGCTTCAGATTTTGTACCAACACTACTTTTATGATGATATATACAGACATTCCGGCGGTTTATACATTATGTATTTTAAAATGAATGGATGGTGTGGTCTTGTTATGTGTTTGCTTATATAAAATGAGTTATTTACATGTTATGTCTACTTTTAACAATTCATGAATATGCTTATGTGTGTGCAATGTACCAATCTAAGATGAAGTTGGCCATAGAATCGGCAACTGTGTTCATGTCTCGTGGAATGTGCAGGTACTAAATGGACTCGAAGGACCTTTCCAAGAGACGGACTTGTCGATAGAGACAGAGTAAGATAGGATCGTGGACGACGTAGACTCGGTTAAGATGAGAGACCACTAGTTGAGAATCCAGGTGGATGACAACATGGTCCATACCCAAAGAAATAGCGTCAGTTAGGGTTCCAATGACTGCTTGATATTCTGCAGCATTATTGATTGCAAAACCTAGATACATTCCTCCTAAGATGATGAGCTCGCCGATAGGTGAATAGAGTACCCAGGCTGCTGAAGCAAGGTTACAAGTATGTCGGTTGGCGCCGTCCACAAATCCATAGCACGTTGCCATCTGCACATGCAGATAGAACATGGTATAAGAAACGAAACAAGACCTAAACACGCAAGAAATCAAAGCATCACACCACACAAAAAAACACACACACGCCATGTACAGTATATACAAGAGTACCTATGCATGAAATACTCAGGCATAGTACCTCTTTAGGTAGAGCCCATTTGCGGGGCTCACCCAAAGATATCCCGTCGTAGTCTTCAAGCTCATAAGCTCCCTTCTCCAAGATGCATTTCAGAGTATACAAGAGTACCTATGCATGAAAGACTCAGGCATAGTACCTCTTTAGGTAGAGCCCATTTGCTGGGCTCACCCAAAGATATCCCGTTGTAGTCTTCAAGCTCATAAGCTCCCTTCTCCAAGACGCGTTTCACTATGTAAGGTCCATGCCACATGGACTCAAACTTTCTTGCCCCCAGCTTATCATGTTTTTGGTCATATGTGAGGACCAAATCTCCCTCGTTGTAGGTGCGAGGTTCTGCCGACTTGTCGTACTGCGCTTTGATGCGTTTCTTATGAGCCTCGTTGGCAAGAGCGACATCTCGGCAAGTCTCGTCGAGCTTAGATAGGTAGAGGAAGCGTTCTTCCTTGGCAGTAGTGTTTGGGAGAAGTTCAATGGCGAGCTTGAGAGATGGAATCTCACACTCAATAGGAAGGATCACCTCCACCCATACACCAGTTGGAAAGGATTAAACCCAATGGCAGTTTTAACGGAGGTTCGATAAGCCCAAAGCATGGAGAAGAGCATGTTGTGCCAATTGTCCTTGTGCGTACCCATCATACGTTGGACCATAGTTTTCAAGACCTTATTAATGGCCTCAACCTGTCCGTTTGACTGTGGGTAGTACGGTGTTGAGTTTTCATGGTGAAAACCCAATCTATCGCTCAACTCGTCAACCATATGGTTCATAAAGTGAGAACCATGGTCAGTAAGTATCGCTTGAGGAACTCCAAATTGCGCTATTACATGATTAAACATGAAGAGTGCGGCGGTCTTGCTATCGTTTGTGTATGTAGACATTGCCTCGGCCCACTTTGTAAAGTAGTCCACAGCTACAATGACGTAACTATGCCCCCCGGCCGAGGTAGGCTTACAATGCATGAAATCGATGCCCCATTTAGTGAAGGGGCCAACGGAAATAACTGCGTGTAACAGGGTGGGATGGGTGCGCTTTTTCATATGAAAATGTTGGCATGATGTAACATCCTGTAAAATACCAAAAAAATTAAAATTTTTAAAATAGCAATAATTATTGAATTTGTTAATGTGGAACATATAAAAATAGTTAAATCTCTTAACTAGGATAATTAATAACGATTACACATCGAATTTCTCAAAACAAATTATGATGCTAGTTGTAATTGCTATTGCAGGCTAAATGGATGCTAATATCTTTAACGAAAGACATTTTATGATCATAACATAAGAATATATCTTCAGATCTACTTAAGTTTTAAATGTAACTACATGCTGTACATAGGTTTGTATTATTATAAATTTCTTGGTAATATGCTGACAGTTTATTTTGAATGATGATGAAAGGGGTCCTACGAGGTACCCTGAGGTTTACTTAGCTACGTTTAGCTAAGGCATTGAATCTTGTTTCCATGTGCAGAACGCAGGCAAGAAATTTTACGACAACATGAGTTAAGAGTACATATGTATTTCAATTCATCGTCATTGTAATATGAAAAATACTAAGTACTTCCTTGCAAAACAAATTATTGGAGGTATGGATATTTTGGTTCCAATTCTCGTTTACATGTTAACTTACAAACTTTGCAGTGTTATTCTAGTCACGCCGTCATTTTTGTTTTTATATTACTATATTTGAACATCATCCATGAAAATCATCCTAATATGACTATTCTCGTTAACATCAAGTGGTGATACCATTGTCCATTTGTAACTTTGTGAATATAGTGCTTATGCTATGAACTAACATTATTTTGTGCATTGATAGAATCTTAAACCATACCTATAGTCTCACTTTTATCAATTGAATTGGCAATACATGGCTAACGCATGAAACTATATACCTTTACCCTAAATGACTATACAAATACTATAGGAAAGGAATATATACAATCTATAGTAACTATGTATTCACGCACATACATTAGCATGTATTACTATTATCACGATGCCTTGGAATAAACCTTAGGAACTATTATAGAATATGAACTATGGACCTAACATTGCAATGATTACGATTTTGACAGGGTATTAAAGCTCAGTACTTGGTATGCTTTCAAACTGTTGAATACTTGTCTTCGCATTAACGTCGCCTATCTGTTATGTGAAGTGGACGTGAAGGTGGATGGTCTTCACGTGATAGAGTTTACAATAATGCACCATACGATGCTGAGTTGTGCCATGCACTAGCCCTTGGTCTGTTGATTTGGCGACTTGGTAGATGCAATAATCAATGTGTATTGATTGCAATGATCTCTCGAATATCAACGTGCCCGACTGGAAGCTAATCCACCGTTGATCTTTTCAAGCTCTAGGGCTTGGAAAGAAACCCTACTCTTTCATTAGTAAGTAACAAAGAATTGCTTTCCTGGTCTTCATTTTGTGTTTAGTGGTAAGGTTTGGAGAGCTGATAGTGTTGTTGCAATGTAGGGTTTAGAGTTTTACTGTTAGGAGGACTCCTTCCTCGGTTTCGAACCTTAGACCTATGAGAGAGAGTTTATATGATACAGGCTTATAATCTTGTGAAATAGAGCCACGATACAACCATTGTATTTGTGGGAAGGTTCTTCTGTCAATTTGTTTGAGTGTAATTCGAACTGGAGTTCGATTCTCCAAGTCCTAAAATAGTTCTATGAATTTGAACTCGTATTTGCTGCGATTGCTATTAGGCTTTGTCGTTTTGTTGGTGTGGGGTGTCTCAATCCAGGAGCTTCGTTGCTAGGGTAAGTTTTTCAATGATAGTGATAGTAATACTATAATATTTAAGTTATACCTGCATTTCTTGTTTTTAACCTTGTCAACTATGACTAGCAGGTACTACTTCATTGGAGGATTCCTATGAGAAAAACTTGGAATGACGATGCTGCAACAACCTCCTGGTAAGCCTCGGTGGTTCTTGAAACCTCGTAGGTACGTTTGGCATGGTTTAGCTGGTGAATTCATTGTGACAAGAGTTGGAAATACAACCCTATTCGGAGTAATGGCCGAGTTTAAGTTAACAATACTGTAAAGAGGATAAACCCTCAGTTTTTAAGTTGATATTCGGCTCAGTAATGACTTGCTGCGTCGTTTAAAAATGACCTTGAACTTGTGTTTGTACTGCTGTTTATTAAGGGAAAAACCCTAAGTGATTTTGGAACCTTGAAAGGCCTTCAATGTAAACTCTGTCAAATTTTTATTATACTGTTGAACATGAACTCATAGAGCCGAGGGTTCACTTGCTTCTGTAAGACAATGGCTCGTTTTGTACTGAAATGTTATAATTTTGTTTAAATAATGGTTTGAGAAATCGTTTGTATAAACTGTTGATTTGGTTTAGAACAACAATAGTTGTCTCTAGTTGAGAGTAGTGGGTTTCATATTTATTGGTAGATAGACCCTGTACTTCGTATCTTTTTTTGGAATTTAAGCTTATACTAATGATGTTGTAAAACTTGATCTGTCATGTGTTTTAAAATGGCTAAATGCCACAGGGTTCGATCTTGTTTCAATGAACGAAACCCTACCCTGTAGGTTCGTTGGTAGCCCTGAATGTACTGGGAATTCAAACCCGAGAACTGGGCCTTAACTTGTGCATCTAAAGGTTTCGACACTGTGTATGTTTCTTTTTAGGGTTTGATAGATAACAATAAAAATATCATGTCTTCTATTAAGTGATGTTAAGTGTTGTTACGTGCCTTGTTAGTATTCTCAACACGAAATAATAGATAGTAAGTTTAAAAAATAATATTCTTTAGGTTTTGGAAAACATGTCTGCTATAAATTCATAAATCTTATATGTTGTTGCCATGAATGGCTTGGTATGAAGTTTATTGAACTGTATACTAAATAAATGTTTAGAATCTAGGGTCTGTGATATCTTAGGCTTTTTATTTTTACAGTGAAAGTATTTATATTTAATGATTGAAATCTATATTAAATATAAATGTAATAATTAGTGACGAAAAATAATAAGTGTTTACTTATCGTTTGTAAGTAACAACTCTGTATAGAGAATAATTGCAGCTGCTATATTTCTAGAATATAAAATGCTTGAGAACATTGGATTTATAATATTGAAATGCATATTACTACCATCCGAAAATAGATGGAGTTGAATTGGAAAATATAGATCTGTGCAGAAATAAAAGTGTTTTTCTTTTATTATGAAGTAGAGGAAATGCTATACATCTGTTTGTAATATGTTGTACTATTTCCTGAGTTTTAGACATAATTGAAATGGCAGAATTTAAAAGAAATACTATTATGTTTATCTATTCATTCAAATGGCATTCTGCCTATCACTCATCTCTACTAATTTTACTTTTCTGTACTAAAGTACTATATAGATAACAGTATGGGAAAAGTACAGAAAAGAATTTCATCATTCATCTAGTTTACTTAATCATACTTAAAACATATATTTTTAAGTCAGAAAATAACATAATTTCTTTTGTATAACTGTAATTAAAAGTTCTACCATACAGAAAATCATTTAACTATAAACAGTAAGTCAGAACAGTAGAACCTGATTGACTGTAGGAGAAACAAAAATCCCAAGGAACCTATTCCACCCAACCTATTCCTAAAGATAGCCAAATTACTTGCCTTAGGATCCCTGAGCTTGTTCACTGAACCACTGGGAAGAAGAGTCTATATAATCCTTAGTTCATCAACTTGCAGTAAAATATAGATTTTCCAGTCATAAAGACTTAGCAGTCAAAGAGACCTGCACTAGCACCTCTGGTTTCCTTCTCCGAATAACTAGCAGACTCACAATGCACTCCCACTTAGCCTCCCTATTTGAATCTATCAGTAATCACTTGATACACTTGAGGAAATATTTATGCAGAAAATATTGTGGAGCTACCTGATCAATTCGAATTGCCTTATCTAGGTTGCCTAGGCCTTTTAGTAGTTAACCTGGTCATTAATGAGCCATCAGCTCTCTTCCACTCACCTAGGGGATAATGCCACAAATTTAGGGGTATTTGTCCCATAACCAACAACTAGTGGTGGAGTCCAAATGCTGCCATCTATCCCATGCCTTCTAACAGCTTTCATTCCTTCTAGTGGGTCAGTGAACACTCATTTAACAGTTCCCTTGGGTGTTTGTCTCCTGTTTAATTTATTAAATAATAATAATAAGTCATTACAATCATCCTTGACCAGATTTGGACATAATTACAAAACTTTGTAATAAAAATTTAACATAATGTATTTTCCAAATAAAATAAATAGTCTTCAGAATTTGGGTAGGTGACATACACCCCCCCTTAAATCTCAACATCGTCCTCGATGTTATTTAATCACTCTCTAAGTGTTCCTGAAACAAAGTTGGGTATGTTTCCATACTACTATCCAAATCCCATGTTGCCTCTTCTGGGCTAAGGTGCTTCCATTGCACCTTTACCTTCTCAATGGTGCGATTCTGAAGTAGTGTTTCCCTCCTTTTGAGGATACAATCCGGTTCCACCTGAAAATTGTCGTCTTGTCCCACCTATACATCATTCCAATTTACAACATGAGTAGCATCATGTACATACTTCTTTAAAAATGATATATGAAAAACATTATGTATCTTTAGATTTGGTGGCAAAGCCAGTTGGTATGCCACGGGTCCAACCCTTGACAAAATTTCGAAAGGACCACAATACCTGGGTGCCAACTTGGCACAACTTCCCAATTTCAATGAACTCTTTTTTAGTCTTTCCTTAAGAAAAACATGTTCACCAACCTGGAACTCTTTATGAGTCTTTCTAAAATCTGCTTGACTCTTTTGCCTATCTTGGGCAGCTTTAAGATTTCTTTGTACCTGTTTCACAATTAGTTCTAATTCTTGCAACAATTCAGGTCCTAAAATAACTCTATTTACTGGGTCATTCCAAGAAACTGGTGTGTCACATTTCCTACCATAAAGAATTTCAAAAGGGCTAAGCCTGGCTGATGCATGATAATGGTTATTATATGCAAATTTTGATAAATGCAAGTAGTCCTCCCACTTATCAGACTGGTCCTTAACATACATCCTAAGCATGACTTCCAATACCTGATTCACCCTTTCTGTTTGTCCATCCGTTTGTGGATGAAATGCTGTGCTGAAGTTTAAGGTTGTATTCAACCCTTTAAACAAAGACCTCCAGAAGTTTCCAGTAAACTTAGAATCACGGTCTGAAACTATCACTTTTGGTATTCCATGTAATCGAAAAATCTGTTTCATGAAGATTTCTACAATATTTGGAGCCTTATGAGCAGTCTTTACAGGTATAAAATGTGCTACCTTGCTTTGTTTATCCACTACCACCATGATGGAATCATTCTATTTCTGATTCTTTGGTAACCTGGTAATAAAATCTATACTTATGATTTCCCATTTCCAGCTAGGTATAGCTAATGGTTGTAACAGTCCTGCCGAATGTTGATGTTCAACCTTCACTTTTTGATAGTCAAAACACTTAGCTATATATTCTGCTACTTCATCCTTCATTCTGGGCCAATAGTACTATTTCTGTAACATAGTGATAGTTTTTTGATAACCTGGATGACCAGAATAATGAATTTTGTGCATCTCATCTAAAATCCGAATTTTTACTTTTGGTATGTTAGGTACATACAATCTGTTTTTGTATAACAACAGTCAATTTTCTTTTAAACTGTAATCTGCCATAGAATTTTCAGAATCGCTATCTGCTGTCTTTTCTTGTAATTTTATGTATTCTTCATCCGTTTCAATCCCTTCAAAGATCTGATTTTCTAAATCTGTTGAGTATGTACTGATGGCTGAAATAAAATTCAACTTTGCTTTACGACTTAATGCATCAACAACCTTGTTCTCTTTCCCTTTAATGTGCTGAATTTCAAAATCATATTCACTTAGAAAAGTTAGCCATCTAGCTTGTCTAGCGTTCAAATTTGTTTGATCTAATAAATACTTCAGCCTCATGTTATCTGTCAATAAGGTAAATTTTCTGCCAATAAGATGGTGACGCCAAATTTTTAAAGCATGAATTACTGCTAATAATTCTAGATCATAAGTAGAATAATTCTTCTCATGTATTTTCAGTTTTCTAGACTCGTATGCAACAACATGTCCCTCTTGTGTTAGGACTCCACCGAGTCCATCATTACATGTGTCGATGCATACTATAAAATCCTTATTAGGATCTGCAATCCTCAGAATAGGCATTGTAGTTAATAATTCCTTTAACTTCTTAAAACTGTCTGAACATTTCTGATCCCATACAAACTTCTTCCCCTTCTTCTGTAAGGAGGTTATGGGGTTTGCAATCTTTGAAAAACCTTCTATGAATTTTCTATAATATCCAGTAATACCCATAAATGATCGTACCTCCGACACATCTTCAGGAACGGGCCATTCATTAATGGATTTTATCTTATCGGGGTCAACTGAGATTCCTTAAAAATTATGTGTCCTAAATACTGAATCTTATCCTTCTAAAAATCACACTTACTAAACTTAGCATATAACTGATGATCTCTCAGAACTTGTAAAATAATACGCAGATGTTCGTCATGTTCTTCTTTACTTTTAGAATATACTAGAATGTCATCTATGAACACAATAGAGAACTTATCGAAGTATTTGTGCAGAATATTGTTCATTAGACACATAAATATTGTCGGGGCATTAGTCAATCCAAATGGCATGACTACAAACTCATAATGTCCATATCGAGTTCTAAAGGCTGTTTTAAAAATATCATCATCCTTCACACAAACTTGATGATATCCTGACCTCAAATCAATATTTGAAAATATCGTTGCTCCACGCAACTGATCAAATAGATCGTCTATGTGGGGCAATGAATATCGATTCTTAATTGTCATATTATTCAGTTGGCGATAATCTATGCAAAGCCTTAGAATGCCATCTTTCTTCTTAACAAATATAACAGGTGCTCCCTAAGGAGACACGCTAGGTCTTATGTAATTTTTATCAATCAGTTCCTTCAACTGTGATTTCGACTCATTTAATTCCAATATATTCATTCTATATGGAGCTTTAGAATTCAATACCGCACCCAGTATTAATTCAATGGTAAAATCTAGATCTCTCTTAGGTGGTAATCCTAGGATCTCTTCAGGAAAAACATCCTAGAATTATTTTAGGACAGGTATATCTTCTAGTTTCAGTTTGTCCTCTTTAGTACTTCTTTCCTCATTTACTACATTCATAGAAAATATTTGACATCTTTTTCTAACTGCTCTTTTTACTTGCATAGCTGAAATCTGTCTAAGTGATGTCTTTCTTGGAATACCTTTTACTTCTATTGTTTCTCCTTCATCATTTAAACAAGTAAAACTTTTCTCATAACAGTTCAGAATGACATGATGGGATTCTAACCAATCCATTCCAATTAAGATGTCATAGGATCCTAAAGGTAAAACATTCAACTTGGTTTGTGTCTTTAACTAATTCATAGATAAAACACAACTTTCAATAAAATCAGATACTTTTCTTTTCGTTCTTGTTGCTACTCTAACTAACCAAGATTTATTGAATTTTTTTGTTTTTAAATTAAAACTTTCTACAATATCTGGTGATATATAACTCAGGCTAGCACCTGGATCAATCAAAATAGTAACAAGGTGGTTTTGTAGCATACCTTCAATTTCTACCATAGAGACTTGATGCTCTGCTTGCCTGTTGTCTAGAGCTGCATTAATTCTAGGCATCTCCCTTGCCAAGTCTCCCATAGTAGGTTTAGTTTGTATGGAATGAATATTATTAGCTGTCTACTTCCTCTTGGGGCATTCTGAAGCATAATGAGGACCTTGACACTAAAAACATTTGATAGGTGCCTTTTGGTCATTAGTCCTGGTAGCATTGGGAGTATTTCTAGGAGCTGTAAAATTCTGCTGCTGATTATTTCTGGGATTGTTCCCTTGAAAATTCCGATTCGAAAAGTTTTTTTTTGGAAGCCAGAATTCCCACTAAACCTGAATTTTTTTTTTTCAGCTCAAAGTTACTGGGCTTATGATATTTCCAGTTAGATATCCCTTTCTCTCTTCCTGTTAGTGTCATAGCAGAAAATTGCTTTCCTCATGGCCTCTTCTAAAGTCTTTGGATTGATATACTCTATTTTGTCCTTGATGTTGAAAGGTAGACAACTCAGGTATCTTTGAATCTTCATTTTCTCTTCCACGAGGTATGGTACATACCTCATCAAATTTAGAAATTTACTGTTTAGCTCTTTCGTGTTCATAGTTCCTAGCTTTAAATCATAAAATTCCTTGGATTTTTCTTCATAGTATTGTTCAGATAAGAACTTCTTCTTGAAGTACCTTTTAAAAGTGATCCAATTCACATCCTTGTCTTTGATACCCTTCACTCTTTTGATGTCCTACCACCAAATATTTGTCTTTCCAATCAAGTTGTATATTTCCATCTTTGCCTTCAATGATTCTGAATAATCATAAATTTGGAAGTACTTCTTCATGCCAGACAACCATGCTTTTGTTGTCTCTCCTTTCTCAGTTTCACCATTGAAGGTTGGGGGTTTGATTTTCTTGAACTCCCCAAAATCCTGTTCATACTGTTTGTGACTTTTTCTTTTGGGTTTGTAATCTCCTTCGCTACTATCACTTGAATAATTACGTTTCTTTTTGTGTTTTTCATTGGAAGCTTCTGATGATGTTGAAATGTTGTTCGCATCATCAGTTTTCATTTTCTTACCCCTGTCTCGATGAGGTAAGTCTTCAATCTTGGAGGTATTTTTAATCCCTCTATCTTGTTCATCAATTGGGCATTGATCGAACAATACTTGGTTAAGTTCCTCTTGTGCTTTCAGAATTATCTCATTGTCATGTTTTACAGATCTGATTTCTGCTTTTAACTCTTGAAATGCACGTAAAAATTCTAATGAATTGTCATTTAATTCGCCATGGACTTCTCCTTCATAATGTTGTCTCATGCTATGACTGTTGGGTCAAAATCTGTCCTCCATATGTTCAGTTGATCCTTCCATACCTGTAGCTTAAAAACAATTTTTGTATAACACAAATAGTTTAAATTTGAATTAGTAATATTTCTACTGTAATAAAAAATTTTGTTGCATGTTCTTTGGACCTTTTTAGGCCTAGAGTTAGAACATGAGCTCTGATACCACATGTAACATCCCGTAAAATACCGAAAAAATTAAAATTTTTAAAATAGCAATAATTATTGAATTTGTTAATGCGGAACATATAAAAATAGTTAAATCTCTTAACTAGAATAATTAATAATGACGACACGTCGAATTTCTCAAAACAAAATATGATGCTAGTTGTAATTTCTATTGCAGGCTAAATGGATGCTAATCTCTTTAATGAAAGACATTTTATGATCATAACATAAGAATATATCTTCAGATCTACTTAAGTTTTAAATGTAACTACATCCTGTACATAGGTTTGTATTATTATAAATTTCTTGGTAATATGCTAACAATTTATTTTGAATGATGATGAAAGGGGTCCTACAAGGTACCCTGAGGTTTACTTAGCTACGTTTAGCTAAGGCATTGAATCCTGTTTCCATGTGCAGAACACAGGTAAGAAATTTTACGACAACATGAGTTAAGAGTACATATGTCTTTCAATTCATCGTCAATGTAATATGAAAAATACTAAGTACTTCCCTGCAAAACAAATTATTGGAAGTATGTATATTTTGGTTCCAATTCTCGTTTATGTGTTATCTTACAAACTTTTCATTGTTATTACAGTCATGTTGTCATTTTTGTTTTTATATTACTATATTCGTCATCCATGAAAATCATCCTAATATGACTATTCTCGTTAACATCAAGTGGTGATACCATTGTCCATTTGTAACTTTGTGAATATAGTGCTTATGCTATGAACTAACATTATTTTGTGCATTGATAGAATCTTAAACTATACCTATAGTCTCACTTTTATCAATTGAATTGGCAATACATGGATAACGCATAAAACTATATAGCTTTACCCTAAATGACTATACAAATACTATAGGAAATGAATATATACAATCTATAGTAACTATGTATTCACGCACATTCACTAGCATGTATTACTATTATCACGATGCCTTGGAATAAACCTTAGGAACTATTATAGAATATGAAATATGGATCTAACATTGCAATGATTATGATTTTGATAGGGTATTAAAGCTCGGTACTTGGTATGCTTTCAAACTGTCGAATCCTTGTCTTAGCATTAACGTCGCCTATATGTTATGTGAAGTGGATGCCTAGGTGGATGGTCTTCACGTGATAGAGTTTACAATAATGCACCCTACGATGTTGAGTTGTTCCATGCACTAGCCCTTGGTCTACTGATTTGGCGACTTGGTAGATGCAATAATCAATGTGTATTGATTGCAATGATCTCTCGAATCTCAATGTGCCCGACTGGCAGCTAATCCACCGTTGATCTTTACAAGATCTAGGGCTTGGAAAGAAACCTTAGTCTTTCATTGGTAAGTAACAAAGAATTGTTTTCCTGGTCTTCATTTTATGTTTAGTGAGTAAGGTTTGGAGAGTCGGCAGTGCTGCTGCAATGTAGGGTTTAGAGTTTTACTGTTAGGAGGACTCCTTCCTTGGTTTCGAACCTTAGACCTGTGAGAGAGAGTTTATATGATACAGTATTATAATCTTGTGAAATAGAGCCACAATACAACCATTGTATTTATGGGGAGGTTCTTCTATCAGTTTGGTTGAGTGTAATTCGAACTGGAGTTCGATTCTCCAAGTCCTAAAATAGTTCTATGGATTCGAACTTGTATTTGCTGCAATTGCTATCAGGATTCATCATTTTGTTGGTGTGGGGTGTCTCAATCCAGGAGCTTCGTCGCTAGGGTAAGTTTTTCAATGATAGTGATAGTAATACTGTAATATTTAAGTTATACCTGTGTTTCTTGTTTTTAACCTTCTGAACTGTGACTGGCAAGTACTACTTCGTTGAAGGATTTCTATGAGCAAAACTTGGAATGAGGATGCTGCAACAACCTCCTGGTAAGCCTCGGTAGTTCTTGAAACCTCGTAGGTACCTTTGGCATGGTTTAGCTAGTGAATGCAGTGTGACGAGAGTTGGAAATACAACCCTGTTCGGAGCAATGGCCGAGTTTAAGTTTTATTTTGAACAATACTGTAAAGAGGATAAATCCTCAGTTTTTAAGTTGATATTCGGCTCAGTAATTTGACTTGTTGTGTCGTTTAAAAATGACCTTGAACTTGTGTTTGTACTGCTGTTTGTTGAGGGAAAGACCCTAAGTGATTTCGGAACCTTGAAAGGCCTTCAATGTAAACTCTGTCAAATTTTTATTATACTGTTGAACACGAACTCATAGAACCGAGGGTTCACTTGCTTCTGTAAGACAATGGCTCGTTTTGTACTGAAATGTTATAACTTTGTTTAAATAATGGTTTGAGAAATCGTTTGTATAAACTGTTGATTTGGTTTAGAACAACAATAGTTGTCTCTGGTTGAGAGTAGTGGGTTGCATATCTGTTGGTAGATAGACCCTGTACTTTGTATCGTTTTTTGGAATTTAAGCTTATAATAATGATGTTGTAAAACTTGATCTTTCATGTGTTTTAAAATGGTTAAATGCCACAGGGTTTGACCTTGTTTCAATGAACGAAACCCTACCCTGTAGGTTTCGTTTGTAGCCTTGAATGTACTGGGAATTCAATCCCGAAAACTAGGCCTTAACTTGTGCATCTAAAGGTTTCGACAATGTGTATGTTTCTTGTTAGGGTTTGATAGATAATGATAAAAATATCATGTCTTCTGTTAAGTGATGTTAAGTGTTGTTACATGCCTTGTTAGTATTCTCAACACGAAATAATAGATAGTAAGTTTAAAAAATAATATTGTTTAGGGTTTGGAAAACATGTCTGCTATAACTTTAGAAATCTTATCTGTTGTTGCCATGAATGGCTTGATATGAAGTTTATTGAACTGTATACTAAATAAATGTTTAGAATCTAGGGTCTGTGATATCTTAGGGTTTTGATTTTTATAGTGAAAGTATTTATATTTAATGATTGAAATCTATATTAAATATAAATTTAATAATTAGTGATGAAAAATAATAAGTGTTTACTTATCGTTTGTAAGTAACAACTCTGTATAGAGAATAATTGTAGCTGCTATATTTCTAGAATATAAAATGCTTGAGAACATTGGATTTATAATATTGAAATGCATATTACTACCATCCAAAAATAGATGGAGTTGAATTGGAAACTATAGATCTGTGCAGAAATAAAAGTGTTTTTCTTTTATTATGAAGTAGAGGAAATGCTATACATTTGTTTGTAATATGCTGTACTATTTCCTGAGTTTTAGACATGATTGAAATGGCAGAATTTAAAAGAAATACTATTGTGTTTATCTATCCATTCAAATGGCATTCTTCCTATCACTCATCTCTACTAATTTTACTTTTCTGTACTAGAGTACTATACAGATAACAACTTGGGAAAAATACAAAAAAGAATTTAATCATTCATCTAGTTTACTTAATCATACTTAAAACATCATCTTTATGTCATAAAATAACATAATTTCTTCTGTATAACTGTAATTAATAGTTCTACCATGCAGAAAATCATTTAACTGTAAACAATAAGTCAGAACAGTAGAACCTGATTGACTGTAGGAGAAACAAACAGCCCAAGGAACCTGTTCCACCCAACCTATTCCTGAAGACGGCCAAATTACTTGCCTTAGGACCCCCTGTTAGTTTTTCAGAATTTACTTCAATCTGATCTAGGATCTTAACTGAGAAAACAACATGTACAGCATATCTACAGCATATCAATCATGGACACAATAATGCAAGCACACAAGAGACACAGAGTTTACTTGGGGAAAACCATAAAGGTGAAAAACCCCAATAACTTCCTCAGAGATAGATAGAGCATTGATACAACCCAAGCATAAGAGATAGACATCTCCTAGCAGTAGCTTCTCCTCCTCCACAAGTGTGCCACTCTCCCGAGAGTGTGAGAGAGAATAGAATGATGAAATAGAGTGCCTCCCGCACTCTATTTATACTTGACTTGACTTGCCTAATAACCTTTACTAGGTCAGCCTTAACTTAACCACATAACATAATGCTGACTAGGCCGACACCCAATAAGGTGTTCTAATAACCCTTCAACCCACGTGACTTATACAGGGTCGACCCCAACAAGGTGGTCTAATAACCCATCAAGTATAAGTTACGACACTTACAATATAAATGACAAGACTTCAGTATAGAGGAATAATAACATCTCTATAGGAGTACAATATACATAAATGAAATACATGGGTGAAATACATTCTGAAGTTACATATACATCAACACTCCCTCTTAACTAGGAAGGAATTTCTCGACATAGATCCACTAGCACAAGTCTTCTTCTCTGGATCATCATTAGCGAATCATCATCCTGGAATCATTGTCATCATCATTGCTGCTGCTATCTCAATCAATCTCTGAATCTACTCGTCATAGGAAGTTCTACAGAGCCAGTCCTTTTTCATACTGGATGTAGGCCCACCACCTGCAGGTCTTCATCATCACTGACCATACTGTGGAATCCTCGGGACTTATTACGTGTGTCATAAAACCTGGCGGTAGCATCCTAGGCTGTTACGAGCACACAGCTCTACCTGTCGGATCTCCCAGGAGCACATTACATGTGACCCATCAGAAAACTTGGCTGAAGCATCCCAAGCTATTACGAGCACACAGCTCTACCTGTCGGATCTCCCAGGAGCACATTACATATGATCTCACCACAAAACCTGGTTGAAGCATCCCAGGCTATTACGAGCACACAGCTCTACCTGTCGGATCTCCCAGGAGCACATTACATGTGGTCCACCACAAAACCTGGCTGAAGCATCTAAGGCCTTTTTCATCCTGTCCAGATCTCCCAGGTCCACTTACATGCCATAGGACAATGCCTCGAAAGAGCATCTGAGGCCTTTTTCATCCTATCCAAATCTCCCAGGTCTACTTACATGTCCTCCGAGAGCAATGCCTCGAAAGAGCATCTGAGGCCTTTTTCATCCTATCCAAATCTTCCAAGTCTACTTACATGCTCATCTACACAACCTATCCACAGCCACAGAGTGTTAACCTGATACTCTCCATACATCATCCTGATGTACACATGATCATCCTGATCATCACTGCATCGTCTTGATGCATGTCATATGGAGAAGCTCGTCATCCACAATCATCCTGATCACACAATGCATCTACCTGATGCATACCAAGTATCTACCTGATACATATCACCATACACAGTGTATCCACCTAATACATACATAGATACATGATCCACACAATGTATCTACATGATCATACAATGTATCCACCTGATACATATACAAATACATGGTCCGGGCATCCAACATGATCTTGGTCTCTAAATTTCGATTTTGATGAGTAGCATTCAGTCATAGTCTCTGATTACAAAAATTCCAACTTTCTCCGAAACCCTAAATTCCGGAAGCCATGAATGAAGGTGCTCAAAAATAATTCTGTTTTGACATAAATATGTACCTGATTGTTTCTAGTGTAACTCTAAAATTTTCGATCCACAGGGTATTAAAATTTTTCTTGTGATAGCCTGACCTGTCATCTTTCCAACCCCATAGGTCTGACCTCAAATGGATTCTCTGAGAGAGAGTTATGCCAAGTGTCGCAAGGTGACCTGTTTATGGAATAAAACAAGAGAGCGAACTTGTACGGAGTTCCACGTGTCACTAGTTCAGTTTCGGCCTCTGAAAACATTACCTTAGATATTAAAGTCCGTGCACTACCTGTCACTTTTTACGAAATTTCATTTGGAGATTCCTAGCCCAATTTATGACCTTTTTTCCAAGGTCACCTGTTTATGACTGAGATCTAGAAGATGCCGAAACCCTATATTGTACATATCATAAATCACAAATTACAATGAATTAGAGGTTTTCCTTTGGACACAACGTACATGGGGATCTTAGATTCTCCCTGTACGATTTTCAAATCCGAAAAATTCTCCAAAATGGATTTACAGCGAAAGTGATACGATGACTGGTTTTTTCTATATCAAGCCCAAGCACCGCAAGTGCAACAAGTGTCATACATGCCATACCATGCCTTCTTTCAGGCTAGCTCTGATACCATGTTAGTTTTTCAGAATTTACTTCAATATGATTTAGGATCTTAACTGAGAGAAAAAAATGTACAGCATATCTACAGCATATCAATCATGGACACAATAATGCAAGCACACAAGAGACATGGAGTTTACTTGGGGAAAACCATAAAGGTGAAAAACCCCAATAACTCCCTCAGAGATAGATAGAGAAATGATACAACCCAAGCATAAGAGATAGACATCTCCGAGTAGCAGCTTCTCCTCCTCCACAAGTGTGCCACTCTCCCGAGAGTGTGAGAGAGAATAGAATGATGAAATAGAGTGTCTCCCGCACTCTATTTATACTTGACTTGACTTGCCTAATAACCTTTACTAGGTAGGCCTTAACTTAACCACATAACATAATGCTAACTAGGCCGAAACCCAATAGGGTGGTCTAATAACCCTTTGACCCACATGGAGGACCCCCAATAGGGTGGTCTAATAACCCTTTGACCCACATGACTTATACAGGGCCGACGCCAACAAGGTGGTCTAATAACCCATCAAGTATAAGTTACGACACTTACAATATAAATGACGACACTTCCATATAGAGGAATAATAACATCTCTATAGGAGTACAATCTACATAGATGAAATACATGGGTGAAATACATTCTGAAGTTACATATACATCAACACCCGCGAGCCTGTTCACTGAACCACCAGGAAGAAGAGTTTGTAGAAGCCTTAGTTCATCAACTTGCAGTAAAATATAGATTTTCCAGTCATAAAGACTCAGCAGTCAAAGAGAACTGCACCAGCACCTCTGGTTTCCTTCTCCGAATAACTAGCAAACTCACAATGCACTCCCACTTAGCCTCCCTATTTGAATCTCTTAGTGATCACTTGATACACTTGAGGAAATATTTCTGCAGAAAATATTGTGGAGCTTCCTGCTCAATTCGAATTTCCTTATCTAGGCTGCTTAAGCCTCTTAGTGGTTAACCTAGTCATTAATGAGCCATCAGCTCTCTTCCACCCACCTGGGGGATAATGCCACAAATTTAGTGGTAGTTTTCCCATAACCAACAGCTAGTGGTGGAGTGCAAATGATGTCATCTGTCCCATGCCTTCTAACAACTTACATTCCTCCTAGTGGGTCAGTGAACACTCATTTAACAGTTCCCTTGGGTGTTTGTCTCCTATTTTAATTTATTAAATAATAATAATAAGTCATTACAATCATCCTTGACCAGATTTGGTCATAATTACAAAACTTTGTAATTAAATTTAACATAATTTATTTTGCAAATAAAACAAATAGTCTTCAGAATTTGGGTAGGTGACACATGGAGGACATTTTTTTATGGCCTCGATACAATCTTTGAAGATAGACGGCCAATAATATCCTACGCGCAAAATATTCTGGGCTTTAGCCATCCCAGAGAGGTGACCGCCACATGCCCCAATGTGACAGTCATTCAAAACGTGTTCAGCCTCATCATGAGTCAGACAACGTCGAAGGATAGAATCAATACCACGACGGTACAAAGTATCACTGATAATTAGATAATACTTTGCATGGTGGCGTATTCGACGACGGTTGTCACGGGACAATTTGGGGCTGAAACGTTGGGTTTGGAGATACAATGTGATATCTCCATACCATGGATCAAACGTACTGATACGAAACAATGACTCATTTGGAAAAGAATCATTGGGCTCAGACACTACATCAGTATGGGGAAGGTCGCAAATGAGCTCAGCAAACACCAAAGACTTTTTTGACTTGGCTTTTTCGAAAAGAAGATCAGATTCTTGTAGTATCATGATCCAGCATGAATACTTGCCCCCAAGTACCTGACGAGTCAGGACGTGGTACATGGGGTTCGAATCAGCGATGATGGTGGTGGTGCGAAGCAAAATGTAATGCCAGAACTTCTGCACAGCAATGACTGTCGTGAGAGCGAGCTTCTCAACATGTGAATAGCGAGTTTCAGTATCAATGAGACCTTTACTGGCATAGTATATCACATGTTCTTGGGCGTTCTGGTCTTCCTATACCAAAACCATGGCGACAGTGTTGTCGGAAGCGGCGAGATATAAAATGTAATCTCAATAGTAATTCGGCGGTTGGATCAGAGGGGCATGCATGATGGAATGTTTAAAACTATCAAAAGATCACTAAGCTTGGTCATCCCAGATGAACGGGACTTCCTTTTTCATTAATCTCATGTACCCTTGCATATTTTGCGTGAAATTACAAACGAAGCGCCGTAAATAAGTTGCTCTTCCTTGCAGACTCTAAATTTTTGTAATGTTGGTTGGAGGTGGAAGGGCGACGATGACTTCCACCTTCAAGGGATCAATACGGATCCCATCTTTCAAGACGATAAATCCTAAGAGGCGTCCGGACTCGACACAAAGAATACTCTTGTGAGGATTCAGACAGATATTATATTGCCTACATCTGAGGAAAACGGTCGTTAGATGATCCAAGTGGAACTCACGCTGCTTTGAGTGGGTAGGGAGGTCATCCAAGTAGGGTTCCAAAAAGTCCTTCACATCATGGAAGGTGTACAACATGGCCCGCTAGAATGTGGCACCAGCGTTTTTAAGGCCAAATGGAAGTTTATGATATGTAAACGTTCCCCAAGGGCAAATGAATGCAGTCTTGTGTTGGTCGACGGGGTGGATCTCAATTTGGTTGTAGCTGGAAAAGCCATCCATGAATGAAAAAATTACACTTCCAGCACAATTGTCGATGATCTGGTCGATGAAGGGAGTCGGGTAGTTGTCCTTGGGACAAGCTTTGTTGAGTTCCCGATAGTTGACACAGACATGGATGGTACCCTATTTTTTATTAACAGGGATGACGTTTGAGACCCACTCTATAAATGGGATACAGTAAATGAAACCGGCCTTCAAGAGTTTCTCAATCTCTGCCTTGATTGCCGCAGTCTTCAGAGGGTGTACCGGTCACATGTTTTGGCGAACAGGTTTGATGTCGGGATAGGTTTTAATTTCATGTAAAACAATGGAGGGGTGTATCCCAGGCATCTCCTCGTAAGTCCAAGAAAACAAGTCTCAGAATCGCTTGAATAAGGCCTTGGCGGTGATGACTTCTTCAAGGGAACACTTTGGCCTAACTGAATGTGTTCCACTACACCAGGAGTAACCGAAATGTTTATTAAACTGGTAGGCTCAATGTTGGCTAAGTTTCCTTCAGAGTCCATTTGACATGCAAGTATCGAAGACTGATAGCCAGAGTAGACATTTGGTCAGAAGATGGTGTGAATGCTGTTCTCCACACTATCCAACAAGGGAAGGAAAGACGAATGATGGTGGAGGTCTTCCCACGGTGGATCATCTGCGCTCATGATTTCCATAATGGACTCGTCATAATGAATAGTCCGTAGCAGAGGATGGGATGATGTCCGTTGTAGAGAACAAGAGGTGGAGGCCACAACTAAGTGGTATTCTGGTGCTGACTGGATAGCCTCATACATGAGTTCAAAGGGTGACAGAGGCATAGTGTCTCCAATCAGGTGTGTGGTGGCTTCATCAAGTACAAGCCATGAATCATTGGAGTTGGGGATAGGTGAAATCTGCGAGGAGATCATGTTCACCGTGGCAACATGGTTTGGGGGATCTTAAGTAGGAAAGACACCCATAAGGGATGAATCCTTAAGGAGGCCAACCCCCACACTCTCATACTTCTGCAAAGATTGTCCAATCGAAGGAACGTTATCACCCGGGTGAGTAGTGGTGTCAGGTGTGCAGAAATCCAGTTGGTCGACTATGACAATTCGGCCTTGATGGAGGTATTGTACTATGCGGAAGACAGATGATGCGACCGCAGTCATGACTTAAAACCAATTAGGACCAAGCAGAATGTTATAATCTAATGGGGAAGTGACTACTTCCATGTTAAGGGTTTTGGTCTTTCCCCCCAGCTCGACTGGTAAAGCTTGTAACATCCCATGATGTTGAAAGCCACATCCATCGAAGGCTCTCAAAGTGGTAGGAGAACGGTTCAACTCAGGAGAACCAATGGCTCTCCAACAGGCGATCGACATGACTGACATAGAGGCTCCTTCGTCCAAAACGGTATGATGGATTATCTTCCCAGCAATGTTTGTAGTAACTTGAAATTCCAATTGATGGGAGAGCCTCGGTTTGAAGTATTCTAGTCGGAACATGATGGTGTTCGATGAATCCGGGTCAACTACACCGATGGCAGCGAGGGGAGTATTGTGCTAATTCAGACAATTTTGCAAGACCTCGAGCATTGACATAGCATAAAGAGCTTGTGCTAGGTCCTCTACAATGTTGTAGTTTGAGCAGCTTGAGCATTAGGATTGAAAATCGATTTTCTAATCGTGCTCTTGGGTGGACGCAACACTAACTCAAACGAGGGCTTCTCAATGGTGAGAGAAGCAGCCGGAACGGTGACGTTGGGCATCGAAGTGGAATCTTTTTCAGTATTACTTCCAACGGGTTCTTTGGATAGAACGGAGTCCTACGAACGAGAACGGGTGTTCAAGTTGATAGTCTCATTACGTACCATGAGAACATGTGCGGTGGTGGATGCTTCTCCTTGGGAAGAAGAAGTGTGAGCGATCGACTACTGATTTTGAGTAGGGAAGGGATCGTTGAGAACTGCGAGTATTGGTTTTCCCTTAAGAAACTTTTGAACTTCATCTCTATGGGGGTACTCTTTAGAAAAGTGATCATCACCACATAGTAGGCAAGGATACTTCAACTTCCTTTTCTGTTTGGTATCATTAGGGGTGCTCTTTTGTTCCTGCTGGGTGGAAGATTTCTTAGGTTTCCTTTTGTTCTTTTTCTTACCACCAGACTTTTGAGGTGAAGTTAATGAAATAGAATTCACTTCTTCAGTGATAGCAGGAGTGGATGATTTGGTGGTGTCATGACCAACCTGTGTTGGTGATGGGGAAGAACCCTTTGGGTTCAACGAACCAACAGTTTGAGAGGAAGGCTGGGTGTGAAGGGATCCAATGATGCCATCGGCTTGGGGTCCCTTGGGTGGTTTTGCGGGGTCGCAATTGTTGCAGGGTGCATCGGGAAAAATATCAAACAATGTGCCAGATTGAGCATACACTAATTCTAGCAAATGGGCACGAGCGATGGTTTGTTCCTCAGTGACAGCGCCACCCATGGCAACATCCCGTGCTATGGTAAGAATGAGAGACTTCGTAAACCAGTCTGCTAGGAGTTGATCTAGAATATGAGCCTTAATGAGACGTCGTCTCCTCCGTCACTCATGTATATGATCTGATATATGAGTAGCAGAATTTTGATGGAGTGAGGTTAAAATATCTGTACCAGTTTCGTACCGTATCTGTAGCTGGAAATGAGTCAAAAATTTCATATCAAGAGAACCAAAATCAGGAAAATAATGAGGTGGTAGTTCAATATACCACTTGGCAGCCAAACCAGTGAGAGTCCGTTGGAATAACCAAAGACAGATTGAGTCATCCATCGGTGAGTTCGATGAACACCATAAGTGGTATGTCATCACGTTGTTTTTAGGATCCTCACCCAGCTTACCATCAAATTTCGGGATATCTGACGGAAGTTTCACCAGAATGGGTGACCAATTAGTTCTATGTTAAATGGGGTCATTGGTCAAGCGAGATAGGTCAGGTAGATCCAAAGTAGCCAAAAAGGGCAGCTGCGAATTAGGCTACGAGTACTGATAGTATGGATAAGGCGTGTAAGGACCAGTGGGACCTTATGTCGGCTGACCATAAGGTGTTCCAGGAGGAAACTGGCCATAGGGGTACGGGCCGCCTAGACCAAATGTAGGTCCACCGCCATAGTAAGGTGGTCCATAACCATAATAAGGTGGCCCATTGCCATAAGGTGGGGGCCCGCCTCTGCCTCTGGGAGGGGGTGGGCTGCCTCTGAATGGTGGGGGACTTCCACCACCGCCAGGGTAGGATGGGCCGCCACTGCCTCCGCCGGGAGGAGGTGGTGGTCTGCTACCACCACCGAAATAGGATGGGCCTCCACCACCTCCGCCGAGAGGGGGTGGTGGGCCACTGCCACCGCCGGAAGGGTAAGAGCCTCCTCCGCCACCTCCACCATAGTAGGGTGGTGGTCCACCACCACCACCATCGGGATGAGAAGGTCCTCCACCACCACCACCAGAAGGGGGTGGTGCTCCTCCGCCACCGCAGGGATGAGATGGTCCTCCCCCACCACCACCTCCAGGGGGGTGGTCCGCCATCACCTCCACTAGGGGGGGTGGGCCACGATGACTGAAATGAGGTGGTCCTCCACTAGAAGGTAGAGGTATGCCTCCTCCAGAGTTATGTGGGGGCCCTCCACCTCCGATAGGAGGTGGGGGTGGACCAAACGGGGGTGGAGGGACTTGAGGGACTGTAAGTGGGGGTCCATGTTATAAAACATTTTGCTGTCCCCATAAAGTGTAAGGATTTTTGGGGTAGGGTATCCTGTAGAGTGCATTTCCTGGATTAAGCTAACCTGGCACAAGGTTAAGATGACCTGGATACACTTGACTCGATGGAGGTTGAATTACGTTGGATGGCCCCTCGACATGGGATAGTCCCGAAGTGGAAGGTCCAGGAGGTAAGGAATTTCCAATGGAAGGGCTGATGGGAACTCCTGCTACAGTATTATGGTTAAGAGATGGGGGTTGCCCCCCAGCAACAACTTGTTGACCACTAAGTAAAGGTTGACCCAACACTGGTTGTTGATCATTCACCGTAGGATTACCACTACCTGTAAAGAAGGTAGGGGGTAAAGAGTATCCTCCCATTGAAGTTTGGGGTGGGGGAGGAGTAGGTGACATAACTGCGGTAGTTACGGGTGTGTTAGACTGTTGTCCTTCCACAGGTTGGGTTATGAGAGGTACTGAACTGGTCTCATGTCTAGGAGATGCATGTGTACGAATGGATGGTTGAACAATTTCAAAAGTGGTCGTGTGTTGCGTAGATGATTTGGGTGACTCAAAAGATAAAGAGCAACCTGGGATTGGTCTGTCCTCGATCCTTAGTTGAAATTTTCGACTTCGAAACTCCTCACCCATAGCACGTAAATGAGCCAATTGCTCATGATAAAGTGCTAAGCGGTCATCGGGGCTAGCCCAACTGGGTGGGGATACAACAGCAAAATGGGACACTGGGTGGCCTGTAGAAGATTTCCAATAAGCTACTAAAGGACCAACAGCTACTGTGGGGTCATCCTAAATTTGATTTATCCATTCCAACGACCCAGGCTCTCCCGGTGCAACGGGAGGTAAGTCTTGTGAAGTGGGGATTTGTGCTTCTTCACCTTGCGGGGGATGAGAGGCTGGTGAATCTGGAGGAGTATAAGGAAACAAAAGTCCTCCAACATTCAAAGTAGGGTTTTCCACTTCATGTGACTCGACCCTAGCTTGTGGATCCATCCTTACCCTCGAAATTACCTCCTGGTTAAGGGGATATTTGGGTGGCAAATTCTTAATCCTGCGAGACCTTCTCCAAGGAAAGTCAGCCAGAGTGACTAAAACAAAAAGTTTCTCCTAAGGAAAGCTAAACGAAAGAAAAGCAGACCAGACAAAACCCTACACAAACTAAGGCCACAAGCAAACTTATGTTATAAGAGTGTATTCAACGGTCTTGAACCTCATAGGATTATCAAGGTTTCGCAACTCGCGATATACAGTAGGGTTCAATAGTAAAACAGGACAAGGAGGATTGGGACCGTACCCTTTCCTGAATACCCGATTACTTGGATGGTACATGCGTAGTAGCTCCCCGAGTGATGTTCTCGGTGTATTTCTCCACCAAGATGGCCAAAAGGTTAACTCAATTGGTTTCTGGAATCCTAAGGGTGTCTCCTGATATACGCAAGGTACGTGGGAGCTCAAATCCGTAGTGGTGTTTTCTAATGCACAACCATTTGGCAAGAGACCTTCTAATATACTACCGAGTACGTGATACACCCTTTGATATACGCCAAGTACTAAGGGTGACTTGGTGGGTACGTGAAGGAGCTCGATATATCGATAAGTACGTGGAAGACTACAATACCCCCAGGATACAGTGCTGGAAAATAACGACAGCTACCATGCTTAACGACGCCGCAACATGTCTCTAACTTACACACGAGTTACTAAAAATTTTACCCTAGTTCTACTGTTAATTTTATCTGGACGGTTAATTGAATGCATGAGGTGAGTACATAATCGTAAACATAATGCAGGCCCTAACTATATGCAAAAAAAACACTTTTCTTTCAATGAACTCTATGTATGGGAAGGAGAAATTTTCTTTTTCTTTCCAACAATTTCACCAAAGCAATGCAATGCAAGACAATCCCAAATCTACCAAACAATGACTATGAAGTATTCTTTTTCTTTTTCGAGCGAAACATAAAAGACACAACACTACTAAACCAAATCAAAGCATGTTTTTCTTTTTCTTTTGTCTTTTCAAAATGAAAATTATGCTAAGTAATGAAAAGAGAGAATTTCTAAGTAGAGTATGTGAACTTTTCACTTTCACTATGATGGCCTAAAAGCATAAAAATCAAAAGATACAATTAACTTTTCCAAGCATGGAACTACTTCTGCAAAACTTGATGTCTATTCGAATCTTTCAAGAAAATGAGCAACTCATAGTTTATGAAAAACACAAATAATGTAATTTTCTTTCAACTTTTCCAAAAGATCTACAAATGAGACATTCTAATGCATATACAATTCTTCAAATGAGCTTGAAAAATGATGGAAATAAAGTACTTTTGATCTTTCAATGGATGTATCAAAAATAATAATTTGACAACAATAATGCTTTTAAACATGAATACTGAACTGAAAAAGATTACTTGCAGCACTCTAATAACTCAAAAAATCTCAAGAAAATATGAGCACTCAATGGACCGAAAATACACACAAACACTCAAAATCAATCAGCAACAAGCAACACTAAGGCAAGCAAAACTCACAAAATGAAAGCAAATGAGGTCTGGAAACCGATCCAATACACTTGACCAGATCTGGCTAGGAGAGGAGGGAATGCAAGGGTGAGTGGATGCGGGTGGGGGAGACAAGAGTGTCCACTACTACCAAATCTCAGACTTGTCCAAGATGGAACCCAAAACAACTCCAAATAAAACCAAACAACTCAATCACACAAATAAAAATGGGATCTCTGACTGGATCTTACAATACAGAGGGAGTCTGCACACAAACCAAACTCAAAACAAAAATGGAGAAAGGGTGCCTGTATAGAAAAAATGGCAGATCCACTCACTCTGTGCTTTTATACAGTGCGACGTTGTAGTTCACCAATGCGGGGAAAGCAACAATGTCGCAGAATACCAATCGAAGGGTTGCGATGACAGACTAACAAGCAAAGAATAGAGATAAAAAAATAACAAAGTGCGCTCTGGGTACACTGACCAGGTGCGACAGACGAGATCTAAGTTACAAAATGAACCAATTCTCCAGGTAATGAGCATAAAAAAGGTCTGTAGCCGAGGAGTACAAACTCAAAGGAAGGCAATTAGACTCTTCAAAGTGAAGATCTGATGGTGAAACCACCTAAACAAGGAAATGACGAAATGATATGACTTGTAACAAGAAATCAACTGAAACTGACATTCAAATTGACAACTACAAAGCAATGTTCTTCCCCAGCGGAGTCGCCAGATTTGTTTGATGGACAATCCACTCAAGCGAACGCGAGCCAGATCTCCCTAGCTTAATGTGAGTCTAGAACAAATAGTACAGACTATAAACCACTTTCCTAGATCTAGTTAAGGATTGGGTCACTAGATGTCTTACCTTAAACTTGAAGTCTTTCCTCCTGGATGTTGCTCCATGCCTCGCGGTCGTCAGATCTCAGCTGCAAGACATGTCAAGACACATGGGACAAGTCAAACAAGTAAAAAAGCATCTATACAATAATAGATCTAAGTAAACAGTTAAGTAGGTAAACTACACAATATCATCACACATAAACAATATTGGTGGAAAGTGTTTATATTACTGTAAATCGGGAAAGTACATAGTAAAGAATAGACTACAACCACGGCTTAACGTAGTAGCCCTTCTCCATCCAAGCCAATTGCCATATCCTCCCAAGGAAGTGTGAGTATTTCAATGGATGAGTTAGAGATCTCTACAAAATTATTTCACCAGCATGTAGACACTATAGACTTCCTCCTTTTGGAGAGGGGTAGAGCTTCACTTATATAGGGCTAAGTGGATAGGGTATGGATAGGGTAGTTTGAGATATGGTAGGAGAGAGATAGGGGATCCCTCCAAGAGGTTAGGAACCAAGTGACAGCTCCCCCAAGAGGTCAGGGATAAGGATCCAAGTCAGTAGGCTTCGAGAATGAACTCGAAGGACCTATTTTTGTCCATTAACTAACTTCGTCGCACCCTGCATTAGAGCAAGATGCGACGTCGCAGGTTTCATGAGTGCAGCCTACGACGACATCTCAAAACCTAGCATAAATGCAATGGTATCCTTTCCTTGTAAATGACTTAGCCAATGAAACTTCAAGGATTTATACACTGAATCTCAGGATGGTAGGATTTTAGGTGTAACATTAAGAGCTTGTCAAGTTCTTGTTATGTAAAATTGTGGCATTAATGTGTCAATTAAGTTTGTCGATCCATTGTCATATGTTTCCTTATTGGACTTTCCACAATCTAATTTTTGGATTCGATTTAATACTGAGAGGGGGCTGAATTAGTTTTAGCGCACTTATCAGCATCTTTTACCTTCTTGAATAGATTAGCCTTAACTTAATATTTAATCATTAGTTATGCATCCAACATAAATAAAGCATTCATATATGCACCAAGACAAAGAACACAGAACACTAGAATTTTGACGTGGAAACCCAATTGGGAGAAAACCACGGAATGCTCTTTTGTAATAAAAATAATACATTCAAGGAAGCACCAATTTCCTATGTTTACCAGCACCAACTGAAAGGAGGCACCAACTCTCTAGTTTTACATGTTGTTGGGCCATGGAATTTCTCATATTTTACACTATATTTTCCCTACTTTTAATCCCTTCTTGTGTTCCCATGACCTTTTATTAATGCTTAGTAATCCATTTTTATGCTTATTTGCGGGATTTATACCTATGGTGGTTTCCATTTGAATTTCCTTAGTATTTCATGTGAATTATGATTAAACATTGGAAAAGTAACATATTTTGCACTTATCTTTGAAACATGGATGAGTATGATGATTTTTGCAGAACCAACTCCAGGTCAGTTGTTGTTACTCCAGGATATATGTCGCAACTCATATGGTTGAAAATCAACAAAAGCAGATACTTGATATTTCATATGAGGAATTATTAAGTCATTATTATTGTTGTTACTCCTGTTGTTACTATTGTTACTACTCCATGAAGCCACCTTGGAGAAACATATTCATTAGGGGTGATGGATTTTTATAAATCCATTATTTTTATCATTCTTATATGTCTCAAATTATGATGTAAATTATTTGAAGATAAAAGGGACAAGTTGGTGGTGGATGAGAGTGCATATTTAGTTTATTTACAAATATTTTAAGACCTCCATGTAATATATGATGAACCCAACAAGTTAAATGCTATTAGGAGTCACTTAGAATGATTTTTGGGCATGTTATGATGACTCACATCTCTAAATTCAAAATTGACTTCAAAGGCATTGTAAATAGAATGGAGGTTAGAAAAGGACTTGGGATTAGATTTGAGTTGATTTTGAGAGCCAGATTATTAGTAATTTGTTGAGGATATTTTGGATATTCATGAGGATATTTTGGATCTTCATTTATTATTTGTTATGCAAAACTCATGTATAAATAAGAGCTCCTTGTCCATTCCAAGGGGAGGACTCTTAGAGCAAAAAGTCCAATTTGTGATGGAATAAGAACTATTTTTATTTTTTATCTCTTTTGTAATATAGATTGTAATTCTTTAATTTCTTTCTCTTTTGTTGATGTAGATTGTAGTTGTTTCACTTTCATAATTTGTAATTAGACTAACTCCTTATTGTTTAGCATATGAATTTTACTTTGATTTATTTATTTCTGTAAATGTAATTTTAATTCAAGTTTCTGTATTTATGCAAGTGTGTTATATTTGTATATTAGCTTGGTTTCAACCATAGTGTGCAAGTGTGAGTTTGATTTACTTTCCGCAAGTGTGATTTACGTTCTCGCAAGTGTGATTTACTTTTATGAAAGTGTGAGTGTGTTTATTTCTGCAAGTTTTTTTATGCAAGAGTGTTCAATCAACACATGATGGTAAGGGGTCATAGCCACTCCTTGAGTGGAGACTCCTCATGTTCTCCTTGCCAACTGTGAAGATTGATTTTCATCCCTCTTTTCTGTAAGAGTGAATTGGTTTATTTTGCATATTAGACTACCAATGCTAGAAGAGAAAATTGTGACCTGCATAGATTTTTCATGATAACCTTGAAATAGACAGACATTACCCTAGATTGATAATTTATGTTGTGAATTGATTGTTTTAATAAGCAATTAATCCGCCCAACACATGCCCCGACCTGAAGGAAGCACCAACTCCCTATGTTTCTCCAGCACCAACAGGAAGGAGGCTACAAACCCCTTTCTCCTTCCCCCATCCTACCGCCCAGATATCCAATATATGATTTTGACTTGTTTAAATTCAACTTCGCGTACACTTATGATCTTCTGATATGAGTTTTGATGTGCGCAACCTTCATATGCAGACAATTCAAGTCATTGTGCTGCATACATCACTTGACTTCTAATTCCTCTTAATTCAACACTTCTGTTGATGTCTTATTTCATATACTGTGTGCTATTTGATATTGCAGTCTGTGCTAAGGTATGCTCTATCGTTATGCTACAATGCAAATACATTCACCAACTAATACTGTGCTTTCAATTGATAGTTTGCTACTCTGAGATAAATCATCGGTAATAGATTGAACTACACACTTCGTTATGTGTTTGTTCTATTTAAGTACTACAGTATTTTAGACAATCTACAACATGTCATGCATCAATGATTCATCCTTTTGATTCAATGCACTTGTCTTAGATCATCCCCATCATGACGCATTTACCAGATCCTACTTATGCTCTATTGTTGTGCATCAGATGGTCTTCTAAACTTTGCACACTTCACTTCAGTCTTTATGCATCAGCCATACATCTGTGCATCACCTGATATACTTTGGTTCTACCTTTGCACTTATATCTTACTTACAACATCTGTGACTATCTGCATACTATCTGTAATTTGATAATTCAATATTCATGCAGTTGTGCATACTTCAATAGTTATTCCTTTTAGTATTTGCACAATCGTCACAAATCTATAGCATCATTTTGCACACCATCAGTTGTATCATTCCTTTGTCTGTACGCATTCGGGTCCTCTCTAGATCATGTTGTTCTTTCCTCGACCGCTTGATTCCCCAAATATAAATCTGTATTTTCCAACTGAATCTCTACAATCTCGCCATTGAAATTACTTCAAATCTCCAACTTGCATCTCTATTTATACATGTCCTACAAGGATTGTATGTCCATAATTTGGTTGTGGCATACCTTCTTCCATAATTCACAGATTGTGCTTTTTCCACATGTCATCATATGTGCTATTGATGTGTCATCCGTTGTGGGTCTTGCGCATCCATGGTCCACGACTGAGTGGGACTTACACCTTGGTGGTGTACACTTGTGCTCTTGAAGTACCATCTCTTTGAGGTATGTGCCCATCCTTTCTCTTCAACTTGGTGAGTCTTTGACCCTTGTGGGTACTGCGCACTTGATGTATGAATACTTTGCAGAAACAGTGCATATACCAACTTATACTTGGTGGGACTTAGACCCTTTCTGCATCATCACTTGTGGGACTTATACCCTTGCCGCATCATCACTTGTGGGACTTGCACACCTATTGTACCATAGGCTGTGGAATTTGCTCATAGGCTAAATTCAACTGTTGTACATTTCTAGGAACTTGTGCACCCTTTACAACTGAAAGCATCTTCTAATTGGCTATTCTTGCGCACTTTCAAGACTGTCCGACGATAGGTTGTTTCTTACAGCTTGCGTACTTCCGATATTTGACCAAGCAATTCTTACAAATTCTAGAGTATTCTTTCATCATGCTTGCACACTTGTACCTCTGCTTAACCAAATCCTTGGCTACTTTTGCACATTTACCTTTGTCCAAACAATTCTTTGACTACTACCTTAAGTGAGTATGACTTGGTGGACTTGACTTCTACGCATGTACCACATGTAGTAGGATACATTTCTTATGTGCTTATTTGAACCGTAGCTACATGATGTACCTTCCTTATATACTTCTTCAAACTCATCATGCATTGTGTATAGTTAGATACACATCTTTAGACTAGATGCAACTTCTAGATATACTTCTTCACAATGCCATCCATGTCCTTCACCATCTTGTGCATATACTTCTTTAAAGTGGCTTCCATATACCTCTTTAAGCTGGAATAGGAATGTTGTATCCACTTTGACATCAGTTGACATTAATGACTCAAACTGAATCAGTTGACATCCTCTTTGACATTAGTTGAGATCAATGATAGCCAAAGTTCAACAATCTCCTCCTTTGGCATTGATGTCAACACCTTATGAAGTTGTGTATGATCTTCTTTGAATTGTATGTTTCATATGTACTTAGTAGCAGTGCTCCCCCTATGTATATGATCCCCCTAAGTACTTTGGGATTTTGACTTCTACACTTTCTATTGTTAGTATGTCTTCTTCTTTCTGCTACTTATGTACCATCATCTTCATTCCATTTCTCCAAATGATCTACTTCATGCTCTTTCACGTCTTTGATTTACTTCACACTCTTTCATGTTTGCTATATTGGATTCATACTATCTCTTCAGTTGTCTTCGTGTTGGTTCTTATCTGCTAATGTTAATCTAGATTCATTCATTTCTCCCAGCTATTCCTTTCAGCTTCATGCATCTTCATTCCTCATCTTCATGCATATTATGTATCTCCATGCCTCAACTTCATGCATGTATCTCCCTTTGACATCAATGGAAAAGAGGTACCATTACTTGCACACTGTAGGTTCTACTTTTGTTTTACTTTGTGTCGGCCTCCACCTCAACTGTTTTTAGGGATGACTCCCCCTTTCTTCATGCTTAATTTCTTTGTTGTAATCCTGCACTGATGTCCTTTCATAGTTATCTTTGATTGATTTCTTGATACAGGTATTACATTATCCCTTCATATTGATATCTTGTTCTTGTCACCATACTCCATCATTCTTTGCATAGTGATTCATGTAGATTTTCATTTGTTCCAAGTGCGTAGTTCTAGAGCCTTTCTGAATTTATGCCTCTTTATTTGGATTCTCATTATGTTGTGGATTGAGAGCCACACCTAGTTTTTCCCTGAGATATTCAAATATACTTCGTGGAAGAGGTTTTGTAAATATGTCCACAATTTTTTCCTTCTTCTCAATATATTCTAATTTGACAACATTATCAGCTACTTGCTCTCTCACAAAATGATACTTGATTGGAATGTGTTTAGTTTTGTAGTGCATAATAGGATTCTTGGAGATACTGACTGTGCTTGTGTTGTCACATAGTATTTGTATCAACTAATCTATATTTACTTGCAGATATTTCAAGGTCTGTTTCATCCATAACACTTGCGAACAACAAGCAATTGCTGCAATATATTCAACTTTTGTTGTGGATAATGCAACTGATGGATTTTTTTGTTGACCCCCTAAGAAAAAAGTAGCTCCACTAGTACTTCTCCTATCGTCTATACTTCCTTCCAAGTCTGCATCAGTGTATGCTACTAAGTCTATCTTTTTTCTTCTTGGATACCATAAGCCAAGGTTTATGGTTCCTTTCAAATACCTAAAAATTCTTTTGACTGCTTGAACATGTGTTTCCTTCGGTGCTTCCTGAAATCTTGTGACAATTCCAACGGTTTGCATGATATCTAGTCTTGAGGTAGTTACATATAGCATACTTCTGATCATGGATCTATAAAGCTTCTGATCAACTTCCTTATCCTCGTCTTCTTTACTCAATTTGCACCCTGTAACCATAGGGGTACAAACTAGCTTGGAATCTTCCATGTTGAATTTCTTCAACATCTCTTTTACATATTTAGACTGGAAGATGAAAATACCATCATTTAATTGAGATATCTATAATACAAGGAAAAAGGACAATTCCCCAAACATGGACATTTTAAATTCTTTTTTCATATCTTTGGCAAATTTATGACTCATTCTATCGTCATTACTCCCAAAAATGATGTCATCAACATATACATCCACGAATAATAGTTTTTCATTCTCAAATTTTATGTAGAGATTGTTGTCTACACTACCCCTTCTGAATCCTTGATGTTGCAAATATTTGTCCGACCTTGAATACCAGGCCCTAGGATCTTGTTTAAGTCCATATAGTGATTTATTTAGTTTGCAAACATTATCTTTGTTGCATGAGAGAGAAAAACCATCTAGTTGTTCAATGTATACTTCTTCTTTAACGTCTCCATTCAGAAAAGCTGACTTTACATCCATCCAATAACTTTGACATCTTCTCCACAAGCATAGGCCAGGAATCATCTAATTGTTTCCATTCATGTCACAGGAGAAAAATTTTCTTCAAAGTCTATTCCCTCAATCTGTGTGTATCCTTTGCATACCAGTCTTTCCTTATTTCTGACAACTTTTCCTTCTTTGTTTAGTTTGTTTCTGAATACCCACTTTGTTCCAATAACATTATTATTCTTAGGTCTTGGAACAAGTTTCCAGGTTTCATTCTTTTTAATTTGATCTGATTCCTCATTTATGGCCTTCATCCAACCTCCATCAAATTTCGCTTCTTCAATTCCTTGTGGTTCTATTTGAGACAATAATGAGAAATGCACTTCCTTAGTTGGATTGCTTAAACTTCTTCTAGTTCTTACACCAGCATTTTTGTCTCTGATAATCAAATTTTTTGAATGATTCTTTTGGACATATCTGGAAGGGCCCTTTGTGTCTAGTCTAACTTCTTCTAATCCACGCTAATATACTTCCTCCCGTGGAACTTCTGTTTCTTGATTTTATTCATACGACTGTTCTAGAAAGGGTAAATCATCATCTTCTTCAATTCTTCTATGAGTCAGTACCTCATCAAATTTTACTTCAAGACATTCAACTATATTCCTGAGTCACAAATTATAGCACTTATAGGCCTTGCTTCTGGAGCAGTAACCAAGGAAAATTCCTTCATCTGATCTACAATCAAATTTTCCAATGTTTTCTTCATTTCTTTTGATGTAAAATTTGCTTCCGAATATTCTGAAATGCTTGACTATAGCTGGTATTCCCTTCCATAGTTCATATGGTGTTGAACAACTATTTGTTCTAATAAAAAATTTGTTGAGAATGTGGACAGTTGTATGAATGTAATGTGTCCAAAACATATCTAACAACTTTGATTCATTCAACATCGTTCTAGCCATCTCTTGAACAGTTCTATTTTTCCTTTCCATTACTGCATTTTGCTATGGAGTTCTAGATGCTGAAAATTGTCTTATAATTCCATGTTTGTCGCAATAGTTATCAAACTTGTTTGACGTATATTCTCCTCCTTTGTCAGATCTCAAACACTTTATTCTTAATTCGGTTTCGTTTTCAACTACTTCTTTAAAGGTTTTGAAACATTTGAATTTTTTGATTTTTCCTTAAGAAGGAACACCCATGTCATTCAAGTGTAATCATCAATGAAAAGAAGGAAGTAATACTCACCATTCATTCCTCTAGTTCTCATTGGACTGTAAATATTTGAGTGAACCATTTCCAAGGTTTTTGAGGTAGTGTAATCTTTTGTTTGGTACTTGATTCTTGTTTGTTTCCCATGTACAAAATGCTTGCAGAATGAGTTTGATGGCTTTGTAATTCTTGGAATGTCCCTTACTACTTGTTTCCTACTGATTCTGACCAGATTGTCAAAATTGATGTGTCCCAACCTTCTATGCCACATCTAACTTTCATCGGTTTAACTCATGCATCACTTTTCTTCTCTTTCCTCATCCAAAATGTAGACATTGTTAGGAGTCCTGGAGTCTATTGCCACAATCTTGCTTGTATCCTTGTTTTTCTTTTGCATTTTTCATAGTCAAAAGTGAGAGCGTGTCCTTGGTCGCACATCTGGATGACACTTAGAAGATTGTGTTTCATGTTCTCAACTAACAGAACATTTTCTTCCTTGGTCCTTTTGTTTCCTATACTTTCCAAACCCTTACCTAAAATTTTGGCTGAGTCGTTATCCCCAAAGTAGACACTTCCTTCCTTGTCTTCTCTAAACTTTAGAAAGGTGTTTTTATCTCCTGCCATATGCTTGGAACATCCGATGTGTATGTAACATTTCCCCCTTTTTCTTTGTGCATGTAAGGCCAAGCTGCAGGCTTCCCGATGAACTTGATCCTTCTAGTCTTGAGTTGTCCCAATGAATTGTGTAGGTTGCTGCTGATTTTTCTAGTTCTGAGCTTCATGTTCTGGGATTTCACAACACTCGTCTTCTAAGCTAAAGAGACTGAATGGATTAGGGTATTCTTTCAAGATTTCAGCTGGTTTTCTGAGGATGCTATGTTTATGATTTATCTGATTGCATCAATCATTCTTCCTAACGTATGATAATCCATGAGCTCTACAATTTATTGCTTTGTGACCAAAATTGTGACAGTAATAGAAATTTCCCAAGAAAATAATTTGGTACCTTATAGGATAGAAACCTTGGAGTTGCATAGGATTTTTTTCTGAATGACTTGGCCTTCTGTGTTCTCTCTCAAATGTCCTTGACAATGTTGTCTTGAGGGAATCTACATAAATTTTAACAAAATATGATTTTTCATTGATGTTTCTGCATTTCTGCTCATTTTCTAACTGAGAGATTAATTTTTGTAGGTCATTTCTCAAAGAGACAATTTCAACTTCCATAATCTTGCACTTTTCATCTTTCAACTTGAAATTCCTGGCGGTTTCTGCCTCCAATATCAAAATATATTCCTGCAGGAGCTTTCTTTTCTTCCTTGACTTCTTTAGTTCATCTAGAGCACTGACTAGTTCCCCTTCAAAATCTACTTCATCCATTTGTTCATACTTTGAATCCATGTCTACTAAGTTCTGCATAGGGATCTATCTTCCAGATGTTAATATGTTACTGAAGCAACCCACTCTGATACAAGTTATTGGAATCGATTTAATACTGGAGGGGGGGGTGAATCAGTATTAGCGTACTTATCGACAATTTTTTCCTTCTTTAACAGATTAGCCTTAACTTAATCATTGATCGTTATTTATGAATCCAACATAAATAAATCATTCATATATGCACCAAGACAAATAACACATAACACAATAATTTTGACATGGAATCCCAATTGGGAGAAAACCACAAAATGCTCTTTTGTAATGAAAATAATGCATTCAAGGAAGCACCAACTTCCTGTGTTTACCAGCACCAACTGAAAGGAGGCACCAACCCCCTGGTTTTATAGGAACCAACCTAAAGGAAGCACCAAAACCCTGTGTTTCTCCAGTAACAACTGAAAGGAGGATACAACCCCCTTTCTCCTTTCCCTGTCCTGCCGCCCATATATCCAATATGTGATTCTGATTTGCTGAACTTCAACTCTGCACACACTTCTAATCTTCTGATATGAGTTATGTTGTGCACAAACTTCATATGTAGACGATTCACTGTCACTATGTTGCATACATCAATTGACTTCTCATTCCTCTCAATTCAACACTTCTGATGATGTCATACTTCATATAATGTGTGCTTATTGATCCTACAATCTACGCTAAGATATGATATGTCTTCTGCTACAACACAACTGCATTCACCAACTGAAACTGTGCTTTCAATTGATAGTTTGATGCTCTGAGATAAAGCATCAGTAACAGATGGAATCGCTCACTTCCTGATGTGTCTATTCTATTTAAGTACCACAGTATTTTAGACAATATGCGACATTCCTTGCATCAATTATTCGTCCTTTCTGTTCAATGCACTTGTCCCAGATCATCCTCATCATGACGTGCTTACTAGATCCTCCTTTTGCTTTGTCGTTGCACATCAGATGGTCTTCTAAAATTCACACACTTCACTTTAGTCTTTATGCATTAGCCAGACATCTGCGCATGACCTGCTATACTTTTTTTTTGTCTTCATGCTTATATCTTACTTGCAACATCTATGACTATCTTTGTACTATCTGTAATTTGATCATTAAATATTCACACAATTGTGCATACTTCAATAGTTTTTCCTTTCAATATTTGCACAATCATCACAGATCTATAACATCATTCTACGCACCAATAGTTGTATCATTCCTCTGTTTTTGCGCATTCATCTCCTCGCTAGATCATTTTGTTATGACCTCGAGCCCTTGATGCCCCAAATATAAATATGTATTTTCCAATTGAAGCTCTACATTCTCGCCATTGAGCTTACTTCAAATCTCCAACTTGCATCTCTATTTATGCATGTCCTGAATGGATTGTATGTCCACAAGTTGGTTATGGCATACCTTCTTCCATAATTCACAGATTTATTTTTTCCACATGCCATCATATGTGTTGTTGATGTGTCATCCATTGTGGGTCTTACACATCCATGTTCCACAACTTAGTGGGACTTACACCTTGGTGGTTTACACTTGCACTCTTGAAGTACCATCACTTTGAGGTATGTGTGCATCCTTTCTCTTCAACTTGGTGAGTCTTCGACACTTTTTGTACCATCCCTTATGGGTATTGCACACTTGATGTATGAATGCTTTGTGGAAACTGTGCATACACCAACTTCTACTTGGTGGGACTTCGACTCTTTCCACATCATCACTTGTGGGACGTGTGCACTTGTTGTACCATCGAATGTGGAATTTTATCATAGACTAACTTCAACCATTGTAGAATTCTAGGAACTTGTGCACCCTTTACAATTGAAAGTATCTTCTGATTAGCTAGACTTGTGCGCTTTCAGGACTTTCCTACCATAGGTTGTTTCTTACAAATTGTGCACTTCCGATCTTTGACCAAGAAATGCTTGCACATTCCAAGATCTTATTTCATCATGATTTCACACATGTACCTCTGCTTAACTAACTCCTTGATTTCTTGTGCACATGTATCTTTGTCCAACCAATTCTTTGACTGCTACCTTGAGTGAGTATGACTTGGCGGACTTGGCTTCTGCGCAGGTACCACATGTAGTAGGATACATTGCTTATGTGCTTCTTTTAACTAGAACTACATGATGTACCTTCCTTATGTATTTATTCAAACTCATCATGCACGATGTGTCCTTAGATACACATCTTAAGACTAGATGCAACTTCTAGATATACTTATTCACAGTAACATCCATTTCCTTCACCATCTTGTGCATATACTTCTTCAAAGTGGCTTCCATATACTTCTTTAAGCTGGCATAGGAATGTTGTATCCACTTTGACATCAGTTAACATCAATGACTCAAACTGAATCAATTGACATCCTATTTTACATTAGTTGACATCAATTAAAACCAAAGTTCAACACCAACAAGAAAACATATGTTATGTATAAATTAGTGAGTTGCATGAAATAAGACCTAAAGAAGACAAAAACCAAAGAAGAAGTAGTGAATGACAGACTAATGATGTAGAAGACAAAGGGTGATAGAAGACTATGGTGAATGGAAAAAATAAAATGAAATATGAAGAGGCAAAGAAAAATTTATGCAAGGATGCTTTGGGCATATATTGAGACTAATATTGATATTCATGTTGTAAATCATTTTGAATGCTTCTTGTACTTGATAAGAAATGTTATAATAACGCATATGTGTATGGTGTGCATCATTGATTGTACCCAACACCCCAGGGATTTTTGGTCAAAAGTTGTAAAGCCTAGCCCTAGATAGGTTGATTGCATTAAATTCCCTAGGAGTTTTATATAAAAAGGTATCCCTCTTGAAGCAACTACACCATCAATATTAGAGGATCAAAGGTATCCCTATTGAATCTATGTAGTTGCTTTCCAATAGGAAAAGGTTGATTTTTTCTAACCACTCGTCAAGAGAGTTAGATGAAAACACCTACATCTTTGAATAATGATGTATAGGAACAATTTTCAAATGATGAACCTAAATATGATTAAATATTAGTGAAATCTTCCTTGAGAGGTCTAAATGGTCATATTAATTTATGAATAAGGCCATGCTATTATCATGCTCAAGACAATTTGAACCTCTTGAAATCAAATACATTCTCGATCCATCTTCAACTAATTTTGAACCTCCATTTTCTTACCCTCATAGTCCTCTTATTGTTCAAGTACATGAATTCCTACATATAAATCCAACTACACAATTTTATTTTAATCCCCTTTTTTGATGGTCTTCACAAATAAGACTGCTAGTACATTAGGTGCATGAGGTACAAATCCTCCTAGATCTAAGATTACTATTGGGGTCATTAGTATGCTAATGTTAGTTCCATTAGCTAGGATTAGTACTTATGCCACCATCCCTCGGAGTAATATAATCGTATCATTTGGGATTCTACCTTTTAGCACAAGTCTTTTACCCATTGTTTCTAGCTTCGACACATAGATGAGGAACACTACTACCCTATTTCTTGCATTTTCTTTTTGGGATGGACACATCCCAAATTTATTCCCTTTATCAAGAGTGGGTTATCCCTTCTTATATAATTCTTGTAGGAGGCATAGTTTTTATGAGTAAGGGAATCCCTTTTGATGGAAATTTTAATCCTAACACTGGTTATCAAATGCAATCAAAGTTTCACTATAGGTAGTGGAAACATATTAGATGGTAGTTTGACGAGTGACAACATGAAAAATACTAGAGTACCAAGATGGCTTCCTTGTAACCTTAGTTTCATTTCCACCATCAAGTTCCATTTCTTGTCGACACTACATCTACCAAATTTGACAAATTTGACCAATGACACGATTCAACACAATCAAACATGGCCTCCTATCCTTGCCAAGTTACCTTTGAACATCCCTAAATTAAAAGGAAAACCTAAAGAAGATACATTAAATCACATTATGGCATTTCATATATGGATTTCATCAAATTCCTTGATGGATGATAGCATTTGGTTGTGACTTTTCCAATGTACCTTGATGGGGATGACAACAAAGTGGTACATTCAACTAACACAATCATCACATAATACATTTTCATCCTTGGAGATGGCCTTTACAATGCACTTTCAATTACTAATTCCTTACATGACAAGGACTAAACTCTTACTATCAATTTGAAAAAAAACATCCACCCATATTTTTGTTCATACTCATGAGTGGAGAAGAAGATGCCAAAGTTTGAAAGTTGAAATCCCTAACCAACTTTTGGTTGATTCATTTGTGAAATAACTTATGCATAGTATTTCCAAATATATTTCCCTATCAAGGGTGGTGACTAAGGAAGAGGTGATTACGAAAACCCAACAATTAGATCTATTCATAATCAGGGGTTTTATATGCAACTTTACCAAATCCACTAAGGTTAGAAACTAAACCCATGAAACCAAAGCTAGGACCTCATGCCGATGGCATGATTGGTTCTATATGGAATGACACAAATAGTAAAGTGACAAACCATATGATAGTATCTCAATATAATTAATGGTTTCACCGAGGGTAGTGAGGTGCTCTACAACCCAATATGGGGGAGTTGTTGTAATGTTATGTAACATTATGCCAACATTACCAGAGAAAAAAATTTAAAAATAATAATTAAAAAAATTCATGTCGGTTCATGAGTTACCAAAAATAAAAAGTAATTAAAAATATTCATGTCGGTTCATAAAATAAAAAAATTAAAACCAACATAGATCCATTTTAAACCTAGATCTAGAATGCACCAAGAGGGATCAAATTTTTTGAGGTGTAAAAAATATACACCTCAATAAATTGGATCCATCTTGATACTTGATAGATCCAGGTTTAACATGGATCTATACTGGTAAATATCAAATTTAAAACTTAATGTAGGGATGATTTAATGACAAGGTAATTTTTAGGGGCAAAATTTCGTCAATTGGATTTTTTGAGGGACTTTTTTTTCAAAAAATAAATTCATTATTTGGTCATTTTCACTCTCTAATATTACCTATATTTACCTAAAATATGTTTTTATTGTAATATTCACCAAAATTCACAATTTTCAGTAGTAAATTGTATGTTTCATATTTAATTTTTGCATATATATATATATATATATATATATATAGAGAGAGAGAGAGAGAGAGAGAGAGAGAGAGAGAGAGAGAGAGAGAGAGATTCAAAGTTATTTTTTCCAATTTGTATGAGATGATTGTTTTTTCTTAAATGACCAAAGTTATAAAGACCTAGAAGTATGTCATGAATGCAATTAACCACCATAGATTGATCTTTGGGAGAGTGGTTTGCGTGTTAAATATATTTAAGTATTTTTTATTGGAATTCTTGATGGTGTAAAGCATATATAGCCTAGGTATTAATATCTCTTTACTTTTGTGGTGTTTAAGAGTTTAGGGTGGCTAACCAACTACACCATTAATCTTAGAGGATTAAAGGTTTCCCTCTTGAAGTTATGGAGTTGCTTGACAATAGGAAAAGGTTGATTGGCCTTTGCCACTTTTCAGGTGAGTTAGATGAAAACAAAAACATGTTTGAATAGCCCTATACAAGAACAAATTTTAGATGATGAACCTGAAATTGATGAAATGGCAATGAAAGGTTTCTTGAGAGGTATATATGGTTATTAATTTATCAAGAAGGCTACAATAGTCTCTCCCTCAAGATGATTTTGAACCTATTGAAATCAAATACATTCCTAATCCATATTCAACTAAATTTAAACCTCCATTGTCTTACCCTCATTGTCCTCTTCTTTTTCAAATACATGAATTCCTAATAGAAATCCAACTCCACAATTTCATTTTAATCCCATTTTCCAATGGCCTGTACAAATAACATTACCAATACATTAGGTGCATGAGGCACCAATCCTACTAGATCTAACATTACTATCGGGGGTATTGGTATGCCTATGCTAATGCCAAGTACTAGGATTAGTAACTCTACCACCATCTTTCAATGTAATAGAATCATATAATTGGGGATGACACCTTTAGCACAAGTCTTCCATCCATTTTTCCTAGCTTTGACACATAGGAATGGAACACTACTATCCTATTTCTCGCATTTTCTTTTAGGGATGGAAACATCCCAGGATTTATTCCCTCTAACGGGAGTGGATTTATCCCCTCTTATATAATTATCATAGGAGGCATAGTTTTTATGAGTATGGGAAACCATTTTGATGGAATTTTAAATCCTAACACTAGTTATCAAATGCTTTCAAAGTTTCACTCTAGGTGGTGGAAACATATTAGGATGTAGTTTGATGAGTGACAACATGAAACATGTGAAAATCCTCACAGGAGATCTAAGAGATGATGTATACCTCACAAGAAAGAATTTAGGAATAAGATAAAGAGTGGTCAATGCAGTAAGATGAGCAACAGAATAATAATACAATAGAACTTGGATAGAAGCAAAAGTACTTCACACACACTAATTCATTAATCACAACTGGACAAATAAATAATACAATGCATGAGGATTTCGAATGCCTAAGGTGGCAATTTGAATTAGCCTTCATGGAGTGATCAAAAGATCACTGGAGTGTCATCAGAGCACAACTGGAAGTCTTCATCATCATCAGTGGAGTCATCAATGCTCAAGTAACTGTCAACCATCAGTCAAACTGAGTGTGGTAGGTGTAACTGAGTATAAACTGCAGACAACTGGACTGGTAGGTGAAGAAGGGTGCACTAAGTTCTAGGAGGGCTAAAACTGAGTGGAAAGAAGCTCTGGGGGCTAGCTAACTAAGGGATAGGTGCTGGGACTGATGACTGGGATGCATGCAAACCCCAAATACTGCATGCAAACCCTAAAAGTGCATACATGACTGAAAATACAAAGGATGAAAATGCTAGTAGGACTAGGATGGAGTATAGAAATATCCTAACACCCCCCCTTAATCCATCATGGGCCTTGGTGTTTAATTTTCAGAATTTACTTCAATCTGATCTAGGATCTTAACTGAGAGAACAACATGTACAACATGTACAGCATATCTACAGCATATCAATCATGGAGACAATAATGCAAGCACACAAGAGACACAAAGATTTACTTGGGGAAAACCATAAAGGTGAAAAACCCCAATAACTTCCTCAGAGATAGATAGAGCAATGATACAACCAACCAATAGAGATAGCCATAACCTAGCAGCAATCCTCCTCCTCCATAAGTGCGCCTCTCCTCCTTGAGAGCATGTGTAAGAAGTGAGTGAGTAAATAGAGTGCCTCCCGCACTCTATTTATACTTGACTTGACTTGCCTTTTTACCTAACTCGTGTAGGCTCGAACTTTACCACATAACATAATGCTGAGTGGGCCGACCCCCAATAGGGTGGTCTAATAACCCTTTGACCCACATGGCCGACCCCCAATATGGTGGTCTAATAACCCTTTGACCCACATGACATATACAGGGCCGACCCCAAACAAGGTGGTCTAATAACCCATCAAGTATAAGTTACGACACTTACAATATAAATGACGACACTTCCTTATAGAGGAATAATACCATCTCTATAGGAATACAATATACATATATGTGAAATACATTCCGAAGTTACATATACATCAACACTCCCTCTTAACTAGGAAGGTATTTCTCAGCACAGTTCTTCTAGCACAAGTCATCTTCTCTGGATCATCGTCACTGGATAATCGTCATCGAGTCATCATCATCGTCACTGCTGCTGCTATCTCAATCAATCTCTGGATCTACTCGTCATAGGAAGTTCTACAGAGCCAGTCCTTTTTCATACTGGATGTAGGCCCACCACCTGCAGGTCTTCATCATCACTGGCCATACTGTGGAATCCTCAGGACTTTTACGTGCGTCACAAAACCTCGAAAGAGCATCCCAGGCTGTTACGAGCACACAGCTCTACCTATAGGATCTCCCAGGGCACCGAATTACATGTGACCTCACCACAAAACCTCGCAAGAGCATCCCAGGCTGTTACGAGCACACAGCTCTACCTATAGGATCTCCCAGGGCAACGAATTACATGTGGTCATGGAAAAACCTCGCAAGAGCATCTGCCAGATATCCCAGGGAACCGAATTACATGCCATAGGCAAAACCTCGAAAGACTATCTGCAGATCTCCCAGGGCACCGAATTACATGCCATAGGACAAAACCTCGAAAGAGCATCTGCCAGATATCCCAGGGAACCGAATTACATGCCATAGGAAAAACCTCGAAAGACTATCTGCAGATCTCCCAGGGCACCGAATTACATGTCCTCCCAGAGCAAAACCTCGAAAGAGCATTTTCCAGATGTCCCAGGGCACCGAATTACATGCCATAGGCAAAACCTCGAAAGACCATCTGCAAATCTCCCAGGGCACCGAATTACATGCTCATCTGCACAACCTGATCCACGGCCACAGAGTATCAACCTGATACTCACCATACATCATCCTGATGTATCCATGATCATCCTGATCATCATCACTGCAACGTTCTGCTGCATGTCATCTGGAGCAACATCCTGAAGCTCGTCATCTATGATCATCCTGATCATCACTGCAACATCCTGCTGCATGTCATCTGGAGCAACATCCTGAAGCTCGTCATCTATGATCATCCTGATCATCAATGCATCTACCTGATGCATACCAAGTATCTACCTGATACATATCATCATACATGATCCTCCTGATCATACAATGTATCCTCCTGATACAAATACATGATACATATCATCATACATGATCCTCCTGATCATCCAATGTATCCTCCTGATACAAATACATGATACATATCATCATACATGATCCTCCTGATCATCAATGCATCTACCTGATGCATACCAAGTATCTACCTGATACATATAATCATACATGATCCTCCTGATCATCAATGTATCCACCTGATACAAATACAAATACATGATACATATCACCATATATGATCCACCTGATCATACAATGTATCCACCTGATACATATACAGATACATGGTCCAAGCATCCAACATGATGCATATACAAAATACGTATACATGATCCAACTGATCATATCCAGCATCAACATGATGCGTACATACAAAAATGATCCAACTGATCATATCCAGCATCCAACATGATGCGTACATACATACAAAATGATCCAACTGATCATGTCCGGCATCCAACATGATGCGTACATACATACATAAAAATGATTCAACTGATCATATCCAAGCATCCAACATGATGCGTTCATACATACATAAAAATGATCCAACCGATCATATCCAAGCAGAAACCAGAACATCATCCTGATGTTCATCATCCAGCGCTTACATCCACAGCCATGTGAAGGGTCCTCCTTCCAACATGCTTGGAATGGCTTCAGCAAATGTGTCCATCACTTCTTCCTCGAAGTGTCCTCGATCTGAAGAACGCCAAGCCTCTCTCTGAAGTACTCGAACTTCACCCTGGCTAGTGGCTTCGTCAGCACATCTGCAATCTGCTCGTCCGTCACAACATACAGGAGCTTCACAGCTCCTCTCTGCACCATATCCCTGATATAGTGATATTTGATCTCTAGGTGTTTCAACCTGTCATGAAACACTGGGTTCTCGGACAGCTTCACACAACTCTGGTTATCACAGAAGATACCAGTAGCCTCCAACGGGAGATCAAATAACTCAGACAGTAGCTTCCGTAGCCATACTGTCTCACAACTAGCTGAACAGGCTGCAACATACTCTGCCTCAGCTGTACTCAATGCTACGCAGGACTGCTTCCTGCTAAACCAAGAGATCACACCTGATCCCATACTGAAGCAACACCCAGATGTGCTCTTCCTATCTGCAGCACTTCCAGCCCAATTTGAATCAACATAACCCTGCAGGTTAAACTTTTGATTCACCTCATATCTGAGCCCATAATCCACTATACCCTTCAGGTACCTCAGAACATGCTTTACAGCAACCAGGTGAACACTCCTCGGATCCGTCAGGAACTGGCTCAATGTGTTCACAGCAAAGCAAATATCTGGTCTCGTGTTCGTCAGGTACATCAAGGACCCAATAATCTGACGATACTTAGAAACATCAACTGGCTCAGATGAAGCATCACATAGAAGCTTCAGATTCGATGCCATAGGTGTGGCCATGGCTTTGCAATCCATCATCCCGAACCTCTTTGGGATCTCTACTGCATACTTCCCTTGTTCAAGGAAGATTCTATCTGCATTCTGCCACACCTTCATGCCAAAAAAAAATAGTGCATCATCCCCAAGTTCTTCATCTTGAACTCGGTAGTAAGCTTCCGCTGCGTGTCGTCAATCAATCTATCTTCACCATACCAAGTTCTGCACATATATGATTTCCTATCATGTGTCTCAGAACCAAGTGGCTGCTCTACATACACTTCTTCTTCAACTACACCATTCAAGGAAGCTGTCTTGAATCCATCTGGTGTATCTTCTATTTCATCACTTTTATATTTTTCAATGCTGCCATCTGCAACATGCTTGATCTGATAGTTCCATTTGGAAGTCATAGCAAACTTCCCTTCATGTCTTTGGGATTACATCCCAAACATCATTCTTCATGATCGACGGATCATGGCATTTCATTTCTTCATCCCAAATCCTGGGAACTTCAATATCTTCAATATCTTCAATAGATATCTTTGTTGCTGGAACAAATGTTGTAGTTCTTCTTTTGTAGGAGATGGCATATGATCTTTCCTACACAACAAGTTAAATTGCATGATTAGAAAATATCTTATAGTTTTCAGAACAAATTCTTACACATAAAGAAATATGCCATACAGTCATGCAATTATCTTAGCCAATGCTTCAATACAACATTTATCCATATCCCGTAACTTTCTAGATGCCTTCCAATCTCTACCAGAACATTGTTAAGAGTGTGCACAACTCCCAACATGTCAGCAAAGAGGTTTCATTCTAGATAAGTAGCAATGGAATGTTGTACAGTGCCATAGGCTACTTACCCATGCATATTAGTAGTATACTGTTCATCAATGCAATTATTCTAATATGCATAATACACAACCTAATTCTAGGAACATCAGTATATACATTATTGAACAGTATTATTTAAGAAATGACAATTCAAATACTTATCTTTGTTTGTTCGTTGGGTGGACTCCCTCTGAGTCTTTGCTTCCTTGCAGGAGCTGCTGGAGTCCTAATCTGAGGTAGCTTCTTCTACACCTTTCTGTTGTGAAATGTAGAGAGATGATCAACTCCCTCTGAATATCTGCATCCTTGCAGAAACTACTGAAGTGTGCTCCTTTGCTTTCTTGCAGGAACAACTAGAGTGTGCTCCTTTGCTTTCTGGCAGGAGCAACTGGAGTGTGCTCCCTCTTGATCTTTGCTTCCTGAATTACTTGTTCTTGAACTCATATTCATCCTTGGTCCCTATGCATGCTTATTAGTATCATGAATGTGTTATCCTTGTGATCTCATATAAAATCATACATTCATTAGTATACTATTAAAACACAATAATTTCAAGCATGTATAGTCATGATCATTTCAAACAGAATAATAAGCATTAGCGTTCAAGGTTTATGTGGGATTCTTATGGTTAGTCAAATCATAAGAAGCATAACATGTCTAAACTTGTAATTACTCAAACCTATGACTCTTCAGGTTAGTTGAATCATCAATCAAGATAAGAGATATAATATGCATAAAACCTGTGATTATTCAAACCTATACTTTCATGATTCTTCTGGTTAGTCATATCATCAATTATGGTAAGAAACATAATATGCATACAATCATGATTATTCAAACCTGTGACTTCATGAATAATCATTATCAACAACAGTATAAGATCCTAACACAAGGTAAGATTCTATCTTGATATAGGAAAAACATACCTGGATTAGCATGCTAGCTATTTATGTCTAACATACTCACATGATGTCTTCTTGTTCTTCTTCAATGACTTGTGCTAGTAACCTGTATATCTCATAGGTTAACTATTACAAAACTAAGTTATACATACCTCGTAAATGGATCTTCTATGAGATCCATGACAATGGATGAATCTTTGTCCTCATGTTATCATGATCATATGTTCTTGGACCAGAACATGATTTGTCTTTCTTGGTGTACCTTTCATGTTAGTAGACAACATAAACCTCATACAACACCATAATGCATTAGTACAATCATAAGTGTCAGCACCCTAACCAATGAATATCTTCTATCATGCATTCATAATTTTGTTAAGGTGATACGACAAATCTAAAATCAAAATTGTACTAACCGTAATAACATGAAGACAAACATACCATAAAATTAATCATGGACAAATATCGAAACATACCTCGATAAGTCGTACCTGTCGAGATCGCTTGTAATCTTCTTATGTAAGGCCTTAGCCTCATCTCCCTCTGAAACAGGAACTTCTTCACTCATGCAGATGATCAATCCATCTTCTTCTAGGATTAACCCAATCCACTTGATTTGCAAGAACTGGACCTGGAGCTAGATATGGGTTTGTCAGAGAAACCCCAAAAATTCAAACTTTGAATTTCAAACTTCCAAAAGGATAGAAATATGCGCCTTGATGAGCTGATCAAACTGGTATATTTAGAATTTGAAAACTGCAAAGTTTCACTCCTCAATTTTGCCTTTGAAACTTCTAGATTCACTGGACGTGACCCTGAACTGGGGTTTGATGAAGCCCACTCTTTTGCCCCATCAAAATGTTTGATCCAAAGCTCTAAGCTTCTATTTTTCTGAGGAGCTTCCAGCCGTGGTCACAGATTTCAAAAATTCCCATTTTTTACAGAAGCCCTAATTTTCCACTTTTCTGATCAAAGTCCCGAACTAGGGTCTAATCAAGCCCGGCCTTCTGCCCAACCAAAAATTCTGATCTTGGTCTCTAAATTTCTATTTTGATGAGTAGCATCCAGCCGTGGTCACTGATTACAAAAATTCCAACTTTCTCCAAAGCCCTAAATTCTGGAAGCCATGAATGAAGGTACCAAAAAATAATTCTGTTTTGACAGAAATATGTACCTGATTGTTTTTGGTGTAACTCTGAAATTTTTGATCCACAGGGTCTGAAAAAGTTTCCTGAGATAGCCTGACCTGTTATCTTTCCATCCTGATAGGTCTGACCTCAATTGGATTCTCTGAGAGAGAGTTATGCCAAATGTCGCAACGTGACCTGTTTTGGGATAAAACAGGAGAGAGAACTTGTACGGCGTGCCACGTGTCACTGTTTTAACTTCAGCCTCTGAAAAAGTTTTCTGAGATATCTCGGCCTGTTACCTTTCCATCCTGACAGGTTTGACCTCAATTGGACTCTCTGAGAGAGATTTATGCCAAATGTCGTAACGTGACCTGTTTATGGGATAATACAGGAGAGCGAACTTGTACGGCGTGCCACGTGTCACTGGTTCAACTTCGGCCTCTGAAAACGTTTTCTGAGATAGTACATACTGTGTACTACCTGTCACTTTTTACTAAATTTCATTTGGATCTTCCTATCCCAAGATATGACCTTTTTCCCAAGGTCACCTGATTTGGACTCAGATCTGGAAGAGGCAGAAACCCTATATTGTACAGATCATAAATCACAAAGTACAACGAATTAGAGGTTGTCCTTTGGACACAAGATACCTGGAGATCTTAGCTTCGTCCTGTAACAATTTCAGATCCGAAAACTTCGCCAAAACGTATTTATAGCGAAAGTGCTACGATGACTGGTTTTTGCTATATCAAGCCCTAGCATCGTAAGTGCAACAAGTGTCATACATGCCATATCATGCCTTCTTTCAGGCTAGCTCTGATACCATGTTTAATTTTCAGAATTTACTTCAATCTGATCTAGGATCTTAACTGAGAGAACAACATGTACAACATGTACAGCATATCTACAGCATATCAATCATGGAGACAATAATGCAAGCACACAAGAGACACAAAGATTTACTTGGGGAAAACCATAAAGGTGAAAAACCCCAATAACTTCCTCAGAGATAGATAGAGCAATGATACAACCAACCAATAGAGATAGCCATAACCTAGCAGCAATCCTCCTCCTCCATAAGTGCGCCTCTCCTCCTTGAGAGCATGTGTAAGAAGTGAGTGAGTAAATAGAGTGCCTCCCGCACTCTATTTATACTTGACTTGACTTGCCTTTTTACCTAACTCATGTAGGCTCGAACTTTACCACATAACATAATGCTGAGTGGGCCGACCCCCAATAGGGTGGTCTAATAACCCTTTGACCCACATGGCCGACCCCCAATATGGTGGTCTAATAACCCTTTGACCCACATGACATATACAGGGCCGACCCCAAACAAGGTGGTCTAATAACCCATCAAGTATAAGTTACGACACTTACAATATAAATGACGACACTTCCTTATAGAGGAATAATACCATCTCTATAGGAATACAATATACATATATGTGAAATACATTCCGAAGTTACATATACATCAACACTTGGTAACTGAGACCAAAGGTCACCCAATACAAATAATAATAACAGTCAATCAACCGAGGAAATGGGGAAAACCTCATGGGAAAAAATACCCCCCCTTAAAATAGACTGTAAGGCACACAAAATAAATGCTCCAAACTCAAGCAGGTGTGATGCTTGGTCATATGTCTGGAGGTATCTTCTTCTTAGGAAGAAGTGGATCATGCTCAAAAGGCATGTGCTTGTACTTACTCTTCAAATCAAATGTGATGAGAACAAATCCAAAAATATGAGGATGATCCTTGAACCTGTGATTCGAATCAGCTGAGGTAGGATCAAAAACATGAATGTGTAGATAGTCTTTTGTCTTCTCCTTCGAACCATCATGGGTGAGATTATGCTCAAAAGAACCATCAAATAATAGTAAATGTTTTGAATCCAAATCAGATCCAAGACTAAAAGAATGGTTTCTTAAGATCTCCTTTGAACCATTTGAGGTGAGATCTAAACCATTGAATGAATGAGAAATTATCCCAAGCGAATGGCAATGGCCATCAAATATCAGTGTTTGCTTGGAATCCAAATTAGATCCAAGACTTGAATCATGGTTTCTTGAGATCTCCTTTGAACCATTAGAGTTGAGATCAAAACCAGTAAATGCATGAGAAATTATCCCAAGCGAATGGCAATGGCCATCATCTTCAATAACCTTCTGAGAGCATGAAATAATGATCTTACAATAGTAAATAAGAGGTGAGTGATCAAGGAGAGCGAATGCATTACCTCTAATGGCTGATTTGACCTCTAAAACATTCAATAGATCATGATGCAAACCAATAGACTCTGGTGCAAGAGAGGATTTAGGACCTTCTGCAATTTCTAGAGTGTGAGCTAGCACAGAATTCGAAATAGAAGAAATTTGGAGCATGAGTGTAGAATCTGCAAGTTCTTCTTCTTTGTGGCCAACTTCAATATGATATATGTTTGATACTAATTCATGATCAATGAGATCATCAAGGAGGGCGAATGCATCACTTTGCTTGCTCTCGAAAGTGTTTGGACCAATCCCTTCATTCTGTTTGCCAAATATTTCATCCAGATGGGCCCATAGCTCTTTTGGAGTTTCAGCAAAATTAAGGGAATCGATTGCCATACAATGAGACATAGCAAGCATCATGGTTCCAGAGGCTTTGTCACCTTCATTTAACCAAACATTCTCTTCTTCAGAGGATTCGAACTCTCTTTCAAAACAATAATCAAAGAGATCATGGCTCTTCAAATATGCTATCATTTTTGGTTTCCATTCATCATAGTTGAATGGAGAAAGAGGAGGGATTTCTTCTGAATTCATGAAGCTGTAGAAGACCTGCAAAAACAATAGAAAATTATGCAACTTCTACTGATGCAAAAAGAAATGCTGCAACTGCTGCACTCGAAATCTTGATAATAACCTGCAAAAAACTCTCAGGAATGGAGATAAACAATACTCTCAACATGCTCTGATACCATGTGAAAATCCTCACAGTAGATCTAAGAGATGATGTATACCTCACAAGAAAGAATTTAGGAATAAGATTAAGAGTGGTCAATGCAGTAAGATGAGCAACAGAATAATAATACAGTAGAACTCGGATAGAAGCAAAAATACTTCACACACACTAATTCATTAATCACAAATGGAAAAATAAATAATACAATGCATGAGGAATTCGAATGCCTAAGGTGGCAATTTGAATTAGCCTTCATGGAGTGATCAAAAGATCACTGGAGTGTCATCGGAGCACAACTGGAATTCTTCATCATCATCAGTGGAGTCATCAATGCTCAAGTAACTATCAACCATCAGTTAAATTGAGTCTGGTAGGTGTAATTGAGTGTAACTAAGTCTAACTGAGTGGAACTGAGTATAAACTGAAGACAACTGGACTAGTAGGTGAAGAAGGGTGCACTGAGCTCTAGGAGGGCTAAAACTGAGTGGAAAGAAGCTCTGGGGGCTAGATAACTGAGGGCTACGTGCTGGGACTGATGATTGGGATGCATGCAAATGCATGCAAACCCTAAATAATGCATGCAAACCCTAAAAGTGCATACATGACTGAAAATGCAAAGGATGAAAATGCTAGTAGGACTAGGATGGAGTATAGGAATATCCTAACAAAACATAGTAGAGTACCAAGATGGTTTCTCTATAACCCTAGTTTCATTTCCACCACCAAGTTCTCTTTCTTGTCAACACTAAATATACAAAAATTTATAGTGTTGACCAATGAACCGATGCAACACAATCCAACATCGCCTCCTATCCTTGCCAAGTTACCTTTGAACATCCCTAAATACAAAGGAAAACCTAGATAAGATCCATCAAATAACATTATGACATTCCATCTATGGATTCCATCAAATTCCTTGATGTGTGATAGAATTTGGTTGTGCTTTTCCAATGTACCTTGACGGGGATCACAACAAAGTGGTACATTCAACTAACACAAACATCACGTAACAACTTTTTGTCCTTGTCAATGGCCTTTATAATGCACTTTAAGTTACTAATTCCTTATGTGGCAATAAATTAACTCTTAATGTAACTTTGACAAAACACATTCACCCATATTTCTAATCATATTCATGTGTGGAGAAGAAGATGCAAATTTTTTAAAGTTGAAATCCCTAAAGAATTTTTGTTTATTGATTTATACCAGCATAGATCCATCCTAAACATGGATCTATCAAGCACTGAGAGGCGTCCAATTTATTCATGTGTTATTCTTTTAATGACTTTTTCTTTGGTTTTAAATATTTATTTTATGACCGGATATGGATTTTTTTTTCATTTTTTTTATTTTATGAGCCGAGATCATTTTTTTTAATTACTTTTTATTTTGGGAACATAATGTGACTACGTTATGTTACATCACTTTACACATCTCCCCCATACTGAGCTGTAGAGCACCTCACTACTCTCGGTGCAATGAAATCACTTGCACCTAATATTTACAAAGGTATAATTTCCTTATCAAGGGTGGTGACTAAGGAAGAGATTATTATGAAAACCAACAATTATATTTGATCTATACATAATATGGGTTTTTATATGAGACTTTTCCAAATGCACTAAGGTTAGAAACTAAACCCACAAAACCAAAGCTAGGACCACATGTCGATGGCATGATTGGTTCCATAGGGATTTCCACAAATAGTTAAGTGACAAAACAAATGGAAAAAACACCAATATATTTGAACACACCTACACTATGAATGCCTTAGTCTCCATTCAACACTCCGATGTCCATTTGGTCTAGATTACAAATCCGAAGGGCCATGGACAACCCAAAGGAAACAAAAAGGAAAAACAAATCCTAAACAATGACCTATAATGAACACTAACTCTAATAATGGCATTGGGGATAAACCAACATAGATCCATATTAAACCTAGATCTATCAAGCACCAAGAGGGATCCAATTTCTTGAGATGTATTTTTTTTTTATCTTAACTATTTTACACTTCAAGAAAAAAATTGCACCTCAAGAAATATGATCCCTCTTGGTGTATGATAGATATAGGTTTAAGATGGATCTATGCTGGTTTACATTTTTTTAATTTTATAATCCAAAATTAATTTTATAATTAATTTTTATTTTTGGTAACTTATAAGGAAACATGATTTTTTTAATTACCTTTTATTTTTGGTAACTCATGAACCAACATTAATTTTTTTCATTGTTTTTTTTTACTTTTTATTTTTGGTAACATTGGAGTAAGGTTATGTAATGTTACAACATCTCCCCCATACTAGGATGTAGAGCACATTGCAACTCTCAGTGCAAAAATAGTAAAGGAAAGTGAAATTCTCTTACAAGTTATGTAAGGATGATCTCCTCACCCATTAATGGCCCAAGATTGGGGAAGCTCAAATATCATTGTCACATCAATATGCCCAACAAAAGCTCATTTTTCTCACTAACACTCTTCCTATGTAAGGATAGAAAAAGGCTGTTCATCATTTCACTTAATCTACACCTCCTTAAGGGGAAATCAAGGTCCCCCCTCAACGGAGCAATTCTTCAAATGGAAATATTTATATGTGTGAGAAGGACACTAATATCCAAATCCAAAGTCATAGTTATGATGTTGGACTTGAACTAGAGTTTCAGATAAGAAAGATTCAATGTCACAACATGTTATCCCTCTCTATATAGAGAAGAAAATAGTTGATATGATGCCTCACGCTCCAAAGGGTGTTTCAATAAGGTATACAAACAAACCCAATTCCTAAACTTCTCAAAATTACAACATTCTAGAAGATTAAGCCAAGGAACCTTGCGCCATGTCTAAATTGGAAGTCATTTAGAGCTTCCACATGTTTTGTAAGACATTTTTATTTGTCATTGGTGGGATTTATCCATCCAATGCTTGTTTGATAAATTTGTACTTTAAGTTGTCCAAACCTAGACTCCCCCATCATGTTTCTTTTTAGATTTGGGTATCTTCGTGTGGCACTAACATCTTTAGATGTATGGTGGATGAAGGGGCTTACACTTTTGTCATGTCTCTATCATGTTGCAAAGCCTTATGCTCTCCAAAGATAGTTCCTTCCACCACTTAGATGTTGAAATAATTCAATGGGTATTCTTTCAAACCCCATCATATTATCCTACTCTTTTGAGTTGAACTAGACGGGGAAATAATCTCAATTGTGGTTGGGTTTGTTGACACACCATTAGATTACAATCTTTTAGTATGATGTAGTTGGATATATTCCATGATGGTTTTTATGTATTTTTTATTTTGATTTATTTGATTCCCACATCATGGAAAAATCATCACAATTGATCAATTTCCATATTGCATGCCTAATCCTACTTCTTCCAATGGAAAAAATGTCCTAATGGTGGAAAATTCCATGAGATCATATGAAATTGTCAGTGTTGGGATGTTCAAAGACTTGTCCTTTATGTGTACTTTCTCCCTACGTGCATTAGTTTGTTTTCAACAACACTATCCCTATATACATGATTATGTTTGATGTCATTAAGCTATGGTTAGGTTCCAAATGTCTTAGTTTGGAGAGAACATTGACCATCAATGCTCAATTCCCTTTAAACTATCATACTTTGGATAAGATACATGGGTAGTGCCAAACACATCTACATTTACATCATGTATTATAAATATAGGTTTGGATATTCCTTTTTCTATAGATAAGGTTTCTTATAAAGCTATTCATATGGAATATGTAGACCTTGATAAGAATCCTCCCTCCTAGGAGGAGCATGATTAATTTTTGTTTCCTATGTGGACATTATGTAGCCCCAATTTGCATGATTTTCTGCATACGGTCCTTCCTTTGGACAAATATACATTATAAGAAATGAATTACTACAAGATAAAATGGGAGGATATGCAACACCACTCATACTTTCTCACCAAATTGGATAAAATGGATATTGGATACAACAGTCTTGTTCCCTATGGATATTTTGAATAGTATTCAAGTCATATCCCTATGCATAGTGTGTATGTAGAAGTCAATATAGAAACCATTTCTAAGATGATGTCAATAAATATCTCTATAAAGTTTGATGTCATGGAAAATTCTTATATCTATGCTACTCTTTTTTCTTGAGAAGAGCAGTTAGGGAGTTAGAGGAAGTTATTCATGGGATTGGGGAAGTTGGGAAATGGTCTCAGCCGAAAAAACCCATGAAAAAACTTTTATTTTAATTTTTTAACCTCGTACGGACACATACGCGAGCTACAGTGATGAAAGTCGCATATTTGCTGGAATACGCAGGTTTTGAACAGGCAAGTCGCGTATTTCTTGGGAAATGGGGTTTTTTAAAGAATTTTCCTCAAGATAATGGGTGTCCAGTATATTACAAAGGAAAAAGGCATGTCTGCAGCTCGGGATAGGGATAATATCGGCCACTGTAACATCTTAGGATAAATAATGGCAAAAGATGTTATAACACTAGTCCACTTTGGCTAGAAGAGTTCTTCATCGTATCAGTTTATGCTTTTTCAGACGGTGGGGACTAAATATACAAAGAAGTGTACCTTAGATTCTTCTTTAAGTTTTTCAGACTCTTTAAATATGAAAACACCAGCAAACATTAACTACCGGGAGGGCTTGAAAAAAATCCATGGGATAGTATTGTATCGAGCATTATTCTCTCTTTTCTTCAAGCTCGTAAAAAAGGAAGGAGGATTTGATTTTACTTATTTGGACTCGTTAAAACTATACAAAGAAGATGTTATTGAGCATACTTATATCTCTTATTCGAGCTCGTTAAAAAATGAAAAAGGTAATTCAAAAGGAGAAAAGGGGGGGGGGATTTATTACCTATATCATACAAGTGGCATCATGTTGTACATCACCCTTGAACATGGCGCTTGTTTGTATATTTGTCTTATAGTTGAGTTATAGCCTTGATTCAAAACCATAACATTTCCCTGAGTCATAGTACATCTCTGGTTGGTTACTCTCCCAATCCCTATAAAGGGTGCTTTGATGCCCCATCTATTATCGCACTACAGTCTATATGGTGTTCTTGAGTCTGTGTTGCCTAGTCACACAATTGTCGTGTTATATGTTCAACGGAATATCAACCATAGTTGTCCATTCTGCAGTATTGTTGACCTTGTGTGTTTTCCATCCCTGTGTCGGTTTGTTGTACCTAGTCATCTTCTACATATTTATCACATCTCTCAATGTTTGGTTAGTGTCTATTGATGGGGGATACCTTAAGGCCCTCCTTCAACGGATTCCTTCCTATAAACTCCAAATCCTTATCTAGGAAGTGAATCTAGAATCCAATAGTAACCTAGAACTTGCAGTCATCAGTGGTAGGATTCCTTGCATTCAAGAAGGGGTACACATCATTGAATCCTAATCGATTGATTCTATGGGTGTTTGACATTATCTCATATATTCACACTCGTTAAAATGTACTATGTGGATTGGGATCCATTATCATCATTAGTGGAATCCCTTGCATCTGTTAATGATACACGTCATCGACTAGTAATCAGATGGATTGTTATATGTTCGACATTAGCACATCTATTCAAATGTTGTAGAATCACACCATTGGGGTTTGAGACGAATACCTTGGGTTTAGGGGTTGCATCACTAAGCCTTGTTTCCCTTCCCAAGCTGCATTGGAGTTTATATCACCAATTATGCCTATGTATGAGGACCATTTGTGCACTATCAACTGTGATATATGTCCTCCTGACATGTATATTGTATATTGTGACATAGATCCACACTATATTGGTCGGTGGCTATGATCTCATTGGTCTACATAGATCCACATTGTATTGGTCGGTGGCTATGTTGTTTGTCATGGAATGGATTCACTTTGTATTTTTCAAGGCCATGATCCCGCACATCATTCATGGGTCCACAGTATACTTTATTGGAGGCCATGTTTTGTCCTACTTTTTCTGCGCATGGGTATGCACGCCTCAGAGATGATATATGTCTACATGATCGGTGCTTCATTACAGAGTTTATTTGGTTTCTTGATTCCAAGACCTTACCTTTCCATATGATTATTTCTAAAGTGTTTCAGCCATCAATTTCTCTTCTGACCTCACACTTTAGGGTTCATCTACTATATCCTTATTTTCCATCCTTATATATTAGAGGGAACATATCTTATCTATCATGCACAAACACTACCTTTGTTAGGAACCCATGTATTTACTTTGTTAGTATGTTGTTGTTGGACGCATATGCCTTGTAAGTCGTCCCGTAGTATTTGTTGATCAATGGTTTGTGTTATTGTTGTTGGCGCATATGCTTTGTAAGTCGTCGTAGTATTGTTGATCCATAGTTTGTAATGGCCCATGGTTTTGATCCATAGTATTGGCGCCTAGAATTAGTATATAAGTGTGTGTTGAAACTTATGAAGGCACCGTGAAGTTATTTGTATTGAGCTTGCTCATAGGAGGTTGCCCCCTCGAAGTGGCCTGTGATCAATATAAAAGTGATTCTGAGTTCTGTCATTTCTGCTATTTCGCATATTTTTATTAAGTAATTGTTGCAGGTGCATCACATCTGGTATCAGAGCACTTTCTTGGGCTCGCTGGGTGAAATTTCTGCCAAAAATTTTTTTCGCATCTGTTGCAGGTTCGGATTTGGGAATAATCCCTATCCGCTTAACTGTGGGAAGTACTTGGGCATAAGCCCTAAAACTCATTGTGAGGAGTACCACAGGAACCCCGAAGTAGCTGGCCCATTGAGAGGACATGCCAGCGAAAAGGGCAACGACCCCTACCTGATTGACTAGTTCCCACCCGTGAGGTAAACCAAGAGCTGTCGTTTGTGGCAAAACGGTTATCAATTTTACCTGAGCCGTGGAGTGAGGGGTACTGCCCCAATACGCAAGCCGTCAGACAACATTGGTGGCCGAGTGAAAACCCTGAACTGTTAGGAAGCCGCACATACCTGGGGTACATATCTACTTTCAGTTGAACTATTGTCGATCACTGCTGCGCCGTTTCAGATCCATTTTGCAAGCCGTTCCAGATCCAGTCGTTCGGCATTGTTCCAGATTCCTTCTGAGCCGTAGCCGCTCCAATCTGTAAAAAAACAAAAAAAAAAATCCGAGCCGTAGCCGCTCCAGTCTGGAAAAAAAAAAAAAAAAAATCAGTTTTTCTCCATATCTCCCTTGTTTTACCTCTATCTCCCTTGAAATTTTCAGGGAACCCCTATCATTCCATTCTGCATATTTCATTCCTGAGGACCCTATCCTCAATTCTCCTTTCTACAGCCCAAAATCCCACATTTGTCTATTTTTAGGGTTTGCCATAACTTCCTTAGATTTCACCCAATCACCTTCAAATTTTACCACAGAGTTCCTTTCTGAATTCTGCTTCTTTGTTCCCCTCTGCCAAATTTTCCCATTCTTTCACCCCGCTTCTGAAATCCTCATTTTTGCTTCCTTGTCTATCCAACAGTGTCCAAAACCTAGTCAAACCCCAATTACCCTTCTGATTTTTTCCAAAATCCAAATTTTCCCTTACTGAAGTAGTTCCTGTTTTTGTTTTCCTACCCAGTCAACCAAAAAAAAAAATCCTGGTTATGGTTGTCACCCGTGCAGGAGCAAAAACCATGGAGGAAGCACTTGCAGCCATCCAAGCCAAACTCCAGGATCTGGATGAAAAATTTCTCGGTCTCCATCTTGAACATTCAGCTATGAACAACAAACGGCAGTCCGAGTCTTCAGCAGACAATGGGTTCTCTTCTTCCAGCAATTTCTGTGGTCCGAAGCTTGATTTTCCTCGCTTTAATGGTACCGATCCAACTGGACAGATCTATCGTGCAGAACAGTATTTCAGTCTTCATAATACTTTTGATGTCAACAAAGTTCCGTTGGAATCCTTTCATTTGGAACAGGAAGCTCTTCAATGGTACCGTTGGTACATCAAGGCTCATCCAGAGCCCAACTGGCCAGACTTTTGCTAGCTCCTTTTGCAACGATTTGGTCCTAGTGCTTTTGATGACTTCATAGGAGCCCTCACTAAACTTCGCCATACTGGCACTGTGAAAGAGTATCAAACCGAATTTGAGAATCTAGCCAACCACACCGAAGGATTGTCTGACGAATTTTACCGGAGTTGTTTTATCAGTGGTCTAAAGGATGCCATCCGCTCTGAGGTCAAAATGTTCTGTCCCAACACAATGATGGAAGCACTAGGGTTGGCTAAGTTGGAAGAAGACAAGATTGCAGCCCAACAATGCTCCAAGCCCACTTTTGTTCCCTTCCGAAATATGGGTTCTCAGCGGCTACCTATACCGCAGGCTCCTCGACCGACTCCTATCAAGCGTTTGTCTGAAACAGAGATGCAAGCACGCAGAGAAAAGGGGCTTTGCTATAACTGTGATGAGAAATTCACTCGGGGACATAGATGTGTGCAGCAAAAGCTCTATCTCCTGGATGTGGAGTCTCCGCCTGCCTCTGAAATGGGTGACGAAGATCCAGAAAAACTGGATGCTCCGGTCGACATTCAGGAACCGCCTATTGACCCTCCGTCTCAGGATGACCAGCCAGAGATATCTCTCCATGCTTTAGCTGGAATCACCACCCCCCAAACAATGCGGGTCAGGGGTTACTTCAAGAAGCTTCCTCTTACAATCCTCATTGATTCTAGTAGCACTCATAATTTCATTGACCCTCGGATCGCCAAACAAGCTGATTGTTTTATCCATCCTTGCTCCAACTTTGAAGTCATGGTTGCCAATGGGGGCACCTTACCTTGCAAAGGGAAGTGTCAAAATGTGCATATCTCTATGGGAGATTATACCTTGCGCTCTGACATGTTTGCCTTTCCCTTAGGCGGATGTGATGTGGTTTTGGGCGCTCAATGGCTACGCACACTTGGCCCTATCTTATGGGATTTTGCCGAACTTTTGATGCAGTTTTCCCTCAATGGACACAAACACACATTGACAGGATTACAACCAGGTTCTCTCAGCATCATCAGTTCACATTGCATGGAAAAACTCCTCAAGAAGAATTCACATGGTGTCATCACTCAGATCCATTCCATCCAGATGCAACCATCAGCGGTCTCCACTACTCCTTTGGATCTACAACAAATTCTGGATCGATATACAGGTGTCTTTGCTGAACCAGTGGGATTGCCACCTTCCAGGCCAGAAGACCATCGTATTCAGCTCCTTCTTGGCAGTGTTCCTCCCAACATCAGGCCCTATCGCTACCCATTTCACCAAAAAACGGAGATTGAAATGTTTGTTCGGGACTTATTGAAGCAAGGTATTATTCACCCAAGCACTAGTTCCTTTTCTTCTCCAGTTAATCTTGTCCGCAAAAAAGATGGGTCATGGCGCCTCTGCATTGAATTCCGAGCACTTAATCACCTCACCATCAAGGATAAGTTTCCAATTCCTATTGTTGATGAGCTTCTTGATGAGCTTCATGGGGCTCACTTTTTCTCCAAGTTGGATCTTCATTCTGGGTATCATCAAATTCAGGTTCATGAGGATGATATCCCTAAAACAGCTTTCCGCACACATGATGGCCATTATGAGTTTTTGGTCATGCCCTTTGGACTCACTAATGCTCCTTCCACATTCCAGGCCTTAATGAATAAAATATTTCGACCCTACTTGCGGAAATTCATTCTAGTATTCTTTGATGATATCCTCATCTACAGTAAAACATGGGATGAACATCTCCAACATTTGGATCTTGTCATGCAACTTTTCTCTGACCATCATCTCCATGCCAAGCATTCTAAATGTGTTTTTGGACAGAAGGAAGTTGAGTATCTCGGGCACATTATCTCAGCACAAGGGGTTCGCATGGATCCTGCCAAAATCGATGCCATGAACAATTGGCCGCATCCTCAGACACTCAAGAGCCTTCGTAGTTTTTTGGGGTTGTCTAGATACTACCGCAAGTTTGTCAAGGATTATGGGAAGATTGCAGCTCCATTAACTGCTCTATTAAAAAAGGATGCTTTCACATGGACACCTGCTGCTCAGTGTACATTTGACAAACTAAAACAAGCTATGTGTACTACACTTGTGCTAGCTATGCCCGATTTTTCCAAGCCCTTCACTATTGAGAGTGATGCTTGCAGCAATGGACTTGGTGCTGTTCTCCTTCAAGATGAACATCCCATTGCGTTCACCAGCAAATCCCTTTCAGGTAAGAATTTAGCTGCCTCTACCTATGAGAAGGAAATGATGGCTATTTTGCATGCAGTACAGAAGTGGCGCCCATACCTATTAGGAAATCATTTCTGCATCAAGACTGATCACCAAAGTTTGAAATATTTCTTGGACCAGCGTGTCTCCTCCCCGGCACGACAGAAATGGGTTAGCAAACTCATGGGTTATGACTATGAGATCACTTACAAGAAGGGTAAAGACAATATTGTGGCAGATGCTCTTTCTCGCACATTTGATACCCAAGGTTCTCTTTTAGCTATTTCCATGCCTGTTCCAAATTGGTTGCAATTTGTTCAACAGGGTTATGTCAATGAATCCTCCTTATCTCAAATCATCCACCGCTTGACCAACAACCCTTCTGTTGTACCACATTACTCTTGGGATGGTGCTTCTCTGCGATACAAGGGTCGTCTGGTGCTTCCCCAAAGCACAGATCTTCAATAGGCTGTCTTCTATGAACTCCATGCTTCTCCATCGGCAGGGCACTCTGGATTCCTCAAAACGTATGAACGAGCACGGCGTAACTTCTTTTGGCAGGGCATGAAAAGGACAATTCAACAGATGGTGGCCGAATGTGATACCTGCCAGTGTAATAAGGGTGAAACAACACTCCTTCCAGGATTGCTTGAACCCTTGCCCATACCTAAACGGATTTGGACAGATATTTCTATGGATTTCATTGAAGGGCTCCCTAAATCTGGTGGGAAGATAGTGATTCTCATTGTGGTTGATCGCCTCTCCAAATATAGTCATTTTTGTGCTCTCAGCCATCCCTATACAGCCTCCTCCGTCGCTCAAATTTTTCTGGACCAGATCTTTCGTCTTCATGGCATCCCTTCTTCCATTGTCTCGGATTGTGATGCGACTTTCACCAGTCATTTTTGGACTGAACTGTTTCGCCACACTAGCACCAAACTGAAGATGAGTTCAAGATATCACCCACAAACAGATGATCAAACTGAAATTTTCAATAAATGCTTGGAAACTTATCTTCGTTGCTTCACCTCTGAACAACAACATCAGTGGGAAAAATGGCTCCCTCTCACTGAATGGTGGTACAATACCTCTTACCACACTGCCTCTAAAATGACCCCATATGAAGCAGTCTATGGTCAGGCACCTCCAGCTCTTCTTCCATACACCCCCACCAGTTCACCAGTTCAGGAAGTTGAAACGGTCCTTCGAAACCGTGATCAGATTCTACACATTTTGCGGGACAATCTTCACATGGCAAGAAATCACATGAAGCAACAAGCTGATCAGCACCATTCTGAGCGCACTTTTCAAGTCGGGGATATGGTTTTTCTTCGTCTCCAGCCGTACAAATAATCATCCTTGAAACTCAAAGGGCGTCATAAGCTCGCTCCAAAGTTCTATGGGCCATATCGGATTCTTCAGAAGATTGGGTCCGTTGCTTATAAATTGGAACTTCCTCCTTCTTCCCGCGTTCATCCAGTCTTTCATGTCTCTTGTCTGAAGAAAGTTCTTGACACCAACATCAGTGGACAAACGATTTTACCCGAATTGGATAATGAAGGATCCATCCTTTTGGAGCCAGAGGCCATCCTCAATCGGTGCATGTGTCAGCTTCGCTCTCGCTCTATCACAGAGGTCTTAATTCAGTGGCACGGCATGCAACCAGAGGATGCTACATGGGAACCACTCCTTCAGATTCAACAACAATTTCCACATCTAAAGCTTTGAGGACAAAGCTTTTTTTAAGGGGGAGGGGATGTTAGGAACCCATGTCTTTACTTTGTTAGTATGTTGTTGTTGGACGCATATGCTTTGTAAGTCGTCCCGTAGTATTTGTTGATCAATAGTTTGTGTTATTGTTGTTGGCGCATATGCTTTGTAAGTCGTCGTAGTATTCTTGATCCATAGTTTGTAACAGCCCATGGTTTTGATCCATAGTATTGGAGCCTAGAATTAGTATATAAGTGTGTGTTGAAACCTATGAAGGCACCGTGAAGTTATTTGTATTGAGCTTGCTCATAGGAGGTTGCCCCCTCGAAGTGGCCTGTGATCAATATAAAAGTGATTCTGAGTTCTGTCATTTCTGCTATTTCGCATATTTTTATTAAGTAATTGTTGCAGGTGCATCACAACCTTTCTAACCCTTGAAAATTATTTTCCTGGTAAAATTGAGCTATATCGCTCCTTACACCACTATAGAGAGGGATAAAGTCACTTATTATTCCATTATGGAGAATGATACCCTCTAGAAGCCTCATTTTTTCCTTATTTGTTGAGGAAATTTGAGAAATGAGTTGGATCCACATGTGTTAATATAGGAACTCTTAATCCTATCTAAATATGAGAGGAACTAGGAGTCTAGATTCATTTCATTCTCTTCCTCCATTGATATATATAATGGAGGTATTTCAAGGGAGAAAGGGAGTAAAAATAAAGAGTATCCTTACTCTGCCAAAATTGTCAGAGATATTGTTTGCATAATATTGTCATGCTATTAGGATTATTGTGCATCCTATAGCCATTGTGAACATCTTGGTTGAGTTAAGGAAGGATTGAAGCGGGGAGCTTGGAGGATATCTACATCAACTCACTCAAGGTTTTCTATTTGATGTACTCTTCTTATTTTCATAATATAGACATGTATATTTCTCCCCCTCTCCACATCATGTTGTTATAAATGGTATCTTGTTTAGATCTGTGCATTTAATTGATGTTCTATAGTATATCTGATCTTGCTTGAGTAGATCAGATTAGATCTGATTGTATATTGCTTATGTCTATGATTTTATGTTCATTTACATGTCATATTACATATGTTAGAAGGTTTTGAGGAAATTTATTTGGTTTCTTCTTTGTGTGCTGGAGAAAATTCTATCAGATCTGCAACAGTTGGAATGGATTTGCACCATGGAAGTTTCGTAAGCCAAGGTATGCCCCCCTTCTTCCACTTATTCTCATAGTGTGCATGTGAATGAATGATTAGATCTAGGAGATAGAATATTTGATCTAGGGATTGAAAGTACATTGGTATACCCTCTTGTATGTCTTGGATCAAGGGAAAGTCCAAGGGAGGTCTCACTTGTCTGTAGTTTCTATCAAGTTTCTTTCATCCATGACCTTTACCTTGACCTGTTTTTATAAAGTGTTTCAACCATCAGCTTCTCTTCTGACCTAACACTTTAAAGGGCATCTTTTATACTCTTATTTGCCACCTTAGGCTCTTTTTTGTACACCGTCGCCTTTTGTATGCTTCTAGGGGGGAAATGGTCAATATACCATCCCTCCCCGCATGCTTGCAGGGGGGTGACACCATCACTCCTTGTATGTCTTGGGGAGGGTGATGGTCCACCTATCCTTTATTTTTGGACATCATTCTGAGTGGATCATGTGCATGAATTGGATCCAATTCACCTAGCATGGGAACTCACACACTAGCTCGATCCCATCCATCACTTGGAATCTAGATTCATCCTTCATTCACCCTCCATTCACCCTCCATTAAATTATATATTGAGGCAATTTTATGAGAAAGGGGAGACTCTTTCTATTTATTGTTATGCTGGAGAAATCATCTTTAATCTCTCAACCATTGTGATCAACCTATTGTCTGCAATATAGGAAGGTCTTGGATCAAGAATATTGGAAGAGATTCGCATCTTCAACACAAGGTAATCTATGATGTATGTCTCTTGTTATCATTCAATATAGACATGTGATATTTACCCCCTCCTATCATGTTGTTCATAGATGATTATGGTTATTTGTTATAGATCTATATAATTCATGACATACATATATTGGATCTATTATTTATTGTGTAGTACAAATTAGATATTGTTTATGATAGATTAGATCTATGTTTATATGTTCATTTTTATGTATCCTTTATATGTCAAGAGGTTTTTGAGAAAGGTTTGGATGTTTCTTTGTGTGTAGGTTGATTGTCTAAGTGGATCTGGAGTTAGGGTAAGGATTATAAGGTCTACAATAGTTGAGGATTATCTGCACCAAAGGATCTTCTTTGTCTAAGGTATGTGACCTTCCTTTCTCTCTCTTATTACATAATGTCATGAAAGTGGATGTGTAGATCCAGTGTTTAAATAGTCAGATCTAGTGGTAAAATCACATAAGTCTATCCTATGGTCTATCTTGAATCAATGGAAAGGGTTCAAGAGGGTGCTCACCTATCCGAAAGAGAAAACTCTACAACAAAAAGTTGGTCACTTATGTTGTTTAGTACTCTTGTGGACAATACTTGAAATTCTGAATTATAATCTTCGACATCATTTAATTGCTTGATTCTTCTCAATTGACTAAATTAATATTTTTCCCAAACTTTACCATAATCAACTTCTAGGTCTCTTCTAAATAGTTTGTTATAGCTCAAATTGGAAATTCTCTGTATGTGATTGTTAGAAAAACAGGATCGCGGAGCAATAACAATAAACAGAAATGCAAATATAGTCACACAGACACATTACAAGAGAGACACCAATATATCATGGTTCACCCAATATGGGCTACGTCCACATTGAAATTGCCAGTCCTTATTATTATACCATCCAACAAATGAAGGGATACAACTTGCAGCAAATCCATTGCACTTCCTCTTCACTGTCTCACAGTCTCTCTTCACGATCTCACAGATCTTTACAATGCATAATACCTAATACATCAACCCTAGCCGTATTACAATGTATTTCTTATAAAGGGGAAATACAAAGGGAAAATACCACGGGTTACCCAAAACCATGGGTGCATAATCTGTTGGTGAAACAACCCAAAAATTTCCTCCCCTAGACCCCTAGGGGCACGTGCCGGGATCATAACCAAACCTAGGGTACAACACGACTGAAACAACATCACTTATGAGACTGGAAGATCAGGCTCCACAACCAACAATCTCCCACTTGGAGACTGATCACAACAACTCCACCACTATTGTACTTCCTGGACTTCGACTTGGAAAATTTCTCATCTTCTCCTTCACGATAGAAGGCCAACTGAAACTGAGCAAGAACTCAGCTTCTCTCTGGTCACTACCTTTGTGACATGTCTACACAATTCAGGCTAGTATGTATATTTTCCAGCTTCAACAGTTCATCTTCCAGAACAGAGCATATGAAATGGTACTTGAGTTGTATATGTTTAGTCCTGGAATGGAATGTTGAGTTATTTGAAAGATGAATGACACTCTGGATGTCACTATAAAACATGTTATCCTTTTGCTTCTTATCCAATTCCTCCATGAACCTATGCAACCAAATCATCTCTTTACTAGCCTCTGTAACAAAAACATACTCTGATTCCGTTGTTGAAAGTGCAACAACCTTTTTCAGTTTCAAAATCCAACTTACTATTGTTCCACCTACAGTAAACACATACCCTGTGGTGCTCCTCATTCTATCCTTATCACCTGCCATATCTGCATCAACATATCCCTGTAGAACAGTGTCTGAACCTCCAAAACATAATTCCTGAGTGGTAGTACCTCTCAAATACCTGAGAATGCACTGTACTACCTTCCAATGTTATTTACATGGATTGTTCATATATCTACTCACAACTCCCATTTCATGTGCAATATCTGGTCTTGTGCACACCATGGCATACATCAAGCTGCCAACTGCTGATGAATAGGGAATCTTGGACATGTAATCTATCTCTTCCTGTTTCTTGGGACACATTTCCTTACTTAGATTGAAATGGTTGGCCAAAGGTGTACTAACTGGTTTTTCATTCTGCATTCTGAACCTCTCCAACACCTTTTGTATGTACTCACCCTGAGACAATGTCAATTTGCAATTTTTTCTGTCTCTTGTTATTATCATACTAAGGATCTGCTTTGCAACACCCAAATCCTTCATCGCAAATGAATTTGCTAACTTCCTTTTGAGCACATTTATTTCCTACATGTTAGACCCTGCAACAAGCATGTCATCCACATACAATAACAAGATAATATAACTTCCATTATCTAGCCTCTTGAAATAAACACAGTGGTCAGAATGACATCTACTGTAACCTTGTTCTGTCATAAACCTGTCAAATTTTAAATACCATTGCCTTGGAGCTTGCTTCAAACCATACAAGCTCTTCTTCAACCTGCATACCAAATTTTCCTTCCCTTTGACCTCATACGCTTGTGGCTACTGCATATATATCTCTTCCTCCAAATCCCCATGGAGAAAGGTTATTTTTACATCTAACTATTCAAGATGCAAATCTTCTACCGCCACTAAAATTAAGATAGTCCTAATTGAAGTCATCTTAACAACAAGAGAAAATATTTAATAAAAATCTATACCTTTCTTATGTGCGAACCCCTTTACAACAAGTCTATCCTTGTACCGCTTCTTACCTCCTTCTTCTTCCTTCAACCTGTAAATCCATTTGTTCTGGAATACTCTTTTACCAGCAAGCAACTGAACCAAATCCCAAGTCTGGTTTCCTACCAATGAGTCCATCTCCCCATTCATGCCTTGCTCCCACTTCTTTCTAGTTTCCACCTGCATTGCTTCTTCATAACATTCTGGCTCACCAACATCAGTCATCAATAAATAATACATTGAAGGAGAGTATCGTTCGGGGAGTCTACTTAACCTGGTAGATCTTCTTACACTTGCAGGAGTTTCAGGTACTTGCTGCTGTTCTTCATTTTCTGGCACCTTTGGAACTTCATTTTCTTCAATTTCATCAAGTATTGTGTACTCTATGTTTTCCTTTTCCTGTTTATTTCCTTGCAACTGATCTTTATACATGACCTTTTCATTGAATATCACATCTCTACTCATAATGATTTGTTATTTTCATAATCCCATAAGCGATAACCAAAATCATCAACCCCATATCCAATAAAGGTACATTTCTTGGATTTAGCTTCAAGCTTTGTTCTATTTTCTTTATCAATATGGACAAATGCTTCACAACCAAACATTCTCAAAAATGAGTAGTTTACCTTTTTACCTGTCCATGCCTCCTTTGGAATACCACCATCCAAAGCACTTGAAGGCCCTCTGTTTATTAAATAAACAACAGTATTTACAGCATCTTCCCAAAGTTGTAAGGGCAACCCTGCATGCAATCGCAAACACCTTGCATGCTCCATTATCATTATATTCATCCTTTCTTATACACCATTTTCTTGTGGTGTTCCTGGGACTGTATTCTCTCTACAAATACCATGGTATGAACAATAAATATCAAACTCCTTGCCGCAGTACTCACCTCCATTATCATATCTGAGACACTTCAACCTTTTTCCTATCTCATTCTCAACCAAAGCTTTCCACTTTTAAAAGTAGCAAACACATCAGATTTGTGTATAATGCAATAAAACCAAGTTTTTCTAGTTGCATCATCAATAAATGTAACATAATAATGAGAGCCACCAAGAGATTGTACCTCAGCTGGTCCCCATACATCTGTATGCACAAGCTCTAACTTTTCATTTTTCTTTTGTTTCCCAACCCTGAGAAATCTGTCTCTCTTCTGTTTTCCATAAACACAATTCTCACAGAATTCCAAACTTACCTGCTTCAAATCTGGCAACAACTTCCTTGAGTGGAGAATCTGCATCCCCTTCTCACTCATGTGGCCAAGCCTATGATGCCACAATGTTGTATTTGTTCCTGTGGAAGCTAAAGAGATAGAATGGTCAGTCTTATGAGGACATAAATATAGCGTACCTACCCTGTCTCCTTTTGCTATCACCATTGATCCTTTAGTGATCTTCCACCACATTTCTCCAAATGTAGATAGACAGACGACATCTCCCAACTTCCCTGTTGAGATCAGATTTCTTTTCATAGCATGAATATGCCTAACATCTTTTAGCAGCCATTCAGTTCCATTCTTAAATTGGTTAGTCATTCAGTTCCATTTTCAAGCTTGGTTAGTCATGCAGAAATTGTAAAGTCCATCTTGTGAAGCTATAAAATTGCAATCGAAACAACATTTGAGGTTTGAGTTCAAATTTGAGTGTGCTCCTCCATGCAATAATTGGTGTTTTGGGTACAATAAAACCTTGAACTAATAAAATTTCCCATTGATTGCAGAACGATGTGATCTCAACAATCATTTTTGCATCTTTGTATTGAAAAGGTTTTGATCATGTCATAAGAATTGCACAAATTATAGATCTTGCAGAAACAAATACAGGAATCGCTGAAATATGGATAGTAGTAATGTAGCTAACAAATCTATAGTAATGGAGAAAAAATATATTTTCTAAGTATAGTTGAGACATGTCTATAGGGAATGATGCTAAGAATTGACAGAGTGCATTAATATGACATCATCTTTGTAGTTTCAAATGAAGAGATGTTATAAAACAGAGTAAGGATTCTGTGTAGTCAAGGACACGTATTTTTAGGATATGTTGACAGAGAATGCAAAAATGAGGAAGGGCTGAGTACACAATCTGCAGGTTTGCATTGTGGAGAAGAGTCACAGGTAACTTTGTGGAAATATACATGACTAAAGATGATGACTGCAGATTGAACACAAAACAAAATCATCATTTTTTGGTGGCAGGGTGGTGCAGGAGAGATAATTGGTGTCCTCATCCATACAAGTTGGTGCTTGGCAGGTTGATATTGTGAACTCTAAGTAGGTGCTTACATAAGAGGATTGGTGTCCTCACCAGTAACAGAATGGTTCCTATCAGATTGAGGAGAGAAAGTGGGTGCTTGCAAGAGGATTGGTATCCTCACTAGCTCAACGGGTTGGTGCTTGTCAAATTCTAAGTGGGCGCTTACTGCAAGTATTGGTGTCCCTCACAATTCGGAGCTTATACATAATGTAATATTTAATCTATATAAGAAAAACATTAGTGTTTTTATCCCTTATTGGTTTTCCACGTTAAATATTTGTGTCTCTTTTGTGTTATTCATTTTTTTTTACTATTGCTTAATGTGATTGAAAGATAATGTGAATGGTAAATAAAATTCAAAAGTGAAAAATATGTTCTATACTTATTCACCCCCCCTCCCAGTATAGTCTTCCAACAAGTTTGACATCATCCACATAACACCCAGTTCATAGTCAATTCATGCCTAAGGCCCTTTCATCCTTGATTTATATTATATTAGAATGATTGAATACTTATGCCCAGTGCCATCCATCTATGTTACTCTCATCAACACAAGTCATAAGCCTCATGCTTGATAGCCAATATCATCCAATTGTGTGACCATATCAGTCAGTTCCAATAGGTCCTTGGTTCTCATCAATGGGATCCTTATCCTATCATTTTCCCTATCCCTCATCGACCTCAACACAATTTATTTTGAATGTTAAGGCATCAGTGTTTATACTATGGTTTCCATTCCTCTGGTAAATAGTTGACCTTAGATTGAGTAGTGAAAGTCATCATTTCTCTTTTCCTTAGTATCCCCTCATATTCTTAATGTAAAATCATTCATCACATCAGGGAGAGTTGTACATTCCAGTGGTTATTGTGTTCCTATTTATGAAGGAATACTTCCATATATGGATATGTAGGAGTTCCCTTCAGTATCCTCCCCTTCTATTTCAGTCCCCCACCCCAGTGGGTTGTTTTCATTATTAATAGTTTGTCCCCTTAGTGATCATAGTCATAATACAAAGATAACCAAGTATGCCCTCTTAGTTTTCAGATCAAATCCAACTTTGTCTTTACCCTACTGGTTTGCAAAGTGGACTCCCTAGTTTCCTCTTATTATAATTCACTTTAAAAAAAATTAATGAGCATATGGTTTCCTACCACAATTGTATAAACATTAATTTTCATGTATCACCTCTCAGTTTGTTGCTTTACATGTGGTCACCATCACTCTCCAGTGGGTTATCGTTTACTCTCCACAATTGATGTATCATTATTAGTTATGTAATATCCACATGAGGGAAGTAAATGATGACATATTTTGTCTACACAACTTGATCCTAACCTCACACATTAAGGGGCACTTGTTATCACCTAAATTTTTCATGCCTATGACATTTTCACATTTATTATTGAAAGGAATCATCAACATACAATATGAAACTCATAATCCTCTTTTTCACCATTAGTCAATATATGGAATGAAAGAACTAATTTGCAATTAACTATTTTATAGGTTGCATGACTGTCAAAACTAGGACATGAGCGAAATGGAACAGAATATCTCTCGATACCTACATGGACGTGCAAAATCATGGACTTATCATTTTTGTGGCACATTAATGGTACCCAAATACATTTGGGAGCCAAAGAAGTCGAAATGATCTCACCTACTAGGTACTTGGGACTTAATGGGCCACATTCTTGTACTTGGAAGTCACTTCATAGGTGGAGTCTTCACATTTGGAACCAGCTCTTTGAATACTTCCATTTTGTCTTTAAAAGGAAGCCATGGGAATGCATTTCATAAGGGGAAAATGGAGCAAGCTTATGTTGTAGGAATTGTATTGGAATACCCCTTCCTCATCTATAAGTTCTTACTATCTATTGAATTTCACTCTTGATTAAATCCTTCCTATAAGGAGCAAGTATTTTTCTTCATCATTCCCAAGTTTTTTTGAGATCATTTTGGAGAGTTAAGAGATCCTTTCCAAAGAAGTGTTGGTTGCCACATTTTAGCATCATTACTCAAGTTGATACCATTGTATTAAATCCTTCTATTCAACATTTACAATAAAGTTGAATCTTGCCTCCATTTGCTTGTTTGAATGCCATTTTAGTAGTTTAAATTTGTTATTCATAAGTCATATGTTTTTTTTTGTATTTTTTCATTTGTTCCATCACAGAAGTACTTTTATACATGACCATTTTCTCATTTTTACACCTCTTTCAAAAAATGCACACCAATGGAGTATTATGGATGAAAATAACAAACTCTCCAATTTTAATCACTCAAATTGACCAATAAATAAAGCTTGTGTGTATTTTAGTGAAGCACGGAAATTTTTTCTAACTTCACTAAAATGCATGCCCAACCCTCATTATAAGTTGGAAATAGAGTATTCAACTTGGAGAGCATGTTTAGTAATTAAAAACCTTAATACAATTCCATATTTTCAATTTGACACAAAAATCTATGTTGTGTGGAAGAACTCCAAATTTATGTTTTCTCCACATGGTAAAAATGAAGGTTGAGTGCCTCAATGAAATGCACACCAAAACTTTTGGTTAATTGTAAATGTAATCAAGAATATTCCAACCCAAATCTACCAACATTTCTAGAGCATCTCAAACTCATTTCTCTAAAATGAATATTCTACACTAAAACCCAAGTTTGCCAATATAATAGTTGATATTATTTGTCAATTTTCATGGTCAGCAAAAAAATGCACATCGAAGCTAGGCCAAGTACAACCTAGGGATGAAATTTGGATTGAGAAATAATTAAACAATTTTGAGCCTATGTATCATTGAGTCATCTCTTCTAAAATGGCTACATACCTATTCTTCTCACTTATAAGAATTCTTGACAAAACGCATGCTAGTAGAAAATTATGCATGTTGAAGGAAATCTAAAGGGGGGACTTTTAAGGAACAAATTGGAAATATGAAAATTTAAAAAGATTAAGAATGAAAAAAAATACACTCTCCAATTTGAATTACTCAAATTGACTAAGAAATCAAGCTTGGACGTTCATTTTAGTAAAGCAAAGCAATTTTAGTTAGCTTCACTAAAACTACATACTCAACCTTCATTACAAGGTCAAATTGGATGATTCAATTTAGACTGTGTTTTTAGTAATTACAAACCTCAAAAAAAAATTAGATTTTTTATTTGACATTTTTTTTTTCTAGTGTAAAAGAACAAATTTGTCTTTTCCACATGGTAAAAATTAGTGTCAAGTGCCTTAATGAAATGCACACCAAGGCCTTTAGTTATTGGTAAATGGAATCTAGAATAATACATCCTAGAGATACCAACATTTTATACAATATATGATACTCGTTCCTCTAAAATAAATATTGTATAGTGGAATCCAAGTTTGGCAAACTAGCAATTGATATTATTTGTCAATTTTCAGAGTCAGCACAAAAACACACACTGGGACCAAACCAAGTACATTCTAGGTATGAATTTTGGCCTAAGACATAATTACACAATGATTAAGCTATGTATCCTTGCATGAAATCTACCAAAATAGCTATGACCCATTTCCCCACTTATACACTTCTTTGACAAAATGCATGCCAATGGAAAATTATGCATGCTTATGTAAATGATGTGAAGGGAAAACTTTCATGGAAAAAAATGGAAATATGAAAATATATAAAGGTGAGGAATGAAAAGGAATAAACTAATTTCCAATTTGAATCATTCAAATTGACCAAGAAATAAAACTTGGGTGTGCATTTTAGTGAATTGACACAATTTTGGCTAGCTTCACTAAAATGCATGTCCAACCTTCACTACAAGTCCAATTTTATGATTCAACTTGGAGAGTGTGTATTTAGTAATTAAAAACCTTACTACATTTCTATATTTTTAATTTGGCATGGTAAAAATCAGGGTCAAGTGCCTCGATGAAATGCACACCAAGACCTATTATAGTTACTAATGGTAAATGGAGTAAAGAATATTCCAACTTGGATATACCAACATTTTCTACAACATATCATACTCATTTCTCTAAAATGAATATTCTACATTGAAAGTCGATCCTTCCAAAATAGCGATTGATATTATTTTCCAATTTGCATAGTTAGTGAAATAATGCACAACAAGGGAAAATTTTAGGGGCGAAATTTTTCCCATGGCATGTTTTTTCCAAAAAACGATTCGCCAATTTCCATCTTTTCTTAACCCAATTCTCCCAAATTCCATAGGATAAATTTTTTTACTCCAAAAATCACCAAAATGTCTCAACTCATATAAAATTCGTAGAAATTTGAATATCTTTACAAAAATATCGCCAAACATTTTATAGTTGACATTTTGAGAATAGTAAAATTTGCCAACGTTTTGGCACTTTAAGATAAGTATGGATCCTTAAAATTTTCCCCAAGGCCAACCAAGTACAACTTAGGTATGAAGTTTGGACCGAGACATAATTTCACAATGTTGAGCCTATGTATCGTTAAATCATCTATGTCAAAATGACTACATACATATTCTTCCCACTTATAAATATCTTTGATGAAATGCATGCCAATGGAAAGTTATGCATGTTAAAGGAAATCTAAAAGGAAAATTTTCAAGGCAAAAATTAGAAATATGAAAATGTAGAAAGGTGAGGAATGGAAAAAAACACACTTTCCAATTTAAATCACTCTAATTGACAAAGAAATCAATCTTTGACATGCATTTTAATGAAACAGACAATTTTAGCTAGCTTCACTAAAATGCATTCCCAACCTTCATTACAAAATATTATATAGGAATGTGCCACAAACCTAGAAAACTATATGCTTTCCCATTGAGTGGATTAGACTCACCAACATTAAAGATAAATTTGTAATCCTAACTTTCCCTATAATTTAACATACATACAAAATAACCCAAAGAGATTACAATGGTCACCCTAACTTTTATAGCCACATCTACATATTTTTTTCCCTTTACCTTCCTTATAAAACCCAACAAGAGTTAATATGTAAGAAGGCATTTAATTCAGTGTAATTTGCATTTTCCTTCGTTCATAATATTTTTTTAATGTGAATTTTAGGATTTTAATATTATTATATTATTTTGCTTCCCACGTTAAGTGTTGAAAAGTGAAAAGAAATTAAAGAAAGCTTAAAAATTGGAAACTGCTAACGTAATATACAAACAAAAAAAACTTTAAAAAAACTAGAAAATGAAAATACCAAGAACTAGAAAGTAAATGTTTTTTTCTTTTCTATGATATATTATTTTAGGTTTTGTATAAATAAATAAAGGAATTTTTGAGCTATCCCTCTTAACTTATCACTATTTGGGGCATTTGGTTATCATACAATTCCGTTATTTTTTAGGATATATGGATCCCAACTTTTCACATCTCATCTTAGATATGTACTATTGCATAGTTCTATAAAACACGTGAGAAAGTTTCAAGATCTCAAGTTATTGTGGAGTTGGTTGTGGAGAATTATTTTCTTTGTTCTTTTTTGATGGTGCATGTTTTAGGGAGTGGATTAAACCTATGGAATTATAGAATTGGTGGGGTTCTATATATTCAGGATTAACATTAATTTCATTTTTTTTGTTAATGTAGATCAAGGAATGAAAACTTGTGTTAAGCTTTTAACTATTAAATCTCTTAAGGTTGGTTATGAATAAGAATATTTCTCCTCTGGAATTTTATGGTGATTCTTCTGGATGAATAGTGATCATGACATTCTAGATATCTCTCTCCAATCTTTAGTACCTTAATTAAAGATAGTTTCTTTGTGATTCTCCAAAATCATATTCAAACATATATGTAAAGAGATTATTATGATTGGTGACGCACTATCTAAGTAGAGCTTGGACAAGGCATCATGTCTACCTCATATTAAGGAGATCGGTGTAGATTTTTATTTTGAATTTACTTGGGATCTATAAACTATATATGTTCCTTGAACCCTTGAAGATGGTTTTGGAGGGTGATGTATTTAGAATATTTATTGTTTTTAATTTGATTATAAGTCTAGGTGCACTAGTAATGTCGGTCTTGAAAACTAGGGTTTTCGCGGGTCTGCTAGGGTTTGGTGCAGATCGTGAGGATTGAAGCTGTCAAAGTGTCTGCAGTAGGGGCCGCATCCCCTATGGCTGATTTGGATGTCGCCCCATACCATGACGTTTGCGGGAGTGGGTGAGGACGTAGAGATGGGTGAGGCTGGTGGTCGGGAGAAAGGAGCCAAACGGAGGATGGGACCAGGGGGATGCCTCCCAAAAACCCTTGCTATTCCGGCCATCCAGATCTGTGCTGAAAAAGTTAGAGAAAAAGTGGAGCTATGGAAGGAGAAGGATTTAACTGGGAACTTTGGTGGGATCTGGCCCCGGGAGAAGGACTTGGTCAAGTGGATCAAAAGCACCTGGAATCCAAAAGGGAATTATGATCTTCATTTGGGGGCAAAGGGTTTTTTCACTATTATTTTTTTCAATGTGGAAGATAGGGACAGGGTGCTAGAAGGAGGACCCTACTTTTTCTTCTCTGTTGGGTTATATCTCAGACCCTGGAAAGAGCGATTCAATCCTAAAACGGAGGACATGAAAGTTTTCCCAGTGTGGATCAGAATTTTTCTCTTCCCTGCGAATTCTGGGACTTGGAAATATTGCAAGATATAGGAAATACTCTAAGGGAATTTGTCAAAGTTGCAGAGCAGACAAAACAACAAAGGTATATTGCGTGTGCTCGGATATGTGTTTACATGGATCTCTCAAAAGACCTCCCAGAAGCTATCAGTATGAACTGGGAGGATGAAGAATGGATTCAGCCGATTGATTATGAGCAGCTCCCTTTTAGATGCAGACTATGCCATGAATATGGTCACATTGGAAGAAACTGCCCTCAATCGACCTAGGAGAAAACTTCAACCAAATCAGAGCAAGAAGGGAATAAGGATAGGGAGGGGTTTACCCAAGTCTGAACTCGCGGGAAGAATAGATTTGGTGATCAACTGCGGAAAGGGAAGGAAAAAGTATACAATGGATCTACAAGCAAAAATCTGTTTCAGACACTGGAGGAGGTAAGCAAAGATGGCGAGGGACGAAAGAGCGAAAAAGAATCCTCGAAGACTGGATGTCAAGGTTGTGGACATGCTGATCCAGGAGAAGATCCGCGAAGATCAACCAGTGGCTATGGAGGAGGACGATGAGGAAGAATTAGATCTGGGGGAATTAGATTTGGATGCGATCGAGAAAGAATGTGAGAAAAAGGGGAAGGGTTATGTCACTAGATGACAGCTAGAACTCCTCCAGGATGCGATCATCAAATCCAAGGCAAGTCCGAGATTGGGTATTGTGGTTGATTCCCAGTCTGGGAACGAAAGAAAATCTCCAGCAGAGGATCTGAAGCACGGAAGGAAATCAAATAAGTAGAGAATAGCAGAGATAGGTGTTAAACTAATAGAATCTGGCCAGTACCCGATGATCAGGGCGGCCTTTTCTGAGGTTAACAAAGTTGCTAAATGAAGACAGTATCTTGGAACATCAGGGGGTGCAATCACCCACAGAAACTTAAAACTTTAGCTAGAAAGGTGAAGCAGGAAAAACCAGATGTTTTATTTTTGCAGGAAACAAAATGCTCTTTTGCAACAATGGAGAAAGTAGGGAAAAATTTTGGAAGGGATGTGAGGTTATGGAAATTGATGCCAATGGTATGGTGGGAGGTATGGCGGTTCTCTGGAGGACTCAATCCATTCGTCTATCCAATTGGAGGGCTAACAGGTTTTCGCTGACCTCTGATTTCTTGGTGAGTGATTCGGGGGTTTCTGGCTCCCTAGTGAATGTCTATGGTCCAAGTGCATTCCCTCATAAGGAGGCCTTCCTTCGTTTCTTCTCCTGGTTATCCGATCAGGCTGGCGAGGGGTCATGGATTGTTGGCAGGGATTTCAACCTGATTTCCTCCCTTAATGAGAAAAAGGGTGGGAGAAGGATTCTGGACAGATTCTAAGAAAACTTTCATGATGTACTTAGCCTTAGTCCTTTCATCGATGTGGAAACTGGAAATGACTAGTACACTTGGAATAAGAAACGGGGTGGTTGTCATCTGGTTTCCTCCAAGCTTGACAGATTCTTAGCTATTGAAGATATTACGCGTGGGATGGGTGAGGTCAATGCCAGTGTCCTTCCGATAGTGGGATCAGATCATTGGCCTGTTTGTCTGACCTGGGACTAATTAAATGCCTTCCTCCATAAACCTTTTCAATTTGAGCAATTCTGGATGAAGCATAAGGATTTCAAAGACCTGGTGGGCCAATGGTGGAAGGAGTTGGTCCCCCTGAGGGTTCTGGCATGTACCAATTCCAACAAAAACTCAAGGCTCTGAAATCTAAGTTTCGTACCTGGAACAAGGATGATTTTGGCAATATCTTCCAGGATAAGAAAAAACTGAGTGAGGATTTAGAGTTGATTTATCGACAAGGCATGGAGGAGGGATGGGATGAGAATTTAAGTGAACAAGATCAAAATCTCTTGGATCGTCTTGAGGCTCGCGAGAGGAAAGAGGAGATTTACTGGAAACAAAAATATCGAAACCAGAGGCTTCAAGAAGGGGAAAGGAACACTAAATTCTTCCACAACACTGTTGTCCAAAAATCCTCAAGATTCGAAAAACCAATGGGGGCCTGGTGGAAACCAAAGGATAAATTGAGGAGGAATTAATTCACCACTTTGAGGCTGTCCTAAAAGAGGACTGTGTAGATCGTAGCCATGACATTACCAAAATCTCTAGCGTCATCCCTCGTCTGGTTTCCAGGGAGCACAATGAGATGCTGGGAAAACCTATGTCTATGCAGGAAGTTGAGTAGGTCGTGCAGCAGATGGCTTTAGGGAAATCCCCGGATCCTGATGGGTTCACCACTAACTTTTTTCATTTCTTTTGGGATCTTATCAAGGAGGAAGTTCACCAGATTGTAGAAGAATCACGTAGCAGTCGTGGGGTGTTAAAAGCATTTAATTCCACTTTCTTATCTCTCATTCCGAAGGAAGAAGGGGATGATACTCCTGGTAAGTTTAGACCAATAGCCCTTTGCAATGTCATCTATAAAATCATCACTAAGGTTATTGCCAACTGGATCAAGCCTCTTCTCCCCATTCTTATTAGCCCCGAGCAATTGGGATTTGTAGAGGGCAAACAAATTGTTGATGGAATTATCCTGGTTCAAGAGACCATGCATTCTTTGAAGGTCACTAAGAAACCAGGAATGCTAGTAAAATTAGACATAGCTAATGCCTATGATAAAATCAGCTGGCAGTATATGCAGTGCATCCCACAGGATTTTGGTTTTGACAAGGATTGGGTGACCTGGATTATGAATCTAGCTTCTACTCCCTTTCTTTCTATCCTTCTTAATGGGGATCCCACCAAATTGTTGCAAGCCTCGTAGGGTATTCGTCAAGGAGATTCGCTCTCCCCTTTCTCTTCATCTTAATGGCTGAAGGTCTTAGCAAGCTTCTGCAGGCCCAAGCTGCAGATGGAGGGATTCGGTGGCTTCAACTCCATGAGGGTATGGATAAGCAAACACACCAGCAATTTGTGGATGACACTATGGTAATGGGGCACCCTTCAGTCCAAGAGGCCCGAGCCTTTAAAAAGATTCTAACGCTGTTTGCGAAGGCGTCAGGGCTTGAAGTTAATCCAGAAAAATATCAGGTGTTCTTCTTCAATACTCCTGGTCCTACTCAGCGCAATATTTTAAGAATTTTTGGTTTTTCCCGTGGATATTTCCCTTCCAAATATCTTGGGGTTCCGCTTGCTGAAGGAATGATCTACAAGATCTCTTAGCAAGACTTGCTTGACAGAATGAGGAGGAAGTTGGCTAGTTGGACTCTGCGTCCCCTAAACCTTCCTAGCGGGCCGACCTTAGTCAAACCTATTCTCTAGGCTATTCCTGTATATATTTTCTTGATGCTTTTAGCCCCCAAGTCTATTCTTAAGGAAATCTGTAGCATCCAGAGAAACTTCCTCTGGGGAGGCAGGCAGACGAAGGAAAAATTTGCGCTGGTAGGTTGGGAAAAAATTTGCAAACCTAGGGAAAAAGGGGGCCTTGGCATCAGGGATCTCGAGGTTCTGAGTGAAGTTTATGGATCAAAAATATGGTGGCGGTGGTGTAATCACAGAACCAAGCCTTGGGCGCGTTTGTGGAACACTAAATATGCCAGGGACAGAGAGTTGGGGCAATTGATCAGATAGAATGAGGAGAAGAATGGGTCTCGCGTTTGGTTAAAAGCGTTCTCTAGAAGAAAGCTTGTCCAAAACTATTGCTTTTTGGAGATCCACGATGAGAAAATGGCCAAATTCTGGAATGACTCTTGGAACCAGCTCCCCAAACTTGGGGATGATCTTCGATGGCAGGAAATCAAGGACAGAGGGATGGCAGAAGGAAAAACTAAAGTGTGCCACTATTGGGAGAATCTAGATCAAGAAGGACATAGGAAGTGGTTGAACTGTGCATGTTGGGAGGGCTTAACCTCGACAAAGAATCTTCGTATCTTTGACAAGATTCTATAGGAGCGGTTCATTAGGATCAATAATGCTCCTGTCAAGCTGAGGTGGGGTTTCTCTCGGAAAGGCACTTCCAGTATCAAGGAAGCCTATGAAGCCTGGACCGAGTGTGAGGAAGAGGAGGATACCATGTGGAAAAAGTTTGGGGGATGAACATCTGGCCTAAAATTGTTGTCTTTTGCTGGTTGGTGGTGTGGAAGAGAATTCTGACTAGTGAGAACCTGAGGAAATGAGGGATCCTAGGTCCATCACACTGCATTCTTTGCCTAAATTCAGAGGAGACTTTGGGACACTTATTGGACTCTTGCCCTTTTTCTTCTTCTCTATGGGATAAAGATGCTTTGATCTTTAGGAGAAGCAACCGGGACAGAGGACAACCAGATCAAATTCTAAATATTTTGGATTCAAAAGCTTTTTCGAATCCAATCATTGGGACTCTTTGGAAGATGTTTTCGGGCATGGTCATCTGGACTATCTGGAAGGAGAGGAATGAGTGTATCTTTCGTGACAAATTCCATAAGGAAGAGGAGGTTTGGATGAAGCTTGTCAATAATATGAAAGAAACTATCAGAAGCTCTCAATGGGGTGACAAGGATAAGGAGTTATCAGTCGGGGAACTACGTATCGCGGCAGAATGGGGTCTAGGCAGAGATGACTTGGATGGGCTCAGGTGGAAAGAGAGGATTTGTCGACCTGGCATCTCGATTCTGTGGTCACCTCCCCTTCTCTCTAGGTTCAAAATCAACTTTGATGGTGCTTCTTGTGGTAACCCCGGACAGGCTAGCTTTGGAGGTGTTTGCAGGAATTCATAGGGCATCATTCTTAAATTTTTCTTTGGTTCTATTGGTCACGACTCCAACAATTCAACCGAAATGGAAGGTCTAATCCAAGGTATTCATCTGGTAATTAGAGAAGCTTGGATTCCAGCGATTCTCGAAGGAGACTCCCAGATTATTGTTCAAATGGCAAAGAAGATTCTATGTGGCCAATCCCCGGAGAAGGTATCGTCCAGTTGGTGCCTTTTGGATCAACTAGAACACTTGAGAACTCTCATTGCCAATCATTCTGCTATCTCCTTTTCCCACGTCAAAAGGGAGGCCAATAAGGTGTCTGATCTTCTTGCGAACCAAGGTATGGTGGCAGGTAGGCCCCTCAAGAGTGGCACTCTAGCAGACTTTTGACACGAGCATTGGACCATGAATTGCGGCCACTTGGTTGAGTCCAACATGGCAAGTAGCATACATATTGGCAGTGATGGCTCCCACCAACCATGACGGTGACAAAAGTCAATTGGGGGCAGTTATGGGGGTGCCTCGTGTCTAGGTGCAATCATGAGCGGAATGACACTTGCGTCCCCCTCGAGAACCGTTGCAAGCATAAGAGGGCATAGATCAAGGCGTAGGAAATCTGATAGACGGGATTTGTACAGGGTACTTTGTACTTCGTGGACATCTTTTTCATTCTACTTCTTGGGATGCTCAGTGCCATGATTGCGGCTTCGTACCAATTGACGAATGCTCATTACTTCCCGGTTATTACCATTATGATACCTTGGGATTTATATGTGAGTGGATTTCCCTGCATTTTCTTCAATTTTCCTTTCTTCCTGACTATTTTCCTACTCAGAGAAGGTGTCAAGTGTTTCTGGGAGCTTGAGTGTGGGTGGTTCTCCTGTGTGCGTCCACCGTATTTTCATTGGGAAAAAGATATGGCTCCTAAACATAGTTACAATTCTGAGGAGTTGAAGGGTACTGGGGGTGTCGCTCAGCAAGACGAGGGAGAGGTTTCTGAACAACAGAATGCAAGACTGGGTCGGGTGACTCGTGCTTCTACTAAATCTAGAGCTCAGGAGGCCGCATCTTTCTTCCGTGACTGCATCCCTCCACTGATCAAGGATGACATTGATGCGGTGGAGAAGGAGCTTTGGGATATTGTGCAAGCGCTTCCAATGGAGGACATTCGCTGAGAGGTGGAGGATTGGGTGGTCGACCCTGGTTCGACGATGGGTCGTGCATCGGCCTATGAGCGCATGATCATGACCTATTGGGTCATTAAAAACCTACTTGCACATGTCACGATGGACTATATCAACAAATGCCAGGGTGATGAAGATCCTGTCCGATCCTGGAAAGCTCACAATTCGGACAGTCGTGTAATGCACATGAAAATTGACGCAATTGCTAAAAAATTGGGAATCACCTTTTACGTCTAGGGTATGGAAGAAGCGGAGCCCTTGGGTACCAACCATAAGAGAAACTGGAACTCCACAGAAACGGTGGCAGACGTCAATAAGGAGAAGATGAAGACCACTGGAACTCAGCCGAACTGGGATAGTTGCGGTGGGGTCTCGGTTCCTGTGGCTCCTGTTTAATTTTCGGGTACTATTGTTTCTTTTTATGCCTTTGTGCGCATGGTAATCGGTTTTTGTTATGATATCTCTTCTTACTTCTTTGGAAGTCATCGGTTGTTTAGGAGTTTTGAGGTCAACTTTTATGAACAGTATGTCTATGTCATGATTCCTGTTTGGTTATTTTTGGCCGGGAATGTCTGTTATTTTGAAGACTCTGTGAGACAAGCTATGTACATTTTTCAGCAGTAATATATAGTGTTTATTTACAAAAAAGAACTTGATTTTAAGTCTAAATAGGATTTTTTTTCTTCTCTAAATAGGCTTGGACTTTTTTTCAATTAGAAATTCGATGCTTTCATTCATGCAAATATGATAATGTCTAGAGTTTTTTTCAACTAAAAGTTCTTACAAAGACAATTATAAATCTATCTTACTAATATAATTTTTTCATTATTTTGAAAGATGATGGTGCAATGTACATATTTCACCTTAAGAATGTATTTTAATATTCTATGAATAGTAAATATGACTTTTTCCTTGGAAAAAAAATAAAAAATAAAAAATAAATCAGAAAATAAAAATGTACACGAGAATAAACAAGATATAAAAAAAACCAGCTCCTTGTTTTAATAAAACATTCCACACAATACATTCCTTTATCTTTGCAATCTTCTCTAATCCCTCACAAAGAAATAGACCAAAATGGTGTAAAATTTGTCTCGATGGTTTTAGGTACCATATAAGGATAGGATAGAGATGGAAAATAAATAAAAGAATAGGAGCTACAACACTTGACTTTAAAGGAATCGATACACCTTGTTTTTAAGTTACATTGCTTCTATATGTACTTTTTTCCAAATTTATTTTTAGTGAAAACCAAACAACCAACTACTAAACAAGAACCACAAAAAGGAACAATTTATAATTTGAAATCAAATGGGAAAATCAAGACCTCATATTCATTGCACCCTTAAAAGACAACCTACTTCAACAAAGGTTGTTAACTCCGGGAAGAAAAATACTTAATGGCAGAAAACAATCTAAACTCTAAATATTAACATGTACCTCTCATATCTCTCATGTGTCTCTGCTTGCCCTTTGAAATTTCTTACTTTATATCTTAGGAAAATCAATTTATTAAATATAATAATAATAATAAAATAAAAACAACTATCATATCAATCAAAAAATAAAAGTCAATTGCGAAAATAATAAAGGATAAAAGTTTAAAACATAAAACATGAATCATGAAAAACAACAAGTACATCCCATCAACTAGACAACTTAATGCACATTAAGTCCACATGGTTTGTGAGTTTCATGGCTCATACAAACACCTTATGACTCCTTATTGATCTCCATACTACTCCCATAGGATCCATTATGTCTCCATACCACCTTATATCCCCTCCGTTTAATAAATCAAATATCAAATAAAAACAAAATAATCAATGCAAAACATATGCATGAATTACATATAAAAAGAACCATCACATGAGTCTGGCTAGAATGGAGCATCACATGAGTCTGGCTAGAATGGGGCATTACATCAAGCATAGGTTTTTCAGAGCAACATGCAAATTCTAGAGAATAGTAAGCTGTCATCAAGGAAAATCGTCTATGTTAATACGAATCCAAAATGTGGTGAAATACATGGACTTCTTATGAGTCGCCATTTATACCACATGTGAAATTTATGCAACATTAACCACCAAACACAACAACAATTTTTTAAAGTTTAGCAATCATACACACCATATTGCACTACTATATGGTGCATGATACCACATTATTGTTATTTACAATGAATAAAATGAAATGAAATGGCCACATCATGGTTAAAAGAAATGGCAAATATGTCAATAAAATGCCATAGAAATTCCTACTCAACCAAGTCCTGGGCTTTTTTAATTTTTCTACACCCAAGTAAACTCAATCAAATAACCATGGGTTTCCTTTATCAATACATAAATAAACCATTAGATCCCATCGATGCAACCCTAATTTATATAACATGTGATCATGCAAAACATTACATTTAAACATGGGTGTAAAAAAATAAATAAACAGAAAAATGCAACAAGAGAACTAACTCATGAGGAAACATAATCATGACCATGAAATAACATGTTAACCATCAATCAATTCATCACTTATTACCAGACTTTTTCACACTCTTCAAATAGATATCATTTTTTTCCTTAGAAAAAACTCCACAGTCTATTATATTAAAATAAACTACATTAAACAAAGGCCATCAATAAGCTTTATTTTCCAGTTCATTCATGAAAATTCCATATAAGTTGTTTGAAGGAATCATACTTATCCATCCACAAAATAAAACAAGCATTAAAATAATGCCAAAGACATTGTCTAACATTAGATACATGTCAACAAAACTAAAAAAACCTAAAACTCACTAATAGAACCTATAAATAGGTCTCTATCCCAGAAAAAGTCCAGAACCAAACTCAACCAAGGTTTCATTCATCATCTCCAGTATAATCTAAGTTCCCACTCTAATCTATAGTCACCTCTTTGACAACTAATCTTTATAAATCCTCGATGTTGATTTAGGAATGGGACACCTCTTTGAATGTCATGGTATTTGGAGTTTTTTTATTAGGTTAAATATAAATGGATCAAGTGACCACGTTAAGGTAGTATGAGCAAGGTGAAATCATTATTCTCTGCGATTTGTTATTTTGTTGGCCAAAATTTGGTTCAACAAACACTAGTTTCATTTTCTTTGAGAGTGACTTAGGTATCAAGTTTCTTGATTTTTCTATTAAAGTGAATGATTTTGATACATTTTATTATACATTCTAGGTGTGATTGTATATTTACCATCTCAAAAACCAATAATTTTATGTGAGATTTTAATTTTGTGTGTTTTATCAATTCATGTGTGATCCATGCGTAATTTGAGTTTATATAATTATTGATTTTCTTAAAAAAAAATTAACTTAACTATGTAGTTAGCATGTTCTTTAATTATTCAGTTAGGACTTAGGTACTTAAATTCTTCTCTTTTGGTTAGATCCAGACACTCTAAAATGTTTCAACCCATTTGAAAACCACTACAAGTTTCGTTTATTCTTGAAACCTAACAAGGGATAAGGTTTTTCAATTGATGGTTAGATTATATCCCCACATAGTCTAATCAAATATATATATATGCAATGAAACACCAAAAGAATGCTATATAAATCATAAACTAGAATATAAGTCAAAATTATCAGTATAATATCCATTTGATGAATGTGATAAAAAAAGTATGCATATTACCATCTATTAAATGCTCTAAAGAATTTCTAATTAGATGCACCAAAGGTTGGGCAATATGCCAACCTGTATGATGACCTACATTTTCTTCCTACATGGGATTGTCATATTCTCTCTATTCTTCTTGTATATTTTCCATCCTCTCTTTAGCCTTCTCTCACACTTCATCTTTGTTGGGTCATTAGGTCATTGGTGATCAAATTTCCTTCTATCCTTATTCCCCTTCTTGATCATTGATTAATGCAAATTAATATTTTATTTCACACAATTTTCTTTTATCTTTTCAAGATAATATAGTAAAAATGTGTGAGTTGGATCACATTTGCATTTTTTATATTTTGTTTGTGGTATTTCCTTTTCCTTTCTCTCTTTTTAATTACAACAATACCTCAATCTAGGTCAATAATTAGATCAAGGTCCATACCTTGATCCACCCTTTTTGTTAATCCATTAAGACCTTAGTTGAGAGTTTAATAAACCATCAATCAAGTTTTTTTTTAATTATATCAAAAGTACTCGATCAAGATTTTAATAAACCCTCAATCTAGGAGTCCATTAGATGTAGCTTGGGTGGTTGGGAGGAATGATTGTTACCCTCCCTACCCATGTTCAATTCTCGTAAGTGACATGATGCACTTGTTGAGCCCCTATGTATTGACTATGTAATTATGGTCATACCTTGATTCTTTGGAAAAGTAGGTGTTGACATTTCTCCACTTGGAAAAAACCCCTCAATCTAAATAAATGCTTGATTGAGGGTTTGAAAATTAGAAAGCATGCCCTCTTTATTCATGCTTTTTTGTAATTGTAATTGCCTTGATGCCAATGGATTCATCATGGAATCCTCTATCCAATGGCATATCATTAAATCACACTTTTAATTTCATATTATACTTTTAAATTTATTTTCTTCCATAACTTGTACTTAAAAAAAATTCATAGTTATGAAGGTCTCTGGAGAAAAAAAAAAAAGTTTACTTTAAAATTACACCACAAAACAAAATATATGTGGAATACCCATGGATATTTTCTCTGATAAGTAAGTATAGCCCAATGTATTGTTCTGGAATACCCATGGATATTTACTCTTCAACAATTTATTCCAGAACAATACATTGGGCTATACTTACTTATCAACAAGAATTTTAGATAAAAAAAATATTTATATTATATATTTTGTTTACTTTAAAATTACACCACAAAACAAAATATATGTGGAATACCCATGGAATACCCTAGGCAGAGAAGGGGTTGAGCTATGTCTCCCCCAAAAGCTCTTGAATTGAACACATAGCAGGGATTGCAAGCACACAATTGGGGTCAAGGGTGTTGTTTGGGTTTGCATCAACACTTTTTGGAAAGATTTTTGCTTGGATAACTTGCTTTCATATGTCTTTCTCTCTTCTTTTTTTTGTTTTTTTTGCTCATTTTTTGAGCATCTTTGTATTAGCACTTAATGACTATTCTAGGAGCCCTGTTCGTAGAGTAATTTTGTTTCTTCATTTTTAACTGCTTCTTAGAGAAGAGATATTTTGTGTATATGCATAGGTATACCTTCGGGTTATGAACAATATGTTCTAATACTTTAGAGATAGACATACTTATGTTTATGTAGTCACAGCCTTAAGCCCTGAAGAATGTGATACATTCTATTCATAATGAAATGTATTACGACATACTTTCTTATGGAAAAAGTCTTACACTAAAATAAGTCTAAATAAACATTTATTAAGAACCAATGTAATTAAGTTTGAAATTAGATGTTGGAAATATTGAAATTAATGTCACCAAGAAATTTTATTTTCACTTTTGTACATATTAATTATTCATTGTGAAATTTAATCATTTAATTATATTTTATTGAAATTAAAATTTATTTAAAAATATATATTATTTAAATTATTTTTAAAAATATTATTTATTTATTTATAAATATTCAAAATTAATGAAATATTTTAAAAGTTAACCAACTTTCATAATGTAACAAACTAAAAAAATCCAAAGTGTTAAAAATTCAACGATGGATGAAGTATTTCATATTATTGCAAGAATAATTCAAAACATCTTAAAGTCAATGAAATATTTTATCAAATTCAAAATTTAATGGAATAAAGTAACAACGTCATTAGTAGTTGTTAAAGTATCAGTAATTAACAAAAAGTAGTCCACCATTATAAAAATAAAATCTGGGTTGGTTGATTAGGAATATGTCCCATTTAATAAAATAATTATAAAAATAAATTTTGGGTTGGTTGATTAGGAATATGTCCCATTTTAACAAAATAATTATAAAAATAAAATTTGGGTTTGTTGATTAGGAATATGTCCCATTTTAACAAAATAATTGTAAAATGAATTGTTTTGGTGGGAACATGAATTTTGATTTAGGTGTAATTTAAATAGCATTTTCTCAATCTTATATTGACAAGATGGATTATCCTAAATATTATTGTATGTAAATGACATGACACTAACCAAAACACTACCAAACTTATGAAACTTATAAGACCTCATACCCCTTTTACATTGAGGTTAAGATGATCCTAAACACGAACAAAATTAAGATCAGTTTTCTCGTTAAATGAAAACAAAACAACTACAAATCACTTTATGTAGTGAGCCATTAGAGAGAACTCAAAAATATAAATATTTAGGACTAATGAAAAGTTGTTGCAGTGAGCCATTAGAGGGAACTCAAAAATATAAATATTTAGTACTAATGAAAAGTTGTTTTAGGATGCATGAAAAATGAAAAGATTACTAGGAAGGTGGAAAATATTATCCTCTTTGCAAAATAGATGTAGAACAACAAATATTTGGAATATGATGTAATTATTAATAAAGGAAAATCCACCCACACACACATAAAGTCCTCAAAAGTCCTCAATTGTAATTTTACTCATCCCATTTATATTATGCTATATAATATATTTTTTTATCCATTATGAATTATATTTATTTGTTATATTCTTTTGGATAGTTCATGTGTATGAACCAGATTGGTTCACAACATTGGTATCAAAGACCTTTTCTTGGGTACTTCCACTAATTCTAGCCTTTGGCCATCACTTTCTCACAGCTTCTTTGTACCTTGGCTTTTGGCCATCAATTCTAGGCTTTCTCTGAAATCAAGGTCTTTCACCACATCTAAGCTTCTCGCCATTTTCAAAAATCAAATATTAATTGAAGAAGAATAATTCCACTTGCATACCCTCCTTCCACACTCAATTCCTCACCCCATTCGCTCTCTTCATCCCTCATCTTCTCCATGCAAATTATCCTACACCGTCTATCTTCCCTCATGCCATCTCTCTGCCTCATCACCCACTACTCCTTCACCCACCACCCCATTCATTGTTATCTCCCTATCCCTCTACTCACACGCCACAACTCCCTCAATGCTCCTCCAATTTCCCACTGCCCTGCATACCATTCACCTGCATTACCCTCACCCTACCTCCAGGTCATTTCCTCTTCCCATCGCATCTCCCCATGCCTCACTCTACACCACTTTTCCTGCACTCCCACCTATCTCCACACCCCTCCACCATCGCTTCCCCTCCCCTCATCCCTTCCTCACTACTTCACACCGCACCCTCCTCACTACTCCACACCAAGCACACCAGCGCCTACACTCATGTGCGTCCTCTCCTCCATCTTCATATGATGCCTCACCTCTCCTCTCCTCAGTCACCTACATAATCTATGCTAGCCCTCATACCAATGCTCCACCATTTTACACTCCTAAATTCCCTCTAATCCCATTCCTACCTACACCTCTAGCTCCACACCATCGATCCCACTCGCTTCCACTCCAACCACTCCTACTGCACAATCCAATTCTCCACCACTTCACACCATCCCACTCTCTCCCATTCACTGCTACACACTCTCCACACTCTAGCCATCCTTCCACGTCATCTTTGTTATCAATTTGTTATCCCATCACCCTATGTTTCACTCCATATCCCATCAACCATCACCCAAGTCGCGCTTCCTCCACGGATACTTCTTCACCCTCTACGGCCTGCGATTCCCCAATCTAGGGTTTTAAAACCCTAATCCAGGTCAAATATATATTGTATGTAGATGACATGATACTAACTACTAAAACACCATGGAACCTATAGTACCTCATACCACCTTAAGGATTTAGAGTCCTTTTACATTGAGGTTAAGATAACCCTAAACATGAACAAAATTAGGATTAGCTTTCTCATTAAATAAAAACAAAACAATTACAAATCACTTTATGTAGTGAGCCATTGAGAGAACTCAAAAATATAAATATTTGGGACTAATGAGAAGTTCTTTAGGATGCATACAAAAGGAAAATACTACAAGGAAGGTGGAAAATATTCTCGTCATTGTAAAATAGATACAAAACAACAAAGATTTGGAAGAGGTGTTATGAACATAAATAATAATAATAATAAACAGACATATTAAAAAGATTTGTTTTATCGAAAAAACATAACTATTAATAAAGGGAAATCCATATATATATATCGAGTCCTCAATTGGAACCTTACTCATCTCATTCATATTATTCTATATGTACTTTCTTATCCATTATGGATTACATTTACATGTTCATGTGTATGAACTGGGTTGGTTCACAACATTGGTATCATAGCCCTTTTCTTGGGCACTTCCACCGATTCTAGTCTTTGGCCATCATTTTCTCAGAGCTTCTTTGAACCTTGTATTTTGGCCATCAATTCTAGAGTCTCGCCGAAATCAAGGTCTTTGACCACATCTAGGCTTCTAACCATTTAAATAAATAAATAACTTTATTGAAGAAGAATAATTCCACTTGTATACCCTCCTTCCACACTCAATTCCTCATCCCCAATTGCTCTCTTCATACTTCATCTTCTCCATGCAAATTGTCCTACACCATCTCTCCCCCTCACACCATCTCTCTACCTCATCACCCACTACTTCTTCACCCACCACTCCATCCTTTTCTATCTCCATATCCCTCTACTCACATGGCACATCTCCTTCAATGCTCCTATAATTTCCCATTTCCCTACATACCCCAAACTTGCGTTACCCTTACCCTACCTATACATCATTTCATCTTCCCATTGCATCCCCACACGCCTCTCTCTACACCATCTATCTTCCCTCATGCCATCTCTCTGCCTCATCACCCACTACTCCTTCACCCACCACGCCATTCAGTATTATCTCCCTATCCCTCTACTCACACGCCACAACTCTCTCAATGCTCCTCCAATTTCCCACTGCCCTACATACCATTCACTTGCATTACCCTCACCCTACCTCCAGGTCATTTCCTCTTCCCATTGCATCTCCCCATGACTCTCTCTACACCACTTTTCCTGCACTCCCACCTATCTCCACACCCCTCCACCATTGATTCCCCTCCCCTCATCCCTTCCTCACTACTTCACATCGTACCCTCCTCACTACTCAACACCAAGCACACCAGCGCCTACACTCATGTGCGTCCTCTCCTCCATCTTCATATGATGCCTCACCTATCCTCTCCTTAGTCACCTACATAATCTATGCTAACCCTCATACCAATGCTCCACCATTTTACACTTCTAAATGCCCTCTAATACCATGCCTACCTACACCTCTAGCTCCACACCATCGATCCCACTCGCTTCCACTCCAACCACTCCTACTCCACAATCCAATTCTCCACTACTTCACGCCATCCCACTCTCTCCCATTCATTGCTACACACTCTCCACACTCTAGCCATCCTTCCACATCATATTTGTTATCAATTTTTTATCCCATCACCCTATGTTTCACTCCATATCCCATCAACCATCACCCAAGTCGCACTTCCTCCATGGATACTTCTTCACCCTCTGTGGCCTGCGATTCCCCAATCTAGGGTTTTAAAACCCTAATCCAATTCAAAAATATATTGTATGTAGATGACATGATACTAACTACTAAAACACTATGGAACCTATAATACCTCATACCACCTTAAGGATTTAGAGTCCTTTTACATTGAGGTTAAGATAAGCCTAAACATGAACAAAATTAGGATTAGCTTTCTCATTAAATAAAAACAAAACAATTACAAATCACTATATGTAGTGAGCCATTGAGAGAACTCAAAAATATAAATATTTGGGACTAATGAGAAGTTGCTTTACGATGCATACAAAAGAAAAATACTACAAGGAAGGTGGAAAATATTCTCGTCATTGTAAAATAGATACAAAACAACAAAGATTTGGAAGAGGTGTTATGAACATAAATAATAATAATAATAATAATAATAGATAGACATATTAAAAAGATTTGTTTTATCGAAAAAACGTAACTATTAATAAAGGGAAATCCATATATCTATCTATCTATCTATCTATCTATATATATATATATATATATATATATATATATATCGAGTCCTCAATTGGAACCTTACTCATCTCATTCATATTATTCTATTTATACTTTCTTATCCATTATGGATTACATTTACATGTTCATGTGTATGAACTGTGTTGGTTAACAACATTGGTATCATAGCCCTTTTCTTGGGCACTTCTACCGATTCTACTCTTTGGCCATCATTTTCTCAGAGCTTCTTTGAACCTTGTATTTTGGCCATCAATTCTAGAGTCTTGCCGAAATCAAAGTCTTTAACCACATCTAGGCTTCAGGCCATTTTCAAAAAAAAAAACTTTATTGAAGAAGAATAATTCCACTTGTATACCCTCCTTCCACACTCAATTCCTCATCCCCAATTGCTTTCTTCATCCTTCATCTTCTCCATGCAAATTGTCCTACACCATATCTCCCCCTCACACCATCTCTCTACCTCATCACCCACTACTTCTTCAGCCACCACTCCATCCTTTTCTATCTCCATATCCCTCTACTCACATGGCACATCTCCTTCAATGCTCCTCTAATTTCCCATTTCCCTACATACCCCAAACTTGCGTTACCCTTACCCTACCTATCCATCATTTCATCTTCCCATTGCATCCCCACACGCCTCTCTCTACACCACTCTACATACACTCCCACCTCTCTCCATGCCCCTCCACAATAATTGCGCCTCCCCTCATCCCTTCCTCACTACTTCACATCGCGCCCTCCTCACTACTCTAAACTGAGTACATCAACAACTACACTCCTACACGCCCTCTCCTCCATATTCATATGTTGCCTCACCTCTCCTCTCCTTAATCACCTACATGGCCCCCCTTCATTTGCTCATACTCCTATCTCCATCCTCCATGCTCTTCTCAACTCCATACATCATCTTTGCTCAACGCTCTTCAGTACCATTATGAATTCCTCTTGCGCTGTGTGATCACTCCGTACCACCCTCCTCATGTAGTCCTTCTAATTGACCCTCATACTATTCCTTTATTGTAATCTATGCTCGCCCTCATACCAATGCTCTGTCGTTCTACACTCCTCAAAACTCTCCAATCCAACACCTCCCTACACCTCCAGCTCCACACCATCGGTCCCACTCGCTTCCACTCTAGCCACTCCTGCTCCATGGTTCAATTCTCTAGTACTACTCCATGCCATCCCACTCACTGCTACACACTCTCCACACTCCATCCATCCTTCCACATCATCTCTATTATCCCTCATGATCCCTCACACTCCCTTCAATTTGCACTATTCCCTACACTTAACTCCATATCCCATCAACCATCACCCAAGTCTCGCTTCCACCCATGCATACCCCTTCCTCCCATAGATCCTTCTCCTCCCTCTACGACCTACGATTCCCCAATCTAGGGTTTTAAAACCCTAACCCACTTCATATATATATATATATATATATATATATATATATATATATATATATATATATATATATATATATATATATATAATTTTAACAATAAATTATTATTTTATAAAAGAATTTTTAATAGTTAAATTTTTCTATAAAATTCCAATTATTTTTCTTTCAGAAAAAAAGGAAAAAGGAGAAAGAGGAGAAAAAGGAAGTCAAAATGGAAGAGACAAATTCTACAAATGAGAAAAAGATTTTTCGATTTTTCAATAAAATTGCCTCTTGCGATGCTAAAAGTTAATGGCATATTTTATGAAAGTGATATTGTCATCGCTATTTGTCCAACTAATAAGAAAACGATTATTAATGTTGATGTTGCTATTCAACTACAAGTTCCCTAATCAATTATAGAGAAGAACGAGTGGAACGAAGATCAAATAAATGAATTACACTTAAGGATCGGTAATTATAATTTTGCATCTCAATTCACCATTGCAACTATAGATGACAGCATTATTCACATAACGTTGGGTTTTCACTGGTTGGAAACATTAGGTACATTCACCTTCAATGCAAAAAATAAATTCATGACTTTCTTCCATGCATAGGAGAAAATAACAATACATGACTCATCAGTGAAAGTCTCTTCATCACAAAATACATATGAAAAATCACCGTATGAAAAATATGAAGATTTAGAAGAGGAAATAAAATGTTTGAACAAACTCTTCATGGACAAAGATAAGGAAATTGTGCAAAACCAAAATAAATTAGAATGCCAAGAGTAAGAGTTTTACCAGCTTCAAAAACAAATTAAAAAGCTACAACAATATAATGGTGACATTAAAAATACTCACAAATTAGAGATTGCAAAGATCAATAAAATGATATCGAACAATACGGATGAGATATTCTAGTTGAGAAATCATAATAAAAGTCTAGTCACAAAAATCAAGAAATTAAAGAATAAGAAACAAAAAGATCGGAAGCTGAAACAAGCTAATGAAGATATCGAGAAAAAATTATTAGAAAATGATGAAGAGATTTGCAGTAACACACCCTTCGTTACACTAACCTTAAGACACTATATATATATAGCCACATGCATAATGCTTATGTGTATTCCTATTAAAAGGCATATTAACTATAAGTATATAGCAGAAGCTTAAACTATTTCATAAGACCAATGGAATCTTATATCAAATGCATAACAAATATAATCACTTTAGTGGAAGCATAAAATGTACCACAAGGCATAATTTCAAAAACACATATGCATAGTAATTTTATGCAATGATGTGGAAACTTATATATTTCCATGTGCCACTCATTTAGCATATATAAAATTTGCACCATTTTATACACATAATGAATTCTATTAATATGCATTGATAAACTAAGGTTTGGAAAGCAACACTTCCAATCCTTCCTTACAAATACTTTCCAAAAAATTGCCCATCAAACCTTTTGTTGAGAACTGCGCAGTAAAAACATTTTCACTGATACCTATGTAGTAAGACCTATGCAGTAAAACTATATGCACAGTAAAACATGCACAGTAAATAATAACCAAAGGACTACGCATTATGATTCACCAAAAATGAAATAAATGCAATTATAGTTATATGCATATCTATTCTTCAAGTTATGTAATTCTCATGATTTTCATTTTAACAATAACCCAAAATATTCATTTAAACTTACTGTGCAATATGTTCTGTGCATAAGAAATGCACATTAAACATCAACTGTGCAGTAAATACTAACTTAAGACCTGCGTAGTAATATTCAAAAGAAAAATGGAACTAATGCGAATAAATCTATATGCAGAGTTTATCCTTAAGTTATGCAATTTTCCCAAATTATTATCGTAAAGAAAAACATTAATCCAACATATTTACTAAATTTACAATGCGTAAGAATTGCACGGTAAGAACTAAATCATAGGAGTTGTACACTATGGTTCTCATCATTAATATTTTTAGTGCATGGAACGCAATGACCAAATTCCTTAGTAATCCAACCCATGGTATTTTGCTTGTTAGCTTGTGGTTTTCAAAACAATAATGCCAATTCATGCAAAGAATAATAAACTAGGTTGAATCTAAACTTAGACTTAATCATTTAAACTTCTTTGGAATAAATAAATTAATCCTGTGGTTTTGAAATCCACAATACCATCCATTGTAAATTCCACTTGTGGTTTTCAAAAACCACCATACCATCCAATGCAAGGCACAATAAACAAGCCTTAGTAGATGGTAATTGTTTATATTTTAACTGTCAAGCATAATGGGTCAAACACATCTTCAACATAAATATTCAAACTTCTTTAAATAATTATTTCAAACATTTATTTTATCTCTTTAGAATTTATTTTCTCTCATTTATATGAAAAATAAGAGTTAAACTCTTCAACATATTTTAATGCACATTTTGTTTGAACGTAACTTGTAATCACTACTGGAAATTGCTATGATAAATATTTAATCACAACAAGAATCCAAATTATAGAGGAAAAATAATAAAAATGAATAGAATTACAACTTAGTTATCCATTCATAAACTTTCCTTCTCGCTATTATAAATTTTAACAAACATACCGCGTAGTAAACTTATACCCATTCCATCTACAAGATTTTTAACCAAGCAAAACATGAAATCATTCCTTGTATCCAAACTCACACAATTAAACAAGGAAAATCATATAAATTTTTATCAGTCATCAATTAAATAACATCTCAAGAATTAAAACACCATTTCTGAGAATTAAAAACTTATCTGGAAAAATCTTTGAAATGGGAAACTGGCTGTGTGTGAGGCACACTCCACCCAACCATAGGAAAACTTGCTCACTAATCTTTCAACAAAAGACCACCCCCGAGCTAAGACTCGTGCACTAATTAGATGGAAATCTCACCAGTCCCATAATTTCTCAAGATTAAAATCTTGGCAATCGGGAAATTGACTTAAATCCAATTCCATGCCAAATAATGCATTTCACCTCCTTGATTTCCTTCTGACTACACAACAGTGATACACATCACTGCCATTTGTGCTCAGAATTCCACCAATTTAGCTTCCTACACCATTTTCCACTTCACTAGTACAACCAAAGACAAATTTGTCTAATTGCACAACAATGAAAACACTTCACTGTCATCTATGCTCGGAATTCCGCCAATTCAGCTTCCTACACCATTTTCCACTTCACTAGTACAACCAGAGACAAATTGGTTTGACTGCACAATAGTGAAAACACATCACTATCATCTGTGCTCAAATTCCACCAAGATAGTTAGCTACACCATTAGCCACTTCATTGGAACCTTACAAAGACAAATTGGACAGAGTTTCAACAAAAAAACTCCAACAACTCGTTTACGGGCTCAGGAATTCGTATCAAATTCCCTTATCAAACAATCGTTCTCCTCTATAAACTCAGAATTCCCACCCACATGGGTTATTCCGGAATGAATGAATCAATTTTATTTTTGCATGCATTATTTAATGCATGGCAAGAGGAAACCACGTGGGTTCTCTCATGAGCCACCCATTTCTCTTTTTAATTAAATTAAACATTTCTTAATGTAATGACCCTCTAGTTTAGCCCCTGGACATATTATTGTTGTTATTATGTTGGATATTATGGCACAAGGTGTCGAGACTATGGTTTGAACATTATTATTTTTATTTTTATTATGTTGAACATTATTAATTAATAAAATTAAATAATCAGATCGATCGATGTCATGAAAAAGAGTATGAGGAACCATGATGTTACGAGAAAGGGGTTTTGGGAAGAGTGTTACCTTGTGTTTTGACCTGTGTGGATGTGATACACCCTTTTTTTGGACTTGGTGGACCCTCTTGATTTATGCACCCTCATGTGTTATGCTACCCCTTGGTTTTCATTTTATTCTGGGAATAATTTTATTTGGAGTTAGAGTTGTTTTCCTCACCTAGTGCGCCCCGCATGAAAATTTGTAAGTCCCACCTTGATGAGGACTCTTCCTCTCCCCTATAGCATCCTCTTGAGAAGTGTAACTCCCATTTTTCTAATTTGGGAATGTAAATCCATTATGTCTCCCTCTCCCCCCCGAATTCAAATTGCTCTTGGGAAATGGGATTTGGGTGGATGGGATCTAGTCTCTCAACTTTTTGGTTATGCATAATCTTGGATCTTATTTTTTCTATGGTACTGGTGTGATTGGTTTTGGTTTCTCTTGAAATGAGTTTTTTTTTGCTTGGTGCGCCCTTGCTGAGCCTGTGCCCAAGTTGAGTTACTCTGGAATTGCCATTGTTTTGTCCTAGAATTGCCTATGGAGATCCCATATTGGAAGTGATGTGGAATCCACTTTCCATTGGATTTGAGATTTGATTGATATGTTTCTGAATCTTTTTTCATGGAGTCACTGGAATTTCCCTGTAGTGGAAGTCAGGGAATACTTTCCATTGGGTTGTGGTTGGATTGTTTTTTCCTGAAAACTTTGTCCTCGAATTGCCACTAGAGATCTTGGATTGGAAGTGATGTGGAATCCACTTGCCATTGGATTGTGGTTGGACCAATGTTAGATGGGTTTTTTTGTTTATTTCACTCTTTTTTGTGGAATCATGGTTCCGGATCAGGCGTGACCATTGCAAAGTGAGTTTTGGCTTGCATTGTGTCTATGGCTGGGTGGAATGTGGCACGGTCGATTTCGGTTGCATATTTTGCAAGATAGGTACTTTATTTCATTACTTTGATCTGATATGATTCTTATATGGTTTCAAATGAAATGTATGAGAAAATATATGAGCTAATTATGGAACAAATCTCTCATAGATTTTAGTTACATTATGCTACTAGTTTTTGGGAAAAATAGGTAACTAGTTTTTGGTATGTTGTGAGCAAGTGCTTGAGAAAAATGTTTATTTGGAACCTCTCCTGCAAATCCGATAATTGCTCATATTCTATTTATATTATGTGTAATTTTATTTTTCAATAGCTTAGGAATTATTGGAAACACCTCTCTACAGTGTTTCTAGCCTCTATTTGAAAACTAGTTCACCGGTTGGGTTGTTTTATGTAGTTTTGAGACTTGGCATGTGAAATGTTTGAGAAAATTCCTAAGTGAGATAACTGATCTTAGATATGATAACTACACTTGAAATGCATGAATAAATTTGTGGAAGAGTTCCTATATAGTTATATATTTTCTTATTGAAACCCTAGTTTTGTTTCCATTCATTAGTTCCTTCAAAAGAATTGTTTTAAATGGATTTATAAATTTGCATGAGAAGTGTTTGACGAAATGTTTACATGATTTATACCTCTGATAAGGAATATAATAAATGGTATTTATATTTTGAATGTCTTCCGAATGACTCTGCAAATTGTTTATGCATTAATCTTACTTGATTCCTCAATTTCTAGCCAATTTGGAGAAGTAGATTTAGCTAGTTTGATGAATTAATAAGACTGTTTATGAGCAGAAAGTTACAGAAATTTGGATGTAGTGGACCTATGATATGATTTATATGAGCTTCATTATTCAATACTTTCTTATTGTTTTGAATTTGGAAACTAGAAACGAAAACTAGCTTCAAATCGGTGGGAATTGGTAACTAGTTTGTAGATTGAATCTATCTTTTCATCATTTTTGGAATGTACAACCATATTCTATGTTTTTGGTACTTCAACTTTTATATAGAATTATATTTTCCATATATTTACCCTCTCCTTTGTGTGCTCCAGAACTCAATACAATTGATTGGGTTAAATTCCTAGCAATGTTTATTAACTAGTTGCATTGATTTAGATTGAAAGAATGATCGTTTATGTGAAAGGAAATGATATGAAAATGCAACTTTATTTGGATGTATGTGCATGATTAAATATATGTATACTGGGTGTAGGTTCAATTTTTGTTTCATTGGCATGGTTCTGTGTTGAATTCGTGCAAGACTAGTTGTTTGTGTTAAGTACTAGTTAACTAGTCTTGTGGAGTCATTTTCGTAATTGTTTTGTTTAATTTATTGGAAAATAATAATTAGGCCTTATTTACATGATATTAGGTGCTAATTATCCATTGTGATTGAGAAATTATGATTAGGTGATAAAAAAATGAATTTATGTTCAGCGTCGTCAATTATGCGCTAAGTGTCGCTAAGTGTCACAATTAGTACACTAATTACTAGTTAATCATGATTAAGTGAAAATGACTTTTTAGGTGCATGTAACATGTTTTATGGCTTGGGATGGATGCATAATTATTTTATATAGTGTTGGATTAAAAAAAAAAATCCATGGAAGAAAAACATAATCTCGTTTCATCTTTCGAGAACAAAATTACAATGTTTTTAACACTCAGCAAGAGTGTTATCAAGATCTTTGAAAAGACCAGCAAAAATAATACTATGACTATCAACATATACAATTAATTTTCTTTTAAAATAAACCTCTACATCAAAAATATAGTCCCAAATCTAGAAACTGTCTCATAAAGACATAACTATGAGCCCTGAAAAAACAAACCACCTGAAAAAAACATGTAGCATATAGTGTCGCAAAGAAGATGGTCCAAAAGACCCATGAATTTCTCTGAATTCGTTCCATGGTCACCTTTGATTCCAAAAGAAAAAACCTGTACAGTAGTATCCAAAAAACCAAAGCATCAGAATATCATAACATAAAACATTCATTCTATGAAGGGGCGGTGGTAGAATTCATGATTCATGCCATCATTAAATTCATTAATTTTCCATTGTCCAGTTCCCAGCAGCAACCCCGCTTTCAATGCCCTATCCACCTCCGCGTTATTTTCCCTGTAGACATGTGTGCATGAAAAGTTGTCAAATGTTGAAGTAGTAATCTTGATGGAGTCCAGAATGTTGGTGAGTCTACGGTTATGACAAAGATGAGCTCCAGTCATCCAATGGATAACGCTCAATGAGTCACCAAAGACATTAAGAATCCTACATCCTTTCTCAGTAGCAAAGATAACAAGGTATTTGAGACTTAATAATTCTTCCAAATTGTTTGTACCATCCCCCAGCCCGAGAGACATAACAAAGTAGTGCATAGGAGTAAGATAGAGGATAATGCCACCCCCACATCGGTTATGAAGACATGACCCATCGAAGAATCCCCATGGTTGTGATCGATCAATAACCACAGGTAAGATATTCCTTTCACTAGCCACAGATTTAGTTCTTTTACAGGCCAAGAATAGCCCACAACAGTTTATGGCCGTTTGTGTAGGTGGACAAACAAAGTCCATAAATAGTCGTTTGTTTCTAGCTAACCAGACACTCCAAACAACAAAAAGAGGAAGTGCTCTATAACTCCGCAGAGATGGGTTATGATACCAGTGATGCCAAGATTCATTAATGTTTTCTCCCTCCCAACAAAAATGGGCCCTCAGAATTCGAGACAAGAAGCTCCAAACAGTGGAGATGTAATTGCAATGTAGGAAAAGATGACCCAATGTTTCCCCATCCAAACAATAAAGAGTACACCACCCCGAGCCATGCTTGTTTCTTTTCTAAAGGAAATCCCATGTTGGGACTCTGTTAACCAGTACACACCATATAAATAGACGAGTCTTGTGAGGACAAGTCAATTTCCAAACTTTTGACCACCACCACAGCGGCTCCCTCTAAAGTAGTTCGGCAGTGATCCTAATATACCCTGCTTTGGGAGTGTAGTTACTGGAATGATCCCCATCCCAATAGAGTTCATCTAAATCATCCCCCGGAGTAACATGATCCAATGCAAGGGATCTGAGATAAAGAGCCAGATCCCTTTCCTCATCTGCCCCGAGGCCGAAAGAGTTGGCCGGCTTCCAATTATGACAACTAAGTAATAAATCCTCCTGATCAGCTAGTTGATGAAGAAAGAAAATGCCCCTATGTCCAAGAGCTTCAATAGTCCCGAGAGGCATCAAATGTTGGAGTTCACACCCCATCCAAGGATCTCTACCAATCCGGGGCAAGTGACCATTTCCAACGTCCCATGCTAAATCTCGTTCAATAATATGGAAAGAGGAAACCAAGGCTTTCCAAATGATCGATCCCCTCGATGCGATTTATCAAGGTTTTGAATCCAACTATCAAGTGACTTAGGAACAATATACTTATGGATCATAACCCGAGCCCAAAATCCCCCAGATTTGATCAACCTCCAACCACACTTAGTAGCCAGAGCCATGGAAAAGGAGAAAATGTTTTTTAATCCCCATCCCCCCAAAGCCTTAGGAACAGCAATACGATCCCACTTGACCCAGGGAGCAACATATGAATCTTCTTTGCCATTCCACATAAAACGAAAGCAAAGTCTCCTAACCTGATCCAGGATACCCCTGGGAATCCATGCCAAAGACATCCAATAGAACGGGATGGCCTCTAAAATAGACTTAACTAAAAATAACCTTCCATCCCAAGACAACCATTTAAAGCACCAACATTTCAGCCTCTTTTCAAGTTTGTTAATCAACCACTTCCAGTCCATCTTTGTATATTTATTAGGCTTAAGAGTAAATCCCAAATGCTTCATCCCACTCTCTAGGGTGAGAAGCGAGAAGGGAAACAAATGAGTATAAACCTGCAGCTCAGCTACACTCAGAAGATTGGTAGATAAAGTGGATTTATCTGCATTGATGTCCATACCTGTAGCCTGAGAAAAAAGATCTAGGATCTCATGTAATTTATTCCCATCCCCTCTAGATCTTGAACAGAAGATGAGAATGTCATCGACAAAAAGAAAATGGGTAATGGTAAAGCCCTCCACAACTTCAATACCAGCGAAATGCCCCAATTGCCTGGCCTCCAAAATGGCCCTGCTCAAACCTTCCGCCACCAAAAGAAATAACAAAGGAGATAAAGGACATCCCTGACGAAGACCCCATCCCGAGTGAAAAAAGGGGGTAGAATCACCATTGATGAGAACTGCAAAGGAAATAGTGGTTATACAGCTCATTACCCATCTAATAAAATTGATGTCAAACCCAAGATGAGTAAGCAGGAGTTGTATATAGAGCCAACTTACCTTGTCATAAGCCTTGGATAGATCAATCTTAATTACAGCCCCCTTCAGCTTCAACGTTTTAATACTGTGTACGCCCTCCTGTGCGATCCCAATAGCTTCATGAATCTGTCATCCTTCTAAGAACCCAAATTGTTCCTTCGAGATGTTAGCAAAAAGGATGGCTTTCAAGCGACATGCAATGAATTTTGTGACTATATTGTAGACACAGTTGCAAAGAGAGATAGGATGAAAGTCATTCAGGGAATTAGGGGTATCCACCTTCGGAATTAAAGCAATGAAGGTCGAGTTAATACTTGCCAGGATTCTTCCTTCCCTCCTAGTGTCTTCAACCAAATAAAGAAGATCCTCACCAATGTTATCAAATAAACCCGGAAAGAATTCAATCGTCCATCCATTAGGCCCTGGGATTTTGTCTTTCTGAAAACCAGCAAGAACCTCTTTTAGTCCTCCGCCGAAATGTTAGCCATCAATTTCCTGTTATCCTCTTCTTCCACAAATCTGGGAAACAACTAGGCTACTCGGATAACTTCCTCTATATTGACCCTATCACTTGCCTTGAACAGATTTCTGAAATGGTGAACCCCCACCTCATCCATCCCTTCAAAATTGTGTTGTTCAGTGCCCAAGTGATCCTGTAAGACCCAAATAGTGTTGGCAGACCGTCTGCCTTTTACATAAGCATGGAAAAATTTTGAATTCTCATCACCACATTCCAACCAAATAGCCCTACTTTTCAGTCGCCAAGTCTCCTCCATCTCCGAAAGAATGATGTTTCGCCTTCCTACTAGCAGAGCCAGAGTACGTTTGGAATCATCGGTCAAATACCCCCCACTAGCCACCATGGAAATGGTTTCAATTTCCTGTTCAATCCTCTTGAGTTCACGACCCTCCATAGTTCTCTTATCAGCCACCCATTTCTTAATAGGTCCTTTCAAATTCCTAATGTTCTCGGCAAAATGGAAAGCAGCCGTAAGGTTGCTTTCCGGCCTGAAGGGAGTCCAAATTGACTGAACTAATTCAAAAAAGGTTGGATCCTTCAACCAAGTTTTGTTGAATTTCAAAGGAGATGGCGGTTTCACGAGGCCATTACTGAATTCGATAAAAATGGGGTCATGATCAGAACACCCACCAGATCCAACCCATTGCCTAACATAAAGAAAATTCTCCACCAAAGGGTCCGCCACAAGAAACCTATCCAAACACTTAGCAACCCGATCATCCCCCACCCTTTTGTTCTACCAAGTAGGCTTCAGACAGACAAGTTCAATATCGACCAAATTATTTTCAACCAGCTTTCTGGTAAAAAAATCCGTGAGAGTGTCCACCTGTGCATGAGGACCCCAAACTTCAGCATTACCTAATGAGAAATTGAGATCACCCCCCAGAATAATGTCGTTCCTTTTGAGCAAGTCTTTACTCAAAAGTGATTCCCAAAAAGGAATCATATTGCAATAGGGCCCGTAAATGTTAAACACAGTGAACTCTCTTTCAAAATCCAGTGCACGAAAGGAAAAGCCCAAAACATAATCCATCCCCCACAAATTGGTGGCGTTGATCCGAGCTTCGTGCCATCCCACAGCCAAACCCCCAGAATGCACACGAGCATCTGATGCTTCAAAATGCCAACCTTGGTTTAATTTGTTTGATCAGTTATGAATTTTATTTTAATTTATTTGGAATTATCGATATTTTGTCATAATTAAATTGTAGAAAATGAAATTAAATATTTATAAAATTATTTTGCTGCGATAAAATATTATAATTATCCCTAGAGAGCTAATGATATGTCCACAATACCCTTTGATATCCCCGAGGGACATTACATTTAGTCATACTTAATCCCCTTTTTAAGTCATAAAATAAATTTAGTTAATAAAAAGGAATTTTTGCCTTAAATCATGACTTAAGGTAAAGTTTAGGGACTTAAAGGTTTAATGGGGTCATAACATGGTTTTTCCCTTTATTCATTCTAATCCCCTTACTATCTCTGGTGAATACATGAGTCCCCGATCTTTTCTGCGTACTACCTCAACACAACCAGTTGTAGATTTTAATATTAATAATTGCAAAATATAATATGTTCATCATTGCAAGCATTCATAGTCAATATTTACATCTTAGCATCATCATACTAGGGGTTTCAAACTAGGGTTGTTACATTCTCCTCCCCCTTAAAGTATACACCGTCCTCTATGTTTCATTGTCCAAAAACCTATAAACAAATTTTCAAAACTTATTTACATTACATATATACAAGTCTTCAAAATAAATACGAGTATTCTTCTTGCATAACATCTTCCATTTCCCAAGTCGCTTCTTCAATATTGTAATGGGTCTGTTGGAATTTTACATGCCCTATGACCCTGTTCCTAAGTGTTTGGACTCTTCTGTATAATATGCAAACTAGTTGCACTTGGATTTCCCCTTCAAGTTCCACTTGTACCACAGACCAATCAAGTATGTGATTAGAATCATAAACATATTTTTTCAATAACGAAACATGAAAAACATTGTGCACACTAACCATAGGAGGTAGAGCTAGCTCATAGGTTACTAATCCAATTCTGTTTAGGATCTCAAAATGTCCACAACTTGAAACTCTCTATGCATTCTATTTTTATCTGCATAGCTCTTTTGTCAATCTTGAACTACCTTCAATTTTTGTTTGATCCTGGTTACCTGTTGTTCCATGTCCTGAAGCATTTCTAGTCCAACTATTAGTCTATCCACTGGTTTGTTCCAATTCACTGGAACATTACATTTTCTTCTATATAACACGTCAAATGCACTCATCTTCAATGATGCTTGGTAACTGTTATTGTAGGAAAATTCCACTAAGTATAGGTAGTCTTCTCATTTACTAGGTTTGTCCATTACATGCATTTTGAGCATGTCCTCAATTATTTGATTTACTCGCTCAGTCTTTCCATATTTATGTGGATGATAAGTTGTACTGAGATTGAGTTTGGTCCCAAATTCTATGAACAACCCCTTACAAAATTTCGAAGTGAAATTTGGATCTCGATCTGAAACTATTGCTTTTGGAATACCATGTAACCTAGGAATTTCCCTCATATAAATTTCTACAATCTTAGTTGCTTTAAATGTTGACTGCATCGGAACAAAATGGGTTGAATTTGACAATTTTTCAACCACTACCATAATTAAGTCGTGTTGATTCAGTGGTCTAGGTAACTTTGTAATGAAATCAATGGTTATCACATACCACTTCCATTCTGGTATCAATAATGGATTGAGTATACCAACAGGGTGTTTATGTTCTTCTTTTACTCTATGACATTCCAAGCATTGAGCAATAAATATGGCCACTTATTTATTCATACCTAGCCAATAATATTCTATCTTAATTGCTATCAACATCTTTTGGTACCCAAGATGACCTTCATAAGTCACATTATGCATTTCGTGTAATATAATTTTCTTCAATTCACTTTTAGCTGGTATATAAATTTTTCCATTAAATTGAAGAATTCCATCTTCAGCTAATGCATATATGGAAAATTTTAATGGCCTATTGCCTTTTTGCAATGCTTCCACCACTTGCAAATAATGATCATCTTCTTTTAGTGCCTCCTGTAACCTTATTTTTAAATTAGATTTCCAATTGCTGATAATTGAAATTTGCTTTATCTAACTTCTTCTACTAAGTGCATCCACCACTCGGTTCTCTTTTCCCTTTATGTACTTGATTTCAAAATTGAATTCACTCGGAAATTCAATCCATATGGCTTGTTTGGATATGGCTTGTCTGGAATTCAATTCAATCCACTCAAACAAATATTTTAGACTATGATGATCCATGTTTAACTTAAACATGTTCCCCATGAGATAATGCATCCACATCCTGAGTGCATGAACTATGGAAGCTAACTCCAGATCATGAGTAGCATAGTTATTTTCATGCTCCTTCAGTTTCCATGATTCATAACAAATCACATGCCCATATTTCATCAAAAATCCACCAAATCCTTCTAGAGATGCATATATATATACCACATACTCTTTGTCTAAATCCATAATTTTTAGTATTGAAGCACATGTGAGTAATTCTTTCAAGAGTCTGAAGTTGTCTTCACACTTTTGGTTCCAAAAGAACTTCACGTCCTTATTTTGTAATGATGTAATTAGATTTGCAATCCGAGAGAAATATTAGATGAATCTTTGGTAATAGCCTGCAAGCCCCATAAATGATCTTACTTCTGTGACAATTTTCGGAGTAGGCCATTCCTGTATGGCTTTTATTTTCATTGGGTCCACTGCTATACCTTCCTCAGAGATGATGTCATGTCCCCAAATTTTGACAAGGTCTATGTCACTAGGTCATAAGCATTAAAATATTTAATTAATGATACCAATAGTACTAGGAAAAGAATTAAATTATTCCAAGGGATTAATTTTGGTTTGGAGACATTTAATTAATTAAATTCCAGAATATGCACTTTGGAATAATTAATTAGTTGGTTTGATTAATTTTATTTCTAATTAATAATTTTTGGATTAGAAATAATGAGCTAAGCTAAGGAGGGCGAATTAGAGAGGCCAAGTTGACCAAGGAGGATGGAAAGTGCTAAAAATGGTCAAAAACATGCTAAAAGCAGCAAATCAGGATAAAATCAGGAAAATCAAGATAAAGTAGGAAAATCAGGATAAAGCAGGAAAGCAGGAAATAGGATAAAGCAGGAAAGAAATACAAAGCTAATCCAAAAGTAGGAAATTCCAAGACAACTCATGAGGATCCACTAGTGGAGGTGACCTACTCTCACAAGTGGAGATGACTTAGCCAATAGGTCATTCATTCTATAAAAGAAAGAGAGAGAGCTCTATTCAGAAATTTTGGATTATCTTGTTTATGGATTTGAGAGAAATGAAGCTTATCATGATTGGAGAGATGTGCCTCTAATCTCAGTTGGGTGATGTGCCCCAATTTTTACCATTCTAGTGAGTTATGTTCCAATTGAAGATCTAGTTGAAGATCATATCCTTCCATCCATCCAGATCTTTTGATCCTACACACCTCCAATCAAACTAGCTTCCATAAACCTTGTTTTTTAATTGATTATGTGTAGAAGAAAGTTGTTGTATCACTAATCCTAGTTGGTACATTAAAGTGGTATCAGAGCACTTTCCTTGACTTAGCCTTTGGAATGTAAATCTCAAATGAATAAATATCTCAGAACTATTTTCAAGTTGCAACTATAAAACTAGATACAGTCATGGAAGATGAAGGCCTTGAGTTATACGAGGAAGAAGAAGTCATTTACATTGATGGAGGCCTACCAAGAGATGATGATGGTTAAATTTGTGACCAGTTTGTACAGAGATCAATGGGATGAACCACCGATGGCTAATCCTAAGAAGGAGTTAGAAAAGAGGATATTTGTAGGTAAAAATTTTCCCTGCCACTACGAGGAGTATCTGGCTTTGAGAGAAGAGATTTGTAAAGCCATTTCCTTCAAAGATTATTTTTATTACAGATTTGGATTTGAGATCAAGGATGAATCTTTTGTTTTAATAGAGAGCAGAAAAATACCCACGGACGAAACAAGTTGTTACACCTCTGTGAGCAAAGAAGAAGAAAGAGGAATCGAAAGTAAAGCCTCATTGGATGCCATTGTTTCTAGCATGAAGAGACTTTTTGGATTCTCTTCAAATAAAGTCTCCAATAATAATGATTCTAAGGTTACCAAGGATCAATATGCATCCGCTATCTTGAAGGATAAAAAGCATAGTAACCATCAACCATCAAAGGAGAGGAGCAGCAATCTTCCAAGAGAAGAGCCATGTGTTTACTCTAATGAATGCATTGAGCAAGAACAAGAAGACTTTAGGCTAAGGAAGGAAGGTAAATCTGATATTGGTAGCATAAATTCTTTTTTCATCAATCTTAATAATATCCCACTAATTTGATCACAAAATGGAAAGTATCAACCCTTCAAGCATTCTCAGAACATCATTATGGAGAAAAATAAAACCACACTCTAGTTGAGAGTGAACCTAGAGATTTGGAGGGGCAACATGCCATCACCACTCCATATCATGAAGATATAGAGGTGTCACAAAGGTATTACAACCATTCTGATATTTTCATTCACCAAATTCTTTTGTTTCATCTTGATATGGCAGCCATTTCTGGCAATAAGGTTGGCAGAAAATATCCTTCTAGTACTGAGATCCAAATTTTTTAGAAGGCTGAATTTTTAAAAGAGAGTTTGCATGATTCTCAAGAGTTGTATGAACACACATGTGATCAGATTTGTGTGTCTAATAGTACACATGACATTATGGAGCAGCATCATTTCCAAGGTAAACATAAGGAGTCCTCAGATTTACAAGTACTTCAAGGAAGCACTAACTTGCAAGATGATTGATAGGCACTTGTTTCACTCCAGAGAGATTATGAGCCTATTTCATGTAAGGAAGTATTATCATTGATGAATATGGTTGATTACATTCCATTTGGAACAACAAGCAAAGAATCCTATTCATCATTGAATTGGATGGATAACTACATCATCGAGATGAAGACTCAAGATTGTGCAAGACTAGATCACATGGGTAAGAGTTATTTTTGCATTAGTAATGGATCTATTGTTGCATTCAAATTTGTTATGATAAATAAGCAGCATGCAAGGAATATATGGCTGCAATATAATGCTCACTATACTTTTCCATTCTTACCTGGGACATTGTGAGGGCTACTGAGGGCCTCGCCACCACTCAAGTCACAAGTATGGAATACTTACATCAGATTGAGGTCATATGAAAGTCACCACAACAACATGATAAGGTTCTTGAATACCACCCACCGGGTAGACCACCTGATAGGGTGAAGAAGCATGAGGCTGAATTGATGATGGATGTGCAGTCCATCAATATCTTTCATTACAAGCAATTGAAAAGGTTCAAGGAAGGAAATGAAAGGGACCTCAAGAGTTTCTTTGACTAGAGACACATAAAACCAAGTCCTCTTCAATTTCTTATGGGCCTAGTGAAGATGAAGATCAGAATAGAGTACATGTGCATAAGGAACAAAGTCCTTAGCATGGAGAAGATTCAGAAGTCAATGACAAACATCAAAGGTAAATTTTCAGAATTGCTTTCTGACAAAGATCGTGTGTTTGATCTTTCGGGATTGTATCATGATGCATTATTGAATAATGAAGAAGAGCTTGAAAATATCTCATATTAATTGGAATCAAACCAAGATTCTTTGAGAAGTACCCAAAGTACTCTCTTGGAATCTCAGATGCAAGTAGAGAAACTTCAACAAGAGTTTCTAAGATCTCATATTCCCTCCTATGTTCCAATCATCCATTCCCTTTTGGTTGAAGATTTTCAGATTTCTATGGAGGAATATCATGTGATGGTGGAACACGAGGAGCATGTTGATATGAATGTGCTTGAGAGGTCTGAAATCAAGCAAGAAGGCAATCCAGAACTTGCCTGGTTTCAAATAGATTATGAGTTACCGCATGATGAGAGATGCATAATTTTGGAGACACATGGTCTCACATTTAAGGGATAATCCCATGATGATGAGGTACATAGACCCACATGCTTGGTGGATAATTGTTGCAAAGAGTTGATTCATTCTCTTTCACCCCACACTTTTGTTTCAGTCACATCACTTGAAGATGAGAATTGGGTGAAAGGATTTTTCTTGATAGTACCCCAAGAGGAGCAGGAGGCTCCCACAGTCATTTTGAATGACTTGATGGTTAATCCATGTGGTTTGGAAAAGGATCATATTCCTCCCACCAGCCATGATCTTGATTTCATATCCTTGGATTCAAGTAGCAGAGAGTTTTGTCCATCTATGGATAGATGCACCACAAAGTTGAAGACTCCAGGAGGTAATTTTTTTCTGTGTAAAATTTTTAATGCATCTGGCATTGATATGTTTTGTGATCAACAACATAGATACATATTTCTGCCATTAGATAGCATGCATCCACATATGGATTGGGTGGAATATTACATGTTCCACATGGAGTCTCCTTGCAGAAAAATTTATGCACATGGGAGGTGGAAGACAACTAAACAAACAAGCTGCCAAAGGAAGTTGGTGAGCTATTGGAGGTATGCACTTGGAGAAGCCACGAGCTCCTTACTTGGACATGATATGGTAAGTGTTTGTTCATCCTCTGATTGGATGAGTAAATACTGGATGGAGGTATGCAGCACATGTTCTTTCCACTTGAGTCGAACCAGTGGCAGAGAGTTGATCCATTGGGATAGTACATGTTTGTCTTTTAGATCATGTGGCAAAGAGTTGAGACATGAGATTACTTCATTGGATATATATACCCCTAAGGGTCACGGGGGGTTCACTCATTGAACTTGTTACATAGCATGATCATTCGTGGGATATTAAAGAATATCCCTAATTTCACTAAATATTGGAAAATGCCTCCTAGAATTGTATTGTTGAACCCCCCTACCAATATACCTTTCCAATTAAGAAACCCCTTAGTTTCACAAGATATTGTAGGTATCTGTTTTTATCAACCCATTTTTAATACCCCTTTATATCATATTATCAAGTTATAACAAACAACAACCCCAACGCATCTTAGTATACACGTAGTATAAGCAAACAAGATGCTAAATAAAATAATAGCTTGTATTGTTTATATGATATATAAAAAATGTATATAAAAAAACACAATGTAGAAAGCATGAAAGTTTGTATTGTTTATATGATGTTGATAAAAGAAAAAAAGAGCAATGGGGAGGTGACTCATAAATGAAGGGTAGGGCTTCATAGTGGAGAATGGGGATCCGATGAACCCATATTAGGCATTAAGGGAAGGACCTTTGAGGTGGGGAGGTGAGGGGAGGGGGGCCTTCTTGCTTTTACTTAAAAAGGTCAACACCAAAATTTTATGCAACAAGTCGAAATTACAATAGGTCATATTTCTAGTTTTTTCTTATAAAAATTTGCAATTATTAATAGCATAAGAATGTAAAAGGAACTATATATGCATGTCAAATGATCATATACAAGGACCCTTGGAAGCTAAACACATTCATGGAACTTGAAATCCTATACTGAGTATTCCTTTTATAAATTAATTAAGGACTTCATAAAGAATAAATAAAATTCTATTGCTAGTTAATTATTATCGATGCATGTCAAATGATCATATAGAAAAACCCTTGGAAGCTAAAGACATTGATGGAACTTGTAATCCTAGACTGGGAATTCCTTTTATAAATTAATTAGGGACTTCATAAATATAAATAAAATTATTTTGCTACTTAATACTAATTTGAAAGTGGACAAAATCTACTTAACTATGATCTTTCTTAAAAATGAAATAAAAATTACATTTGAAAGTATTTAACAACTTCAAAGTTAACTCTTCTATACAATTGAAAGTATTCAACAACTTCAAAAATAATTTTTAATACAATTTGATGTAAGATAAGCATTCTTAAAATGCTGCTACTTATTTAGATTTATCTATCAATGAATAAATTATTAAACATTATAATATAATATTTTTATTTTTATTTAAAATATATTTAATGAAATTAATAAAAAAAATCATAAGCATATTATAAAAAACTATTTGAAATTCAATATTCTACTATAATATGTTTTCATATACAACAATTACATGTGTATGTGTATATAATGTAACAATAATAATTTTTTTATTTAAAAGCTATATAATAAAATTAATAAAAATATTATAAACATAATTATAATATTATACAAATATTATTTTAAATTAAATACTTTAATATACAACAATTTTATGTGAGGTTAAAATGTCATTTTTCTTGTAGTGCACGAAAGTGTTTGCATTCAACCATGGAGGCTATTATGATGATATTAATTGTATATTTTTTAAAAATTAATAAATACAGTAATTAAATATATAATAATTATAATGGACACAAAGAAAACTCAGTGCCATGGACACAAAGGGAACTCAAGGTACCTTTTTCTGAAGGAATTTGCCACCTCTGCTCAACTAAGTGCTCAAGATGACAAGGAGACCTGCAAAACAACCATGCAAATCATGAAATGATACAATTGGTTAACAAGTGATAAACTATAACAACAATTTTCTAAATGAGAAATGTATTAGCTAGTAGGATGACTCCAACAAGATTTGAGAGCATATGTGATAGCTAGTAGGATGATTCGAACCCTGTCTGAAATAACATTGTAATCATTAAGAAGATGAAAGCATACATATTTACCACAAAAAAATAAGATATAAGGTAAAGCACTTGAATATATTATACTAAATACAAGAGTTTATAAATAAGAAAATACATCATGACAATAATCTAGAAAATAACTATACCAAATCCATACAAGTTTACACAGCTATGTCAGTCCCAAGAAGTTCCAAATCTAAGTTCTCACTTTCTCAATGAATCATGGTGTAAATATTGTTAGATTGAAAGTCGTGTGAGCAGAGTGATCCGTAAGGCGGATATCACGAGGTTGAGAGGTAACGCACCATAGCAATGTCCAGTAAGGGAATATTCGGTGAATGGGAGAGCATTGAACTCGATCTGCACTTAAAAGAAAAGTTATCACTCGGACTGAACGCAGATGCCAGGAAAGTTGATCTAAAAAAAATGTTAAAACCACTGTACTCGTCATGCATCCATCATGAATATAAGTTGGGACAAGGGTAAACACATGAAGGAGAGAACGACAAACGATCTAGTCAAGATCTAGAATTGTTCTTTGTCGTCGATATCCTGGCTACAAGTCCAACATTCTTTACCCTAGTTACCCTAGTTATCATGGATTTACAGCAGGGCTCTCTGCCAACCGCCGGGGATTTACAAAAAAAAGCAGAGTTTCGATTCTATGAGGATCCATCGTTTTTAAGGAATTAATTTTCCGAGCCCATTTCGACCTACATAATATAGATAGAAAGTAGAGCTAACATTTTAGGATTCAAATCAATATGTTACAAATAACAGAGTATAAATAATTCCTTTCCTCGGAGAACAAAACCGATCCATTATAAAAAGAATGCATATTATTATGACTGAGGTTTGAGCCATCTCACTAAACATAGAGAGAAATGTTTCATACCTGTGAAATCAACCAAGGGATTATGCATTGTGTTGAATGCACCTGAATACGTTTGGGTATGGCATCAAATAAAATGGAGAAAATTAATACAAACCCTTAATGAGTATATATTATTCATAAAAATGTGCAGTGAATCTTGTTTGCTCTCTAATTTACCAAGAGTTGCAACTGTGGCCATGAGTTGGCTTAGTTTCTGAGTCAGTTGGTGGTGTAGGCCGCCAAATGGTCCATCTATCGATAGAGGTTGCGGACATGATCATGCCGAGTTTGAGCCCAAACAACATTTGTGTCCAAATAACTTATACTAATTCAATTAAATAATAAATCAAACCCTGCATTTAATAATGCTTGTGTATATATCAATATATGTGTATAGCAGTAGAACAAAATGGACATTCATTTACCTATTATCGGTCACAATACTAACAATTATTTTCCATGAAACCTGCATAGAGGTTGGTGGGATTCTATACCACTCTCATGATATTCCTCGTAGAGGAGGAACCCCAAACAATCACTAGCTAAATGCTTGAACGAAGATAGCACTTACTATGTAAGCAAAACAAATATTAAGGACGGCCATCGAGTCATTAACCCGTGAAATAGTCTCGACATCGCCATACTGGAGAGACAAACGATATTGTTAGCAGAGGTATAAATTTATTCATAGGTGAGTGGGAATGCGAATGAAGTAACAGGGTTCAATAAAAATTACCATAGCTCAGAGTTACAAGAGTCTAAACCAAGTTACTTATATAAAATGGCGTGCAAACCAGCTACCTCATTAAGAGCCTACTGTAGGTTACCCATATGAAATGGCGTGCAAACCACCTACCTCATTAAGAGCTACGGTAGGTTACCCATACGAAATGGCGTGCAAACCAGCTACCTCATTAAGAGCCTACCGTAGGCTCTGTAAACTAAGTGAGTACTATGAACTAGGCGGTCTCTCGATCCTTGTCGTCGATCTTCGTTGAGAATTCCAAGAAGCATATGCAATCGACAACTCAAACCTGGATTAAATTCTGTATGTGTTTTATTCAAAGCACCAAAACTTGGCATTAATTCGACTAGTTGGAAAGTAGACCAAACATATTAAGTATGACATGACCTAAATATTATATTATATGTGTTATAAATTGTAATGTTGTATATTTTTATTTGCTAAATTATATAACGTTAAAAAGAGTGCGCACTAATCCTATTGTGTGAACATTGTGTAATATTAATATAAAGGTTTGGATTATCAATCCATAACCATAATATACCCTTTTTAATGGATAACCATAATATACCCTCATATTTAATTTAATATTATTGATTTTTTACAATAATTTTGTACTATGCATGGGTACAATATCCTTATACAATGATGTTGCAAAAAGTTTTTAACATAACCATATTATACCCTTTTTAATGGATATTCGATATCCTTGTGGAGTGGTCCCTCATATTTAATCTAATATTATTGTTTTTTACAATAGTTTTGTAGTATGCATGGGTACAATAAAGTTTTTAATATATATATATATGAGAGACATAATCCTTTGGAGTTTAGAAATGAACCCTTTGCAATGTTTTATAATATTGATGAATATAATGCCCTCTCTAATGAGATGAGGGTAGTCTCAATTTATAAAAGTGGAAGCAATTAAACAAATATATTTAGTTTAGAACATTAAAATAATAATTAGAATGTTATTATCTAACAATTATATTGGCATCAAGAATAAATGTTAGGCCATGATAGGCATTTATATCCAAAAAAAAGAATTGGGTTATTAATGCAGGTATGTTATATGCGGTGTGTGTGAAATCCGAACTAGAGGTCATGTCAACCAATTTTGGATGAGGTGTTATTCATATTTCCATTTTTTGTAATAAGAAGTCTAAAATATTTCTTATCAAACCATACAAGATTATATTTAAAAGAAAATGAAGGTTCTTTTCTAGTTGTATAAGAATAAGTAGATGGTCATATAAGCCATTGTTTCCTACCCAATAGTTGTATTTTTCAAACTCCTCCACCAATTTTTCTACCATTAAGAATATATCTATCATCCTAGAGATGCTTGTTCTTCCATATTAGCACAGAAACTCGCATCTTAAGGTTGAATACCTAAAATCAATGATAGCTTATGGACAACTAAGAGGGAGGACATTGTCACAACACCTAACCTTTTTTGTCTATTTCTAGGCTATCCCTTCTCTAGCTCAAAGGTGGATCCCATAGGGTAGAATTACTAGAGTTTAACAATGGAGTACATGTTGAAAATGTAGAGTAACTTTAGAAAAACAAAGTATTTTGGTTTTTGTAAATTATAAGAGTCATGGAGGAATTGGAGACTAGTGTTTTATACAATGGGAAAATGGGGTCAACCAAGGATTGCATGAGGCTTTATTTAGGAAGATTAGAAATGGACAAGGTCACAATGCACAAACCTATATGCTCTCTAGTGGATGGGTTGATTTTAGAGATCACGCAAAAGGAAATTTCTATAGCAAAAAAAATTCAAATGGACTCAAGGAAGAAAGCTACATTGAAATGAATAAAAAAACACATGATTTCTAGGCACGAAATATGCACCTAAACTACACTTTAAATTGATATCACATAAAAGATAGAAAGCCTAATCCTTCATTACCTCAATTCCATTAACAATTTGGAGATCCATTAACCAACCAAGCACATGAGCAACATCACAACCCTTCAATAGAGTACTACCATCAACCATCCTACATCCCAATTGAGTATCCCTTGTCCATCAAACTCAATGCTTCATGCCCTTATCCCCTGATTTTTCCTCTGCCTCCCCTCCACCGCTTCTACACGAAATGTAATAAAATATACCCTAAATATTTGTATTGCCATATAACATAATTAAGCCCCCTTAGCCCCTTAATACAAGGAAATATATTTTCTCATTTATGTATCATAGTTTACTCCCCAATATGAATGGACGTGATAGGATATTGCCTACCAACTGACCCCCCCGTGCTAAGGGTATTGGTTCTACTTGCACTTGTGGTTTTTCATTGTATTCATCATATTTTACTTGTGAGCAGTTGATGAGGAATTTTTTGTGTTTGTATGATGCCTATCTTTCTCATGATTGGAGAGATGATTATGATCAGAGTAGTGTAGCAAAAGCATGATGGACCTCTTGGGATATTTTGCTTGAGGACAAGCAAATTTTTGGGAAGGAGGACTGTCATGTCCCAAATTTTTGACAAGGTCTATGTCACTAGGTCATAAGCATTAAAATATTTAATTAATGATGCCAATAGTACTAGGAAAAGAATTAAATTATTCGAAGGGATTAACTTTGGTTTGGAGGCATGTAATTAATTAAATTCCAGAATATGCACTTTGGAATAATTAATTAGTTGGTTTGATTAATTTTGTTTCTAATTACTAATATTTGGATTAGAAATAATGAGCTAAGCTAAGGAGGACGAATTAGAGAGGCCAAGTTGACCAACGAGGATGGAAATTGCTAAAAATGGTCAAAAACATGCTACAAGCAGCAAATCAGGATAAAATCAGGAAAACCGGGATAAAGCAAGAAAGCAGGATAAACCAAGAAACCTGATAAAGAAGGAAAGAAAGACAAAGCTAATCCAAAAGAAGGAAATCCAATCCAACTCATGAGGATCCACTAGTGGAGATGACTTAGCCAAAAAGTCATTCATTCTATAAAAGAAAGAGAGAGAGCTCTATTCAGAACTTTTGGCTTATTTTTTTATGAATTTGAGAGCAGTGAAGCTTCTCGTTATTGGAGAGATGTGCCTCTAATCTCAGTTAGGTGATGTTCCCCAATTGTTACCATTCTACTCAGTTATGTTCCAATTGAAGATCCAGTTGAAAACCATTAAATTTTGCTGGTGTCGAAGACTCTTTTATGCAGGTTTTATGAAGACATATACATAAAAATTCGTTCTCATATGAATTTTTGAAGGAACCATAGTGAATCCTTCCAATCAGAATTCCAATTCTTCTCTTCTTCTCTCTTCTATCTTCTCAAGAATGCTATGGAATCAAGAGGTGATGAAGCCAATGATTCCCATGGATGTGATATGATGTAATAAATATAAATATTAATCTATGATATCAGTCATTACATTTATTATTGCAGAAGTCTGATATTTTCTTCAATCTCTCCAACCCCTCTAGAATTGCCTAGATTTTGACTAGTTTTCAAAATGCTTATGGTAGATGAATGAGAATAGATCCAAATGAGCTAATTTATATTCCATATGTTAGATAACATGTTTTATGATCCAATACATGTATGAGAAGAGGAATTCATGAGCCTTCCTTGCATGTTTGGAAGCTCCTGAATTTTACTAGTTGTGCAATTATCCTAGAATGCTAATTTACTCATCTTTTTTTAAATATTTCTCGGATATTTATTAAATTTTATGGAGTTATATATGAATGTATATTGACTGATATTTTATGTGGATTATCCTATCTGAGTCAGAAATACTCATTCCTAGCTTCTAGTTCAAGTTTAGACCAATATTAGTCTGCATATACTAGGTGCCCAGAAGCATTGGAGTAGAGTTTAGATGGGGTGATATTGAAACATAAATTGCCCTAGTACTTTTTTCAAAGGTATTAAAATATATCAGATCCATCCGTAGCTTTTGATCCTACCCACCTCTAGTCAAACTAGCTTCCATAAAACTTGTTTTTTAATTGATTATGTGTAAAAGAAAGTTTTTGTATCACTAATCCTAGTTGGTACATTATAGATGATGTGACCCAAATACAAGAGCTTCTTCTAATAGAATGTTCATTTGCTAAGTTTGGCATAGTTGATTTTCTCTTAGGATCTGCAAAGTAATCTGAAGATGCTCTTCATGCTCTTCCTCATCTTTGAGATATAGCAAAATATCGTCCAAGAACACTACTACGAACTTGTCCATGAATTCTTTAAACACACCATTTATCAGACACATGAATGTATTTGGGGCATTTGTCAGTCCGAAAGGAAATATTGTATATTCACAATGCTCGTACCTAGTTCTAAAAGTTGTTTTGTTGATGTCCTCTTCTTTTATGTGCACTTGGTGATACCCAGATCTCAAATCAATCTTGAAAAATACTTTTTCCCCTCTCAACTGATTAAAGAGATCATCAATCCTTAGTAGTGGATACTTGTTCTTGATTGTAGATTTCTTCGATTGTCTATAGTCCACACACAATCTTAGTGTTCCATATTTCTTTCTTACAAACAGAGCTGGCGTTCCCCATGGTGACACACTGGGCTATATATAACCCTTTTTTAATAACTCTTCCAGTTGCATCTACAATTCCCTTAGCTATGGGGTACTCATTTTGTAAGGATCTTTTGATGTTGGCACAACTCTAGGCACCAAATCAATTGTAAAGTCAATGTTTCTCTTTGGTGGTAACCCAGGTACATCTTGGAACACATCCTCAAATTCATTCAGTACTGGATGTTCATTTAGGCTTGGTTCATTTTCAGTTATCATTTCCTCCGCATGTATAGAATACAACTAGCACCCCTTCCTGAAACATTTCTTCATCTACATGGCTGAAATTTGTCTTATGGAAATTGGTCTTGGGATGCCATTTATCTTAACTCTATTCTTGTTCTCATCCATGCAAGTAATGATTTTTTATGACAGTCCAAAACTACAAAATGATTTTCCAACCAATCCATTCTATTCAACACACATCATTAGAGTCGAGGGGAATGATATCCAAATCAACATTGTTATGATACCCATTCATTTCCAAACAACACTCTTTAACATGGAAGTAATTTTCATTTTTTCATTCTGGTAGCCAATTGTACCATTCTATGCTTAGGAAGCTTACTGATTACTAAATTGCACCTTTCAACCAGATTAGTACTTACATAATAGTAAGAAGCTCTAGAATCAATTAAAATTGAAATTGGTAAATCATTTATTTTACCTTCAATTTCAATCATTGCTGACTGGTGGTCTACTTGATGATTATACAAAGCTACGTATATGTGAGGAACACTTCTAGAAACATCTCTCATTGTAGAAGCTTCTTGCACATTATACATACCAACACCTTTATTTTTCCTTTTAGGACAATTACTGAGGTAGTGGTCAACTCCACATTGCCAACATTTAACCCAAAATGGTTTCTTTTGTCTTGCAGACTCAGTCACCCTTGATTCACCTTTCATATTTGATTGTTTGGAATAATTAAACATATCATGTTTAACATCAAGAGGCTTAAACCCCTTTTTTCCTCTGGTCTTTCTTATCTTTTTGTTTACCCTTCCAAAATTTACGCACATCTTGTCTGCTTTTACCTTGCTCATACAAACATTTAGCTTTTCTAATACATTCCTTCAAAGTGTGAGGTTCATCACAAGCTATCTAGTCCTTATAGAATGATGGTGAACCACTGAGAAATCGTCGAATCTTAACCTTTTCATCCTGAATAAATTCAACATAGCTTAGTAATTCTAGGAATATTTTCTCGTATTCTTCTATAGTCATGTTTCCTAGCCTGAGTCTGAAGAACTCTTGCATTTTCTTATCATAGTATTGCTCGGACAAGTATTAATGTTTGAAATACATTTGAAAACTCTTCCATGAAATTTTCCTCTCATCAAGATTTTCTACCTACTTCAGATGCTTCCCCCAAGTGTAAGCTTTTCCCTTAATATTACATATAGCAATACGAGCTTCTTTATTATCAGAAGAATAATGTAATTGCAAATATTTCTTCATTTCTAGAAGCCAAATATCAGCAATTTATCCAGATTTTTCCCCATCGAAAGTCAGAGGTTTAATTTTCCTGAGTTCACCCTGTAATGTATTTCCATCGTGTTTTCTCTTATGATGCCTTATGGAATGAGTATCATGTTGGATTTCAGGCATCTCGTTCACATGATGACTTTCAACTATTTGATATTGGAAATGAAACCCCTTTTTTCCTTCATCTTTATCTCTAGAATGTTGATATCTATCAAGAAATTCTCTATTCATTTATTCCTCTTCTTCCATTCTTACAATGGAAGACACTTGTTACATCTAATTTTGTAATTGTACCAGATTTCGCATCACTTTTTGATTCATTTGATTTTGTTGTTCTAATCTATGTAAAAATTTTCCATTCCCAATTTGTATGTCCTTCAAGGTTTGGAACACTTCCATTGTTCCCATCTTAGTCTGATGACCATTGGATTTATTTCTTTGAACATCCATACCAACTTCCTCAACAAATTTGTATAGTGCAGGTTCTTCTACCATCTTTTCAATACTGCTTGCCTAATTTACTGGCAATCTGCAAGTACAATGGCCTGAAAAATTATATTGTCACTAGCAATATGAGATATCATCCATGATTGTTAGTTCATATTATATTTCATATGCATATATATTTTATCTTTCAACATTCAAACATTGATTTCAAAGAAATAAAATGGAATCCCAAAGGTTGAAGAGCTGTAACCTCAACTCTGATACCAATAATAAAAGCATAAGCTTATATGCATTCTTATACAAGTGCATATTAAAATGCATATTAAATATAAGTAAATAGTGGAAAGTTAGACTATAAGGTTTGGAAGGAAACACTTCCATTTCTTTGTTATAAATACTTTCCTAAAAACTGCGCATCAAACCTTTTGTTGAGAACTACGCAGTAAAAAATTTTCACTAAGACCTGCATAGTAAGAAACTACCTACACAGTAAAAACCTACGCAGTAAGAACTATCTGCACAGTAAATACTAACCTAAGGACTGCGCAATATGATTCACCAAGAATGAAATAAATGTAGTTATATCTATATGGATAGCTATTCTTCAAGTTATGTAATGCCCATAATTTTCATTTCAACAAAACCCAAAATAGTCATTTAAACTTACTACGTAGTAAGTTCTTTGCAGTAAGAACTGCGCATTAAACATTAACTGTGCAGTAAATACTAACTTAATACCTGTGCAGTAATCTTCACAAGAAAAATGGAACTAATGTGAATAAAGCTATATGCATAGCTAATCCTTAAGTTATGCAATTTTCCCAAAGTATTATCATAAAGAAAAACATTAATCCAACATATTTACTAAATTTACTGTGCGGTTAGAACTGTGCGATAAGAACTAAATCATAGGAGCTACACACTATGGTTCTCATCATTTATTTATGATAATAAGTACTAATATTTTTAGTGCATGGAATGCAATGACCAAATTCCTTAGTAATCCAAACCATGGTATTTTTCTTGTTATCTTGTGGTTTTCAAAACAATAATACCAATTCATGCAAAGAATAATAAACTGGGTTGAATCTAAACTCAGACTTAATCATTTAAACTTCTTTGGAATAAATAAATTCATCCCGTGGTTTTAAAATCCATAATACCATCCAATGCAAATTCCGCTTGTGGTTTTCAAAAACCACCATACCATCCAATGCAAGGCACAATAAACAAGCCTTAGCATATGGTAATTGTTTATATTTTAACTATCAAACATAATGGGTCAACCCATCTTCAACATAAATATTTAAACTTCTTTAAATAATTATTTCAAACATTTCATTTATCTCTTTAGAAATTATTTTCTCCCATTTATATGAAAACTAAGAGTTAAACTCTTCAACATATTTTAAAACACATTTTGTTTGAACTATGCAGTAACTTGTGATCACTATGGAAAATTGCTATGATAAATATTTAATCTCGACAAGCATCCAAATTATAGAGAAACTATAATAAAAATTAATAGAATTTCAACTTAATTATCCATTCATAAACTTTCCTTCTCGCAATTATAAATTTTGATAAACATACTACACAGCAAAACTTGTACCCATTCCATCTACAAGAATTTTAAACAAGCAAAACATGAAATTATTCCTTGTATCCAAACTCAGAAAATTAAACAAGGAAAATCATGTAAATTTTTACCGATCATCAATTAAATAACATCTTAGGAATTAAAACACCATTTCCAGGAATTGAAAACCTATTTGGAAAAATATTTGAAATGGGAAATTGGTTATGTGTGAGGCATGCTCCACCCAAATGTAGGAAATTTTGTTCATTATTCTTTCAACAAAACACCACCCCCGAGCTAAGACTCATGCATTCACCAGATGGACATCTCACTAGTCCCATAATTTCTCATGATTAAATTCTTGGCAATCAGGAAATTGACTTAAATTCAATTCCATTCCAAATAGTGCATTTCACCTCCTTGATTTCCTTCTGACTACACAATAGTGATACACGTCACTTCCATCTGTGCTCAGAATTCCACCAATTTAGCTTCCTACACCATTTACGACTACACGGGTATAACTAAAGAAAAATTGGTCTGACTACACAACAGTGAAAACACTTCACTATCATATGTGCTCATAATTCCACCAATTCAACTTCCTACACTGTTTTCCACTTCATTAGTACATCCAAAGACAAATTGGTATGACTATACAATAGTGAAAACACATCATTGTCATCTATGCTCATAATTCCACCAAGACAGTTAGCTACACCATTAGCCACTTCATTGGAACCTTATAGAGATAAATTGGATAGAGTTTCACCAGAAAAAATCCAACAATTGGTTTACAGACTCAGAAATTCATATCAAATTCCCTTCTCAGACAATCATTCTCCTCTGTACAAACAGAATTCCCTCCTGCATGGGTTCTTTCTGAATGAATGAATCAATTTTCTTTTTGCATGCATTATTTTAATGCATTGCAAGAGGAAACCACGTGAGTTCTCTCATGAGCCACATTTTTATCTTTTTAATTAAAATTAAACATTTCTTAGTCACACTTAATCCCCTTTTTAAGTCATAAAATAAATTTAAGTTAATAAAAAGGAATTTTTGGCTTAAATCATGACTTAAGGTAAACTTTAGGGACTTAAAGGTTTAATGGGGTCATAACATGGTTTTTCCCTTTAGTCATTCTAACCCCCTTATTGTCTCTAGTGAATAGATGAGTCCCTGATCTTTTCAGCGTACTGCCTCAACACAACTAGTTGTGGATTTTAATATTAATAATTGCAAAATATAATATGTTCATCCTTGTAGGCATTCATAGTTAGTATTTACATCTTGGCATCATCAGATTAGGGGTTTCAAACTAGGGGTGTTGCATTTTCCACCTTAAAAATCATAATCAATATCTGATGAAATAAATTAAGAAGTTACATGATGACGAGATATCGCAAGAAGAAATGTTCAAGAACCTTAATAATGATAAAAGGTTGTTGGAAAACAAGTTAGAGCAAATCCAAAAGGAGGCATGAAAGTTCTCATGAGTAAAAATCCAAGTTGTGGAAAAATGTACAAAAAAATATCCAATCCAATTCACGGCTCAAGAAGATTCCCATCTAGTTGAAATACAAACATAAAGGGATGTTGGAGTACAAACAATGGGAACTCTAAGTGTACCTACTAATAAAAGTTCATTAATTAAACAAACAACAACAAGGCATGAAGAAAATCATATTTCAGAATTAAACCAAGAAAACACTACAAGCATAATAAGGGAAAATAATGTTATAAAAAATCCTTATCGACATCCAAATCATAAAAGAAAATATCTTAACAATCAGAGTATCAATATCCCTTAGGCTGGGAACAACTAAATTACCATTTGAAAAATATTGATACCAATGCAATTAAGTCTCATGATAAAAATTCATCGTAAAATTGCATTGTTCCGCAAAGAATTGAATTAAGATGGTTTGATCCTTTTTTATTCGAAAATTTTGCTCCGCACTCAAAGTTTCATATTGTCTCGTATCATCGACTACGCTAGAATAGAGAATGATGTGATGACATTACAAGCAAGAGTAAAGACGTAAAAAAACCTCTTCATCAATATGCTTTGAGGACAAAACATTTCTAAAGAGGAAGGCAATGTTATGAACATAAATAACATTAATATAACAGTAATAATAATAATAAAGAGACATATTAAAAAGATGTCTTATCAAAAAAAAAAAATGTATATATATATATATCAAGCCCTTAATTGTAATCGTATTAATCTCATTCATATTATTATATATATGCTTTCTTATCCATTATGGATTACATTTACTTGTCCTATTCTTTCGGATGGTTCACGTGTATGAACCGGGGCGGTTCACAAGAATAGGAAATTAATGTTATCCCCATTCCAATATACTTATAATTCAATATTCTTTTATGGATGTGAAGTATAGGGACAAATTATATCCCAACACAGTTGGAACCAGATCAAGCAAGTGCTAAAACACTTGATAACAAGTTCTCCAAGAGTAAAAAACAACACCATCTTGGATATACTCCTAGGTGAAAGATGACTATATCTAATAGAGTTAAAGCACTGATAATACTAATTATGTACATAGGAAAATGATTATTGACATTTATAGTGATAGAATTATCATTATTATCAATCGATGTGAGCTAAGAAAAAGATGAAAACATGTCAAATGAAAACAACCATATTATGTAGACAATTTCAATAGACAATAAAAGTTACAGATAAAGAAGAGGTCAAATTGGTTTAATAGATATTGAGAATTGGTGATATATTACGAAGATCTAGTTAGACAAATAACAAAGTTACTTAAGAAAATGATGTAGCCTAAACGACAAAGTTCAAAGTAAAGTCAACAAGACAATGAACACTTGATGTGAAAAAAAATAACATAAATCAAATTAAATAGACAAATCAATTATTTAAATCTTACCAATACATAACATTATATAAGTCAAATCAAATTGAATAAACAAGTCATTACTTAAATCTTGTCATTACATAATGTAAATCAAGTTGAATAGACAAGTCAATTATTTAAATCTTACCATTACATAACATTACATAATGCAAATCAAGTTAAATCAAATTAAATAAACAAATCAATTACTTAAATCTTATCATTACATAATGTAAATCAAGTTAAATAGACAAATCAATTATTTAAATCTTACCATTACATAACATTACATAATGCAAATCAAATTGAATAGACAAGTCAATTATTTAAATCTTACCATTACATAACATTATATCATGCCAATCAAGTTGAATAAACAAATCAATTATTTAAATCTTATAGAGAAGTCATCTCTTGAAAAAAACTCCCTACTCAAAGATTAGAGAATCAAAGAGGGATTGTGTGGTGTGTACTCATGCTTATAAACCAGGCTTATGATTTGGAGGAGTTCTTATAGAGAATAATCCTAGGATTTGGAGGAGTTCTTATAGAGAATAACCCTGCCATATATTCTGAGTCCGAGAAGATAAAAGAGCATGAAAATAAATTATTTAACTTGTAATGCAAAAGTATACCATTACACTACAATTTCTTTAATTTATTTAAATTATAAAAAAAATATAAACGATGCTATCCCCTTTAACCATTTATTGCTTATAATTTTATATTTAGTAAATCGTATAAACATTTTTAATTTAAAACTCCATTTATTTTCCTAAACTCTAATCGTTTTGAAAAGTCCTTACTCTAAATTTGTTTTATTCTAACGTGGACAATTTCTTTAATTTATTTAAATTATAAAAAAAATATAAACGATACTATCCCTTTTAACCATTTATTGCTTATAATTTTAACCATTTATTGCTTATAATTTTATATTTTATAATTTTATATTTAGTAAATCGTATAAACATTTTTAATTTAAAACTCCATTTATTTTCCGAAACTCTAATCGTTTTGAAAAGGCCTTACTCTAAATTTGTTTTATTCTAACGTGGAGGTTGGTGGATATGATCATTTTGAGAAATCCTTAGTCTAATTTTGTTTTATTCTAAAGTAGATGTGGGTGGATCTAATCATTTTGAAAAATCCTCTTTAATTTTGTTTTATTATAACGTGGATGTTGGTGGTTTTAATTTATTCAAACGTGGATGTTGGATGGAAGGAACTTCCACTAGGATTCATCCATGTTTAATGCCATTTCAGTAAAATAAATAATGCGCATACACTTAATATAATAGTGGAATTACCATATGTTTTGAATTTATTTAAGGTTGGGATTTTATATATTAGTGTAAGAAAAGAGTTACAACATTATTTGCCTAGTTTTCTTTCCCAACGAAGAAGGTTCGAGATTAATATTAAATATGAAATAGTAATTAGTAATTAATTAGGTTTAATGATTAAGAACATGTGTTATCTTTTAAAAGGTCATTCGTTCAAATCTAGAGGGGTAGGGTATGTGTACCTTTGTAAATTTTAGCAATTACATGGTTTCCTAGAGGGGTCCAAGTTTATCCTATAAACAAGGGATCTCATACACCAAATTAGGTGTTTGGCTTGGTCGTGACCTTAAAAATAAATTATTATTATTATTATTATTATTATTATTATTATTATTATAAACTAGAAACCTAATGTCCATGTAGATATAGTTCTTTCAAAAACAAAAAAGTATTGTCTTTATCAATTTGTTTAATTGTATTAAATATATGCATAACTTGTTTACAAAAATAGAGGGTGTGGGATCTAGCTTTGGCCCTCTACCTTGACACTAGAAAATTAGGGGATTTAAAGAGACCCTTGCAAGTAACAAATTGAAAAAACAAAAACTAGGAGAACTTGCTTGCATGGGACTCTAAATTAATGATAATTTCCAAAGCCCGAGTCGAGGATGATGAAATCAAGCTGGGAGTGTTGTTGGTTATCTTTAGTAGGCTACTTGTTGGGCCCTTTCCCTTTAGGGTCAATGTCTTCCTCAATTATGACTACTTTTAGTCCCCAATGGACCCTGATAAGGGCATAATATTTAGCTTCCAAATTCCAATTAAATTCTCGTTATGTCTACATTATGATGTGTATCTCTTTCCTCCATAGCCTATGCGATTGGGGATTTTACATGCAAATAAAGATCAGTCATTTTGGATACTTTTGTGTCCCTACTCCTAGAAATCTAATGTTAGGCATCCATTGTAAAGCCTCCATATTTACCTTTTCAGTGGGGTCATCCTTCTTTTTTGTGATTCCTTTCTTCTCCAAGCTATTCCCCACCTCTTCCACCCATTTCTCTTTTCCACCCAAAAGTAAGGGAGACATAAATAAATCTCCTTCCGTCTTTTTTGTAATTCCTTTCTTCTCCAAGCTATTCATATTTTCTTTGATTGCCTAGAGTGGTCGAGAGAGTGTTGATTTATGGTAATCTTTTCCTGCTTCTAGTTAATTGGGATGTTGCTAAAATTTCTAGGTTGGCCTTTCCTTAACAATCTATTGATGCCTTCTACATCTTCTTGGAGCAGAGATTTCCCTTTCCTATCTATAGGATGGGGAATTCCCTCCCTAACATGACTACGTCCTCACGCCACGAATTGAACTAGACAGAACCCTTTCTAGCTAACACCAACACCATCCTTCGCTAAGACCTCCATACCCAATTTGTTGCCAAATCGGATATATCGCCCAAGCCAACACCCAAACGAAGTGTTGAGAGAACCCTGGACTCAACGAATAAAACCTAGAGATCACATGGAGGAGTTGTGGATCAATAAGAAGAAAATACCATAATAAGAACAAAACTTCTCTGTATATCATGTTGTCGACATATCTCCATCTTTTGCAAACGGGAAAAACCACGAGCTTTCATCATCACAAAAATCGACGGACTAATTAACCACTTATTCCTCATATTATCGAGATGTGAGTTTGATAAGAAACCATCATTACCAAAAGTAATTATGTTGTTTAAGATCTTTACAGGCCAAACGAATACAACCATTGCTTACCTCTCAAACTTACCACCCACTTAAACGTTAAATTATTTGCATGGTATGCACATGTTGTGTGCCACCTCTAACCCTCGATCCCTCGATGTATCATTAATATCGAATGCTATCATTGTTGTGAACACTTCCCTATCACCCATGCGAATAAATACTTATATTAATTAAAATTTAATTTGCAAAAATAATTATATTAACTTTATTCCAAATTTTAAAATTTTACGTAACCATGATAACTCCTAAAATAATTTTTAAATTAAATATTCAAATTCTATTTTTTCTTTCAAAACTTATTTACCTTAATATCAAACTATACATTCTACACTTTACAAGTTACATATTGTTTTGAATTCTAAATGAGGGAAACCGTCATATTATGTCTCTAACTTATGATTTTTTTTAACACTTTAATTTAACTTCCAAATGATTGCGTCTTGGATAATGCCAATCACATCAAAATTGGTTAAAAGAGTCCATTCTATTTCCTTAGATGAACTATTTGAACTATTTGAAAGAGTCCATTCTATTTCCTTAGATGAACTAAAGAGATGAGTGATAAAATATTATATGTATCAGTGTTTATAATATATTTTTTACTTGGAGGATCAAGGCAAGGGGATATGTATAACCTGGGTGGTTAGAGCGGTTGGCTGTTACCGTCTCCACCCAGGTTCGACCCCGGACATATTGACCTTGATGTGTATTGAATCCAGAACCTGTGATATTTACGGCACCCTCTTTCAATAGAGCGTGCCATTTCACCTACTATGAAAAAAAAGGATCGAGGTTATTTATTAATATATATTCATGTTAAATTTCGGATTTATTAAGCATGGAAAGAGATTAAATCTTTTAAAATGTATTTTTTATCATTTAATATGGATCTAGGTTACTTATAATCTCACTAAATTTAATAAAACTCAAAACTCAAAACTTATATGGGTATATTCATATGTAAAAACACAATTTTGATCATTGTTAAAGTATTTATATTTACATTTTAACAATATTTCTATTTACATGTGATATGTGTGTGAGAGAGAGATTATCTAGTATCTCTTTTTATCTCTCTATATAAAAAAAATTATACTAGGTGCACATCTCTCTCTCTCTCTCACACACACATATATTTTTATTTGTAATTGTATCTATATTTGATTAACATGTAGTAGTATTATTATTTGTTTTAAGTATTATATATTTTTTAAACCGTCATATGATGATGTATGTGTTAACCCACGCACATGACATTTTCTATCATATTGGGTTTTAAAACTAACTAGCATATGATTATGTATGTGTTAACTCATGTACATGACAACATTTCTATCATTCTAGGTTCTAGAGCTAGCATCTTTCAATGTAGCAAAAGTTGCAGGCCCATGTGCCTTTGGAACCTTTTTTGGTGCCATGCAAAAGTCATTCATAATTGAACCTTTCCAACAGGTGAATATCTCATTCTTCTATTTGTTAACATAATAAACATTTTCTTTTTAAGAAGTTGTCACATGCACATGCTTGAAGCACCTATAATAGACGACAATATGTTCATAATCCAATAATTGTGCCTGGTTGTAGTATTCACACTCCAATGCAATTTATCATGAAGACATTTTCTCAAATCACCATAAATGTATATTTGAGAAAAGGTTGTGGTGCTCTCTCCACATCACTATCCTTTGGAACTGGAGTAATAAAATTATTGAAAGTATTTCTAACAGTGACAAGAGATGATGCAGTTTAGTGTTTAACATGAGATTGGAAAGATTCACCCAAATATATTTACCCTAAATGTAGGATAGCCAGGAAGTCGTAGCTTCATAACTTAGGCCAACTTCATCTAGAGATCAAAGGCCATTACTCATAGCTTGACATGCTTATCCAATCGAAGACTCTATAGATTAAAAACCATGTCCAGGGATATTTTAGCATTAACCATAAACCATTAAACAAGCCTCTGAATGAAAGTCCACCACTATCATCCACTGGGGTCTTCCCTTTGCCTCGAAGAGACCCAACCTGCAACATGTATAAAAGCAAATTATGAATCTCATAAATTATTCAAACCATTAGGAACTAAATTCAAAAAACAAAATATTAAACTTACAATTTTTTTTCTAAAAGAATAGTTCGATTATTAACAAAATTACCTCAGTGCCAATATCCACGTCCATCAAAGAACCTATATCCTCACCACCAATTTCCATATGTTCTCGTGTTCCCTAAAATTTAAATTTTGTTAATAAATAAAACATTGTGTAAGCAAAATAAACTAAAATTAAACAATTCACTTAAAACCGAAACAAAAAAATTAAAATCATGAGCTCACAAGAGATGGAAAATCATAAAAAAAAATCGAATCTAAATTAACCTGCATGGATAAGTAACATTAACAATAAGATACATAAATAAATTAAAATTCAAAAAAAAAATACAATATCTTTCAAACATAAATATAAATATGTAAATAATAAATATACCTCTCTAAGATGCTCTTCTACATTTTCACTAGTGGAGAGTCGAAAATCATGTTCATTCAACATTCTAGAAAACTGCAACCAATAAACATTTATGTAATATATTAATTACTATACATCAAAAAATGCATAATGTCATAGATATAATGTAGTTCAAAAATTTCAATTCAAAATGAATAAAATAATTAAATAGATTGTAGGTACATAAACAACAAACCTCTCATATACTCGATGTGTCATGGAATAGGACATCTGAAGCTATATCACGACAAACCTTAGCATAATCCCTAAGATCTTCAATGCTCATCCCATCTACCTCATCATTCGTTTTGTAAACAAACTTTTGTTGAATAGTGGCTCGAGTCCTCTTTCGAACCAATCCCACATCAACTCCTACAAATGTTGATGTTAAACCTTCGGCAACAGAATGCCTTGCAGCCGTCCCAAGTTGTGATGTGGGCTCCATCTCCGATTTTAAAGTCATAAGCCTGGCTGGGCGAGATATCTGAGGTGGAGGTCGAAGAGTTGTGGGATCTCTAAGAGCACTTTTTCGATTGTATATTCGCCCCTTTCCAACTCCATAAAAGCTAGAATGAATATCAGTATAGTCTGGCTTCATATTTAAAAAAAAATCGGCATACAAAAATCTAGCAAAATAATTAGGAACCTCATCGTTCCATGGAAACCGACCATGGGCTGCAAGGAACTGATCATATAATAGATGTGCAAGTTCAGGGTGCTTAAAATATTGCACTTTCAACATTTTTCGTTTTAGGGCCTCTTTGAAGTTAAACATTGAATTGACATGTTATTTGGTCACTCTCTCCTTCACAAAAGCCCACTTGTCCGGACCCATCACTTGTGCCTTTATCCTCCACATCAAGTCAACAAAACCATCCACGTTGGTCCAAGATCCTCATATACCTCAATGAATTTTTGTAATGATCGCAAAACAATCTCTAGACTTTGTTTGCTCTCTGGAGGGAGATCAAAACTAGAAAGATCATGTTGCAGCTTGTCATAATGAGATCTACAGCTTTCAAGGGTTGTTTGTTGAACACCACTTTCCCATGGAATCTCCTCAGGTAAATCAGATGGATAAGTCGTTATGGATGTACAACCCACATCTAGTTGAACATATGTCATCCTGGCTCGACCTTCGTCACTCTGTGTAGAATAAAGAGCCTCTTTTGAACCTTGCTCTACACCCACATATGTTTTAACATCTGACCCTATTGCTCGATCTTCCTCCCTCTGTGTAGAATTACGAGCCTCTTCCAAACCTTGCTCTGCTTCAAATACAAACACAGTTGTGTGTAAACATGTACAAATTTTTTGAACACACAAAAATACAATTGATACATGTATTAAAACATTAATGTTCATACCTACAGAAGATCGAGATTGACATTCTCCCATAGAAGATAGAGGGGAATCATATGTACCCCTTTGGCCTCGCCGACAATTGGATGAATGTGAACTGTACAATAAGCTTGAATCCCGAGGTGAAGCCGACAACCTTTGATTATCAATTGGGACACCATTTCCTGATGATCGTGATGACCTCCTATGCTTTTGCCTCAAACACTCCTCTCTTTCCATTTGATGTGATATCTACATTTACACAACTATCAACTCATAACATATTCAAATTTTACATGTTTTGATATTTTAACATTCCAAACATTTAACCTAATCTCCCAAAGAAAGATGTTATGTTATAGAAAAAATAAAGATTGAAAGTGTTGTTATGATTTGTACTTATGGAACAACTTTACTTATGAGATGAGATGGAATTTATGACTTGGATTGAATTATAGAAGCATGTTATATATGTTTGATCAAATGTACAAGTAGAAATAAACATTAGGCTCATGTGAACTTGATGTAGAAAACTACCCAGGGTTGGAGTAGGAAACTACCCATAGCCAGGCGAGAGAATACAAGCCGCTTGCTCCTTTTGTGATCTCAGCGTAATTAGTTATGAAACATTGCAGAAAGTTTTCCTAAAGCATAGGGGTTCCCAGTAAGTCCCAGTAATCCCTAGATCTTTCCCATTCATTAGCCATTCTTCCATTATTTAAATCCAATCAATATCCCACAAGATAATTACTACTGATCAGCTGGCTTTTACCACAGATTATGTCTGCCTTCACGAGATTAATTCAGGCAAGATTAAGTCCGTGAATGTCCTTTGATGTGTTATGTTCAAGAAGAATTTAACAAAACATAACCAAACCTACTTTTTTCTAGGCAGTTTGTCTTAGCGCTAATTGGACATAAAATATGCCTATTTAAATTAACTAATCTTGTCAGAGCTTATTCACTTGAGAATTTTACCTTTATAGTATTTTATAGTTGGTAGAAATAAATAAGGGACTATATAATATATAATTAGTTATTTCACTTGGATTGTCAGACATGGGGTGCTAAGAACTAAGTAAGAAGAGAGAGAAAGTTTTATAACCTTTCTTTCCTCAATACTATTAGCAAAAAAGTGGATTTTGTTTACAAGTTGTACTTACTTTGCTGCATTGATTCCCCTAACAAAACTTATTTCTCCATGCATGAAAGGTGCCAAATGAAAAGAACCAACTTATTGACTGAGTATTTTAAGGATTAATGATCTATAAAGAATTTAAATGGACAACCCAAAAATTGATTCACATATTCCCCCTATTATTAAAGCTCGATCTCTTATACTATTTTAAAATTGTCAGCCCTGCTCTAATGGTGGATACAACTGCTGCATAGCTTCGCTTCTGCCCAAGAAGTGCCACTTCATAATGTATAGTATGTACATTTAAATTCTGTAAGTTTTCCCTTAGTTTGCTTTGTATACATGTTTCTTTATCTGTTGAAGTTTTGGGGAACTCGAGATCTTGGGCATAATAATAAAGGAAAAATTATACGGAGCAAAATTCATTTTTAAAGTAAACTCATGAATAGAGTTCATGAGTTCATGAACAGAGTTCATGATGTCACACACCCATAAATTATTGCTACGAAATAAAAAGATGCAATTAAATTTTCTCCTCTTTTATGGTTAGTTATATTGCAGAAGCAAGTGAGTGAACATATATATATTTAAGAATACTTAAATATTCAGAATCATCTATATCAAGGAGATTTCCTTTCTTTGACAGCCATTCATGTAACTAATGTTTCACAAACTTGATAATTCTCCACTTAAAGCTAATAGGTACATAACTTATACTGATATATTCAAAAATTTATAAAAGCTTTTGTTTAATTTTATATGTCCTAAACCTAGCTTGCAGATCATCAAGTCATATATCCATTTACTCATCCACATATACATCAATACTTACAACTCTACGAAATATCCTTCCGTAACTTTAAAACATCCTTAAGGACATGCAAATATTTATACAATCTATGTTTTTTCCAAATACCCTCAAACCTAAGGTTATAACTTATCAAGTTCATGAACTCTGTTCCTAAAACTGAGTTCATGAGCAGAGATGAGTTCATGAACAGAGTTCATGAACACTGTTCATGAACGAGATCAACTATGTTCATGAACAAAGATCAACTCTGTTCATGAACATAGATCTTTGTTCATGAACAAAGATCTATGTTCATGAACAACATCTTTGTTTCAAATTTAATTTTATTTGACTATTTGACGAAAATACAAATTAAAAAACTCTAGTGGAAATGAATACGATTTGCTAATCTAATCAACCGATTGGCACCCGAAGAGTACATACCTGGTCTTTTTTCATTTGAGGAAGATATCAAACTGATTGGCACCTGAAGCTACGAAGTTGAACGAGAAATCGTAAGCCCAACGGCGAAGCTGAACACCAAACAACCAACCCTGCCGAAACCAACCTGCCAACAACGCTAATTAGCAAAAACAATAAAAAAAACCAAGTAGTATGACAAATGCACGCTGATAAGCAAAAACAACCAAAACAAAAAAACAAAATTATGACCTGTATGCTGTCGACCTTCGTGCCCAACGGCTACGAAGCAAAAATTACGACCTGCACGCTGATTACTAGAAGCTACGAAGCCAAACCGATCAAAAGGGAAATCGTAAGCCTAACGACGAAGCCGAACACCAAGCAACTGAGGTCGCCGAAACCAATTTTCCTGCAAACAATAATGACGATTAGCAAAAACAACAACAAAAAAAAGAAAATTACGACCTGCACGCTGCTTACCTAGATGTTGTCGACCTTTGTGCTCCACAGGGTGGTGGAACATAGGGTGGCACAACTCCACGCCGAAGACGACGTCGACGTCAAGCAGGCGTGGATGGGGTCGAGGTGCAGGAGTGGTCCAAGTGCAGATGAGGACAAGGTCGTTGTGCAGGCATGGACGGGGTCGAGCTACAGGAGAGGACGGGGTCGAGGTGTCGGCGTGGACGGGGTCGACCTGCAGGCGGGGGCTACAAGCGGGGTTCGGCAATTGCTGGCAGAGAAAGTGATAAACGATGGTCATAGGTGACTTTTTATGTAGAATAATTATTCGGCCGAATAAAAAAAATAAACACCGGACATTTTTCCCAGTTGGCAATGCCCTGCACACACTTCGAGGTCTCCGTTATTTCTAATGGTGGACCGTTAAAGGTTATTTGGCCGAATAAACTATAGCTTATTCGATCAAATAAAAATATTTATTCGGCCAAATAAAACATTTATTCGGTCGAATAAATATTTTTATTTAGCCGAAGAGCTTCTGCTATGTTTCTTGGGCACCCGATTCTCACGAAATAGACACCCATCTTCATGGATTCACCAATTTACAAGTCATATTATGTTTTTGAAAATAATCCTCTCATAGTGAGACATGAAAGATCAAGTTTCAAATTGAAACTAAAGTTGTTTTATCTACATAAAAAGATGAAGTACTAACCATAAAAAAAAGTTAGAGAATTATTGAATATTGACCTAGTAGCATCCTTAACACTATTTGATGATGTTCTCAAATGTTAAAAAAAGTCTAAAAAAATTCTTAGTTTACTATACAACCCCATAAAATGGAAAGCATCTCATATCACATAGAATGTTACTTATAAATGATAGATGATAGATAGTTAAATAAATATTTAAGCTATAACGTAGGTAAAAATCACAAATCTTCCCAAGATTTTAAATTTTTAAATATAAGTTAGGTAAAAATAATGATTAAAATATGTCAAATTTTAAATGTGGAAATCATGATTAAGATAGAATCTAGACAATTAAAAAAATGCTTTTAAAGAAAGTAGTGCTTTGATATTTTGAGGTTTGATCTCGAAAGGTTGCGTGGTATACTACGGCTTTTATTTTGCTCCATAAGTTTCAAATCCGTGACATCCCATCATAAGTAAACCACTTCAAAGTGGTTTGGCTTGCTTTATTTGTTTTAATTGCAGGTTCTTTAAAATGGATAGGCACTTTGGAAGTGACCCACTTCAAAGTTGTTTGGTGTTTTTTTAATTGTGGGTGTTTGAAAATTGATAGGGAATCTCCCTCACCAAATCCAATACTCACTATGAATGGTGACTATGCACTGACCCTTGCAATCTAACCAAGTTACTACCTTGTGCCCTAAACTCCTCTTCCATGCAATTATATAACCATTGGACCCTAAGTTATTTCATATAGCTTAAGTTGAGATGGGAGCCTCCTTGTTCCTTAAAGCCTAAACTTTCTTCCCAAATTAAAAGTGTGGGGTCCCTTACATAATAAAGGTTATTTTTAAATGCAACACGCCCTAGAGATATGATATGGGAGTTGTAACTACCACAACCATATTAAATAGAACAACAAAGAAAGATTGCAATGGAGGAAATTTCACATAAAGCTATTAAGGCCCTTTGATTGGCTAGAGATTTAACTTACATTATACTCCTAATTTACCTAATCTGTTTGTTTCCATGGCAAGAAACTTCACAATGACTCTTCAACCTACTATGTTGTTGGTGGTATGACAAACCTACGTTGTTGGTGGTGGTATGCCATGATAGACCTACGTTGTTGGTGGTGGTATGCCATGATAGAGTCCGTGAGTAGAGAGGCCCTTTAAGATATGATGCATAAAAGCAAGGCTGAATAATATTTTAATAAAATATTACAATCCTTAAATTAATATAAGTCATGATCATCGGAAAGGACTTTAAAAATATATATAAAAGAATTGAATGAAACATGATTGCAATTTAAAATTTTATTTATTTATAATTTTGAAATTTCAAATCTAAATAATAAAATACAAGTGATAAAAAACACTCATAAATTGATAAGTATGGGAAAGGATTTAAAAAATTATAAAAAGGAATTGAATGAAACATGGTTGAAATTAAAAAAAAATTATTTCTTTATAATTTTGAAATTTCAATTTAAAATAATAAAATATGAATGGTAAAAACATTCCTAAATTGAAATTTATATTGATAGGTGTTTTTCTCTTAGAATTTGAATGCTTTTCTTAGATATTCCAAATTCAAAATAAACAATTATAAAAAAAGAATATAACAAATAATTAGGTATGTATGTATAACTAATAGTTGATGCGTGAATAACTTGTAGTTGATGGATGATAATGAGTTGTTCGTGCAACTATAACTTGTGACCTATTAGTGTTCACCGCCCGCAAGTTAAGTGGTTGTGCTAGTATTTACAATGATATGTGTGTATATCTTAGAATTTGGGGTGGAGTAACAAGTATGCTTTGTGAGACAAGTGTACTATCAAGATTGATTTTATGAGTGTCATTCCAAATTTGAAATAAACAATTATATAAAGAAAGAGAATATAAAAAATAACTCATAGCTAATGCATGAATAACTTGTAACTAACTGATGCATCGATAACGGGTAGCGGTACACAACCCCTTTAACTAGAAGAAGACCAGTGATAAAGTAGTTGAGGCATGTACAACTCGTGATTACAACTATGCATGGAGAACAATAACTTGTTCATGGCACTTAACTTGTGACCTATGGGTGTTCACTGGCCACAAGTTAAGTGGTTGTGCTAGTTTAGAATTTGGGATGGATTAACAAGTATGTTTTTCGTAGATTGCAGGAGGATGAGACAAGTGTACTGTCTGAATTGATTTTATGGGTGTTGTTCCAACTTTGAAATAAACAATAGTTGTTGCATGAACAACTGGTAGCTGATGCATGTATAACTCTGGCTAATGCATGGATAACACTTAGTTCTTGGCAACCAACCCATTTAACTAGAAGCGAACGATGTAGCTGAGATATAGACAAAGAGTTATTACAATTACACATAGAGAACAAGTAACATATAACTTGTTATTGACACTTAATTTGTGACCTATGGATATTCTTAAGGTACATGTTAAGTGGCTTTGCTAATTATATTAACTTAATTTTTTTTTCATTTTATTTGTCTACCTTAAATTGTATTTTTTAAATATAATAATTTTATTTTATATATGAGTTTGTAGTGTATTTTTTAAATATAATAATTTTATTTTAATTATGAGTAGACACTTAGAAAGCATTCATGATTTCATTTCAAATTACAACATGACACTCACCACTTTTAGATTTTCAATTTATTTATAATAATTATTTTAAAAAAAAAAACTCATTAATCCACCTCTACATATACATACGAGTCATCTAAGCCCAAAAAGAGTGACCTGTGCCCTAACATGGTACATTTTTCATGCTTTCCAAATTCCTCTGGATTCACTTATTCTGTTTTTGCAGATGTTTTATTTCTATAATAAATCACAAGTCCTCTCACAGAGTTGCTCATCTCTACCAACCCTTTATTGATTTGGTCAGAGTAGGGGATCCTTCATATAAAATCATTGATTTATCATTTGTTTGCCTGGAGCCAACTGAGCAGAGAAATTTGTCCCACATTGGTTCAAAATATTGCCAAGGCGAGGATCAAAATTGCCTGAATCTTCTGGTTGAAGCTTGTGTCCATGATACAAAATCAAATTCTGATGATGCTGGTTTTCTGCATTGGGGACCGTTTCTTCCTTTGGTAGCTTCAATGGAGAGCCTGTCTATTCTGTCAAACTGACAAAGATTTCTTCTTCTGGGATTTAATTAATAGTAGTCTCTGTGAATATATCAATTCCCTGAATCTCTAGGCAGTGATTTTTAAAGCTTTTATCCTGGTTGTTAGTTTTATTTTTATTTGGGTTAACATATTTATGCATGGATCAAACATTTTATCAAATTAATTCTATCTCTGCCAGATGCCCTTTTATATAAAATATGAGATCCCTTAGCAATATGCTATAAGATCACTGCCTGATCTTCTCTTCCTTGGCCAGTGGTCTGATAGGTTTTGCAGCATGGGCACCATGAAAAACCCCATTATCTACATGAGTTTGCAGATATAGACGGTTTTAATCTCATTGCCAGTTACTTACTGTATTGCCATCCCTTTCTATTGCACTGCTACAGACCTTCAAGATTGTTTCAGAATGAAAACCATTTCTAAGATGGTTGTGTTGCAGTCCACTATCCACAGACTACAAAAACATGGCCATCGTCTGTGGGTTCTCGTATTCATTTCATTCCTAATGTTCGCTTCGTTTTCTGTATTATTAATGAAGCAAATCCATTTTTTCCAAGATGACAATGAAGAGCATAATGAGATCCCCAATTCTTCCAACAGATCAACTGCTGCTATCATTCCAAAGGATGTCATTGGAGCTCTTTTGCACTATGCTGTATCCAGTACTTCTCCTCAGATGAGCCAGGAAGAGATCGGGCTAATAGCAAATGTAGTGCTTCAGAAGAGTCCCTGCAATATTCTGGTATTTGGGTTAGGACATGAGAGCTTTCTGTTGAGAATTCTCAATTTTGCAGGAAGGACTGTGTTTTTAGACGAAAGTGAGAATTGGGTCAATAGATTCGAGGAAAAACATCCACAAATGGAGGCTTATGAGGTTCAATATACAACCAAAGTCAGTGAATCGAAGGAGCTCCTGGCTTTGGCTAAGGAACAGCGTGGGGCGGATTGTGGGCCTGTGCAAAATCTTTTGTTCTCTGATTGCAAGCTTGCTATAAATGATTTGCCTAATAATATATATGAAGTGGGGTGGGATGTGATTTTCATCGATGGTCCTAGAGGGTATTTTCCAGGAGCCCCAGGTAGGATGTCTGCTATTTTTACTGCTGCTGTCTTGGCGAGAAGCAAGAGAGAACATAAAGTCACAGATATTTTTGTCCATGATTCTAACAGGGAGGTGGAGAAAGCTTACAGCAGTGAGTTCTTGTGCAAAGAAAATCTAGTTTCTACTGTGGGGATGTTGGCTCATTATAGGATCAGGACCATGGACAAGGATTCGACGGAGTTCTGCACAGTAAATGCCAGTACTAGGGCTCCATTGCCATCCAACTTCAAGAGAAGGACGCGCACCAAGGCTGGTACCACCTCATGAGCAGGGGAATAAGAAATAGTTCTCATGGATTTTGAAGACAGATGTCCATGAACATAATTTGGGTTTTCTCGGTATATAGATTCAATCATTCTCAGCTGCTGATGATGATGGAAATGTTGTAATATGTATACATGCATATATTATCAAAGAATGATGTCGATCTCTGATTCTAGCTGTTGAGAGATCTCCATTGAATAAGAAGTTGTACACAAGGGAGCCAACTGGATGAGAAAGGAACTTGTAAAAGTTCCTAATGCGGAGATAATTACAGTTCTTGCTTCAACTTGATTGAAGTTTGGTTTCCATGATTATGTCCGAATGAAGGCTGCTTTTTGGTTACTGGTTATTATATTCCGTAGTCAGTTTTGCAATCCCTGAGCCACATACTGTTAGGTCCCAGTCCTGTTGTGGCATGCTGTGTGAAGAATGATTTTCCTTTAATGAGAAAAAAGCCTATGGGACCTGTAATAAGATCTGCAACGGTGTTTTGATTTGGTATAGTCCAGGACTGTGTTATCATCATGTTTTCTTGGGGGAAACAATGGGATTATTTTAATTAAGTTGTTCTGTAAGCTGATTTTTCTATGATAGCAGTTCCTATGCCCTAAATGCTGCAAGAAGCTCTGTATTTTAGTTGTTTTGTTTAACAATGCTTCAGATGCTACATTGAGATTTCTTCAAAGACTGCATCTTATTAGAGTATAGAATAGGTTTTCATTTTTCATTTTGGCTGATTATGCTATGCAATTTATTTGGGCTCTGGTACAATGAGATATGCAGTCTCAGACTCTTTTAAGACTGTTGATCTATGAAGTTTGTTAAAGCAATTTCATAGGGTTTTAACCAATTTCATTTACTTGACAGGTTTTGAATGGAGATGGTTCTTCTAGCTCTCTCTAAATAAGAAAAATGTTAGTTTTGAGAAATATTTGTTAAGTCACTGGCATACACTCAATGAAGGAAATTTAACAATTTCTAAACAAAAGTGGCTTCACCAGGGGACAAATATTCTTGCTTTTAATTTAGTCTTATATCCTTTGGTGTGATCAGAGATCTGGTGACCTGTTCTTTATTTGCTTGGTAAAACAGAGAAGAAGGGAGTTTCAGGTCCATATATGTTTGCACATCAGATATGCTATTTTATCAATGCATTGTTGAAAACATGCACATACACCTCAGTTTCCCACTCTCAATTTATAAAATTAGCCTTTGTCAAAAAATAAAATGATATACTTCTATCTCTTATTCAATTGAAAATTTTCAATTAAATTTAAGCAGAACATTACAACTGTTTGAGATTGGCATTAATACAGGCTCGGCCTAAAGTTCTGTTCTTTTATGAACCAGAGACAAAATTGCAGGACCTTCACAGAGGCATAGGAGCATGATAAGGCCTCATGCTTCATAAAATATAGTAACTTGGTTTCCTATATTCAACTCTGGACAAAACAAAGTAAAACATAAGAGGCATGTCAATAGGGTCTTGGTTTAATTGTAGAGTCCAGGTTTTTCAGACCCTATAAGGTCCAAATTCACAAGAGTTAACCACAATTAACCAAAGCTGAGGTTCAAATTTCCTTGCATTTTTATAGGGACTTTTCTTGAAGATCCACAGACTTTTGGATCTCACTCCAGCCAAAATTTGGCTGAACAGTGTGGATCTCAGGCCATCCGAAAATGAGGTTGACACAAGTTTGGGTTTTACTCCAGCCAAAAATTGGGTGAACACGTGTGGATCTCGTTCCATCCAAAAATTTGGTGGACACAAGTTTGGATCTCACTCTACAAATTAGGTGGCTTGTTAAAGGAAAAGAAAAGGCCTTTACCTTTATCGAAAAGATAGGTCAAAGACCTTTAACATTATCAAAAAGATAGGTCACTACTTATTAGCCATAGCGAGAATAATAACAGACCCATTATCAATGGTGGGGGGCGTTTGCCTCCTTTGGAAATAATGCAAGGATGAGTTCTGTATAAAACTTGTTAATACAGAAGGACACAATAATTGTAGATTGATTATATTGAAGAAGTTTAAAGGTGTGACAATTTTATTGTTTTGGCTAAATTTTGATTGGAATTGGGTGATTTGTTTTTTAAATTTGGAATTTGTATTTTATTTAAATGTATAAATGAATTTAGCAAACTTGAATACCTCATAGCATTTCAATTAAGCAATTTTAAGATAGATTTTTGAGAATTTAAATTTTTTTTCCTGGATTCCATCAAAATCTTTCTAAAAAATACTGTCAGAAAGTGACCAAATTGTCACAAGTTTAGACTACTCTAATCATATTGTGTAATGATAAAGTGATAAAATGAAATACATTTAATGGGAGGTTAAAAGTTATAAGGGTATACCGGGCCTTGAATTTTGGGTTAAAAATATAGAAAATGAACTTGTCATGGTGAAATACCTTTTCTAAAGATGAAGGTATAAAAAATAAACCTATAATGGTGAAATAAAAGAAGAAATAAAAAGGATTTTATACTTGGGTTTTTAGATGGATGGATTTGTTGGTATAAAAAATGGTTAGTTGTCATTCATATATATGCCATATAGAGTCATGATTATCAGATAAAAGTATGAAATCTGAGAGCCATGAATATCATTAAATATGATAAAAGTACTAAATTTAACGGAGATGTGATATATATATATATATATTGTTAGAAAATTTATATATTTAGAAAAAAAATAACAACATTTTTTTAGTTTCCCATAATAATGTGTTTTTAATTAAATGATTTGTTTTTAGAATTTTGTTTTTACTTGAAAGCATTATAAACAAACTGACTGAAATAATAAGCCTCATTTTAAGGAACCTTCACATCCCAAATAATTTATGTTTTCTCTTAAAACAATTGATATTCATCATTCTTGCCATAGTGTTCTAGCCTATTATAATGTGCTTGCACATTCTGAGTTATGGCAAGATATATTAATTATTGTAAGGTTTTTAAGAAGAGTGAGTATTTGAGCAATAACAAGTGGATTCAAATATTGTAATACATTGTATGGGTATATTTTTATAGAAGTGATTTTCTTTGTTTAAAACTGAAGTAAATGATAATTTTTTAGATTATATCATGTTTTTTATTGAATTCTCTCTTTCTCTCTCTCACACACACACACATATGCATTTGATTGGGTTTTTTTGCATTATCTAAATTACTGTAGTGTAGTGTTTGACGTTTGTTTCCTTTATTATTATATTCTAGTGTATAGATATAACATATGTTTGTTAGATAGTATAAACAACCAAATAAGTCAAATTGTTAGCACTCCTTGTGTGTTACTATTGTCAAACATTTTATCTCTTAACATTGGTTCCATTGTCAAAAACACATTACTTTCTACAACACTTAGGTTCTATATGTTAGTGTGTAGTAATAAGACATCAATCCACCATCCTTTCAAATATTTTTATATCTTTTCTCACTCTTTAGTCAAGGATGGAGCGCCACGAAATATGGAAAGAAGTTAGTTAGTGCTTTCCATAGGGCCCAACCTCCTCATCCAAAGTTTGATTACAGTTTATATAAAAGTGGTCAATACTATGATTTTTCTTCCATGCATGAATTATACTTTTTTACCTCCAATCCCACGAATAAAATATATATAGAACAAGAATTGGGTGTTGTTGCAATAAAGCTAATAGGGGAAAAAAATGATAACACACCTAAAGAAGATACTTTATGAGAAAATGGAGTCTTTAAACTCAAGGAAGTATCTTCTTCAAGTTTGGAGACTACGAGGAAATGTTTAAGGATTCAAACATATACTAAAATATAGAAACCTTGACGGATCTTACTAATTCTTAAAATGGCAACTATAAAATGCATGACAATAATTTTGTAAACATATTCAAATTTCTAAGGATTTTATATAGTTTCTACAAAATTTTGGTTATTTTTGAGAAAAATAGTTTCATCCTATAGAATCTGGGAGAATCATTTTTAGAAAAAAAATGGAAATTGACAAATCTTTTTTAGAAAAAATATCGAAAATTAGTCCAATGGTGAAATTTAGCCCCTAAAATTTTCCTTCGGAAACTCCATTTTCCAAGAAAATGGAATCTCCAAACTTGAGGAAGTATCTTCTTTAGTTGTGTGACTAGTTGATTCCTCTATCAACCTTTTTGTAAGAACACCCAATTCTTCTTCTACAAATATTGCATATGTGGGATCAAAGGTAACAAAGTCTAAGTCATGCATGGAAGAAAAATCATTAGGTCTACCTCCACAACCCACATGGCCTCTGGAAGAACAGGCGAAGATTAATTATATATTTTCCTAGCCCCTTGCCACTAATGCAGGTGCCAACACACCGCTAGTCATGGCATTACCTTAAAAGTGTGAGAAGCATTCCCTCTCTCCTAGGTTCCCTTCAATGAATTAGGATTAATAGATGGATTTGGTCATATAATCCTAATCGAAACCTACCTATGTATTCTATAGGGAGCTAGTTGAGCAAGCACATTTGTGATTACTTACTTCAAGAATGTAGTCAAACAATGTGCTTTTCACTAGCAGGAATACTTCAACTTATTCTACCACATTTCAAGGTGTCAAACATAAAATTTTGAAGGAATGGAGTGACATGGTATGACCATCTACACGCATCCTTGCATTCATCAACATCAAATGGAAACTAGGTGAGTCTCGAAATGTCATTGGTTGTAGGTTAAAAGAAAGATTTGGAAGGAGTGAAAGTGACAACTTAGAAGAACAATGCATGGCTACTCTATTGAGTCTTGCATGCTTATAAAGTCCGAGTTTGAAGAAAATCACAACATGATACTCAATTTGAATGTTGAAGTTGCAAAAGTCCTTTTCACTATGCAATGATTTATTGGAATTAATACTCAAAATACTCTTATTGATATGTAGCGTTGGTAAAAGTCCTTGAAATATATGTATTCTTATCCCATCATATGCATTATTGATGTACCTCTTTTTGAGCATCCTAACCATGTAGCATCAATGAGTTTGGACATTTATTATCAACCTCGACAATCATTGTGACATATGATTGAAGATGATTTGGAGCAACCAACACATGTCTACATAAACAAACAAAAAATAAGATTCTATAATGTGAGACCACTGACTTAGTCCCCAACAACAAGAAATTTCAACTCATGATCGAACAACTTGTCCACACCATAGTTTGCATTACCCACCCTTATTAATTCCACATTTTGTGTTTCTCATTCCACTCTACTTGCCCCTAGCATACACATACCAAGATTTATTCCACCCAAACCCAATCACACTCATGATTTTCCTTATTTGTGGTCCATCTAACCACATTATTTAGGAGTGATGAGAAGTGCAAGTCACTACTTATGAACGATCCCAACTTTCTCTTTTCACAATATTGGTTAGATTTCATCCTAAAAAAAACACAGCCATACCATACAAAATTGAAAAACAAAATTTATAAATACATTTCTCCATGGCCAGAAGTCTAGAACCTAGTTCATACAAGAAAAAATGTAGTAGGCATGCCTTTCCAACACCATCTAAGAAGAGTTTCTCAAGTATACTCCCTTAGAAATTACAGTAATAAAAGTAAAATGTGACAAAATACATAAGGTTTAAGAAAATAAAAACACACATATCCATGCCCATCTCAAACTTTAATATCAAGGTCCACCTAGAGCTCAAATCCTTCACTGTCCATGTGCACCATGCTAGAAATCGATGTAGAAGGCTACATATTGGGATTCTATAGAAGTTTCCATTAGCATGGACTGGTGGGAACACTAGGTAACTAGACACTCCACTAAGGCCCCATAAAGACCAAAGAAGGATGAGCCCATGAGGTTTCCATAGTGTTTAGGGAATTACCTCGAAGGAATGTTGTTATGGACAATGATGTGGTTTATGAAAGATTGTAGAGATACCAATCGAGAGGCCATATTTAACTACTTATCCCTATGAATTTTTTTTCCTCGAAAAAAAGCGTAATTTTATTTCATCTTGCGAGTACAAAATTACATGGAACTACAACACTCTTGAAGAGTGTCTATGCTGCAAAGCAGTGCCGAAAATTGTATAGAGACTAGAAGCTTTTCCGCTTCATACACAATAACAAACTATTACAGAGGAAACTCAGAAAATAAACTACAGCTAAAAACCCTCATCCAGGAAACCATGATGGTGCTACAGAGCAGCAGCAAAATGCCGAAGAAGTAAGGAAAAAGAAACAGAGAGAAAAACGTTTCCAGAAACCCCAGAAAAAAGCAGATCCACTAGCATCTGCAAGCAACACCCTTGAAAACACTGACAAAAGGCCTCTCCTCGACTTCCCAAGAGAGAACACCACCGAGAGGAGCTAGCGGCCGTCGTGCAACCATGCCTGCCATCAGGGTCACTGAAACCCCCGCGCGTCCTCCTCTGCGGATCCACCATCCTCACAGAAACCCGCCGAGAAAAGCCCGCCAGCCATCATCGTAACAGGGACATGGACCCCCCCTACGCGTCCTCCTCTACGGATCCACCTTCACCATAGAGGGAACTGGAGCTCGAAGCTCGACAGTCCTCGCAGTCACCGATGAAAACCCGCAGAAAAATACAGCCCGAGAGCTGCGTCCTGTTTGCAGAAGCCACCGTCGCCGCCACTGGGAAGCCGCAGGAACCAGCTACCCAATGGGTCGCCACGCCAAGTCTCCGCCATTCAATCCAAAGCGGAAGAAAACCCCTGAGTCAGCCATTGACAGGAAGCGTAACTCAGGGAAGAAGGGGGAAGGCATCCATGGAAGGAACCACGGCCGCCAAAAACTTCATCGAAGGCCGACAATCAAAACCCTAGTTGTAGAGCCGGTGGTCTTGACACTTGATAATCAACTTACCCCTATGAATTGACATGAAACCCATTATTTATTCTTCCCATTCTGTTAGGCGAACAAGGTGCTTTGTAGTCTCAACTAAGAATTGATGCCAATCTCTGCTAATTTCCAAAATATTCTGTTAGAAGCCCTATTCCTATTGAGTACACTACATGGCCAAATATGTTATGTTGTAGTGTGGCCGCTAAAACATTGATTCCGCATTTCTTGAGCCCCCTACATTGTAACGTACAAAACAACTTCTTTCCCACTATGGAGACCACAGGGTACCCAAATCCACATAATTGTTTGTGTTCCTAATACCAATTCTAAATTTCCATTCCATGGACTTGTTATACCATTAATTTTAATACTGGGATTAAATGTAAATATAGTAGCCCAATAACCAAATTGGGCCCGTTCTAAATTATGCAATGTTTTCTACCATGAATGCATACATTCTATGCTCATTCCATAAACACTAATTTAAACAAACACACAACATAAAAATAATCCATGGCCTTCATTCACAATTGAGAAACTTATATTTATGGTAAATGTCCTCCAACCAGTTGCAAGTGAAGGGCATTCCTCCTAGCCATTGAAACTCTATCAAAATTTCTCTTTCTTTAACAGAGGCCACCTCGAGCTAGGGCTATCAGTTCACAAGGGGTGAAGTCCAAAATATTTCACCCAACCACAACACATACAACCCTATGGTTCTAAAACCCCCTCCGCAACTAATCCCAATCCATGATACTCATTTTCCATGAACCTGCACAATACAAGGAATGGGACCCCTCCTATACATACAATCCCTTAGGCTATCCCAAATCCCTTTCAATGCTCCAAAATAGGCCGACCAGGGAGTCTCCATGTTGGGACTCTCGGGAACTTAGTTGCAAACCAGGTTTCTCTCATATGGGATCCAAGCCCATTAACACTAGCTTCCTAGGGTAGTTGGCATGAGAAAGTATGAAACACAAATTCTTCCCTCATGGAAAATTTTAGGGGCTAATATTAGACAATGGGATAAATTTAGGGTTTTAAATTTTTAATGGGCTAATGTTTTATTAAACACATGTTAGGTATGATTAGCCCACATTTTATTTACTTGTTTTTAATGAATAGGAGGTTAGCCCCATAAAATTTAGAAGGGGGATCCAAGATAAAACAATATTGCCCCTCTAAAAATCAATTTAAACCTTTGTTCGCCCACAAAAATCGCTAGGAAGCTCCCATTCACCCCCGATTTCCAGAAATTGTAGTTTCTAAGGACTCTTTCGCTCTCTATCGATCATGAAGTCGAAGTTTGAGTTACATTCGTCCAGATTTTATGGGTTGAATCTCATTTTGCAAGTTTCTTAATGTCCACATGAGAAGGGAAATTAATATTTACTATCAAGTCTTATAGTGACCCATTTGCATCTAGGAGAGTTCAGAATCCCATCGCCTTGGATCCATAGTTTTCCCAAGTAACATGAGGATTGTGAAGCACGCGATCGGTGATGCGACAATAACATTTTTGTGGGTGTTTGGGGCATCATGCCTGGGGGCTGGCACTTTGTTCATAACCATATATTTGGGTATTCAAGGGACCATGACACTGCTTATAAACACTTCCATTTTGTTTCTAATTGTGTCTATGTTCTCCTTTCTAGGACAGGCCATCGATGGAGCAACCTAGAATCCATTGTCATTGCTACTTCTTTCGCTTTAGGTGTTGTCGGGTATTTTGATATGTTTCTTGTTTTGTTTATTGAATTTTATGGTTCTCAAAGGATTTTTGTAGTAGTTTGTAGAAACTTGATTTCAACTTGCATGTTTCCAGTTGTTTGTAGAAACCTTAGAAAAAAATGCAATCTTTGCTTGAAGCATGGAACTTTGTTTTCTATGTTTATTGTATTTGTAAAATCAACCCCAAATTCAGTCCAATCTACCTCATTACTCTTCTACTAGCTCCCTCATAGTTTTGCAGCCTTCCTTTCATGGATTTAAATACTTGAACCAATGTCTTGACATCACCACATTCTCAGGGACCTGCATTTGTTTTTATTTGCATGGAAATATATCATGCATAGTGGGGTTGGTTTTTAATTAGGTTTGGAAGCATGGGGATAATATTTAGTTGAATAAACATTTGTTGACTAACTTGGAACACACATTTTCTTTCCATATAGAGTGGCAATATTTTTTAAAAATAGTTCCAAGTGCATTGAAATAAATAATACACATTTATAGTTTTTAACACTCTAATTTGGTAAGGTGTGTGTATAAATGAGGTGTTGGTGGGCCCTTGTAATAGCATGGAGAGATAAATGAGGATTGAGGTGTTATTGGTCCCTCGTATTATATTGTTTTTGTTTGTTGTGGTGATGAAAAATTTCATTGTTTCTTTCCAAGAATATTCCTAGAGTATGGTGACTTTCTAGGTACTGTGATAGTTAGAGTGAGGTACCAAACTACCACCAAAATATGGCTTGTTATTGGATGATTGATTAAGATTTATCTCCTATGTAGTATTTTTTGTATATGTTTTCCTATTGATATATATGGTTTTATACTTTATCAAAAAATTTACCAATATTTACCAATATTTAATAATTTAGTAAAGACTAAAGACTTTTCCATATATATGAATGGACTAAAGACTTTAACAATATTTAACAATATATAGATATGAATGGACTAAATACTTTAACAAGATTTAACAATATATGGATATGAATGGACTAACGACTTTTCCATATCTGAATATCATTCCTTTAGGATCTTATGGTGTATTGATTGGTATGGATTGGCTAGAGACATATCATGCTATTCCGGATTGTCATAAAAAAACTTGCACATGTTTGGATGAGAAAGGAAACAAAGTAAAAATTAAAGGACTACCTAGACCAATATCTTTAAGACAAGTTATAGCTTTATAGTTAAAGAACTTTTTTAGAAAAGGATGTCAGATTTATGCATCTCATATAGAAGAATCAAAGGAAAAATAACCTCATTTACAAGATTATCCAATATTACAAGAGTTTACAGATATATTTCAAGAAATACATGGAATGCCTCCTAAAAGAAAAATAGAGTTTACCATTGATCTAGCACCCGATACAGTTCCATCTTCTAAGGTCCCTTATAGAATGAGTACTCCTGAATTGAAAGAGTTATAGATGCAATTAGAGGAGTTGTTAAAGAAAGTTTATATCGGGCCTAGTGTTTCACCTTAGGGAGCATCGTTTTTGTTTGTTATGAAGAAAGATGGTACCTTGAGACTTTGCATAGATTATAGACAGTCAAACTAAGAAAATATCAAGCACAAATACCCTTTGCTAAGGATTGACGACTTATTTGATCAGTTGAGGGGATCCACAATGTTTTCAAAGATAGATCTCAAATCTCGATATCATCAGGTTAGGATTAAGGAAGGGGACATCAGGAAAACAACTTTTAGAACACGATATGGCCACTATGAATTTACAGTTGTTCCTTTCGGTTTGGCAAATGCACCAGCTACATTTATGTGTTTAATGAATGGGATTTTTCAAAATTATTTGGATAAGTGCATGATTATTTTCCTGGATGACATTCTTATTACCCTAAGACAAAGGAAGAACATGAAAAACAATTAGGATTAGTAATGCAAGTACTCAGAGAACATCAACTTTATGCTAAGTTAAGTAAGTGCTCTTTTTACCAGAATAAGATTCACTACTTAGGACACATTGTATTGGAAGAAGGTATCTCAGTAGATCCAGAAAAGATAGAAGCTATTATGAATTGTTCAGCACCTAAGAATGTGTCAGAGGTAAGATCGTTTATGGGATTAGCAGGTTATTACTGCAGGTTTATGGAGGGATTTTCAAATATAACACATCCGATAACTTCATTACAAAAGAAAGGTATAAACTTTGAATGGGAAGCTAAGTGTGAAGAAATTTTTCAGAAGTTAAAGGAAATTCTCACTAGTGCACAAGTTCTAAAATATGTGAATCCAGATGAAAGTTTTGTGGTATGTTCAAATGCATGTAAATAGGGTATAGGTGGTGTGTTAACTCATAATGAATAGGTTATTTGTTATGAATCTCAAAAGTTAAATAACATGAACAAAACTATGCCACTCATGACTTAGAATTAGCAATGGTTATACACACCTTAAAAATGTGGAGACACTATTTGATGGGAAAGAAATTCGAACTAAGGATTGATCATAATGGATTAAAGTATTTGTTTGAACAACCCAATTTAAATTCAAGACAAGGAAGATGGATGGAATTATTGTGTGATTATGATTTTGCCATTAGCATATCAAAGGAAAATAAAATAAGGTAGCAGATACACTTAGTAGAAAAATGCATGTGATGCATGTATCTATTAGTACCGGTACATCATATTTACGGGATAGATTAAAAGAAGCCAATAGTACAAATGAATTCTTTCAGAAGGTAAAAGCAGGGTTACAACAACAGGTAATAGCACCTAAATTTGAAAACTTTAAGTTGGAAAATGGAATACTTAAGTATAAGGATAGAGTCTATGTTCCTAACTCTGAAAACATAAGGAAAATGGTTTTAAAAGAAATGCATGATGTTCCTTAAGTGAGTTACTCAGGTTATCAAAAGACAATAGTAGCAACTAAGAAAGAATATTATTGGTCAGGAATGAAAAAGGAAATTGTGGAATACATAGCTAGATGTTTGGAATGTCAAAATGTTAAGTTTGAACACAGAAACCCCGTACGATTGTTCAACCTTTACAGATACCAGAGTGGAGATGGGACGTAGTTACCATGGATTTCATCACAAAATTACCTAAGACAAGATCACAACACGATGCCATTATGGTAGTAGTAGACAAGTTAACTAAAGCAACTCATTTCATTCTAGTTAAGAAAACTCATAAAGCAACTGAAATAACAGATATCTGCATGAAATAAGTAGCTAGACTACATGGTATTCCAAAATCAATAGTGTCAGATAGAGATTCAAAATTCACAAGTAATTTTTGGAAAGGTTTGTTTAAAGGTTTTGGTACAAGTTTGAACATGAGTACTTAATATCATCCGCAGAAATATGGACATACAGAGAGGGTAAATCAGGTAATTCAAGATATGTTAAGAATGTATGTAATGGATCAACCAATTCAATGGGAAAATTATTTACACCTAGTGGAATTTGCTTACAATAATGGGTATCATTCTTCCTTGAAAGTAAGTCCATTTGAAGCAATGTATGGAATAAAGTGTAACACTCCTATCAGTTGGGACAATTGGATAGACATAGTTATTATTGGGCCATAACTATTAAGGGATATGGAAGATCAAATGGTTAATATTAAATAGAATTTGAAAGCAACACATGATAGACATAAAAGTTATGTAGACCAAAACAGGATTGATAGACAGTTTCAGGTTGGGGAACATGTCTTTTTGAAGGTTAAACCAAATAAGAGTACTTTAAACTTAGGAAATTGTTCGAAACTTGCAGCTAGATATTGTGGACCCTTTGAAATATTGAAAAAGATAGGACCAGTTGCTTATGAACTTGCTTTGCCTCCTAACATAAAAGTGCATAATGTGTTTCATGTGTCTCTGTTCAAAAAGTATGTGCATGATGCTAGGCATGTAATTAACTGGAATATGACACAGGTAAAATGTGATATAGATGTTTTTATTTTGCATTAGATGATGTATATGATATGATTATTGCTTATCTAGCCTGTTGCCATCATAGGCAGGAAAGTCAAGTTGCGCAGGAACAAAGAATATGAAAAGTTAACATCCAATGGACCCATTATAAACCTGAAGATGCAACTTTGGAAATGGAAGATGTGATGAGGGAGACATACCCTCATCTATTTTGAATTTTTTTGAAAATTTGCAGCATGTATAAATAAGTATGCATTGAGGACGATGCATAGTTTAAGGGGAGGGAGATGTAATGCCCTATGGTTTAGCCATTGGACATGTTATTATTATTTTGATGTTGTGACATTATGGCATGAGGTGCCCGGACTATGGTTTGCACATTATTATTATTATGTTATTATTATTAATTAATAAATTAAAACATTTGATATTGTCTGATGCCACATAAAAGAGTATGAGAAACCATGATATTACAAGAAAGGGGAAGTGGGAAAGTGTGTTCCTAAGTGTTTATGTCTATGTTGGTGGACCCTCTTGACTTATGCACCCACTTATGTTGTATTTCACCTTAATTTTATTATTCCGAGATGGTTTTTATTAAAATTGGAGTTACTCTCTCTCCTAGTGATCCCCCTTGAGTGCCACTTGGTGTTGCCCCTCATGAAAGTTTTAAATCCTTAGTGGTTTTATATTCTGAGAAAGTAACTCCTCGTGTGACCCTCTCTCTCCCCAACTGGAGTTCTCCATGAGGAATTCGAATTGGTTGGTATGTGCTTCATTTTCTCTAGAGTTTTGCTTCTTGGTTCTTGGCTTGATTCTCTTTGTTCTTGTCTCACTCACTCATGTGCATTGCTCTTTGGCACTTGGGAATTTCATTTGATTCCCTTAGTATGTGTGAGATCTTGTGATCCAGTGGTCTTTTTTGATGGTTGGTGCACCCTTGTTGAGCTTGTTCCCAATCATCGAGACTCAATTGTTACTAGTCTATCTATCCTAGAAGTTACTTGTCCTGGATTGGAAGTGATGTGGAATCCACTTGCCATTGGATGCAGTTGGATCGATGGTATATTAGTGTTTTATTGACTCTATCTATGCTGGAGTTGTATGTCATGGATTGGAAATAGTGGGATCTATTTTCCATTGGAATATAGTTGGACTGATGGTAGACTTGTGAATATCTATCCTGGAGCTACTCTACTATATTGGAAGTGATGTGGAATCCACTTGCCATTGGAATTGTGGTTGGACCGATGATGGTTGGATTTTACGGTTGAGTGAACTCTTGCTTGTGGCATCATGGTTCTGGTGTTGAACTTCTTTTGTCATTGATGTCAACTAATGTCAAAGAGGACGTCAACTGATTCAGTATGATTCATTAATATCAACTGATTTCAAAGTGGATACAACATTCCTACATCAGTGTGAAGAAGTATATGGAAGCCACTTTGAAGAAGAATATGCGCAAGATAAATAAGAACATGAATGCCAAAAGTACATGCGCAAGAAGGTGAAGGTGACAGACATGGGTGTTAGTTTAATGAAGTATATCTAGAAGTGCATTCAGTCTGAATAATTGTGTCCAAGGATACATCATGCATGATGAGTTTGAATAAATACATAAGGAAGATACATCATGCGGATCCAGTTCAAAGAAGAACACTAGTAATGTATCCTTCTTCATGTGGTCCTTGTGCATATATCAAGTCCACCACGTCATACTCTCTCATTGTAGTAATCAAAGGAGTTGGTTGGACTGTGGTATAGGTGCACAAGCAACCAAAGAGTTGGTTGGACAGTGGTACATGTGCACAAGAAGCCAAGAATTTGGTTGAACTAATGGTACGAGTGCGCAAGAAAGTCTAATCATTTCTTGGTTGATGGTTGGAAGTGCGCATGCAGTAAGAACCAGTAAATGGTTGGAAAATCCTAAAATCATGCAAGCCTAGCCAATGAAAAGATGATTTTAGTTAGCATAATGGGCACAAGTTCCTAGAAAGGTACAACGATTGAAGCAAGTCAATGAGAAAATTCCATAGCCGATGGTACAAGAGGTGCGCAAGTTTCACAAGTGATGACAAGGAAAGGGTCATAATCCGACTAAGTAGAAGTTGGAGTATGCACAGAATCCACAAAGAATTAATATTGCAAGAGCAAAATAACCACAAGGGATGGTACAACAAAGGTTATAGAATCATCAAGATAAAGAGTATGAATGCACACATACCTCAAATGAAATGGTACATCGAGGGCTTAGAGGTATACCACCAAGGTGTAAAGTCCCACTATGCTATGGACCATGAAGGAACTTGAAACCTAACAAATGACACATCAATAGTGTAGAAGATAACACGTGGCATATGCACAATTCATGATGTATGGAAGAAGGGATGCCACGACCACCTTGTGAACATACAATCCGTGTAAGACATGTATAAATAGAGATGCAAGTTGGAGAATTGCAGTAAGCTTGATGGTGAGAGCATAAGAGCTTCAAGTGTTTGTTAAAGTTTGATATTTGGGGCATCAAAGGGGTCGAGGACAGAACAATATGATCTAGCGAGGAGACGAATGCACATATGCAGCTGAATGGAGTTTTGATGGTGTACAAAATGATGTTATAGATCTGTGATGGATGCACAAGTATTGAAAGGAAGAAATATTGAACTATGAGCAGGTGCTTTATGTTTTGAAGGATATCATTACAATCAACACGTTGTTAGTCACAAATGTTGTAAAGACAAAAGTGCAGATATAGAACTGAATTTTATCAGATAATGTGCAGATGTCTTGTTGATGCATATGAACATAAGTGAAAGTGTGTGAAGTTGAGAATACCATCTGATGCATGATGACATAACAAAAACAAGATCCATAATGCTCATTATGATGTAGATGATCTGAGACAATTGCGTTAAATGGAACGAACAAATCATTTGATGCACATGATGTTGAAGAGATTGTAGCACTTAAACATAACAGACCCATCAGTAAGTGTATAGATTGTTGCATTTGTTAGTAGTGTTTTATTTAAGAATTCCAAACTATCAATTGAAAGCACAGTATCAGTTGGTCATTGCAGTTACACAAGTAGCATAACGATGAGATAATCAATTATGCAAATTGTAGTCTCAACGAGCACACATAACATGAAGTAAGTCATCATCGAAAGTGTGATTTGAGAGGAATGAGAAGTCAAATGTTGTATGCAACTCAGTGACAGAGTATCAAATGCATACGAAGGTAGTGCACAACAGACTTATTATCAGAAGATCAAAAGGGTGCGCGAGGTTGAAGTTCGACATAATCATACATTGGACATCAGGGCAGTTAGAACAGGTAAGGAGATAGGGATTTGGATCTTCCTTGAGGTTGGTGCCTGTAAAACAATAAGGATACAAGGGGTCGGTGCCTCCTTCCAGTTTGTGTTGGATAAACATAGGGAGTTCTAGCTTCCTTAAGGTTGGAGCTTGTAAAACCAGGGGGTTGGTGCCTCCTTCTAGTTGGTGCTAGTAAACACAGGAAGTTGGTGCTTCCTTAAATGCATTATTTCTCATTATTAAGAAGCATTCCATGGTTTTCTCCCATTTGGGTTTCCATGTAAAAATCTTGTGTGTTATGTGTTGTTTATGTTGGTGCATATATGTGTGCATGTTTATTTATTGATTCATAATTGAAGATAAAGATTAATGTAAAATCTATTTCGTTAAAGAAGTTAAAAACTGCTAATAAATGTGCTAATACTGATTCACCGCCCCTCTCAGTATTAACTTGATTCCAAAATCCAGCTTTGGGGTGACCTATGCAAAGAAACATTTGTCTTGTATAGTGTCTACGGTTGGGTGGATCATGGCACGATCGATTTGAGTTGCGAGAATTTGCAAGATAAGTGTTTGTATTTTATTTATATGGTTTATTTGTTTCTAATCTGATATATATATTTATGCATCTGAAATATTTGATGGAATGTGTGAATCAAATGTGAAAAAGTCATTTTCTATGATTCAGGTTGTTTTTCCATTACTAGTTCTTTTGGAAAAATTGTGAAAGCTAGTGTTGGGACTTTGCAAGATAAATGCTTGTTAAAATGTCTATGAGACTCCTATGCTACAAATATGATTTTAGTGTATCTAATAATATTGGTAGAATGTGTTATTCAAATGTGGAATATTTTTAAAAAGGTATATGTAATCCATTTGCAATGAATGCAGTTGTTTTTCAATTACTAGTTTTTCGGAAAAAATAGTTTTAGCTAGATTCGAGACTAGTTGTTTGCGTAGTGAAACTAGTTGACTAGTCATGGTATCTCATTTTCATGTATATTATGTTTAATTATTTAAAAATGGTTATTTGTCCATATTTACATGGTTGTAGGTGTTAATTAGCCATTGGGATTGATAAATTACATTAATTAGTTGAACAAATTTGTGTATGCTAATTATTGTCATTTGTAAGTTAACTATCATAATTAGCGTATTAATTACCTTAATTAACTAGTTAATGACATATTGTTGGAAATGACATTTTTGGGTGAAAGTAACCTATGTTATGGATTTGGATGGATGTATAATGATGTTAGACGGTTTTGGATAAAAAAATTTAGCCTTGGTTCAGTTTCTTTCTCAGATGTAAATTTTATTTTAATTAATTTGTGATTATCGATATTTTGTCGTCATTAATTTGTGAAAATTGAAATTAAGTATTTATTCTATTTCTCCGTTGTGCTTAAACTTTGTAATTAGCCTCTTATAACTAATGATATGTCCCTAATTCCATTTGATAGATCCGGGGCACATTACAAAACGAAACTGAAAACAAATTCTAGATGAGGAAGTTATGCTTGTTTGAAAAGTGGTTGAAGATGACTCCAAACAAACATGTGGCAGGTAGAAGATTGACCCACATGCAAAAAAAGCCCCCCCTGCTTCCCAAACTTAATATTTTAAAATTAGCTTAGAATAATGTTGCTTTATGTGACTTGTTGATGCAAAGGAGTGAAAATCCTTAGGCCAACAAACTAGAATCTTATTGGGCTAATGTAAGATAGTTGGGAATGTTACCCTAATTTAAATCCAATTTACATCAATTTCAACCAGCCTACAAGTATTTATTACTTGTACCTAATGTTTTTTTTACAAAAGAAAATTAAAAGATGAAATAAAATTTACAATAATGTTGGTCAAATTAACTTAAAACATAAACATAATAGTAGAAATGAAAAGACCAAATAAATATAAGATGTAGCAAGGTGCTAAAAATTGGGAAAAAAATCAGCAAATTTTATTAATGATCTCAGTGAGTTACAATATGAGGATCCTCTTTGCAAAATTTTGCAAAAGTAAGGACCAAAAAAGAACATAGAAATTCAAGATGGTATTCATCTTCATACATGAACTTTTGGTTGCAAAAAGAAAGAATCAAGACAAACTGATGCTAGACTAGGTTAGAACTTTGGGGATGCCATAGTTTGACTTTGCAAAATCAATTCTTATCAAAACTGAAATTTAATTCAATTCCTATCAAAAGTGAACAAACTATCAAAACATAAAACAACCTTCTTGCATGATCAATAATACTGTCGTGGGATCTTCTTGTGCCACCTTCAGAACTCTTCTTCTATCAACAAGAAAATCTTCCGCCCCTTGTGAAATACCTTTTATCATAAATCTTTTTTTCTCCCACTCTTTCCTTTAAAACTCCTTGTGCCTCCCTCTTTATTCTTGAAGAAATATTTTTTCTTTTTTGACGGTAACATTAGGGAAGATTATATTGGGGCCTGCAAATCAGCTGCAGAGTGCTTTGAAAAAATTTCTGACCCGTCTTGCTGAAAGGGAAGCTCTGTCCCTCGGGTAGAAAGCATCCTATGTTGTCCAATGGCTTGATTACTGTAGTACAAGCTTAAAGCTAGAAAGAAGAAGAGAAATAAGAGAAGATGCAGCTTCATAAAGGAAGAATAGTAAGAATGGCAGGAGATAGAGCTTGAGGAGATTCGGAGTCCAGCAATATGAGTGTCACTTGTCTAGTTTTTCGATGAGCTTGGTGACAGCCAGTTCCAGCGCACTAATATGGTTTCCAAAGTCCCCATGCACATTGGAAACATCTTTGAAATTGACTTGTACATCCTCTTTGATTTCCTCCAAAGCGGCCGAATGGTCTGCTCTAATCTTATTGAGGTCTTCGCTGAGCGTCTTCCAGTTCTTTTCTCCAGCCACTGTGGTCTCCTGCAGGCGCTGGTCTTGATTGTCAGCTTGTAGTTTGAGTTTGTCCATAGCGTGCTCCAATGTGTCCAACCTTTCCTCAATAGTCGGTCCAGATACTGATGAAGAGCCCGACGAAGCCATTGCTCAACTATCCTGGTAACTAACTTCTTTGAAACAGAGCTGAAACGCCGCTCAGAATGATCGGGCCACTGGATACTCCCCAGTATGCAACTCACCTCCAATAACTCCAAAGCAATACAAGTGTAGACTAATGGCTCATGTGTTAAATAGAATATCCAACGCGGCTGAGGGTCACGAGATTCATGGAGTTCAAGAGATTTGTGCAGAGATATTGTCCCAGACCCGTCAGTAGGAGATTCTTCAAGGTACAAATGTACAGTGCTAATTGATTTAGCTTGCCAAGAGCAGATCTGGATGCTGATACCTTTAGGGGACGTCACATCTGGATGCAGTTCCATCTATCTGTAAAGATTCTCTACTCAAGAGGCAGGCCTTGTTGGCTTCACCATCTGCCAAGGCATTTAACCCACGTAGTACATGGAAAAATTTAATGGACTCAAACCTTATTGTGAGCCGCTGTATTTTTTGGTACATTAAATCCAAATTGAGTTGAGATGACAGCTTCTTCTTTATCAACGCTTGGATTAGCAGTCTAGAGTCACCAAAAACCACCAGTTTAGTGAATCCTTTGGATTGGGTAATTCGGAGTCCTTGCCACAGCCCACAGAATTCGGCTGTATTGTTGGATTCAATGCCAATTCTCCAGGCATAATTACTTACAACTGTTCCTGCAGGAGAGACAAATACTCCTCCCCTCCAGCCAAACCCGGATTGCCCTTGGATGCCCCATCGAAGAAGAGGTAGATTTCGTTCAAAGATGCTTTCCAATTGATGAAGGCTGTCTCATCCAACCTAATTTCCAAATCTTCAGACATAGAGTGAGTCAGCCAGCTTCGATGTTTATGGTTTGGATCAAACTGGTCTAACCACTGCGACTCTACAGGAAGGAGTTGAGTATTATTTTTCAGGGAGGGACTGTTTTCAATTGCTTCTATTAAGATTGCTTAGCTTTCATTGCAATTTTAGAGGGAGGGAGTTCTTTTTCCCTGAATATTCGGTTGTTCCTCTCTATCCAAATTTTCCAACAGACGGCTTTGGGCATCCACCTCCAGACAGTTTGAAGCAGGTCTTTCTTGGATAGTCTGAAAGGAGAAATCTACATCCAATCTGTGAAGAGGGCCTGGGTAGTGCAAGGCAGATTAAATTCAGGGAGTGCTAATGCTTCTCTCCAGACTTCTCTGGCGTATGGACATCCTACTATTAAATGATCTGTGGTTTCATCTTCATTTTTGCAGAGCGGACAGCGGGTTGGGCATTCCATGCCTTTTTTCTTCAGATTTTCTCTGGAAAGGATGCTTTTATGGACTAAAATCTAGCAGAACATATCAATTTTGGGTATGAAAGCTTTAGTCCACAGAAATTTCCAGATTGCTAGATTGGGCGCAGCAATGGGGATTGCTTTGAAGAGCTTATATCCTTATGAGGCTGAATACCTTCCTGAAATGTGCCCCCACCCACGTTTATCTCTGGAGTTTTCTTTTAGGGGCGATTTGCCTTGAAGGAGGGTGGTTAAGACTTCTGCTTCTGATTCTAAGTCCGGAGGGAGGTTGCCAAAGTCCCAGCCAATCCAATTGTTTTCATTCCACGTTGAGAGATCCCATAAGGAGGTGACTCCTTTGTCTATCAGCCATCTCTTAATATTATCCACTTCCCTGAGCTGCCCCAATGGGGTTCCTCCCAGTATGGAATCCTCCCAGACTCTGATTTTTTTCCCACTTCTGAGAATCCAGAAGAGGTTCCTTCTGAAGAGGTCTAGAGCTTTGAGATAGACTTCAAAGATTGGAGAGCCAGCTTTGTTCAGCGGATGAGTGTCCAAACATCTCTTTCTTGCTCCTGGAAAATATTTTTTGCGGAGAACTCTTTTGCTCTAGCTTTCTTTCCCAGTTATTAGCTGCCATAGAAGTTTAGCTCCTAGGGCTAGATTTTGGGTAGAAAGACTCCTTACCTGTAGCCCTCCCTAATCCCTTGGCTTTTGGATTTTTTCCCAGCTAATGAGGTGCAGCTTCTTTTCATTCCCTTTTCCACCTTCCCAGATGAATTTTTTAAGCAGGCTTTCAATCTTCCGAATTACCACTCCAGGGGCCAGCAGGATAGAAGAATGGTAAATAGGAATGCTGTTCAAAACAGATTTGAGAAGAATCGTTTTCCCAGCGAGGTTGAGCTAGTTGGCACTCTAGTTTTGGATTTTTCCTTTGATTTTTTCCAGGATGGCACCCCATTTTACTGATTTGATTTTAGATTTGCAGATGGGAATGCCAAGATAAGTGAAATCATCCCAATCCATTGCTCCTTCCATTCCCAGCTTTCTGGTTATCTCCTTTAGCTCTCTGGCCGAACAGTTCCAGCTGAAGATTCTACTCTTTTGGAAATTGATTTTGCTTCCGGAAACCTCCTTATAAAGATCCAGCTCTTGTCTGAAATGTTCAGCTGAATAGATACTTGCTCCTCCTAACAGCAAGGTATCGTCTGCAAATTGTGCATGGTTTATGTCTCGAACATTATTCACCATCCTCAGGCCTGGGAGGGTGTGTATTTCTTGACAGATGTTGAGCTGAAAGCTAAGCACTGAAGCTTGAATTGCATAGAGAAGCGGGGATAGCGGGCAGCCTTGTCTTAGTCCTCTAGAGGCTTTGAAGAAGTTTGTTGAGCGGCCATTGACCAAAGGTGCTATCCATGTCCCACTCACACAACCTTTGACCTAGCTTATAAAGGGGTTTGAGAAGCCAAACTTTCCCATTACTGCAAACAAAAAATAATTCCTAACATAGTCAAAAGCGTTAGCTAAATCGAGTTTAATGACCATACCTTTCTCTTTACGGAGGCAGCTGGAATGAATTGCCTCTTGGACAAGAATGATGTTATCTAGGATTCTTCTTCCTTTGATGAATCCGCCTTGATTTTCGGGGATTATCCTGGGCAGCATTCTTTTAATCTTGGAGGCAATAATTTTGGTTATCAACTTGTACCCAGTGTTGCACAAAGATATCTACCTGAAGCGATTGAAAGTTGAGGCTCCTTTTTCTTTTGGGATAAGGGCAAGGAACGAGGAGTTAGTGCTTCCTCCTAAATTGTTGGTCTCTTGGGAGTACCAAATCATTTTTAGAAGATCCCACTTGATAACTGACCAGCAGCATGTGAAGAAGCGAGCAGTAAATCCGTCCGGCCCAGGGGAACTATCGGGTTTCATTAGCTCTAGGGCAAATTTTAGTTTGATCATTGTGACAGGGGCAGCAAGAAGGCGGTTTTCTTCAGAAGTGATGAGGGACAGAATGAGGTCAAAAGGGTGAGAGGAGGGATCAAGCTGGGCCTCTACAGGGGCAGTGAAAAGATCTTTGAAAGTAGACACGGTAGCCTGTTTAATATCTTCAAAATCCTTCAGAACAGCTCCTTGAAAGTTTATTTCGGTGACCGCTTTAAATTTTTTCCGAGACTCAGCCTGCTTGTGAAAGTACTTGGTGTTTTTGTCCCCGCTTAGGAGCCAAAGGCTTTGGGACTTTTGTCTCCAGTACTCCTCCTCTAACCTGCAGGTAGAGAAGAATTCTTTCTGCAGAACCCCTTCCTTACTGAGAATACAATCGGAGATGGGGCAGGCTTCCATGAGGGTTTGGTGGGTCTCTAGGTCGGAATGAGCTTTTTTCCTTCTTGTAATGGGGGAGGTGATTAGCTTTGCCCAGTTTTTAAGAACATGTTTCAGCCTTTTAATTTTTTCTTCCCAGATGAAGGAGGGCGACCCTCTTATTTGGATTCCCCAGGAGTTGGAAACAACTTGCATAAAATCCTCTTGATGGATCCAAAGAGGGCTGAACCGGAAAGGTATGGGTCCCAGATCTTGGTCAAGAGTCAGATCCAGCAAAATGGGATTGTGATCTGAGGTACAATGAGGAAGGATTTTGGAGGATGCAAGCAGTCCAAGGGAGAGGAAAGACGAGTGGATGAGAAACCTGTCAAGCCGAGTAGCGATATGTCCAGGCCCAATCCTCTTATTGGACCAAGTAAATTTACCTTTGGCCGGCTTGATATCAATTAGATCCCAGTCAAGGATAATATCCTCAACCCATTCCCTCGAGGGGTCTCTAACAGGAGAGCCGCCTTTTTTCTCATTAGGGGCTAGGGTGACATTCAAATTCCCTACTACAATGATGTTCTCTGACTACTGTAAGTTGAGATAACTTTCAAGCATATTCCAACAATCTTTTTTTTCAGAAATTGAAATAGGAACATATAAATTAAAAAGACTTTCAGTGCAGCCTGAGAGTTTATGGAGGAGTTTTGTGAAGACCCAGTGCGTGGTGCGTTTTTCAGCTTCAAGATCATAGATCGTCGAATCCCAAAAGGTGGCAGCGCCTCCAGAAGCTCCTCTGGAGTTGATGGCGATCCCTGGACCTTTTTTCCAAAAAAATTTCCCCGCCTGGAGGAGATCGACTTCCTCCAGCTTTGTCTCCTGGATTAGTAGAATCTCAGGTTTATAGATTCTGACCATGTCTTTCAGAGCTTCTTCTTTTAAAGTAGATCCTAATCCTCTACAGTTCCAGGAGATGTATCACATTAAGTACTATGGGAGATGGGGTTGGCCCCTTTAGAGGCTGAGGACGTTCCATTCTTGGATCTAGTTTTCATCATGCTCTTCAGAGTTTTTTGGGTGCCTTCAAGAACATCTAGATAAGTGGATTCATCTCTTTTCTTCTTTTTCGATTTTCTCCCTCTTGGGTTTTTGAATGGGACTGCATGCAGACTACTCGAAGAGGCCCCATCATCTGAATCTTCCCCTGGATCCGTTTTTAATAATGAAGGTCCCTTGTTAGCTTCTTTGGAGTCTGTACCTGCTGCCGAAGGTTCCATTGGATCTGCGCTGGGGATCTCCCCTGGTTCCAACAGATCAACGGCCTGGGAGTCTACCTCTTTACTATTTGGAGGATGTTCGGTCTGGATCTCTTCAATACTCACCAAGACAGGGTCTTTCCCAGCTGGTTTGCTTGCTTTCTTAGGGTCTTCAACGGCTTGTACGACAATTGGATTAGCTTTAGTGGATTCCTGGGGTGTCTTGGTTGAGGTTGACGGCTGATTTTTCTGCATATCCCCTGGTGTCTTTTTCCCCTGGGGTTCTGAGGCCGATTTCCCTTTCTTTACCTTTTTCCAGCCTTCTCCCTCTTCTGGTATTTGGTTTTTGGGTCAATTCCTCTAGAAGTGGCCATGCTCGTGGCAGAGACGGCATTTGAAGGGAAGCTGTTCATAGTCCAGCTTTTGGTAATGGTGCCACGATCCAACTTTTAGCTTTACTGTCTCCGGTAGTCCTGCTTCTAGATCTACTTCTACACATATTCTAGCGCATTTGTACTGTCCTTTGTTCTTAGCTTTGTCTATGTATCTCCCCAGCGCATTACAAACTATTTCTAGAGTTTGTATGTTCCAGTAATGAACAGGGAGATTTGGAAGCCTCACCCAAACTGGAACTTCCTTCGGGATGTCAACTTCAGGATCGAAGTCCGGAGTCCAGCGATTTAGGTAAAGGCCTTGGGTGCCCATGAAGTACGGTCCGCTTCTGAATATGAGGTCTCGGTCCTCCTTGGAAATGAATTTGAAGATGAAGAATCCCCTGCCAACCGGATAGTAGGTGACACTGTTCTTTATCTGAGGCCTCCAATTCCTTTGGATCCAATCGTCTGTGGTCTTTGTTGAGGGCCAGAGCCCCATGAACTGGCTGACCAGCCCATGCTCAACCAGAGCCAGGGCGATCTTGATGGGTTGTTCAATCGGTAGGTCGATTTCAGGCACGGCTTCAAGCTTTTTAATGAACTTCGGAATTGTGGGTGCCATATGCTTCTTCCCAGACGGCATTAACAAACTCCTGAAAGCCTCTTCGACAGTGATCGGGGTAGAGGGAGGGGGAAGCCCTCCCCCAGGCGTGGCCATGAGGGCGGTGGCCTGGTGAGGGACATGCGCAGAACCCTAGGGTAAGAGGGAGGCGGCAGCTAGATCAGCTATTAGCACGATGAGAGGAGTAAAAAATTTTCTAAAAAGCACCGATCGTGAATTATATCACAGTAAAGGATTGTTAATGATCAAGGTCTCCTGAAGAAATAATTTTAGGCAGTTAGGTATTAAGGTATTTTGGAAAGATAATTATAGTATGATAAAATAATAATAATAATAGTAATAATAGGTGGGAATCCTTCTGTACTTTTGATATAATCCCTCTTTCACCTTGTTCCTTCAAGCATATAAAGTATGATTAATAAATATAATCATCACATCATAACCCCACACATAATAATGAAAACTTTTCATTATGTATCCATAAGTCAAGATATGTTATCAATAACTTGAACTTAAAGGGAATAAGTACAAAAATTAAACATATCTCAAAGTACTTGAGAAAGTAAAATTTGTCCAAAAATTTACCACTTAGTCAAAATCAACCCATAAAAACATAACGGAAACATGCATGTTTTTCAAAAATGAAATCTTATAATCACATAAAAAACCCAATGCCTTGTGGGGGGCAGTTGGAATTTCTCCACTTCTAGCTAAGGTGATCTTCCTTGCTAATTGTTCTTCTGGTTTTGTTGATTACATTACTTCATTTGTTGATTCAATATCATCTACAATATTTTTCCTTGAAGGGTGGAGAGGGTGTGAAGTAATTGAGTGGGATGATCCTATAGAAGAACTAGGACTAGCAGGATCTGCTAGCTTTTTTCCTTTTGTTTGTATTGACATACAAGGAGAAGCCTAGGGTGGTGGACATTTGGCAGGGATCGGGCTTGAGATGAAATGGAAGGCACTTTATGATCGGGGTGTTAATCAAGAGGAGGGGGATACAACAAAGATAGTGTGGGATAACCTCTAGCACCCAAAAACTAATTTGGAATCCTTTGATCCCATCCATCGTTAGGTGCTAGATGCATGGAGACATGTGGTTGGACTGACACTTTGATAATATAGGGCTAAGATTGGGAAAGAGGTGGTCTCACAATAGGCTGGATGGGAGGAATTTGACCTTGACCAACAAGTTTAATGAAACCAATATGCAAAATCTAGCGGAACTCATTCAAGACTGCATCAAAATGGATGGAGAATCTCATCCTCTTGTTACCTTTTCCCCACTAGTCAGTTTGTTGGCCTCTTTTCCAATTGCGTCTATTATTCTTGTTACTCATGTCGCCTCCCCTACTAAATAAACACATCTAATGGTCAAGAAAACAATATCAGTACAAGCATAAATAGCAAGAAATCATATCAAATATGCTTTCATTTAAGTAGTCCATAAGTGGCTCTGTTCAAACAATCATCCATGAATGCATAAATTTTATAGGAACAATGAAGGGGAATCTCATCATATGCTTCAAAAAGGTTTCAGTTATCAACTAAAAATCATTCAATCTTGTTACTCTTTTTGAACAAGGGAAGAAGGTAAAAAATTCGGAAAATGAATGGAAGTGAAAGGAAAACTAGTATATAAAAGAGTGAAGGAATGAAAATGGTACTTGTTAAACCATTCCATTTCAAAACCAATCCACATTTGACCTCAATGCAATTGATATTATCAACTTTAGTAACAAATTTGAAATTCCTATTCATCCAAGAAATTTCACTGTGGAACTTGCTAAAAAATCCCTGTTTATTTTTTCAAATTAATAAAATAATCACCATCTGCTCATGGTTGTCAATTCTCATCTTTGCAATCAAATAGAGTTCACAGTAGTGCCATAATAAATAGTTGAATCTTCATATCAATTATTTGAAATGTATCAGTTGTTAACTCCATCATAATGTTCAAACAATATTTTTCTTGAAAACCTTTTCAACAACATAACACATCTAGGAAAAAGTAAGGTTTCCTTAATCATGCACAGTGACCAACCAATTATTATCTGAGCTTCATTCCAACATTTTATTCATTCTCATATTTAAAAATTCAATTATCAATCCCATAATCAATCATGTAAGTCTCAATGAATCGTAAGAGCTTCTAAACACCCGTAATATATTTCTAAAATGCCCATAGGTATTCGACAACCCACATTTTAATAAGTAATAATATATTGATAATAGATAATATAAATTACAATGAATGGCCTGTTTAAATATAGCTTGGGAACCTTTATTAAGGATTCACATCTCCTCCTAATTTATAAACGATATTAATTATTAGTAATTATGTGATTTATTAGTTATTTTATTATTTTATGTTTGTAACATTGACTTCCCCTTAAGGGAAGCTTTGTCCTCAAAGCTTTGTTTAGTGAACGACTTATCAGATATTTTTCTTCGTATCATCTTTTTTATGTCTCTCTGAAACTGTAACTTTGACACTTGATGAAACATGGCGATATAATTTTCGAATACCTAAATTGAAATGCCGCATTTCCTTGGAAGTGATCCATCCGAGATTTACTTTCATCGGAGCTGAATGTTGGTTGCCTTGTTGGGTAAATATTCCCATTTTATGTTTATGGTGTATATTTTTTGTTCCTTTACATATGAATTCATAACTTCTCTGTTTATGTTCATTTTGACCTTGTCGTTGGTCAAATGACTTTTATAATTGGGGTGTCGATAAGGAGTTTTTATTGTTCGTTTTTTTGGTGGATTGACTTCTTTTTGAACTGTGATGAGGGCCGAATTTGTTTCTGTTTCTTCTTCCTCAACTTGAATTTGTTCTCCGAAGAGTCTAAATGCTTCCTTATGGATTTGCGCACTCTGAATCTTCTCTAACCTTTCGTCTTGTGAATTTTTTCCCTCTTTTAACTTCTTGATTTGTTCCTCTAGTTGTTGATTAAAATTTATCAGGTGTTGGTTTTCTTCCTCTTTATCCAGTAGTTTTCCTTCAGTATCTTCGTTTGATTGTTCTGTCTTGTTAGTACTTTTTATCTTCCCGATTTTTCCAATTAATGTCTTATTATGGTTTCTTAACTGATATATTTCTTTAGTGTTATTTGATAACGTGTTTTTGAAAGTTGTAATCTCCAATTTGTGCGTCTTTTTAGTGTCGTTCTCTTTCTACCGGAGTTCACTAATTTGTTGTTGAAGGAGACAATTCTTGGCTTCTAGGCACCTTAATTTTGTCTGAATTTTCCTGATTTATTCATATTTCTCCTTGACGATTTTTTTTAAATGTCTTATTTCTTCTTCTAAATCATTATTGCTTCTATAAGGTGATTCTTCGACAATTTTTGAGTTTTGATTTTGTCTTCAAGGTTTTGATTGTGAATTTTCAAACATGAGATTTCTTTATCCTTATTAGATAACATTTTCTCGTTATCTCTTCTGGTTAGTTCCAGCTGTCGATTTTGATCCCTTAAGTGATAATTTTCATTGTCTCTTAATGATTTTAACAAATTATGCATCTTAACCTCAACTTGTAGACGTTTATTGATCACCTTATACTGCTCCACTCGTCCAATGCTGCTTGTAACTATGACTTTACTACTGAATATGTGTTTGTCATAGTTTGTGATTACGACTTCACTTCAATTTGTCTTCTTTTATTCAACAATAAGTAGGTACAAAAGTGTAATAATCCCTAATGTGTTCTTTTTGGAAAAATCCTCCTTTGGCTTTGGTTTTTTTCTCTCTTTTTTTGTAATTAATAATTGTCATATAATAATAATTATAATATGTATTATTATCATAAATAATAAAAATATTATTATCATTTTTGAAAAGGAGGAGAATTAGGATTTTAGAAAATATATAATAATAAATAAATTATTATTATAATTTTTTTGGTGGTGGTGATAACAAGGTAAGGTTAGGTTATTATATAATAATAAGAATATTATTATTATATAATAATAATGTAATTATAATTATGAGTTAGGGCTGGCATGGATGTGGAGGCTTGAGCCTGGAGCACACTAAGGAGGGTGGGTGAAGGATTGGAGGCGACGAAGGGCATAGGGTGCGGCAGGTGTCCAGAGGAAGACACAACAGAGGGTAGAAGGAGGAGCTAGAGGTGTTAATGTGGAGCAGGGGAAGGTTCTAAGTGTGGAGGGAATATTTAGGAGGGTGGCACCGACTGGGAGCACTCAGGTAGTGCATGTGCTAGATTCTGGAGGACACATGGAATGGCGGGGAGGATGGGAAGAATGGATCCAGGTGGAATGGAAAGGTGGCAGGAGGGGCATAATGGGAAGGTGATGGAAGTACGGCGGGGGAGGATGCGCAGAAGGGAGGCAGGAGGAAGTAGAGGCTAGAGAATGTAGGGAGGGTGGCCGACGAATAGGGGACTGGAGCTGCAGCGAGAAGAAGGCTGGAGCTACGGCCGACGAGCAGATGGATGTAGTTGTGGTCGTTGAGCGAAGGGATAGAGGTGTGGACAGTCGAAATTACTACGCAGGAGGATACATGGAGAGCAAAAAAAGGGGGGGTGAAGGATTTTGGTGAGTAGGGAGCATTGGAGAGTAGGCGCAGAAAGTTATGGCTAAAGGGAGGATGAAGCTGGAAAGGCATGTGCAGTATGGAGAATGGAGGTGGATGCAAGCAGGAGCATGGGTGTAGTGGGAACAAATGATGATAGGATCTCATGGGTGGGGAGTCATGGAAAAAATAACGAATTGCAGGAAGAAGGTAGCTGTGCATGGAGGGATGGCGCACGTGAGATGGTGGGGGTCACAGGAGGGGAGGACCAGGAAGAACGGATTGAAGAAGAAAGTTTGCAACGAGGGCGCGAGAAGATGAGAGGATTTGTGGGAGAGAAGAGTTGAGGAATAGGGAAGTGATGATGTGGGAGAAGAGGAATAAGTATGACAGTGGTTGATTTAGGGAAACCCTAGAATTTTATGGCTAAAATAAAAAATTCAGAGAAGCTATGAGATGATGGCCACTGGCCGGATCAAGCAAGTCGGCTCTCATACCAATGAAGTGTAAAATCTTCTAAATGCCCGTAATATATTTCTAAAATTCCCACATGTATTCAACAACCCACATTTTAATAAGTAATAATATATTGATAATAGATAATATACATTTCAATGAATGACCCGCTTAAATATAGCTTGGGAACCTTTATTGAGGAGTTGCATCTCCTCCTAATTTATAAACGATATTAATTATTACTAATTATTGTAATTTATTAGATATTTTATTATTTTTTGTTTGTAACACTCAAACATTCAAATTCAAAAGGATCTGAGATGTGAAAACAAGATAACCTGTGGTTCTTCAAATAGTTTTGAACTTTAAACCAAATCGGATTGTAATAAAGTAACTTTATATCAAACTGTAACTAAACCCAAAAACTTTGAAATGTATTCAACAATGCAACATTAACTTCTGAGTTTCACTAATGTTCCTTTTAATTTTTTTTATAAAATATTCCAGAATCAAGCCAATAGTGGCTTTTGTTTCATTTCCCAACTGAAGCAATCTATAGTTCTCCAAACCATTTTGACTTCAAGAAATACAGATCAATCTATAATTCAAAGAGGGAAATGACTATTACGCTAGGGTTCTGACATCAAATTTGTAGCTATTTAAGCATAAATGCATTCATTGATGAGAAATGATTTGTTTCTTCAAGCACATAATCAATAGAATTGTAGACATGTTAAAACCAAATTTAAAAATTCGAAAGGGATTATTCACGACTTCACCACAAAATTTGTACATTATGCACTAGTCAGCTTGGGTCGCCATGCTTTGATCATAGCAGGGTATATGCATTTTATAACTTTTCAACCAAACTTTTGTGTTACGCCTGACGAGACTATAAAAATCAATGCCAAACCAAATATTCAAAAGTAGCAGTTGAAATGCGAAGCATTGGAACATATCCTAATGCAATTTCACTGGTTTATCTAAGGGTTTAAACTTCAAATATTGCTGATGTGAAGTCAAGAAAAAAACCCTAGTTCGTCTCCAAGACTAACACCCCTTTCAAACTGGATTTAAGAAAATTTAAACCATTTCACTATTCTATTTAATACTAAATTTGAGGCATCAACTGAAAGAGTAAACCAATATCATATAAGACTATAATTTTGACCATTTATTGAGAATGTGATACTTTATCAACCACTAACTAGTTTTTCCAAAAGAAAAATGCTTCTCGACCATTTAGATTTTCCATATTAACAGTGTTTTTTAGGGAACAAGGGAGAAAAGGAGCATACCTATATGAAGACAGTCAAACTGATCCATCATAAACTACATTGCAAGTTTTAAACTACATTGCAAGTTCTAAATTTTGATAGGAAAATTTCTTTAGATGCACATACCTTTCAAAATCCTCAATAAACTTCCTTTGTTGGTGTTGGTCAAAATTAATGTTACTTAATTCACCTCAATTTAATTGTCAACCAGGGTGCGTAAACTTCGAGCTGCTACACTATATGTGCAGGTAAAGTAGTCTTAATGCTCATACTTCAAGAAATTCTAGTCTACTCACAAACAAAAATGAAATTGACAAAGTTATTACTGTCTTGAATGATCAATGCTAAGGGTTCCTAGGTCTGTCATAAAGAAAAGGAAATCAATTTGCTGATTCCTATCTTACTGTCAAATTCAACATAACTCACAGCAACCTATAGTAATCTTCCAAAGAAATACTAATCTTCCAAAGATATACTAAACTACCAAAGAAATACTAAACTACAACAATCTTTCAAAACTACAGCAATCTTTAGCTACAACAATTATGGTTTACTCCTCAAAATAAACAGCCTGCTCAATCAATCTTAGTGACCTTGTGTTGTATCTAAAACTTCCAACCATTAATCTTACAAAGTCTGATGCTAAAATCTACACAAACACTCTCAAATAATTACTGAAATGAAACTTGTTTCCTCTCAACTCTAAACTGTCCACAAACAACTTAACAAAAGGAAGTTTAGCTTGCTGCTACTGTTGAAATATACCATGCATGCGTTTTGTGCATACGAATGCACATAAAAGACTGCTGAGATTATTCAGAAAATATACATCAATGAATGTTAGGACTGTTCAAGATATATTCACTCATTCTCGTCTATATGTAGACTATGAGATTGGTGTTCAACCCTAGGAAACAATACTGTAGATTATGATATTTTTCTGATTTCATTCAATACCAAGAAAACATAATCCAAACTCCTATCTGGCCAATACAAAAAAATGCTATTTAAAAAGCCCTAAATTACTCTATAAACTAAAGTCTTCAAATCTTTTGCTAACTCTACAAATGCTGCAAATTCTTTTGAAATCCACACAACACAATCAGAAAATATCTTACAGTCTTATAAGCTCACGAGTCGAAAGAATTAAACCGCTGTTGGAGTTATTCACTAGCTGCTACAATGCTAATAACAAAAGAAATATGAGATTTCAATCTAGTCTTTTCATTAAATCGATTCTACAATAAACCAAATCAAATCCATTACACAGTTTATAAATGCCATAGCTTTGGGAAAAAGAATCATATCCATCAATGAGCAACACCACACTGAAAACTAAAGAAGTTAAAATACAAAGCCACTCTTATTAATTTATTGAATCGGTTCTACAGCTAGACTGAGTGCATGTAATAGTAATTTATCTTCTGCAAACACAAGCCTTATTCTGAAGCACAAGTAAACAAAACCATTACCATTCTATTATGAAACAATGCCAGAGTATATAAGCTTCACTCTATTTACAAAAATACAAACCACACGTAAATACAAATGATCGGTGTTGAAGGTGGGCCCTGCCCTCAACGCCTGCTAGTCTTAAATCACAGTCTTAAAGAGGATAAAATGCTGGATCAATTGATAAAAATAGAGTTTTTACAGTCCTCCCTGCGTATCCTCTCCTTAAGCTTTATTTATACATGAACAGATGGACAGGATCCATCCCAAAATGCAGAGATTTGAGCAACTACCCAGAAAACGGCCAACACAAAATCTGGCAAAACCACGTTTGTTCTGGAAGCGATTTCTCCACATCCGTTCAGAAATTCTGAACACTGCCCACGATTAGGGGTAAATGGGGCCATTTGTGAAGTGGGTTTCGAACCGTTTTGAAAAATTCCCAACCGTTTGTTCAGAAATTGAGCCCGAAATCAGGGTCCTGCTCAAGGACGGAAATGACATTGCTAGATTGCTTAAGATCCATACACTGCTAAAAATGGAGGGTAACAACTCCTTGAATGAAGGAAATCCATGAAACAGCACCGGAATAAAATTCATAGGCATCTGGAAGGCGATGTGAATCCAAGAGACATCTCCACTGTGGACAAAATCCCCCAAATCACTGGTTCAGCTAGCATAAATCTTCCCTGGAGCACCGAGACCACTGCACAAAGGAAAACAACAACCCATGAGTTGACCAAGTATTTGAATGGAGGCTTAAAGGCCCAATTTTATACATAAAACAAGGTAAAGTAAGAAATAAGTAATTTAAAAATCACTTTACCAAAATCTATCAACATTGATCTCCATAAAGGCATGACCATGTACAAATCAACATTAACAAATTGATTATTATGTGGTTTCATAAGACTTTGGCTAGAAAATGTTGTAGTGGACAGTCAAAAATAGGAGACCAACATCTCCCCCAACCCAAAGATCTTGCAGGTCCCTATGCAAGAAAGTCTCATACATCCAAGATAGAATTAAAGTATGAGCTTACAGACTTTACTCATCATTCCCGCATTTAGCAAGTCAGATATGCTGATGAACATCTGTGGTGATCAACAATCAAGTGTTCCAGGAGCAAAACTAGCTAACAGAAGGACTTGATCCAAAACAAATCATAGTAAAAACACATAAAGCTGATGGCACAAAGCTGAGAAACTCAACATCTACAATAGAACAAAGTGGCCCTCATTAATGGCCTTGCCATCCAAAAACTCAAAGAAATAACCATGGCCCAAATCCAAATTCAGGGCCTTCTTAGAAAGTCCAGCTGCTAAAGAATTATGCTCCCGGAAAATGTGCTTGAAGATCACCTGAGGGGCCATATGGATCAAATATCTTATATCTTTGCACCAAGGCATTAGAAAAGAACATCAAATGCCAACAATCGATTGAGCCATGAAATAACTATCAAGGAGTTTCCATAAATTAGCTGAATTGGGATAGCTAACCTCATAACACTTAAAAACCCAATTGCAATAAAACAAGGTTATGATTTTTATTAAAGGTTGCCAATCAATAATAAAGGATGAAATATTGTCCAAACTAACACCATAAAAGGAAAACTGTGATGTATCAATTAAATGAATGCCAACGTTATAGCTCATCGATTTTTGTAGTAATGGCAAAAGCATTTAATTATAATCATAATCCTTAATATATAGCAATTAAGACTTACCCAATCATGCCATGTGCATTACCTTTATCACGTTTCTTACCTTTGCCATGTAACATGTCAATTTGCAAATTTTTTATATTCCGGCACTTCATCCAGCATTCAATCTAGTACTTCAGCCAATGTAAAATACAGCAGTGCTTTCAAGTTGATAAAAATGAATAAAAATTACCAGCATAGTAGTAATTACCATCATCCTGAGCAGTGGCTGTGCTATATCAAATAAATGCACTCACACAGTGATATTAAACCATTAACTTTCTCAAGATGCACCACTCAAATGAGTTAATAAACAAGTAAATTGGATTAAAATTTGTTTGACCCCCAACAGTTCATGGCATAATGACCTCATTTCCAGCTTGCTGCTGTATAAGAAACCAAACTGTGCCATAAAATCAATGTACATTAACAATACAAAACAAACAATCGGAATGCAAACTTCAATCAATCACCCTTACTCCTATGTGACTATAATGCTCAAACAATCGTAAATGCAAACTTCATTCTTGTCATTCATACAGAACTGTTTCCACCAAGACATAGGCCACAATACAAAAGGAATGCTAACAGAAGCTAATGGGATAGTGGTCCTCTTTGACCCAGCTTCACACAGGATAGTTTGAGTAGTGCCAAAAATTGTACCGAAATCCTCAGCTATGTTCAGGACATAGAAAATATCAGGCATAAACCTTCTTTTTTACAAGAACCAGGTAACCAAAAATGCAGAACAGCTGGAGATGATTATCAACTGGCTATCAATTGACTTTTTCAAGGAGTTTATTTAAATTTTAATTAACCACCCTTATGACCTCTCTTTTACCTTTACATAGGTACATTGTTCATACAGACAAGTATAGACGAGGCTGTTAAAGAAGATATTAGAGTCAGAACCCACTGCCAGCGAGCCCGTTCAGTACTCCGGTGGGGTAACTGTAACATCTAAGAAGCTTCTTCCCTAGGCAGATGCCCCATTGCCAATAGGCCTGTTCAGTACCCTGATGGGTTTGCCTGTTTATACCACAGGTCGGTACCCGCTGCCAGCGGACCTGTTCAGTATCCCGGCGGGTTAACCTCTTGCACCCATTTTCTATCAGAGGCCCTTGTCCCAATTTCATCTTAAAGATAAATTTTATGACTTTCTCAAGCATATATGAGTGGGGGAGCTGCTCTGAAAACCATCTAGGAGTGGGATGGTACCAGAATTGGAAGAGTATTCTTTGTACATGCCTGTAAAAATTTGCCCAGATGAACAACAACCTTTGCAACAGTAGAAAGTGAAAGTCATAAAGTGGCTGCACTGTATATATAACTATTTGATATTTATTGAAGCCAATAGATAATAACCCCCAAACTGCCCAGTCCTGGATACCTTTTTCCAAAATGATGCCTGACTTAAAAATAATGCCCATAGCTGTCACTAAAAACAATTCCCTCGCTCCATCTAGTGTGAAACCAGGTCAAATGGTCCTAGCAACCCATAAGTTCATAAGCAAACAAAACTTTGGAAGCTTAAAGCACTGATGTAGGCAATGCCTGGTAGATAAGTACTCATATGAATAACAAGAACAGTTCTGAAAAATATGACAGCACACATATATTTACCTGATACAGACATTCTAATTACTAGTGAAGCTCAGAAATTACCAAATTAACACAGTCCTTTGCAAGAACAATCAATGGCTGAAAAATAGAAATAATAACAAAAGACTTCCCTTTTGTTTTCAAAACAGCCTGAACCTGAAAAGAATATCTGCATCCTTCAAAAGAAACCTAATAAAAAAACAACTTCCTATACATATATACAAAAACAATTTTATTTAATGTTATTATGAGGAAGTGGGAGATGAAGAAGTCATTCCTTCACCTACCAGCTCTAGTTCCAATTGCTGATGAAGGAACTCTTGCTCAAAAAGAGGTTTGTGATATATCTTTAACCAATATCCATTACCACAAATGCAACCTGTTCACCAATTGGTCTTATGTTTACAGAACCATTATTAAAAACAACAGTCACAATTTCATATTACCTTCTGGAATTTTTTTCCTTGCTATGGGCTGCTGTTATAATAAATTTTCTGAAAGTATGGACTGGAGAAAAGGTCTAAATTCTGGTTAAAGATCTTATCATTTTATTGAAAAGAAAGAAAAACAACGGAGTTGCATTAATTTCCAAACTGAACATGCAACTTTTTTATTTATATACATATTTTCCTATTCTACTTAAGAAGAAAGAAAACATTTCTATTCAAGTATAGGAATTTTTCCAATGTAACCAAGTGCGAAATAAAATTAAAAATATGCCTTTATCTACATTTGCAATGATTACCTGGATATGGAGAACCAACTGACTTACTTGCTTCTGCAACAAAAGGTGTTGAAGGAGGAAATGGTGTTGTAGTTTGGTTGCCTCTTGGAACCAACTTTCGAAGTAGTCCTGGTACTCACCTTCCTTCATCATATCATATAGATCCCCTTCTTCTGATTGATTGATTTCAGAAGTACATAGAGAATTTGCTGATACCTCCTCAATTTTCAGCTGCTTTCTATCCAATGTAACACCCAAGTTGTCAATTTCCTCTGCAATTTGGCAAGGAATGTCTTTTTGTGGCTCTTGGAACTTTGGTTCATTTGTTGTGTTAGGAGAGGTAGATAAACTCTTAATTGTTGTCAGTATGTGTTCTACCTGATAAGAAGAACTCCCAACTGCAGCTAGGATTTGAGAAAGTTTTCCCAAATTGATGGTTACTTCTGTATCCGTTTCTGTCAGTTGTTTTGTTCATGTTTCGCACAAGGATCAATGTCCGGGGCTCTTATAGCACCCAAGTTTTTATTTTTATTTGATTTAGATGTGTTTTAAATGATTCTAATCAAGACTACACGCTGCTCTTGCATAAAATGAAACACTCTTGAAATTAAATTGCAGAAAGTAAACACACCCAAACTTGCAAAAAGAAAAACACACTTGCATGAAATTAAATTGCAGGAAAGTAAACACGCCTTACAGGAAAGGTAAACACACTTTTTGCAGCAAAATAAATCAAACATACAAAAAAACAAACACGCTTGCAAGAAGGAAACAACAAGGGTTTGGGGCAACCCACTAAAGTGGATGCGGCAGGCTGTTACACCATGGGAATCCCATAGTGAAGTCGTCTTTGCGTCTTAATGTTTCCCCTCCACCTTGTTGTGTAATGTAACAGGAAACCTATCTACCGGAACAAATTCGTAGAAAAAATGAGCAAAATACCAGCTTACCTTGGAGCAACTCCCCGGCAACGGCACCAAAATGTTGGTCAAAATTAATGTTACTTAATTCACCTCAATTTAATTGTCAACCAGGGTGCGTAAACTTCGAGCTGCTACACTATATGTGCGGGTAAAGTAGTCTTAATGCTCATACTTCAAGAAATTCTAGTCTACTCACAAACAAAAATGAAATTGACAAAGTTATTACTGTCTTGAATGATCAATGCTAAGGGTTCCTAGGTCTGTCATAAAGAAAAGGAAATCAATTTGTTGATTCCTATCTTACTGTCAAATTCAACATAACTCACAGCAACCTACAGTAATCTTCCAAAGAAATACTAATCTTCCAAAGAAATACTAAACTACCAAAGAAATACTAAACTACAACAATCTTTCAAAACTACAGCAATCTTTAGCTACAACAATTATGGTTTACTCCTCAAAATAAACAGCCTGCTCAATCAATCTTAGTGACCTTGTGTTGTATCTAAAACTTCCAACCATTAATCTTACAAAGTCTGATGCTAAAATCTACACAAACACTGTCAAATAATTACTGAAATGAAACTTGTTTCCTCTCAACTCTAAACTGTCCACAAACAACTTAACAAAAGGAAGTTTAGCTTGCTGCTACTGTTGAAATATACCCTACCTGCGTTTTGTGCATATGAATGCACATAAAAGACTACTGAGATTATTCAGAAAATATACATCAATGAATGTTAGGACTGTTCAAGAGATATTCACTCATTCTCGTCTATATGTAGACTATGAGATTGGTGTTCAATCCTAGGAAACAATACTGTAAATTATGATATTTTTCTGATTTCATTCAATACCAAGAAAACATAATCCAAACTCCTATCTGGCCAATACAAAAAAATGCTATTTAAAAAGCCCTAAATTACTCTATAAACTAAAGTCTTCAAATCTTTTGCTAACTCTACAAATGCTGCAAATTCTTTTGAAATCCACACAACACAATCAGAAAATATCTTACAGTCTTATAAGCTCACGAGTCGAAAGAATTAAACCGCTGTTGGAGCTATTCACTAGCTGCTACAATGCTAATAACAAAAGAAATATGAGATTTCAATCTAGTCTTTTCATTAAATCGATTCTACAATAAACCAAATCAAATCCATTACACAGTTTATAAATGCCATAGCTTTGGGCAAAAGAATCATATCCATCAATGAGCAACACCACACTGAAAACTAAAGAAGTTAAAATGCAAAGCCACTCTTATTAATTTATTGAATCGGTTCTACAGCTAGACTGAGTGCATGTAATAGTAATTTATCTTCTGCAAACACAAGCCTTATTCTGAAGCACAAGTAAACAAAACCATTACCATTCTATTATGAAACAATGCCAGAGTATATAAGCTTCACTCTATTTACAGAAATACAAACCACACGTAAATACAAAGGATCGGTGTTGAAGGTGGGCCCTGCCCTCAACGCCTACTAGTCTTAAATCACAGTCTTAAAGAGGATAAAATGCTGGATCGATTGATAAAAATAGAGTTTTTACAGTCCTCCCTGCGTATCCTCTCCTTAAGCTTTATTTATACATGAACAGATGGACAGGATCCATCCCAGAATGCAGAGATTTGAGCAACTACCCAGAAAACGGCCAACACAAAATCTGGCAAAACCACGTCTGTTCCGGAAGCGATTTCTCCACATCCGTTTAGAAATTCTGAAAACTGTCTGCGGGTAGGGGTAAATGGGGCCATTTGTGAAGTGGGTTTCAAACCGTTTTGAAAAATTCCCAACCGTTTGTTCAGAAATTGAGCCCGAAATCAGTGTCCTGCTCAAGGACGGAAATGACATTGCCAGATTGCTTAAGATCCATACACTGCTAAAAATGGAGGGTAACAGCTCCTTGAACGAAGGAAATCCATGAAACAGCACCGGAATAAACTTCATAGGCATCTGGAAGGCGATGTGAATCCAAGAGACATCTCCACTGTGGACAAAATCCCCCAAATCACTGGTTCAGCTAGCATAAATCTTCCCTGGAGCGCCGAGACCACTGCACAAAGGAAAACAACAACCCATTAGTTAACCAAGTATTTGAATGGAGGCTTAAAGGCCCAATTTTATACATAAAACAAGGTAAAGTAAGAAATAAGTAATTTAAAAATCACTTTACCAAAATCTATCAACATTGATCTCCATAAATGCATGACCATGTACAAATCAACATTAACAAATTAATTATTATGTGGTTTCATAAGACTTTGGCTAGAAAATGTTGTAGTGGACAGTCAAAAATAGGAGACCAACAGTTGGCGGCCCAAAACAGTTACACTCGACAACACAAGCTTCCAAATAGTGAGAATGATAAGTAATGGAGCGTAAAATGGTAAAAAGAGCCTCATGCATAGGTGAAAAGGTAAAAAGCCAATGCATTTACCATCACGTACTGTTGCATTTACTCAAAACTTTGTGCTTGTCCACGTTCTATCACCTTTCCAAAAGGAAACAACCATGAACCAATGAATACGTAGGCCTTTGCTGAGTACGATACTAGTAATACCATTAAATGGAATGATCATTCGTAACTTGTCGAGATTTGATACCAAACCAACATTAATAGCCAATATCGTAACAATGTTGCTAACTTTTCAAGCCTTTTAAAAATGGTTAACAACTCATTCACATAAACCATAAACCATATGTTTAATCAAACAACCAATGATTTATTCCTAATGTTGACCATACCAAACATGAGCGGATAGATAAGTTGGTAATATGATGGACATTGTAATGTTAGTTCCAGATAAGTTGCAAGTTGCATCATGAATATTTTCCATAAAACAATGTAACATAAGGGATATAAAGCATGAAGAAAAATTTCACATCAAAATAATTTTGAATGTTCAATCATTGGATTGATCCTATTCATCTAACCTTCACAATAAACCAAACTGATATGTGTTATGATGAACAAATTGAAGCTTATGAAGACCAACCCCGAGATCCAAATATTTCCATGCGAAGTGAACATCATCTCTTACTAAGGGGTCCTGCCTATCATTAATATCATATATATAAATATATTTAATATATGCTTTTCAACCATTTGCAAGCGGAAAAAATAGGTGATAAAAATTTGAGTCAACATGACTCACTTTTTAGAATAAGTGGAGTTCACTTTTACAATAATGTTACTTTAAATATTGTATGCAAAAACTAAAAAACTTTACATTTTTAGGTGACTAAATTTTATAAAGCAAGTGACACACACTTTTACAATATTGTAACTTAAATATAGAAGTTACATGAAATTTTTAGAAAAGTAATAAACAAAAAGAAGACTTGAATCCAATGCCTCTAAATTAAGAAAGCAAGATTTAACCAAGTGAGATAATATTCAAAGATATGTAAAAGTTGGAAATGAGGAAGGGGTGGTTTTTTTCTATTTGTTTTAATCTTCGACCTTGAAGTGTGTGCTTACCCCAAAAAATTCGTCATGTTTCTAGTTTGTTGGTTTTGCAAAGAGTGCATGGAAAATAACATACGTAGTAAAGAAAACCCTTACCACTATGTTTCTGATTTTTCGAGTTCGCACAAAGTGCACGGAAAAGAGCATATGCAGAATGAAAAGGTAACAAACCATAACTAAAATAAAAACTAGATTAAAATTGAAAGAATATGAGAAAAATAAAAAATAAAAAACGCGTAATTGTAACATTATACCTTTGGATAAGGTAAATGGCCATATATTTGGAAAATGAGATTTGTTTTCAATGAAATGAAATTCCAATTGGAAACAACGTTTCAAATGCAATGGAACACCTCCCATAGCCTAGAAATGAACATAAATATCGGAACTAGAAATCCTTTGATGATCTTGATAACACCCATTCAAGATCTAGATCACCAACATACACATAAATTCATAAGAGCTCTGATACAATGTTCGAGTAACATAGGATTCTTCCAAAATATCGAACACTTTGATCATCCTCTCACACAAATACATCATAGATCAACACAACAATGTTTTTATGTGGTTTAAACTCTCGAAGAGGGAATCACTAGAGGGCCTCATCCAAATAGCTACTTGAGTAAATATTATTATGAAAAATAAATAACGTTAAAAATGAGCTTCTCATAATCAATCAACTAGCAAGTGACCCTCCATGCTCTTTAAATAGAGATCATGGACCAATCGGGTGTTAAGCCACATATCAATGGTCATTAAAATCAAGGAGAATATGAACCATTAAATCACTCTATGTCAAGGACATATCGTGACCGTCGGATTACATATATACAAATGCATACTAATGAATACTAAAGAAACACACTTTACCTAACATATATATTATAACAAGTTGATATTAACTAACTCCTAGGTGTCTAAATATCCTAACACTAAGTGCACAATGATACAATAATTGGTTTCTCACACATGCACATGATTCTACAAGAATAGTCATTTCCATCAATTATAAAATGAAATCAAGTGAGGCATCAATGATAATATCAAGCGAGCCAACAAAGTAAATCAAGCAAGCTAGAAAACAAGATCAAGTGATCCAACAATGATAAGATCGAATGAGCTAGAAAATAATGAAATTAATTAGGGTGGTAAGAGCATTTCCAAAATTTCCAAACATAGTAAATCCCAAATCAAATAATAATACCATCATGCAAAGATTCAAAGGTAAGCAAAAAGGTAACTTAATATTTGATGTGAATAATAATGATACCATCATGCAAAGATTCAAAGGTAAGCAAAAAAGTAACTTAATATCTTATGTGAATTTATTCATTTTGAAATGCATGCAAAGCTTTAGTAACATATCACAAAGATCAAATTCATGTTTCAATAAGAACAATGAATTAAAGCTTGGGGGAGTTCAATTTTTTTTTCAAATGTGCATGACGAAGATGGATTACAATGCAAGTGAAAATCCCAACACTCTTGTTTGAACGGTATATTGATCCTACAAATTTCATTCTAGCCATTACGTGCACACCATTGCTTCATTTCTAAATTAAATGGCAAGATAAAGTTGTTAGTTATTTACAAGGTAATTGTATGAAGTGACAACAAGAAGAAACTAAAACATCGTTTCCATAAATATGACCATACCAAGTTTCTTTTGCAATGATAGACATGATGTTGCAACATTTATCATCAACAATGGACAATACAAAGTATGCACATATTTTTTTTACCATGTGGTAGGATGCATAGAGGTACTCCAACATGCGGAGGGTTAACCTATTTTTTGGTTGTAGCAAAGAGATTTGTGTGGGGCATTAGTATGTAGGGAAAACTTACCATAGGTACGGAAATCTCACATCCATTCCATAGTTTAAGTTATTTCGTTGAGGACATTGAATTCATAAGTTGTGGGGATAAGTTGCATGTGATCATGCATGAATGAATCATCAATGAGTTTCAAATAAAAAATTATGAAGTGGTTGAAGGATGATGTACATATGCCAAGTTAGCAAGGGGAAAATCCTCTTGAGGTGATGTGAACTCTAGTTCAAATTATCATAGCGCACTAAAATTTGAAATAAGGACAGATGCCATGCATAATATCATTTGTAAAACCTTTGATTGCATGCCATACTTTTTTTTTTAATATTTTTTAATGATAAACACATACTAAGTTAGAAGGGGGTGAAAGAATGTGAGAATGTGAAGGCGTTAGCAATCAACATTAAAAGGAAAGGAGGAAAAAGCTACAACCAACACAAAAAAAAACAAGGCTCTTAAAGCATATGAAAGTGAAAGGTGTGAAAATATGTGTGTGAATCAAGCAATGGAATATTCCATGCATGCCAAATCATGTGAATTGAAGATCAACCTTTGTATGTGCATTTTCCAGCAAGCTTAAAGGCGTGAAAAGTGTTTTTCTTGAATATTGTGGAGAAAAGGTTATTATTGTTGTTTTGTAAAGTTGCATTGAAAACTCAAAGCAAAGATATATTTCTCTCATGCATGAAGAAGTTAGGGTTTACTCCTTGGGAAATATATTGTTCCTTTCCAAGGTCAAACATCAATTTTGAATCAAAATTGAATATGTTTGAAGGTTACATAAACTGAAACTGTCTTGGAAAAGACCCTTTTTTATAGAGGCTATGGAGAAAAGAGATAAAATCACAAAACTCCTATCAAGGACATTATAATATTTTTGGTTACATAATTGATCTCCCATATTCTCTCCATCCATACTAGAAATCAAAATTATATTACAAAAGAGGAGTTATAGGTATACAAAAAATTAGTAAAGAAAAAGGGGTAGCAATACACAAGGAAAATATACAAGGAATAGAGGAACAACATCAATATATGATTAAGGGAACCATTTTTCTCGTGATTTTGAGTATTTTTATTTACTTTACCTATAAAATCAAGCATGGAATTGAAGCACCTGCATACATTCCTTAATGTGCATAAACTGAACCAGATTTAAGAAAAAAATTGCACAACAAAACAAGGGATTTTGGGAACAAATATGCAGGGACAAAGGACATGATTGGCTAAAGGATGGAATGTTATAGATTTAAATATTATCATCCCAAGGCATATATATCGATCTAAGAAAAACATGGAAGCTACAAAATTTCATGTTGAAGAGTAATACAAACTTGGTCATAGGGTTGAAGGTAGTTTTTAAGATAGAAAACATCCAGTCATGTGTTGATTATGTAAGGTAGATTTATCTTCCATCACCTAGAAATATTATTTTCCTATCAAAACAAAATACTACATGGATATGCACCTACAACATTACAAGGTAGTATGAGCAATAAAACAAAGAATACACAAGAAGTAGCACCTACAACATGACATAAGTAATCTAATGCAAACATTCAAGGCTAAACATTTGGAAAAAGGAAAAAGCATCTAGAATCCTTCTTCACATGCAACCAAATGCAAAGATTGTAAACTATATTTCCTGTACATAAAGTCAAGATGCATGCATGCAAGGTTAAAGCATGTGAATTACAAAGGAATACGGGAAGCATGAGACCAACTTTTGAGAACAGTTTTGTTGCGTGAAGGCATGCAAAACCTTAATTTGGTGGTTATGATGGGCCTCTATAATGACACATTATTTGGCCCATTTTAGTCATACCTAAGGTCAATTAATGAGATAAAATGGATTAGTTTGTGTGATTAATGATGAAATTTATGATATTTGTCCTTAAATTATATGCATGTTTGTTTTATGAATATATTGATCTTTGCTTATTCCATTGATTTATTTGATGATATAATGGAATAAAATTGGTAAATGCATTCTTGATTTGTGGTGGATTTGTAGCTTGAAGTTATCTAAAGCTAAGTGGAAGAAATCAAGCCACAACAACTATCTCAATCTCCTTCAATGAGTCCAATAGAAAAAATAAAGCAATATTGAGAGACTTGAGGGGTTTTGAGGAGACCCCCTAATCATTATCATGATTGATCACCACTTGGAGAAGGAATTAGAGATCGTGATACGTCAAGTTCTTGAAGGCCAAGGTCGAATTCCTAAAGAGGGAATCAGTCCCACCAACTTGCTTGCATATTTCTAGTTAACTAGGAGACAACTTCCATGAATCAAGGAGAATAGTTAGACATTGTTGTCTCATCATTGTATTTAGCATTTTAATCTATCCCTTGTTGGTCAAGGAAAAGTTGTACAAAGTGGTATCCTGTTGCCTTGTTTTAATGGCAGATTATTGAATAAAGAAAAGATAGTTTTGTTCCAACCTTAACGTATTTAGTTAGGTGGGGTTCCACAAGATTCCTTGGGTTGGGACCACTCAAGGTAAATACTGGGAACCCCTACATGTATTATATTTCACTTATTTTAGTTTATGTCTCCTTCTTTCATGTGTTTCGGCTTTCCTGTAGAAACCTGTGGCCATGCTATAGTTTTCTGTAAGTTTTCTTATAGGTTTATGTTTTGACCATTTTACTTGTTATGATTAACATTATTTATTTATTGTAATGATCTAGCATTTTGTTTCCCATTATATTTTAAATTGGTTTTTTCTCACACTAGAAGTCTCTTGATTTAGATTATGCTTGGAGATGTTTTATGTAACATTAAAACTAAAAAGTATTCCTTTGTTTTATTTCCAAAATCCCATACACAATGAACAAACAACCTTGATCCATGTTAATGCCTAAAAATTGCACACATGTGACGTTTTGACGATTCATCCAATAAGGTGTGATCAACATAAAGAATGCATATCACCACAGGAATCCTCAACAGATCCAAAACACAACATGAGTCCATAATTTCCAAGGAATAGTAAAAAAAAGGGTAGCATGGGTAATACACAGTTGACCCGCGCTATAGCGCAGGTTATCTAAACAACGCCCACAATACACCCATGAGGCTTTTCCTTCGATATTCGTGCTACTGTCAAAATGGTGGGACCACTTACTCCCAACGGTGCATTGTAAGCTTAGTCCTCCCCAAAGATCTGAATTCGGCTCCTCACACACTTGGTGGCATTAATCATCCCCCCTTGTGTACCTTGGAGCTAGTTCATGAAGGAGGAGAGTTCACATTTGGATCTAGTTGTTTGTTGGCCACCTCTTGGCCTATAAAAGAAATCCAATGGCATGCATTTCGTAGGGAGAAAATCAGAACAAGTTTATGTTGTTGGATTTGAGTTGCAACTTCCTCATATCCCACCATTTCCTACCATTGCAAGCATTCCCAAGATCCCTTGCCACCTTCCATCTAGGGGCAAGTGTTTCTCTCCATCGTTCTTCCATCTACTTAGCATTTAGATTGGACAAGAAAGGCCTCCCTAAGGGATATTGTTGGCTTCCCTTGAAGCCCATACCTCCTAGGTGTTGTACATATATTCCATTGGGAAATACAAGAGTGGTATGGCATATCTTTGGTTGTTGTTGAACTTTGCATTCTCTCCTCATCTCTTTCATTTTTTTTTTATCAATATTTCTATGTTTGAATGTGAACTACACTAACAATCTCTTGTAGGATCACTTGGAGGAATACCAACCAAACCAAAAAGGGGCTCCAAGGACTGAGGCCTTGCTACAACCTACAAGGCTTAGCCCCTTACCAAGTGGAAGAGTGCACTTATGAAATTTTTTCTACAACAGTTCCAATGGCGACCATAATTTTTTTTGTTCATTCCCATTTAAACTAGGTTGTTTTGTGCTAAGTATCCAATTCTGGGTATTTATTACTTGCAGGAGAGCAGGTATTCCACCTCTTACTTCCAGAAATTGGCCCCATTATGGCCACAATTTATTTTTTTACACAGTCGCACGGTTCCCGGTGTCTCTGCTGCATTGACATCGCGGAAGCGACTTGGATAGTCACACGCATAGCATAGGTTACCGTTGTTATACTTGCGCTACACTACTCAACGCACCCACATAGAAGGTTAGTGTATTACCCGCTCTACCAAAACATCTATTTTGTATTAACCCGCATTGTCTGCGCGACAGAGTGTAGTTTAGCCGCACTACTATTGTTTATTTTCTTTTTATCTACATATCTTAGTTTGGCAGTCCATATATTGCTTACTAATGAACTTACATTAAGGATAATTCACATAATTACTTAATTTTTTAGTAATTAGTTCACCTAGATGAATATTAGGAACTAAAGAGTTCATCTCTCTTGAAACTTACCTAGGTAACCAACTTTGAGGCTTTCAACGGGCCCCATTGTTGGCACTAGTATTCAAGATGATTTGTTGTTTATGCATCAATCAACATGTTTTTTTTAGTAGTATTGCTAGTGTAGAAAACAATTTTTGCACACAAGCAAGGACCTAAATACACTCGCCCGAAGTATGTGTTGGGTATGTTATATCTCTTCACATGGTCGCTGCGTGTACAACACGATCCCTACGGCACCTTCGATTCGCCTGCGCCGGGCGCGTCCGGAGGGGGGGGTAGCCCGACAGGGCCCACCCCCTTCGTTTCGGACCGTTAGGTTCCGAAACGACACGGAGGGGGCCGTTAGGCCCCCGGAGTCCGCGCGGAGCGCAAAAATTTTTTGGGTTGCTTTTTGCTTTTTTGCTTTTTCGCGATTTTCGACCCATTGTACTCTATCTAATTCCGGTAAAAGGAATTAGGGTTGTAACCTAATTCGGGTAAACGAATTAGGGTTTTAGATGCTGCAGAATACCATTTATTGTATTGTACATGTAAAATAAACATATAATGAGAAAGGAGCTATGCGGCTCTAAGTTTTGCTGGTTTTTTCCCGGTTAAGGGTTTCCAGGTGAAAATCTCTGTGTAATGTGTGTGCCATTGTGTGTTTTTCTGTAAATGTTTAAGAATCATATAAGTTTGTACTTCACTGTTAAGGTTTAAAACTTACATTTGGTATCAGAGCAATTTTTGGTTCAGAGGGACGCCTTTGTTTCCAGGGGTTTGGCTCGATCTTGGATTTGTGATAAACCTGGTTTCAGTGGGAGCTTTGCAGCGGTGATTTATTCTTTGTTTAAAGAATGGCGAGCAGCTCTAGATTCGAGATTGAGAAATTTAATGGTCAGAGCTTTGAGCTATGGAAGCTCAAAATGGAAGATCTTCTGGTAGATAGAGAACAATGGATCGCTGTAGATCCAGGTACCATGCCTACTGGTGCGGTAAAAGAAGAATGGGAAAAGCTGGAAAGAAAAGCAAGGAGCACCATTCGTCTTTGCCTCGCAGATTCGGTATTGGTGAACGTATCTGGAGAAGACAGTGCAAAGAAGCAATGGGACAAACTGGGAAATCTGTATCAATCAAAGTCCCTAGTAAATAAGCTATTTCTGCGAAAGAAATTGTACCTTCTGAGGATGACTGATGGAGACTCTGTATCAGAGCATCTAAACGCCTTCAATACTCTGGTAAGTCAGTTGACATCTGTTGGTATTGCACTTGATGATGATGAAAAGTGTATTAGTCTGTTGTGCTCTTTGCCAGATTCATGGGATAATCTGGTCATAGCTATTGGGAGTAATGCAACCACGCTAAACTTCGAGAATGTGGTTGCATCCCTACTATCGGAGGAAATGAGGCGGAGATCCATAGATAGTTCAGCCAAGGATGCCTTATTTGTAAGAGGTCGCCCTGGAGACAAATCTAAAAATAAGTCTTCAGGTGGTAGATCTAAATCTAGAGGGAGATCTAAATCTCCAGGACCTTCTGTAAGAAAATGCTGGAAGTGCGGAAAAGCTGGGCATTACAAGAAGGATTGTAAATCGAAAATTACTGATAAAAGTAGAGGACCTAATGACGCTCCATCCGCAGATGGGAAAGAATCTACAGAGGAAGGAGGAGATGTGTATCTGGCATCTTCAAGTACACATGCAGAGCATGATTCGTGGTTGATTGACTCAGGTGCGTCTTATCATATGACTCCTCACAGGGAGTGGTTTTCTGAATACGAAAAATATGATGGAGGAGATGTATTTCTGGGAGACAACTCGGTAGCGAAAATCATAGGTCGAGGAAAGGTCAGGCTACTGCTCAAAGATGGAAGGGTTAAAACTCTTCCCGGGGTTCTGCACATTCCAAAGTTGGCTAGAAACCTTATATCTGTAAGTAAAATGGATGATGCAGGTGTGAAAACTTTATTTGAAAAGAACACATGCAAGATGGTTCGAGAGTCATTGGTGCTGATGAGGGGAGTTCGGATTGGAACTCTATACAAGTTGTTGGGAAGCACCTTCAAAAATGGATGTAACAGCACTATTGTTTCTGAGGGTAAAAACGAAGAAGACAGAGTCCTTACTGTCTCTAGTGAGAAGACATCGCTATGGCATCGAAGGCTGGGACATATTGGAGAAAAGGGTCTTCGACTATTACAAGGTAAAAGTATGGCTGAAGGCATGTCTGATTTCACATTAGATTTCGATTTCTGTGAACATTGCTTATATGGTAAACAGAATCGGGTACGATTCTCATCTGGTGTTGTAAGAGCTAAAGGAATCCTAGAATTAATACACAGTGATGTTTTTGGACCTGTGCCTGTTCCATCACTAGGTAAATCTGTGTATTATGTTTCATTCATAGATGATTTCTCAAGAAAAACTTGGATTTATTTCCTGCGTAAGAAATCTGAGGTTTTTAATAGATTCAAAGAATTTAAGGCTCTTGTAGAGAATCAAACTGAGAAGAAAATAAAAGTACTCAGAACAGATAACGGTGGAGAATTCTGTGAAAGTGAATTTGAGGAGTTCTGTAAAACGTGTGGAATAGCAAGGCAAAAGACTACTCCATACACACCTCAACAGAATGGGGTTGCGGAAAGGATGAACAGGACATTGATGGAAAAGGCAAGGAGTATGCTCAGTGGTGCAGGGCTAGCACAACAATTCTGGGCAGAAGCTGTTGACACTGCGTGTTACCTAGTGAATAGGACACCCACATCAGCGTTGGTTGACAAGACACCTCATGAGGTTTGGACTGGTAAGAAACCCTCTCTCTCTCATCTCAGAGTGTTTGGGTGTGATGCTTTTGTACATGTTCCAAAGGAGAAAAGGAGCAAGTTGGATAATAAAGCGGAAAAATGTATCTTCATTGGTTACAAGGATGGAGTGAAAGGTTACAAGCTGTGGAACCCAGTAAAAAGGCAAACAGTTTACAGTCGAGATGTGATCTTCAGAGAAGTTGAAAGCACTTCCAAGATTGAGGATGTACCAAAGGAAAAGGATTCAGAGAAGCTACACTTTGATATCAAGGATGAAAGAGGTGATTCTTTTGAGGAACCAGATTCGTCTGAATCAGATGAGGAGTCAGAATCGTCTGAATCAGATGAAGAGGCGGATCCACAGACTCCGGTATTGAGGAGATCTGACCGAGAAAGAAGGCAAGTTGAAAGGTACAGTCCCCCTGATTTTCGTTCTAATTTTGTGTTATCTATTACTGATGATGATCCTAGAACTGCTAAAGAGGCAATGGATTCAGAAGATAGTAAACTATGGAAGAAGGCCATGATAGAAGAAATGGATGCCTTGGACAAAAATGAGGCATGGGATCTGGTTGAGTTGCCCGAAGGAAGAAAGCCTATTGGAAGCAAATGGGTATTCAAGAAGAAGTTAAACGAAGCAGGTAAAGTAGAGAAGTACAAGGCTCGACTAGTAGCGAAAGGTTATTCCCAAATTGAGGGCATCGATTTTGGTGAGATTTTTTCACCTGTTGCAAAATTAACTTCTATTAGATTTCTTCTATCTATTTCTGCTGCTTTTGATCTTGAAGTAGAACAGATGGATGTAAAGACGGCTTTCCTACATGGAAATCTTAATGAAGAGATCTATATGAAGCAACCAGAACTGTTTGTGGTGAAAGGAAGAAAGGAGCTTGTCTGTAAGCTGAAAAAGTCTCTCTACGGTTTGAAACAATCTCCCAGAATGTGGTATCAAAAATTTGATACTTATATACTGGGACTTGGTTTCTCAAGAAGCAAAGCTGATCACTGTGTTTATTTTAAGCTAATTGGTGATCATTTTATTTATGTAATTTTGTATGTTGATGATATGTTGCTAATTGGAAACAACAAAGAAATCATCAAGGATGTCAAGAATCAGCTGTCATCTGAATTTAACATGAAAGATCTTGGTGCTGCAAATTTCATTTTGGGCATGGAAATAAAAAGAGACCGTGAAAACAGGATACTCTGGTTAAATCAGAGGAAATATGTTGAAACGATATTGAAGAGATTTAATATGCAGGAAAGCAAACCAGTGAAGGTGCCCATTCCTGTAGGTGTAAGGTTATCTGCAGAACAGTGTCCCACGACACAAGAAGAGGTAGAGGACATGTCTCATGTTCCCTATGCTAGTGCAGTTGGCAGTCTGATGTATGCCATGGTCTGTACTAGACCAGATATAGCCCATGCAGTGGGAGTTTTGAGTAGATACATGTCAAAACCAGGAAAGGAACATTGGACTGCAGTAAAGAGGGTCTTCAGGTATTTGCGTGGCACTGCAGATTCTGCAATCTGCTACCAAGGAAGACCCGGTCTAAACAGAGAGATAGATATACAAGGATTTGCTGATGCTGACTGGGCTGGAGATCTTGATCACAGAAGATCTACAAGTGGCTACGTTTTTAATCTATTTGGAGGAGCAATCAGTTGGATGAGTAGAAGACAAGCTGTAGTTGCACTCTCAACTACAGAAGCTGAATACATGGCAGCTACCCATGCAAGTAAGGAAGCTGTATGGTTGCAAAGATTGTGTTCAGGTATTGGTTTTGTTCAGAATGCAGTAAAAATTGGTTGTGATAGCTCAAGTGCTATATTTCTGGCAAAGAACCCTGCTTATCACTCGAGGACAAAGCACATTGATGTGCAGTACCATTTCGTCAGAGACATGGTTGAACAGAACAAAGTGTTGCTGAAAAAGGTTGACACTTTGGTCAATGTTGCAGACTCTTTGACAAAGTCTGTGAGTACTCAGAAGTTCTCTTGGTGCAAAGAGAACACGGGCATTGTTTCCCTGAATTGTTGAAGTCATAAATTTCTCCTGTATGTGAAGAGAACAACAAGTGGGAGAATGTTGGGTATGTTATATCTCTTCACATGGTCGCTGCGTGTACAACACGATCCCTACGGCACCTTCGATTCGCCTGCGCCGGGCGCGTCCGGAGGGGGGGGTAGCCCGACAGGGCCCACCCCCTTCGTTTCGGACCGTTAGGTTCCGAAACGACACGGAGGGGGCCGTTAGGCCCCCGGAGTCCGCGCGGAGCGCAAAAATTTTTTGGGTTGCTTTTTGCTTTTTTGCTTTTTCGCGATTTTCGACCCATTGTACTCTATCTAATTCCGGTAAAAGGAATTAGGGTTGTAACCTAATTCGGGTAAACGAATTAGGGTTTTAGATGCTGCAGAATACCATTTATTGTATTGTACATGTAAAATAAACATATAATGAGAAAGGAGCTATGCGGCTCTAAGTTTTGCTGGTTTTTTCCCGGTTAAGGGTTTCCAGGTGAAAATCTCTGTGTAATGTGTGTGCCATTGTGTGTTTTTCTGTAAATGTTTAAGAATCATATAAGTTTGTACTTCACTGTTAAGGTTTAAAACTTACAGTATGTTCTTCACCTCACACTTCATGTGAGCTTGGTGAATCAGAAAAAAAAGGTGAGAACTGTGAAATACCTCCATTGCACACTTGTCTATTAGTTAGAATATTTGATTTTTGAAAGCACCATGAGCATCTACTAGAGTTAAAAGTATGCATTACTTGATATACTCTTTTAGTTAACTTGCCGATAAAATCATTTTTTTTGCTTTCATAACATGTGTTTTCACCATTAGCACACACTAAGAGACCTAAAGACTCTTCCAATCCAAGTATGATCTTCACCTCGCACTTCATGTGAGCTTGGTGAATAAAAAAGATAGGTATTGTGAAATACCTCTCTTACACTCCATAAGTGAACACTCAAACCCCTTAAAATCAACATTGTAATTGTCTTAACCAACTAAAATCCTCCACAGTGTTAAATTCCATACATTAATAGCATAAAACATAAATGCATTACCAAGATCACTAGAAGTAAGACAAAGCACAAAACAACAACATAGAGTTTACCTTGGAAATTCCAATAGGGAGAAAACCCAACAACCTTCGCAGAGAGATGATAATTCTGAGATCAAAGTACAATTGAGAAAATAGAAAGTGTGGAAATGTTTTTCACAAAATAGAAACCCTAGAAAACAGCTTCCTCCTTTAGGTGATGCAGAATTCTCCTCTCCCAAGTGATGCGCCACTCTCAAGTGTGAGAATGAACAAATGAGGAGCACTAACCTCATATTTATACAAGTGTTGAAACCAGAAAATCCCTTATGGGGACGACTTGTCTTGGGGGCAATAAATATTTTATTTTTAATCTTTTTATTAATTCCTTTTGCACCCTAAGGCTTACATTGATTCTTTCATGTGTTTACATAATTGATTACATAAGGTTCTTCTCTCTTAGGAGGTATAAACAAGTACAATGAAAGTACAATAAAATATAATGAATAATATCTTCCGAAGTTGTACAAAATCCAACACTCCCTCTCAACGAGGAAGGTATTCTTCAGTCTTCATCAGCATCACGATCATCTGGGTTTCATCTTGTACTCTACTTTGTCTCCATCATCTCTATGCATACTGAAGGTTGTCTACACAGTCTCAGTGTATCATCTTCACCAGTCCTTCAGTGAGTCCAGGAGAATCACTCGATCCTAGATTTCAGGAGAATCTCTCAATCCTAAATATCTGTGACATCCTCACCAGTCCTTCGGTGAGTCCAGGAGAATCACTTGATCCTGGATCTAGGAGAATCACTCAATCCTGGATATCTGAGATAATCAGCTGTGCCATATCTGTTATACAATATGCTGCCTGTTTGTCTCATTTGCCAATGGGGTCCTCCCATACCTGGCTGATATGTCAGACGAGCAAAAGGGCACGACCATCTACTGACTATCCTATTCTTCTGAATATGGGATTTCTCTCATATCTGGCTGAGTATCTGTAATGTAGAGGCACTTGTGTAACCACACGACCAACTGCTGATTGTCCTACTCATCTGCCTATGGGATTTCTCCCATATCTGGCTGAGTAACCAGACTGCAAAGGCACCAGTGTGAGCCCGACCAACTGCTGACTGTCCTACTCATCCGCCTATGATATTTCTCCCATATCTAGCTGAGTAACTGGACTATAGAAGGTACTGGGGTGATCCTGACCAACTGCTGACTATCCTACTCATCTTCCTATGAGATTTCTCCCATATCTGGCTAAGTAACTGGACTGTAGAAGGCACCAGGGAAAAGCAAGGCAAGCATATTAATGTCATCTTTCTCTCTCAAGAAGGGATATGTTCTCTTCGACTCCACGTCTTCTGTGAAAGTATTCAAACTTCACCCGGGAAGAGCCTTGGTGAGAACATCTGCAGTCTGGTCGTCTGTCGGCACGTACTGTAACTCGACCTCACCTTTCTGCACCATATCACAAATGAAGTGATATCGAATCTCGATATGCTTTGACCTATCGTGAAATACAGGATTCATTGACATCTACACAAAAATCTAGTTATCACAGTGAATCACGTTCGTCTCTGGAATCTGGCCAAACAATCCTACCAGGAGTTTACGTAGCAAAACTGCTTCTCTAGCTAATGTGCTAGCAGCCATGTACTTGGCCTCTGCAGTACTGAGTGCTACCAAGTTTTGTTTCCTGTTGTACTAGGAAATAACCGCAGAACCCAAACTGAAGCAACATCCGAAAGTACTCTTCCGATCTGCAACACATCCGGCCCAATCTGAGTCTGTAAACTCTTGCAATCTCAGGTCACTATCTAAAGCATATTTCAAACCATATCCCACAGTGCTACGTAAGTATCTGAGCACAGGTTTTGCAGCAATCCAGTGAATCTGCCTTGGTTCTCACATGAACTAGCTGAGGGCATTCACAACAAAACATATATCTGGTCTGGTGTTGGTCAGATACATCAATGACCCAATCAACTAGCGATACATGGTGGGATCAATCAAATCATAATCTGAAATAGAATCTCTCAACTTCTTCCAATTTGCATCCATCGGAGTAACCATGGACTTGCAGTCCAACATCCCGAATATCTTCAATATATCAATGGTGTATTTTCCTTGTCCTAGGAAAATCTCTTTCTGCCTCTGCCATACTTCTAATCCCAAGAAGTAGTGCATCAATCCAAGACCTTTCATTTCAAACTCAAACGCGAGATTCTTCTTACACCATACAATGAGTTTCTCATTTCCTGTGAGAAACAAGTCATCAACATACAATACCGAAATCAATGTCTCATCCTCTGTAACCTTGAAGCAAAGGTTGGGGTCTGCATCATTCTGATGCACCTTCCATCTCATAGCTGAAGCGATAGCAATGATCGATCTAATGGAAGTATCTCGAGCCACAGGAGCAAATGTATCATCATAATCGACTCCCTCTTTCTGAGAGAATCTTTTGGCAACAAATTTGGCCTTGCATTTCCCATATGCTCCATGCTAAGTCTGTTGTGCCCATCTAGGTATTTTTTGACCTACTGCAACATTTCTGGGGATATCAACTGGACCAATGGAATCAATAGGTTCATCCTTTTCTCCTAACTCACTCTTAAACTAGAGGGGGAGATTATCTCATCTCCTTTGGTTCTATCATTTCATCATCGATCTCCATGTCCGATCCTCTGCCTTTCCTGACAGCTAATTCTTCTTCAAAGGTCACATCCCTACTGACTTGAATCTGTCGGGACCCTGGGATGTAGATTCTGTAAGTTTTTGAAGACTCACTGTATCCCACAAAGGTTCCCTTCTTTCCTGAAGGTTCCAACTTGGGCACATGTATAAAGACTGGACAGCCAAATATCTAAAGGTGGCTTACTTCTGGTTTCACTTCTATGAAAGCTTCCTCCGAGGTCATCCTTCTAGGCTGAGAGTCATATTCCAGGAAGCTTCTTGCTGAACATCAACGAGATTCATATGTCCATCGGAACAAGTCTTCTTTTGTAGGCCAAATCACATGGTTGTTTCCCTACAAGTCGAATCCTGATTGATGATCAGTGACATTTTATAATCAAATGAAAAAACAAATAGTTTACATAGGCACCTTAGCTAATACTTTATCACAACAATCATGAACATGTCTATCAAACACTTATGGGAAGTATCTAGATGTCTGTTATCTCCACTAGACCATGCCATCAAGAGTGTGCACTACCCTAAGCATGTAGGAGGGAGATATCATCTAGACTAACTTCATGAAATGTTGTGTAGCTCATATGCATAATATAATAGGGTAAACTATATCAATTGCTCAATACATTTGATCTGCATATAAAAAACATATAAGACAAAACAGATCTATGTAAGCAAGAAAACAAAATACTTATCTCTTATTGTTTTGGTGTGTGGGCCCCCATTGCCTTCTTGTGGGAACCATGAGAGATCTATGTTCTTGTATTCTGGATCTTCTAGAAGAGGAACTCCGAACGATCACCATCCCTTTGCTTCTTGCGATGATGATCCTCTTCTACATCAGCACTTGAGGCTTCATGCTTCCTTTTACTTGAACTTCGACAACTATTTGCGTAGTGTCCATATTTTCTGCACCTATAGCATTGAACTTGAGATATGTCCTTCTTCTCCTTTTGATCTGGGTGAGGACTTGGTCTCCTATCTTGGTGCTTGTGTTTATGGAACTTCCTACCTTTTCCCTTACCCTTCGTGGCATGAAAAACAAAAGCTTGGTTCTCCTCAGGTTGAGTGTCACGGCCATGGAGTGTTTGATGTGCTGCAATCCTGGTCTCCTCCTGAGAGCAATCTGCCCAAATCTTGTCAAACTTTGGTAGTTTGGATCTACCACTTATGCTTTGGATAAAGGACTCCCATGATGGTGGAAGACCATTTAAAGTGTGGAGGACAAGCTCCTTGTCGCCAATAGGATCTCCACTAGTGCTGAGCTTGTCTCTAAGTTCTGCGATCCTCATAAAGTATGAGGCAATGGATAAGGATTATGACTTTGCTATATTCATATTTGAGAGTCGGTTTCTCAAAGTCATGGATACATTTAGGCTAGTGTGTTCAAACAACTTCATAATGGTCTTGAACATTTTCCTAGCATTCTTCTTTCCTGAGATCCGAGGAACCAAATGATCTCTCACGGAATCCACAAGAATTCTTCTTGCTTTAGCATCATTCTTCCTCCATCGAGATTTATCCTCTTCGGCTTCTGGTTCGGGGACCTTCTCATTTACATATAGTAAGAGATCATTTTCTTCTAGGAGTAGAAGAACCCTAGACTTCTAGGAGATAAAGTTGGAGGCTCCTTCCAAACGATCTTCAACTTTCATCCCAATCATCTTGATTGTAGATCTAGTTCAGAAACCCTAGCAGGAGCTAGGTCAAAAATATAAGTCAATAATTTGAAAAACTGAACCCACATATAAGTTTGCCTTGCCAAGGAGAGTTGAATAGAGGGTGGGCTGGTCCAAATCTGTGTACAGAAATGAGATAAAACTGAAACCCTAATTCTGCTGCAGCCATAGAGTTAGGTCAAAAATTGAAAGTTCTCGGAATTGAATTCCATCTTCACCAATGGATTAGTCTAGCCAAAAACGAAATTCCTATGGCTCTTTTCCTCCAAAATAATAGGTGAAGACTTCACAAGATGAAACCCTAATTCCAGTAGGGTTCCGACAATGCTTCAGCAATGGCTTCTTCTAGAATGGCTCTAATACCATGTTAAATTCCATACATTCATAACATAAAATATAAATGCATTACCAAGATCACTAGAAGTAAGACAAAGCACAAAACAACAACACAGAGTTTACCTTGGGAAACCCAATAGGGAGAAAACCCAGCAACCTTCACAGAGAGATGATAATTTTGAGATCAGAGTACAAATGAGAAAATAGAAAGTGTGGAAATGTTTTCCACAAAATAGAAACCCTAGAAAACAGCCTCCTCCTTTAGGTGATGCGAAATTCTCCTCTCCCAAGTGATGCGCCACTCTCAAGTGTGAGAATGAACAAATGAGGAGCACTAACCTCATATTTATACAAGTGCTGAAACTAGAAAATCCCTTATGGGGCCGACTTGTCTTGGGGGCAATAAATATTTTATTTTTAATCTTTTTATTAATCCTTTTTGCACCCCAAGGCTTACATTGATTCTTTCATGTGTTTACATAATTGATTACATAAGGTTCTTCTCCCTTAAGAGGTATAAACAAGTAAAATGAAAGTACAATAAAATATAATGCATAATATCTTCTGAAGTTGTTCAAAATCCAACACACAGGAGGTCACAAAACAATATTTTAGATAGGTAGGATTGATTGGGTTAGGCATCCATTAATTCCCACCATTCTAGTTTCATTAAAAATATTTTGAAACATAGCATTGTTGTCTCATAGGGTACTTACAAAATCCTGCTATAAGCAAGTGTTAAAAGAAACAAGGATTAGAAGTGTGTCGTGACCAAGGAGGTGAACGTCGAGGTATAGATTCCCTACTCTCCATGTTGTAGGCACAACAGATCCCATTATTTAATTAAATAATGGGAGCCCCAACTCTTATTTTTAAAGGTAATTTTCAATTCCCTTACTCATTTTGGGGTTGTTATGGTTTTTATCATGGATTTCGTTTAGTTGTCATGTTTTGATCCAACTAATAAAATTTCCCTTCAAAAGATTTGTGGATTTTTGTGGGTTTTTGTGAGTTGCAAAAAGCATAAATTTTCTTCAAAATTTGTCCATTATGCAACCTGCAATGCGGATTGCGGATGTCGGAATGATTTTTGAATAAAGTGGATTATTCTTTTCTGCAACCCGCAACCCACAAATGCGGATTGCGGATTGCAGAAAGAGTTCCAAAAAATAAGTTCACACTTTGTGTTTCCGCAACTCGCAACCCGCACTTGCGGATTGTGGAAAGTGTTTGAAAATAAATCTGCACTTTGTGTTTCCGCAACCCACAAATGCAGATTCCGGAATGCAGAAAGAACATTGTTTTTAGTTATGTCGTTTGCATACCCGTAACCCGCAATTGCGGATTGCAGAAACTTTTGGCATTTATTTTTAAGAGTTGTGTTTCCGCAACCCGCAACCCCCATTTTAGATTGTGGATTGCTGAAAGGATGTACATGTTTGCAAAACATAATTTCTGCAATTCTTCTTCCGCATCTTGCATTTTAGATCTTAGCCGTCGATTTGCCTTGATCCTACGGTCTAGATTTCATCCCATGAATTTGTTAAATATTTCAATTTTCTTTATTTTCTTTTACCATTTTCATTTTCGAGAATTTCACCTGCGACAAGGGTTTTTACTGTCGATTTTTACCAAGGTTGTTTTCCTGCCATTTTCGTCACCACAGGTTGGTTTTCCGTCTTTTCCCATTGGTTTTTTATGGATTTTCTTCATTTTCAAACTGTTTTATTGATCGGTTTAATTTTATTTATCAGAATTTACCAATCCTCCACCATGTCGAGAAATACCCGTTCTAAGACAACCCAGAAAGACTTGATAAACAAGGACCCTAATTTTGGCATTCTAGCCGATACCAGTGATAGAGTGTCTGAAACTTATCAGATAGATTGGTCACAAAGTTATGCCATCTTAGATAACGACGACCTGTCGAAAATCCAATATAACTAGTCCGTTTATGAGAAAATCAGGGACTCAATTACATGCCATAGAAGCTAGACCAGCCCTTCTCTCTTACACAGATTCCATGAAATGGATAATTGACCATGCAGACCCTAAAGGCCATTCATTCAATGACAAAGCATGGTCCCAATTGGCTTCTTTTTTCCCTAAAGTTTTTGCTAGAGCATATTCCCTTAGGCCGGATACCCAACTTCTCAATGTTGCTTTTCTAGACTCAGTCAAGACCCGGTTCAACTTTGATGAGATGATAAAATTCTGGATGAACAACCCGACCAACTTCATACCCAAAGCTGATAATTCCTACCCCATTTCATGGTTCAAGGAACCCTTTTCTCTCCTGGAAGCCATGCTTTGCAAGCTGTACGACCTACCAAACTGTTCTATGTTCAAAGCCGAATGGGCACCTGTGGCTCATCATGTTCTCACAACAAGGGAATCATTTAATTGGGCTTCGATTCTATCAGCTGAGTTAAAGATAGCAATTGATCGTTATCAAGAAACACCAGCTTCAAAGAAGCCTCCTTTCTTCTATTCATCTTATATCATTGATGTATTTTGTTCAACATTCTAGTTCCCCTCCATGGGATGGAGTTGGACCCTATCAGCACCTCCAGTTCACATCTACTGTTCAACATAATGGGAAAACAAATATGTTCCTTTACTCTATGATATATGTGATCATTTCTCGGGAACAATTTATCACAAGATATTCAAAGAATATGCACCTGCCTTCTCTTCTCATGCTAAAACACTCATCCCCATTATTGGTGATTGGTACGTAGGAGAATCCTTCTCCTATGTCAGGGTTTGGGGAAGTAACACAGTTCATTTGCTGTCGAGGATAGTCCCAGATAGATTGCTGCTTGAAGAAATTGCTCAAACTAAATTCCCACATAGTCCTAGATAGATGGAGTTTTCCTCAAGCTAACCGGACCTAAAAGAAAAGGTTGGCCCAAATTTTCATTAAACCTTGGAACTTTGGTCATCCAGAACTCAACACATGCTGTAGTGTTGGGGAAGCAAATTGCTCCACTAAAACTGGGAAAAGCTCCCAAAAGGATGCATGATCCCAAAGCATTCTTGGCTTCCCACTTTTCCCAAGAACACATGAAGACTACCTATGCTCATGAGACTTCCCCTAATGATTCCATTTACCAGGGAGTAAATTTGTTTTCTGAAGTCCTAATCAAGGCTAAAACTAAAGAAGAACAAATTTTCATTCTTCAATATCAAAAAGAGCTCAAGACTAAAGTTTTGAGTTACAGGAAAATGGAATTATCACTGGATGAACAGGCCAAAAGGGATAGAGCAGAGAAAGAAGCACAAAAGGAAAGTACTCCTTTGATGTTAAATTACCCAGATGAAGGTAAAGGAAAAGGCCTTATGGAGGATGTTCAACAGGCCAAAAAGATTTTAATTAAATCAGCTGGAGAGTTGAAGAAGGAACTCGCACACATGACTGCAATGGTTGATACTCAGGTGATTGCTGCAAGTACCCCAGCAAAAAGACAGAAGATTCAAGCCCCTGCATCTCAAATATCCACATTAAACATTCAGGACAGTGATGCAGAAGATGAAAGACTTCCAATTAGGTCTCTTTTCCCTCCTGTGCCTGTCATACAAGATGTCACTGGGGTCTCCCATATTATTGTTGATTCGCTCAATAACATTGAGATGGATGATACTACTTTAGAGGTTCATTTTCCTGAAGTTATCAACACCTTTGTCACATCAACTCCTTCATCCCCATTCTGTTCTGTTGAGCTTCCTTCCACCTCATCTGTTGAGGTTACACTACCACCATCCACCATATCTGAATTATTTTCTACATTAACCTCCATCACTACTTCACATCCAACCTTTCCAGTTCCACCTATCTCCTTACCACCAATAGTTACTGAGATGCAGTTCCAAGTTGTTTCTCTGCAACCATCACCTACCATTGCCCCTACTTCCCTTCTTGAGGTTTTCACTTATAATACTTCTCCAACTTCTGTACCATCAATTTCTACAACTACCCTCTCTTCTCTATCCACCTCCCAAATCATTATGTACATCCCTAATTCCACTATTACTCAAACGACTCCATTAGTTGCAACATGCAATGTTGCCACATCTTCAACTGAGTTGGAAACTGATTCTGGATATAATGTTGTGGTTTCCCTTGGGAAATAATGTTACAGTAGATCGGCTAAAGCAGTGGTGAAGAGAGGTAATAAAAGAAGCAAGGAACCAACTATGCTGCAAGCGCCTATTCCCAATCAAATAATTTGGGCAAAACAATCTGTTGACATCCAGCAGGAAGCGTTAGACACTGCTGCAACAATGGGAGCATTTGCTGGAGCCAATTATGATTCAATGACTTCACTAAATAAAGAGATTGACATCAAGAAAGAAGAATTGAAGAAGCTCCAGGACCAACAGGTCAAAATTAATTAAGAACATGAATCTCAGCTTCATGAATTAAGGAATGAATATGAAAGTCAGCTCAAGGATCTGCAAGAACATAACATTTCTCTCCAGGTACAACTGCAGGATGTACAAGCCCAAAATACTGTAAATATTGAGAAATAGTAGTACTGGAACAACAACTGAGGATGCAGCTGCTAATGCAGCCACTTCTTCATTCTCTAGGTTCTCTGAGAAAGAGTTCAAAGATTTGTCCTTTGAAGTTAATGAGGAGCATCACAAACTCTTGCCTGAGTTATTTAGTTCCCTAAATCAAATTCAGGAAACTTATAATATTTTTGAGAAACTTTCTGTTATCCTTGAGCAGCAAATTGAGAAAAGGAAACAAGCTTCCAAGGTTGTGGAAGATATCACAGATTGGAAAAGGTATATTAAGGATAAGCCTGAGGATATTCTAGTCTTGGATAGCTTCAAGTTTAGGAGAATAAGATCATCTTTGGATTCGTAGAAGAATGCTTGTGAGATGGTTGAATAAGCAATTAAAAAGGCACAAGAAACTTGTAGCAGGAGATGGTATGCTACAGACAACATCATGGTCATGCTACAGTTTCCCACTTTGGACCTTATTGAGAAGGCATGTCCACCAAATTTGATGATTGAGCAAGTAGAGAGTAGGTGTGCACAGGCCAAAGAACAGATCCAACAACTAGAGCACATATAGATTTCTAAAGTTGACAAATTCATCAAGAAACCTCTCAGTTCAGAGAGAAATATCCACATATTTCGGCGTACTTGGCACAAATTTAGCAAGAATGAGATTGAATCTTTCACGTGTGATGCCTAGTTGGGACTCGATTTGGATAAGTATACTAATGTGGATGAATTGTTAGAGATTTGGGCCAAGTGGCAAGGCTCCCTTGGCTATTCTTAGATTAGATTGATTTTGTAATCCCTGTTTTATGGGAAGTAGACCCTTTGTATCTTTATTGTAATTATTATTAAAGGGGTAGACATCTCATAGGGGATGGGGAGGGAGAAAATCATTGAAAGAGGAATGGAGATACTTTGTGTCATTCAGACTTTGTAATTTTTTACAGGCCTATTGATATACAGTTAGTTCTTCTCTTGCCGACTCTTTTGTTTAATCTATCAAATTTGTTTGATGGATTTTGATTTTCGCTTCATCTCATGAATGAACATTGTTTTATTTTGCAATCATAATTAATACACCAATCTTCTATTTAGATTTGTCTTAACTTATGATATGTGTGTCTCATATGTTAAATGAATTTATTTATTTAAAACATTTATCTATTTCTACAAATGATAAATGTATATTATTAAATTCATGATATAACATGATAATCATGCATGTGCTTCAACCCTTAAGCTACAATCATTCAATTTTTATTTTCTGATTGTGTCTTAAACTAATGAGTAAATATCCAGTTCACATGTCTGTCAATTGGTGAAATACTTATTAATTTCTAGATCTGGTTATCTTGCACACCAAAACACATTTCTTTAATTTAGATCTAACTTAGTTTACATTTCCTTTAAAGAAAACATTACTCACTTCTAGAGATAGAACACTTTTGATCTTCCCTCATAGGAAGACAGATCCATCAGGATCAAACCACTTAAGTGCCAGCAGAGGCCTTATATCCATGGGAGTCAACCACACCAAACAGTCTGGGGATATGTTAACACCCAAAAAGTGCTCACTAGCTCATTTCCTCATTCACATGACCCATTTGTCCACTTTTTCACCATTTGAGCCTCTAAAGCCATCAAAAGGTCACCAAAAGACCTTAATACACCCCTTTTTCCACTCAAAATGAATATTTTTCCTCAAAAAGCATAAAAAACCCTAAAAAAGGGTCCAGAATTCCCAAAATATTAAAAAGGGAATAAAAATATTCAAAATATTCAAAAAAGGAAAAAGGAGGGAAAAGGTACCTAAACCATGTTGGTTAATACCATTGGTTTCCTCAAAACCATAATGGTATTCCCCACCACTAAAAACTATAAAAAGGTGGTAGGGGCTCCTCACTTTCCATCCATCCATCATCCTATCCTCATGCTGTCAAAATCTCTCATGAGCTTTTGACCATTGTAGCTATCTTGGAGAAGAGACCTTTGGAGCTTGGAGCTACTCACCTTGGAAGTTGCTCAACACAAATCCTCACCATTTGAGGTATCTTAATACAATTCTCATTCTTTTTATTTCTTGTTCTTGAATCATTTTCAGAAAATTTTATTTGTTATATGCACATGCTAGATTAGTTTAGATTCAAATTTATAAATTGTTTTTGCTTTCAATCTTTGAAACTGCTATCACTTGTTGATAGGTTCCCATAGCACTAAAGCTTGGTTGCAAAACCAAGCCAACATGATAGAACTACTCTTGCGTGGAGTTGTTTGAAGTCTTTCAGATTGGGTTGTCACCCTCTGTTGCTAGCCTTGGAAAACATTCCAGAAAACACCTACCCGAGGATTCAACACTCCCCTACAATCCACTCAGCTTGTTGTAGGGAGACAACACTATACCATGCAGGCCGAACCACTAATCCACACTTGACGCAAGGTATCTTAGTGGCCCAACTTAGTACATCACCAAGGAGCAATTGTGAGTGCAATTGAATCCTGAAGTTAGCTATTGCCTTTGTGAGGTGTTGCCAAGTCTTCTTGATTGGAACATTGTCCCGATCACCGATAGAACTAGCTCTTTGTTACCTCCACTACTCGATTGTTGAGTGGATACCATTATCACCATCAATTGTGCTTTTGGGAGGCCCAGTTACATTTGAGAGGAAGGGCGTTAGGTCTTCTAGGGAATTTACATTTATTTTCTTTTTAACTACAAGTTCACTTAAACTCTTAATAAAAAGAATTTGCATGTGGGAGGTCATGCACTAAAACCAACTTGCACATATCACTCACTTATCACACCATTATTCATCTGTTGTGGATGACATCTTTTTTGTATTTGTTCAGTTGTGTTTAAATTCCACTATCACTCTCATCTGACATAAGGCCTTCACCATTGAGGAACAAAACAACATCCTAAGACAGTATCGTAGATTACAAGTCCTATCCCTTCTCTTAAGGGGTGTTTTTACACCTTCCCCCCCGTATTACAAGCGGAAGGAACTCAAGACGGGGTTGTTCCCATCCCACATTTATAGGATCATCTGGTTGAGGCTAAGCCTTGCTAGGTGCAGTTTATCCTCTTGGAGAAATAATTAATTACACCACTTCTTCCCCCATTGGAAGATGTACCCCTCTGTCTCATCGCCTCCTGCGCTTTCAAGAAGATATCCCTTTCGATCTCCACGTCAAAGATGACATGTTTCTATGTTGTTGGTTGGACGGTAGCTCATGGACCATTGGCTCCTGTCACGGCTCCTCATCATGTCACCACTCCAACAGTCCCATGGTGTCTTTGAGCCTTCGGTGATATCATCTGTACAGCCGGTGGATTCTGATTCTGGTTCTATGGAGGTGTTGGCGGATTCTTGGTTTGCCATTTTGTGATGAGCTATGGACAGTATTCAATGCCATGATCCACAGTGCTGCAATAAGTACACTATGGCACTAGATTCAGGAAATCCCTCTGATAGTGCCCCTGCTACCCACAATTGTAGCATATAATCGGTCCTCGTCCTCGTCCAACAGCTCCTCCTCGTCTTGTTCCAGCACCTCTACCTCCGCTGAATCCTCCTCTATCCCCTCCACGCAGTGGGACATATGGGGGGTACTGCGGTTTCCCATACTGTGGCTGCTACGGTGGTCCATATGGTGGGTACTGTGGTGCTGGATACTATTGCTGACCATACTGCAGTTTCCCATACCGTCCCTAATCATACTGTTGCGATTGGTGATTAGATTGGGTCGGCGGTTGGTTATACTGCTGCTGTTGCTGACCCGGTGCCTATTCTTCTCCTACCATGAAATATGCGGCTGCAGTTCTCTCTTGGAGTAGGCCATAAGCTCTGCAGTTGTTGTCATCGTGGCCAACCGATTTACAGAACATGCAATACAAGTTCTCTGGTTTTGACACCATCTTCTGCAGATAAACACACTCTTCTAGTCGATGGCCTCTCGTTTGGTAGATACGACACTAAGGTAGCCCTCCATGATTGAGGGGATTTGGTGCACTGGATTGCAAATAATCTCAGAAGTATGGGCACTGATACTTGTGGTGTCCCTCTATCCTACACCTGGTACACCAGACCTCTTCGCGGGGCTCTTTCCCTTTCTTCATGTCTTGCAGTTGGATCGTCAAGTTTGCCAGCTGCGCTTGTATACGATCCATACCCAACCCCGTTTCTCCTATTGGTGAAGCCTCCCTCTTCATTTCAATCTCCAATGCTTCAGCCTAGGTCACAACCTTTTGTTGCATTAGTGGTCCGTGGATGTGTGGTACCAGTCCTATGATGAACCACTCTTTGTGCTGCATATCATTTATCCCAAAACTTACCTTCGCTATCAATGTTTTGTATCGTTGATCAAATTCCCATACTGACTGATTTAGGTATTGCTTGATTTCTTTGAGCTCGGTGACATACTATGATTCTGAATTTGGATTCCTAAATTCATCGATCATTCCTACTTTGATCTGCGCCAATGACTTGGCTAGTGTTCCCGCTAGAACCCTTGTAAACTTCATGAATCAATCTAGGCCACGGCCCCTAAGGGTCGTCACTAGTTGTCCCTTTTTAATATCCTCATCCTGGACCTGCTTCACGGTCCAAACTGCTTCACATAGAAACCAAAACTGCTTGGGATCCTTGGTCCCGTTCCCCTGGAAAGTGGGCATTTTTGTGTCATCTTCCATTCTAACATTCCTATTGTTATTGTTTATTGATGCGGTACTTTTACCATTTCACATAGGGAAACTTTGTGAATAGCTTGTGTTTCTTCCTGCAAAATTCTGGGTAGTGCGCGGGGTTGTAGGTATGTTGTAACTTATGATATGTCCCTCTTCTACTTCTGGGGTATCCTGGTAACCGTCTTCGTCACAATAGGGTCGCTTTCTCTCTTGTGGTCCTGTTTCGCAGTGTTTTGTTCTGGTCCTCTCAAGAGACTCTCTCTCAGTCCTCCTCTTCTTCTCAGGACGTCGGAATATCACCCCACTCCTCAAGGTACCACACTCTTCATCAACTTCCCTTAGAAACTCACCATCTCTCATGTCCATATTCCCCACATCTTTCTATCGGATCTGCATTCACGTGATACTCACAACCTCCGCACACTGATCTGTTTACTCGTCGGAAGTCATCCTCAATATGCCCTTTTTGCAGACGAGCATCTTAATCCATAGTTTTAGCAACAACAAGAACCTTCCTCTTGGTCCGCTGAAGAAATTCCTTTATGCGCCACTGTATGATTTGATTGTGTCTACTGGGAACTTAGTAATATATCCCTCTAGGATACTATCCACCCAAAAATCGACAGCCCTTGATACTATGTTGTCGACACGTTTTAGCTGTCGAATATGTTCTGGTGTCCAATGTTCAAGCTCAATCTTTTGGAATGGTTCTTCTGGAATGTTAGCTGCGCTAACCACTTGTGCAGGAGTACTAGGAATTCGCAGAAAAATATTTCGTGGATATCTAAATAAATGTACCTCTGTAACCAACTACTTACCGTCTGTCTGGGGTTTTTGTTTTCTCCTTCTGCGAATTCTTCTATCTTTCTGTCAAACCACTCTTGAATCTATGTTTTTGTCAGGTGCCACATCATATCCTCTTCTTTTCCTCTTCAGGGTCCCAACAATGGAACCATTTGTTAACACAGTGACTGTCGACAGGGGTTCACTTCGCACTGTCGTCACCAAATCATCAACTAAACTCCCTTATGCACCGGCCTAGAAAGGTTTTACCCTTCCCAGCAACACTCGTAGAGCGAGTGAGGTCTCACTCGAGATGCACAAGGGGGCTGGAGGAACCAAGTTTCCGCAATGGAGTTGAGGACATGCATTAACCACACGTTGCACTCGCAGAAACTAGAGATTATGTCTTCCGCACTATTCTAACACTTCATCATTCGCATATTCATCAATTACATAATCAACTCATAATAACCATTTGCATCAACATGATCTAACTATTCATGAATAATTACTGAACCCACACATCATTAAACATTAAACAACCACTCACATTCATCATCTCACGGAAACAAAGACAGATATAGAACCATAATCGAACATCTTCATGCTTTCATTAAAACCTGCGGAATGACCTTCGCAGAAACAGTCAATACATCATATCGCAGATACAAAATAGATCAACAACTCGATCAAAACTCGACAGATCGATTACCCTATTCATCACCGATTTGGATGACCTTAGGATTACAATCATACTCCTATTTATACAAAACTAAGTGGTTAAAAAATGGTCCACATGACCCTTATCTAACTAACTATCTACTTTCGTGCTTTTGCGTTCTCCGCGAATGACCCTTTCTTCCGCAGATCATCCCTTTTGCAGTTGTCGGCTTCTGCACTTCCTGCGGACTAATCTCGTGCCAACAGATCCCAAAATTTCCACTTCGGTGTACCCCTCATAACCCTCACATGAAAGTCGCCCATGATTACAGTATTATGTACAACTTGGCTCAATCCCCTGTAGTTATGTACACATTAGAAGTGTTACAGTATTTCCTAACACAGATAAAGGAATTACTCAATGCACTTGGTGTCGTCGACCCTTTCGACTCACACCTCGTTAGCTTTGATCTCGACAAAGGTGATCAATGATTACCATCTCCAGTCACATTTCAATTTCTAGTTACTATAAAGAACGTTATGATCCATCGATGTATCATCAACGAAGGCACATCCACTTGTGTCGTGTCTTCAAAAGAATAGAAATGATTCAGATATTCTGAGCTGGTCTCCTCGTCTATTTCTCTTCATGCATACGATGGGAGACCATCCCAACCAAGAAGATTATACCAAAATGTCCCCAAAGAGATGGGGGGGGATATGGTTATGATCGATATGGAAGTAGTCAACGCAGAACTCGACTACAACATCTTCTTGGGGTGTAGTTACATGTACACCATGAAGTCGGTTCCCTCCTCAGTCTTCTATATCATGATGTTTAACTTAAATGGGAAGGTAGTTACCATCGATGAACTTAACTACTATGACCCTAATACCACAAGCAACCCTGGAAATGTCCTATCAAATGTACTAGGAGATGATCAACCATATGTTGACATTGTCCCCGACATGTACAAGGAATCCAATTTGTTAGGAGCATATAGGGGACCACCACCTAAGATCCCTACATCAAATGATGGCCTAATGTGCACAATTTTCATCACTGAAAATGGATCTTCCTCCACCTCAACGTCATCATCAACACCACCGCTGAGTCATGGCATTGCATAATTGTTGAGTCCATCGATACCACTTATTTTTCAAATCCCATTCTTGTATCCTTCCATGTGTGTACAAGAGATGTTGGTGATGGTTCAGTTAACTCTACCTGGGATAACTTTAGGAATCCCAATTTGGTACCTTACATGACCCTTTCCAGAGATGGTTTCCAAACCGGTCACCCATTATGAGTTTTTCCATGTTTCGGCTAGTACGATTGGAATGCCCGTAACACATTCAGTGATGATATCCCAACCTATGACATCCGAAACTACACCACAATTGGTTGTCTCTAAGACAACCAATGGGTGCACCAAACAACCGAAGTTAAAAGGTATCCTATTACCCAACCCAATAGGAAATTCTAAGCCTAAAGCAGGGGGCATCAACCAGCAGGAGTTAAATTCCCCAATTATGATCAATACTCCCACTCAAAGGGTCACACCAGCGTGTTCCCTTTGTGGGAATCAAGGCCACGCAACCAGCTTATGTCCTTATCTACCAGAGCTAAGGAATTTTCTCAACACTTTCATTAGCATCACCCACGCTCCACCGATGGTAAAAGGGTGAACACCTCCCGCTACCACATCTATATCCAAAACATTGCGTACAAATCATGCATGTTCCATATGCGCTCAGTATGGGCACTATATGTACCATTGCCCCGAACTCGCTCACTACCGAGAGGCATTAGAAACAGTTCATCTCACTCAAGTAACAATTGAGGAACCCCATTTCTTAAACCAAGGATCATCATCCATTAATATGGTCACACTACAACATTTTGACCCAAAATCCGACGGCTGTATTGTCATATTTTTGACATTTCCCTGTCGCATGTACGACACTATGTTTTTTTTAGGTGTCGCTAGATTTTCGTCGGTTATCCGACACCGCTCCAAGCCGTCGGTTCAGCGACGGTTAATCATACCGTCGGTTACCCTATGCCTCGGAGAGGTGTCGGTTAACCGACGCAAATCAAGCGACGCCTAGAACAATTTAAAAAAATAAACCGATGGCTTCTTACCGTCGATCAAATGCTCCAAGGCGTCGGTTAACCGATGGCCTGTAGATGTTATAGGTGTCGGTTAACTGACAGTCCATAGATGTTATAGGTGTTGGTTAACCGACAGTCCGTAGATGTTCTAGGTGTTGGTTAACCATCAGTCTGTAGATGTTCTAGGTGTCAGTTAACCGACAGTCGCTAGATGTTCTAGGGGTCGGTTAACCGACTGTCTGTAGATGTTCTAGGTGTCGGTTAACCGACAATGTTCTAGGTGTCGGTTAAGCAACAGGCTGTAAACATTTTAAAAAAAAAATTAGCGGAGCGGATAATACATCTATCATGAAGGTTAAAGAAAATCTGTTTTCCGCTGAGATGTGACAGGTGCTACGTGTCTGTCGCTGAGTGGAAGCGAAAAATGGATACCCGTACAGAAATGTACGATATCCTATTTTCCACTGCAGTCTAGCTTAACATGTTAACTCACAGGTCCAGGGTATTAATTTTTTAAATAATCTGGTTGCAGGGGCTAGGTTTCACAGGATCCAACGGACAAAGGAGTGCCAGGTGCTATAACTCTCTGATATGCATGCGGGGTCCAACAATAGTACTGAGCCCAATCTATCAGGGCACTAACTAAGGAGGCTCCACCGTACATGTTACCGTCAAAGACCGCTGAAAGTTTGTTTCCGCCATTTCTGCTCGGAGATCAAGGTTCGATTGGTTCGGCTGCTACAAATACCAGATATACTATCAACATTTCAACTGTGAGTAACTACAGTTAGCCCTTACCCTCAGGTACACAATTTTTTAGTATTCCTCTGTTGAATTACCCGCTTTCACCATGTTTACCACTGTAAAAACCTTAGATTCCTCCGAAGACCTGATTTCTGACCGTTTCTGGGATGTATATGACCCAATTTCAAAACCCTTTGATATCATTACCAGTCACAATGACCTCAGTACTGCTTCCCTTGACAATTCCGAGTTCCATACCAAATTTTACAGTACTTTGATCCCTTCTACATTGTATCCTTTACCTAGTTGCTCGGAATTTGTATCCTTATGTGCTGAACATTTTTCAACCTCAGAGGGACTAATTATGAATTACCAGGGTGACCAAATTATCTGCAAAGTAGACCCTCAAACCCTTAGGGAAACCCTGAAATATTCTGCTGATTTCGTTTCAACTTCTATCTCTTTTAATGAAGCTGAAATATCCCAGATTTACAAGAACATTTCTAGTGAGGATAAAGAACGAATGTATCAGAAGGTTTTGTTGAAACCAGTGGAGAACCTGTGTGTTCCTTTTTCATCTAAACTTTGTTTACCAGTTATTGCTGCTGCTGTAACCCTATTAAGTCAAATTTTAGGGTCAGACACTAGTTCGGAGGTAACTGAAGCAATGTTAGGAATTTTCCTATACCTAGATAGACCTGGAACAACACCCCTTAGGTTTGATGAATATTTTGCCAAAGAAATGTGTTTTTAGTTGTCCAATTTCTCCAAAATCTATCATTTCAGGTATCAGGCATACTTATATGCTTTGATAATTCATGCTAAGTTAGGAGCACTAGCCATTATAGACTCAGAAACCTTCAAGAAATGGCCTCCTTCTTCACCATTTTACCATGCCTGGTCTTATGCCAAATTCATGGATTTGATCGCACTTAATCTGTTCAGAGTGTTTAATCCAGAGATCGGTAGAATTTCAAATGACTTGAAAGAAATCCTAAACCCTGATTTGATTGGAGATTGGTTCCTGGCAAAAAACTTCTCCCTTGTCAGAGTCTTTGGATTCACTGGATCACCATATGTGTTGCCTATATTTTTAACTACCAGTGTATTTTCCTTAGAGGTAATGAGGCAAAGGATCTCTACAGATAAAGAACATTTCACTGCCCCATCATTGAAAAGGAGTTCATGGATAAAATATCCTATGACTGTGGGAAATTTCATTTTAAAGAAGGAAGCAACATTGCCCATTATTGAAGAAGTTCTGAAGCGGCTTGATTTCCCTCAAGTACCACCTGTAAAATATGACCCTAAACATGTTATTTCACAAAGGAGACAGGAGTATGGCAGAGGTATATTTCAGCACAGTCAAGCTGAAACTTGGATGGGAGAGGCCAATTCTCTTATATATGATTAGATCTGGATCAGTGAGCCTTTAAAGGAGATTGTAGAGGCTAGAGATCAGATAGATTTTTCACAGTCAAATACTGCACAGGGAGAAGTGGAGCAGATATCTACCAAGAAAAGGTCAGAACCAGAGGCCACAGAGATGGATACAAAGGAACCCGAGACATCTAAAAAGCAGAAAACTGCCATGGATATAGAGATCATTGATGTTGATATGATAAGGGAGCTAGTTATCACCCCTACTATTATTCAAGAAGAAGTATCACAGACTAGAGTTGAAAATACTACTGCAAAACCTAAAGAAAGCAGTAAACTACCCCCTGTACCGGTCCTGCAATACAAGAATTATAGCTATGCTGCAGCTGCTGAAGCTCAATTTCAAAACAAGTAGAGTCTCCTCAAACATTACATTGATCAGAGAAATGAGTCTGTGATGCAAGAGCAAAAGAAATTGAATCAACTCAAAGAAAAATCTGATATGAAGACAACATTGATGACAGTGAGGGATTCAACAACTGGATCTTTAAGTTTGGCCATCACTGATGATGAAAAGGCTTCTGAGATTCATTTAGAAATGGATCAATTACCAACTCTTGACAAGATTTGGTTCCACAAACAATCCAGTGAAGTCTTTTATGCTGACTTGACTAGGGAGACCTTGGCACATAAGAATGCAGTCCAGAAAATAAAAAAATTGGAAGCTCACCTGAAGCAGGAGAAAGCTGTAAACAAAGCATGGTCTACATAGGTGGCTTATTTACAAATTGAGCTGGCTTCATATAAAGAGTTGCCACCTGCACGAGGGGCAGAAACCCAGCCAACAGTCAAAGTCAAAACTGTTAAGACAGTTAGAAGGAGGGTTAAAGCTGTAAATGTTAATGTTAATACTACACCTTCACCTAATTTGGTTAAGTTGCATGAAGAGATAGCTGGTTTGAATGCAAAGGTTGTGGAAGATAATGCCAAAATTCTAGTCCTTCAGGAGCAGAAAGAGGCATTGGAGAAAGAGAAAGGTAAATTGCTTCAAGAAATTGAACAATTGAAATCAAACAGGGGAACTAGTCCTTTGTCACCAATTGACCAGATCATACATGACATTGCAGATATGTCTGTACATGAAGCTGAAATTGAGAATTTCAAGGAGAAGGTTTCAGACTTACAGGACACAATTTCTGAACTTAAACTGCAGATTGAAGAGATTAAAGCTCAGGATCCTAGAAAGTAGGAAATCATCAAGCTCAAAGAAGAAAATGATAAACTGAAAGATAAGATTTATAAGTTGAAAGAGAAAACCAAGGGAGTTCTGCCACTGGAAGATGCAAAGCATTTGCTTTGGGATGAATTGATAGCAGATATCAATGCTTTCAGGCCTCAATTGATGATTGTGGAGGAGCATGAGAAGGCATTGGGAGTGGCATCCAACAAATGTAAATTAGCTGAGGAAAAGTTAATTAACAGAACTCAAGAGGTAGCTCAAAACGCAATTATTTTCCTCAGTAAAGCTCCTGCTTCTGAGTTACAGGTTTTAAAGGTGAGTAACAGAACTATTCTGTTAGTAGATGCCAGGAGGGTGTTGCAGAAATATACTCTGTTGAATTCAGTCAGAGGAAAGATGTCCCAGATTAAAAAGCAAGTGCAGGAGTTCAAGCAAGCCTTTTTACCATTGATTGGTTATGGTTTACCATCCTTTTGGGACGATGAGAATATGCTAATAGCATGGCCTGAATATAAAGAAATGTTTATTAAAGCCAGATCAGACCATAGCAAATTTAATGATATGGTAAAAGGACTTAAAGGCATGGTGGTAGTAAGCAAAATGAGGCAGGACTTCGAACTTCCATTACTTTTCAGGGAGGTTAAATCTAAATTGCCTGTCTTTACAGAAGGTCTTTTAATAGAGCTTGATGTGCTGATGGAAGAATTATCTGATGCTTCTGTTCCAAAGGATGATGCTTGGAATGAAGTATTCAGGGTGGGAGCACGAGTTCTTATACCAAGTTCAGGTCCAGGAAGTGCCAGTTAGATGTCCGTGAAGCATAAGTAAGTCAAGGTTGTCATATATTTGATACTGTTGCTAAGAACTATAAAGTTTAGATCCTGCAGAAGAAGTTTTAGGGAGTCCATGATGCTAGCTTGATGTCTGTAGTTACTACAGTAAGCAACAGTCACACAGATACTTTATTTACAGTTGTTTTGGAAATATTCAGAGGAATATGACAAGTTAATCAAGCGAGCCTGTTCAGACAGTATGCGCCTTTGAAGGCTAAAATTATCAGAAAACATCAATGATATCTCTTTCCATCCTGGAAATGAATAGGATATTGTTGATCCTAAAAGGATTATCGACCTCATAAATATTCATACAACTGTCATTTCTTTTTGTAGAGTTGGTTATGTAATAAATGGTCACTATGCCATTTGTTTTAGAAGATAGGATTTAAGCTATTTTGTTGGGACATGATCCCCACGTATGTAACTGTTTCCTAGTTTTTTGCATCTCTCCTTTGAATAGATTAACTACAAATAGACCCTACTTCGATAGGGAGAGGGTTGGTATTTGGTTGAAGAAATTCATATTGTAAAGAAGAAAAGACTCGTGTATCTGGGACTTTGTGAACTTCAATGAAAGAACAGACATAAAGGTTTTGTCATGTTTAAGATTCCTTCCAAGTTTTGTTGCAGAATGTCTTCTATGTGAAATTCATTCATCTATGTTATTTCCTCTTCTTTACTGTTAATTTAAATATTTGGAATTCATGTTTCCATGCTCCACAGTATTTACAGTATATACCATTGAAAGATAAACTGTAATAGAATTCATCGTTGGTGTTCTGGTGCTCTATTATAATTTACTTTTCCCTGTCTTTCATAAGTCTTTCCTGTTTATTTAAGGAATTCATAGTCACATGCTCCTGAAAATAAACAATCACTTCTCTACCTTCTGCTATCACCTTTAAAGTTTAATGATCTGTGCCAAATGCATGCAAAAGGCCTTAAACCTCTGTGACCTGATTTACTCTTTCATTTGATTTAAGCCTCAATCCTTGACTCCATTGCCCAATGTTCTTTACTCTTGAACTTTCCCAACACCTTGATCACCATTGAAAACACTTGTTACCTTGAGAATATGGCCTTGTTTCTCCTATTCCTTGATACATTTATCATACAGTGACAAAGAGAGAGCCCTCTCTGGTTGGCTGAGTCAGACAGTCATCCTAAAGATTGGTTGTAGGTTACCTTTGGGTTTCTTGAACACAGCCTCAAGAAATTACGGAGTGATAACAACACCCATGAATTTGAGAAGAGGAAGCGGGGGGCATCTCATTTCAATCCCTTTAAACTTTGTGGGACAAATGAAGAATGATGTTCAAACAAACATGAAGAATAAGAAATTCTTACTTTGATCCCATTCCAATTGGATGTCCAGATGGTATAATCCCAATTGCAAACATGAGAAGCTGTTGGAACTTCCCTCAAATACCTTGAAAATACACTTTTGTTACAACTATAACTAGGAGAATATCAACAGCAGAGGTCAGGAACAACAGAGTTCTACACGCATAGCAATTGCAAGAGGAAGCATACTACACATATAGTACACATGTCATCCATTCATACCAAGCCCTTGCATACATAACTACATATGACAGAATATTCAAAAGCAAGTCTCAGCTATGCATAAGTCAGTGTTATGGGCAATTTCAATCAAAGACACCACATATATTAAATTATTAATTTAAAAATAGGACAAAAATACAAGACTTACTGTATTGTATTTCTCGATCATCACAAGTCCTCACTGGGTTTGTTGACAACATGACCTTGTGCTGGTTAACGGGATATTCTAGGGTCTTCTATACCCTGGGACAGATGAAATGGTTTAAAGAATGACAAATCACCATTATTGAGATTTGCAAGCTCCACCTTATGAACGTCTAATGACAACCCACTAATCATATTAGCAAACCAATTCCAGATTATCAATGTGAGAACTACCATGAAATTTACCTTAGGAACTTCGTTAGTTGCAACACACTAAGACTATATAAAACCTCAATACCTCTGCTACAGGCCTGCTGTTCATCCACTGGCTTTCATCTATTTCTTGGGAATGATTTACTGAACCCTTCTTTTCTACTTCACATTGAAAAATCAATAGAAAACCTAAATTAAATTGAAGGATGGGTACCTCTTCATATTTGTGGATTTGGAGCCGGATGTAGAGTTTGCAAAAGATGTTGAGGTATTGATGCACAGAATGGATTCCAATGATCCTCATCCTGAGACTTTGAATATCTTCCAAACGAGAAAGCTCTAGCCCATCAAGATTCTCACTCTGCAGTATAAAGAAAATGCATGTCTATAGTTAGCTAGAAGAAAGAAACAACGTATCTGGTCATAAGAAAGAAACATTGTAATAATGCATGCATTTTACCTTATTGAGCTCCTCTCTGTTTCGAGAATAGTTTAATATTCTCTACTAAATAGGGCCAACCACGTGAAGGTGGAAGCTCATATGGCCCCTCCCCCCCCTCACATCACTCTAAATTCCCCATACCCAATGCACGTGCTTGGAAATAAATGATCTTTTGTGCGAACATCGTGAGTTTCTTGTCTTAAAGGAATTACGTGCATTCGATCATTAATTAGTTTATAGAATTCATTAATTAACTCATTCATTCATTCATACATAGAAAAAAATAAATAGTTGAAGACATTACTCCATAATATCAAAAATAATATCCGAGGACAATGCATAAACAAATAATGTAATAGTGTACTTATTACAATCACTACTTTTTTGACGCTTTTTTCTCTCCACAAATTCTCTAAGTGTGACATCCTCTTCTACCAATTGTTTTTTGTTTCCTATGCCCTCTGTAGCTGCCTGTGATCATGTTTGTCGACGGGTCGTGTGCTCACGACGTGTATGCGGCTGCTGTAAGGTGCCAGGATGTACTGGAAAAATGAAGAAATATTAATTGCTTGACGTGTTTTTACTATTATAATCATTGTAAGTCCTTTATTAAGAAAAAAACATTAGAGCGGTGCTTTGTACCTGGGAGCTCATGGGTGACATGAATTTCCTGCGTTTGATCTTCTGCTGCTGCCTCAAGTTGCACATGAAGACCCTCTGCATTAAAACATCAACACTTACAACAATATAGTATTTGCAATTTAATATTTGAGACTTTAATCCATGCTAGTTTTTTTTAACACTAGCATATTTATTACCTGGATTTCGATCAACATGAACTTCAATATCTCTTTCTCCTCCATCCTCTTCATTTTCTCTACTTTCGTTGTGCGGCTTAACAAAAAGAGACTCAATATTTTATGTACTAGTTTATTAATGAATATAGAACACAATGAATCAAGCTTAAATAGAATTTGTTTATCGTAGTTACCTGTTCGCAGGATGGATCACTGGAAGAATTTGCTTGGCTACCACGGCTGCTTGTTCGATGTTCAACAACACCTGAAAACCCGCGTTGGTAGCCGATCCTCATGTCTTCCTCCGTTGGCAAATCATGGAAACTTTGAGCCTGTAATTTTCAATTAGATCATCATTGTTGTTGTTATATCATCATGAAAACAATTTTAAATGCAATCTATAATTTCTATACAATAAAATAATTATTGATCATACTTACGATTCGTGCTTGCAGGTTGGAATATCCACTAGGGCCAAGCTTGTGTTGCCCATGTTTTTCTATTCTTGCCTGGGTGGCCTTCAACGTATCTGGTAGCCTATAAAAGTATTTTTAAATACATTAGAGATTGCAAAAAAATGGAAAATAAAGTGTAATAAATATATAATTGCATTGCTGAAAGTATTGCATACTTTCTAGCTGGCTCGGGTACTGGCTTGCCCGCTATTTTCGCAGCTTTCTCCCTTGCATCATCCAGCAAGCCTTTCCACTCCGTTGTTGGAATCATCGGAGGGCGCTCATACTTTGGATTATCTTCTAAGTTGTTCCGATATTGCTCCCGTACATAATGTAAATGTTGGCCAGCTTTTTTGAGAACCTTTTTTTGGTTGAAGGTTTCGGCACCAAAAAACCCAACCAAGCGAGCAATAAGCTCATCTTTCAAAACTTTACTCTACTGGTTCCACCATGTGCGGATAGTGGGCCCAAACATCTCTAAAGACCAATCATTAAGATGTTTATAAAATACATCATTTCCTACAAAAACGAGTATGTGTTAATTAGTGTAAAAAGAATGATGCATAATTACATTGCAATAAAATTATAATATATAGCTAAAACATTTTGTAAATAGTACCTGGAATCTTCTCCATCTTGTAGGGAATGAGATCTTCGTCCACCAAAAAAGTAGTCTCAAATGTTCCCATGCTAGTGACACGGAAAGATCCAGGAAATGCTGGGACGACAGCATCAAAGTCATGCTCTTCTCCATGTACTGGCCCCTGATCCTCATCGGCACTCTCATGTTCCGTCTGGGGTGTCTCATTTTGTGTTTCCGACTAGCCAGACGGCAACGATACATGATCAGTGGCGAAGGGGGTGTCATGCTCAATGGTACCAGCATGCCTCTCACCAGGGAAAAAATATTCCTATAGAAACAAATAATATTTTAGTTACTCATATACGAATAGGAAAAAAAATTGCATTTGGAATAGACTTATAATGAAAGAGTTTGCAGCTTACATCCAAGCGCTTTACTTTAAGCAACACACGATCTATCTTTGCTTGAGTCTCATCCTGCGTCATTTGCGTATTCGATATAAGCAGATTGACGACCTCCTGATTTAATTTTGTTTTTGCTTTTTGAACTGCATCCCGGATATTCTTTGAATTCTTGAGGTCAACATCATCAAGAATGTGCCCCAAATCCATATCCTTTGGATCCATCTATAGATAAGTATCATCAGAAATAAAAATAGAAAACATTAATATCAATTTGAAATCATTGATATAATTAGATAACATAAATATGTATAAATATAGTTTCTGAAATTCACAACGTGCTATATACCTGCTCATGACCTGATGAGCGTGGCGTGCTAACATCTGTCGACATATCATCTGTCATGGGGCTCCTACCTCGACCCTCAGCCTACAAACAAAATATTGGCCACTTTGATATCATAATTAAACAAATGTACTTTCTAAAGAAGCAGGTAAGTAAAAATGTGGTATATATACCTGTTGCCTGTAGGGGGGTGTCGGCCTCCCAGGCTCCATTGGGGACTTGCCCCGATCAGCTGACTGCAAAAAAGTAATTAAAAACATTAATTTCGAACTGAAACCAATACATGGGGAAAATCAGGGGCGGGGGGTGTTGAGATATCTTGGCTAATATTCACTTGTGGCCATGTGCCAAACCACTAGGTGGGTAATTGAGGCCCTTAATGGGTGGACCTGTGGGTGGTTGTGGATTGTAATCATCTCATTCAATTGAATTATTCATCATCCCAAGGGCATCCTATCTATTGCACACTCTCTTGAAGTCTTTATATGTGTTTATGGTGTTAAGTCAATAATTTGTTCCTTCAAATTTTGTTTGACTTGCATTTTATTTTAAGTTATTTATTTGCACTGTTTTGATTTCTCCCTCTTTTAGGAAATTTTCTTTAGTTTTTATATGAAATTTTGGGCTTGCTTGTGAAATTTTCAAGTTTTAAACTTTAGGTTTGTTTTTGTTAAAGGGTTTAAAAGTCACCATATCAAATAATGGGTTCATAAACCATACTCTAAGTATAGTCATGTATAATCATCACTCTGACAGCTTTAGAACTCTATGCAAAATGACAAAAAGCTGTGAAAAAGCACCAAAACAGTGTTAAAATTATTCTTGTAGCACTGGAGCTCAAAATCACCAAAGGCGCACTACAAGAATATCGCGACTCCAAAATTCCTCCGTTTTTTTAGCAAATTTTGGCACGTTTGGAATGATGAATGACTAATTACATGTTTTAGAGAATTCGTTACGTGCTGATGCAAGGAACATCATGATTCCAAGTGGTTACACATTGTGAGGAAATCATGCTCATCATGAGCCCAGATGTAATTCCTTTTGACAGGTAGTAGTATGGTTTGAGGTAAATGTGGGATGAGTTTTTCATTTACAGGCACATTCAAAGACGAAGGACTTAGTGGAGTAGACATAACCACTAAAAAACCGGACATTGTCGCTGCTGAACAAAGGAGAGGTTTTGATGGCTTCACGGGAAGTTAGGGCTTCCTAATTTCGTTACTAGCAGTTAAATTGAATGTTGGAGGACCTCTGTACATCTAAGGTGACTCATTTGACAACTCAAGTCGTGATTTTAAATAACTGCAGTTGAGCAATTTAAAGGTATTTCCTGAAAAGTCAATATAACTACAGATTTGGGTTTTTTTTCGCTGAGGCTTACTCTGTCAAAATTGATCAAAGGAAAGGTTAAATTGTGTTTTTAAATGCAATTTCGGCCAGAGAAATAGTTATTTCTGATGCTTTGAGACGCCAGGATGAGCGAGGGTTGAAGATAGCAATTTTTTTTTATGAAATATGACCCTGTGAAAGCTAAGGTTGCAGTGATGTGAGGAACCTATACATTTGACAGTATTTTCAACCTCCTAAATTTATCTTCTTCTTGAAAACAATACAAAAGGATATCGAATATTTGAAGTTGCAGGGAGAGCTATTGTGCTAGGTATTGGAGCTTACTGTTTTTGGAACTAGATAGAGGCAGCGAGGAGCTAAAGACTTGAGAATCATTTTGATACTAAAATTCCTGAGAGCTAAATTGGATTAAATTTAAGAATCCTATAAGTTATTCAGTTTTCAGTAATTGAAGAAGAATGGGAAGGAGTGGTAAGATAAACAGAGCCGAACCTACTGATGTAGGATGGATTGAAAAACTCCCTGGGTGTGTTGAGTTGTTTCAACAAGCTGGTTGGATGGAATTTTTCAAGAAGATAGATGGGTATAATGCAGAAGTGTCCTGTAAGTTTGCTCAGGGTTTTAAAAATGACATGGTGATCTTTGATACTCTTAAATTCAGGCTAACAGTAAAGCTGATTTCAGAAGCTACAGGGATTAAGAATGAGGGTGAACCATGGTTTAAGAAACTGCCTTTTGACTTTGATCCACAAAGATATCTTTTACCAAATGTCACCCCTGATTGGAATAAAGGCGTCCTTATTCAAAATTTCAGAAAGGAATGGGTTGAGCCAATCAGAATACTATAGAGCTATATTACTTGCGAGGGCAGATATGCTTATGTATACAAGTACCACTTCAGATTCCTTCAGCACATGGTGGGGGTGTCCAAGATGAACCTGCCATTCTTCTTTTTGAAAAGTTTGCAGAAGATGTCCAACAGGGTGAAAGGGCAGATAGACCATTCTTCTCAGTCTATCTTTCACCATGGGCTAATTAAGTTGATTATTAGCACTGTTTTGCAGCATGAAGGGAAGACCTGGGACTTTTTCATCTTTTGGTCTAACTTTCAAACCAAAAAAGAAGATCAGAAACCTAAGAGGCAAGCAGACAAGGGTAAGGTTTTGATGAGAAAATTAGGTCAGAAGTCTAAACTTGAAGATAAGGAAGAGGTTAAAGTTGAGGAAGCATCAGAGCATGTGGAGGAAGATAATAAACCAAAACTATTCTCAGTCAGTCTTAAAGGCAAGTACTCACTGTTTGTAGATGAGAAAGAGCAACCTGAACAGTATTTGGCACCTGCAGAGGATTCTCATGAAGTGAAAGCTGCTGATATAAGAGAGGTTGATGTACCTAAGGAGGAGATTCAAACTCAACAGAGAAGCCCTATCACCATTCTATCAGATGATGAGGGATATTTATTGGAGGAAGAGCAGCCCATCTCCAAAACAAAAGTCAAGGTTGAAACAGGAAAAGAAATCCCTACTTTCGACAACAAAACAACAAAACCTAACAGAAAAGGGAATAAACTTGAAGTAGTAGAGTTGGCTGCTATCCAGCATCAAGGAAAGGAACTGAAAATGATGGGAGAAGCAGCATCACATTGGAGGCCTAAAACCAGGTCAAAGAAAAAGCTAAGACTGAACATGAAGAAATTACTCAATCCCAGATTAAATACAAATGAAGTTACTGTCCTAGATGAGGATTCCATGGATGATAAACCAGAATTAGACAAAAAGCAGCCACAATCAAAAGAAGAAACTCCTTTAGTTGAAGCAACAAGTGAGGAAAATCCTAGCATTCAAGACACCCTGCAGACCTGTTAATTGAAGAGGCTGAAATCTTCAAAAAACTTGATATACCTTGGAGACCTAATGAGGAACAAGATCCTACAATAGACAAACTATTTGACTTTGACAGAGAGAATTTGCAGAAAACTGTTAAGCAGTACAAACATCAGATGAGTTACATGTAAGAGGTCAATGATGGATTAATGATGGCTATCAGAAGGTTGAGAGAATACCTACAGGATGTAAATGACCATTTTCGGGAATTGATAGTAGAAGCAAAGGAAGCACTAAAGAGAAAAAGAACTACTGACATGCATTGCACAGAATTGGAGAAGACAGTCCAGAACCTGCAGCAGAGAAACGAGGAGCTCATCAAGAAGATAAATGACATGGAGTAGGAGCAGAAGAAAGCTAAGAAGAAAGATCAAGCATCAAATGGTATCGCTCTGCTGGCTGAAGCAGCAAAAGATGGATAAGTCAGTTGTTCATTTAGTTAGTGGTCACTAGTTGATAAACACATGTGTTAGTGATTTACTATTTTTAGCATATTTTGTAATTTTGTAATATTGTACATTTCACTTTACCTCATCGAATAGATGGAAGGCAGTTAGGGTTAAATCCCTAACTGATTTTGTAAAGATTAGTATTTAGAGAGGTTAGAAAGTCATGGAGAGGGTTCGATTTTTGGGAGCTTTTAGGAGGTCTTCAAACTCAGTTGGTTTTCAGCCTTGTTCATGAGTTAAGTACAAAACTCTTGTATGCAGTTGATGATGAAATTATGAGATATATGTGACTTTTACCCTTTAGTTTTCTGTGTTGGCTTCATTTTTCAGCTTGTCTAGTTGCTTAATCGATATATTCATTTACTGGTTTATGTTTATATGCTGGTAATGCTTGTCATTTATGTATGAACCGCAATACTGTTTCTGTTGGATCTTGTTAGATATATTGTGCATCTTTATCTTCTTTTGTTTATGATTCAGTAGTTATTTTGCTCATGAATGCATTCCCTGTGTGTTCCCAAAGTTCACAACCAAAAACACATTACAGAAACCTTTAAACTTTGTTTTCTTTATTGAATTTTGTTTGATATTATGTTGGCTTGTTTCTCTGGCCTTGGAAACAATTTCTGGCACAAACATATGATATGCGATACATCTATCTTGTGTTTATCTTATTGGGATAGGGTATTTATTGAATTAATCACAGATCCTCTATCTCATGATTTCTAACACAACTTTGCTGCACTAGTCACAAAGTCCTTAGAGATCATTTTGGAAGGATGTGATGGCATCGGTATAGGGTGACATAAGTGATGCAGGAGCATAGGCTCATGAAAAAGAAGTCACCCATGACTTCATCAAGGTCAAGAGAATTCAAAGATACCTGGGGTCTCACATTTGTGTAACTTGTTAATTTTGTGAAAAATTTGAATAATGGTCAAGGATTCTAGATCCTTTCCACTTGTAAAAGATAATATAGGGTTTGTTAATTGTTAGTGAGTCAATGATGACTCGGAGGGGTTAGTTGAGGTTATTAAGGACTCTGTTCCTTAATCATAGGATCTGGAAACAGAAATCCATTGTAAATAAATGCAGTCTTTAGTATTTTGAATAGGTAGCTTAGCGTAGATGAAGGTTAGCTCACAGAGCTCGAGAAGAGAGAGCAGGGTGTAGAGTGTGATTGATTACATACAGTGAAATGTAATAAAATGATGGAGAATCATTAAATTTCCTCTCTACTGTGTAAAATCTCAGTATATATGATTCATGTCATTTGTATATGTTGTGATATTTCTGTTATCATTGGTTGGATACATATGATTCATCAATTTCATCTGAAAGCATCGAGTTTAAGGAATAGTGAAATGAAGTGTGAATTATTGGAAATGTTACAGTGTATATCCTAGGGTAAAATACAGTCTATATATATGTTAACATTCTGTTCAGCCGTGTGGTATTTGATTAGCCTTCTATTTTGAGTATACATCTGATTCATTAAGGGAAACAACGATTCCATGGAATATTGTAATGGTTTGTGAGTCATCATAATTGTCACAGTGCAGAAGCCCTAGCTCACATGTACAGTCTATAAGTGGCGCTCATATGTATAACATTTGGGGATCAACGATCGAGAACAGAGCGGAGATTGATGAGCTAAGTAATGGATGGTTCTGATCACATAGGAGATTAACGATCAGGATGAGAGCGGAGTTGTGAAATCAAAAATCAACGATCACGATCACAGTGGAAAGTGACGGTTCAAAGCTCGAGGCAAAGTGGAGTTTTTCGCCGAGAGATATGTGTCGTGCATTGGGTGGAAGCGGAAAATGAAAAGAAGGTACAGTTGGTACGATAAGTGATTTTTCGTTGGGGCTTAGGTCATGACAAATGGTCATGTGGCGTTTAACCTTTGAGTGTAAAGTAAATTCCGTTGAGGGCTAAGCAAAAGGTAAAGTGTTTAATTCGTTAATAGAGAAGTCTTGCTCAATTTTGATAGAATTGCCAAGTATAGTGACAGTTATCTATTTTTAGTTCTGTCACAGAGTTAATTGGAAACTAAGAAAAACTAAGAGAAGAATGGTAAAGGACTGTATTAAGTGAAGATTCCAATACAGAAAATTTGGGAATCAAGGGTCTGCTTAGGTATTGCAGGTGGTGCCTGCATCAATAAGCCAAGTTTCTAGTTGGAGGACTTGGACCGACTACAGAATGAACATTTATAGATGTAATGTCCCACACAGTGTGCATATCAGGAAAATGAAGCTATGGATGAGAATGTCACTTACTGAAGACATTTGGAATGGAATGGTAGCTCCAAATCAAGATGGATGAATGGACTGAGCTTCAAATCGAAATGGCTGAATCGAATGAGCTTCAAATCGAAATGGCGGACTGAGCTTTAAATCGAAATGGCGGGGCTGAATGGACTGAGCTTCAAATCGAAATGGCGGACTGAATCTTCTCCAAATCAAAATGGCAGACTGCTCCAAATCGACGAAATGGTGGACTGCTCCAAATCAAAATGGCAGACTGCTCCAAATTGACGAAATGGTGGACTGCTCCAAATCGAAACGACGGACTACTCCTGCTACCTACTTTGCTTCTTAAACCCCTACCCAAGCTCTAGCCACCTCTATTCTACCTATTAAAGCTCAACATATTGCATCGCATCTGGTACTGCTTATGCGTAAACAAGGGAGGAAAAGGAACGAATGCTGCGTTGGTTTAAAACCTATAGCTTTGCTACTGTTCGCACGGGACTATTTAAACCCTATAGCTCTGCTACTGTTGGCATGGGTTTAAAAACTTTTATGTTTTAAAATATGTAAAAGAGTAGAATTTTGGCAGGTAGCATATGGTTGTAACCATAATTTAAAAACAACATTTGTTATGCCAAAATGAATAAGGCGGACGAGTCGAACCCGTGACCTATCCTCCCACTAAGTCTTATCCACATGATACTAGCCAAACTAGTAAAAGCATTACTCTACAATATTATACTTTACCTGCCTTCCAGCTCTTAGATCATGTCTAATAACAAACGACCAACCCTGTCTACCAGGAACTTCTGAGTAAAATACCTTAACGAGCTTCTCTTTGTTTCAAGAATATCTTAATATTCTCTACTCAAAATGGACAACCACGTGAAGGTGGAAGCTCATCTGCCCCCCTCCCCCCGTCACATCACTTGGAATGATGTTCAATGCACTTCATGATCATCTTCTCCATCCAAGTCTGCATCTGTATCATCTGATCCAGATTCAACATTATAAGGATTAGAGGCAGCTATATCATCATCGTCGTCGCTGTAATTAGTTTCAATAAATTGATCATGATCGTCAATATCATCTTCATCATGAACATTGTCTCTAACATCATCTTCTTCAACTAACTCTTCAACATCTTCCTGCGTAACATTATGATCATCAACATCCAACTCATGTTGATCCTCTACATGATCACCTTCTTCTTCAATACCCTCTTTAGCTTCCTCTACAATATTATACTTTACCGGCCTTCCTCTTGGATCATGTCTAATAACAAATGACCAACCCTGTCTACCAGGAACTTCTGAGTAAAATACCTGTTCACATTGACTTGGAAGAACATAGGGCTCTGACGTTCGTGACTCAAGCGACCTTGTATTGACCATGGTAAATCCATTAGCATGTTCAATAACAGTTCTATCGGGATCAAATCGATTCAATCGTAGCCTGTACCATTTCACAACAAAAAGAATTATTTTGAATGATTTAAAGTCACAGTCAATGATATCTTCCAAATATCCATAATATCGATTTTCTGACAATTCTGGACGTCTGTCGCTTCTAGATGAAACATTAGTGACCTCAAAGACTGCACTTATCCCAGAATCACATGTTTTCCTTGTGTCATCCAACTTTTTAATGCGATATTTACAACCGTTGCACCACATAGCCTTGTGGTGTTTTACCTGCAATTGATAATGAACTAGTAAGTATTTTATGTTCTTAAAGTATGCAAATAAAATGAAATTAATCAAGATGAACATGAATATCGACGTAATTGAAAATATTATGGCTTATATATTTATAATATCATGCTTACCTGTTTATCTTTTAAACCATATGCTAAATCGATTTCCCTTTCTGTTAGATTGACATCTCCATTGCGATGTGCTTCTTTAACCAATGAAGCCACACCTTCCCATGATAGTCCTCGACCAGATTGATTACATCGTTCAATCCATACCTTCATCCAATCAAGATTGTTTGCGACGTACAAATGTAGTGCATCCCACTCGCGACCAACTGCATGAAAATAAAATTACATAAATCAACTCAAAAATTTATAATTACTTAACGCAGTGTAACATTATAAATATTAATGATGCATATCATTAATGAATATTAAAAATGAAATAATTATGTACGATACTATTAAAACGTATTAACATTATTAATCTATAACACCATTTAATAATTACCTTTGACCTTCCTCGATTTACCTTTCCCCATCAGGTACTCTCCTAATTTCTTAGTGGAATTTGGATCACCAATGCATCGATCTAATTTGGTCTTAATAGACCCCAACCCTGGAAGATATTCAACAATATACACCATGGCCTGAAATACCATATATCCCTCCACCATAGAACCCTCTGGACGTGCTCTTTGTCTAACTAAAGCCTTCATAAATTTCAAGTGCCTCTCAACCATCCACATGGACCTTGCATGTATAGGTCCACACAATTCAATCTCCTCAACTTGGTGTATGAGGTAGTGTTCTTGTGCATTGAAAAATGCCGAAGGTAGAAATCTCTGCATTTGACACATTAAACGAGGAATTTCTCTCTTCCAATACTTTATATCTTCTTTGTGGATTTCTTTCGATGACAACCATCTACATGTAAAGCAAGAAAATAATGATATCATTTAACGACGAAAATTTAAGATTGTAGTACGTCAAATCTACATGATTGACTAAAACAAATGTCAATTCATATAAGTTATACAACGAATTAAACAAATTACATGATGATGCGTGAAAAATATTGTTTCTAATTACCTCATGTATTTTCCAAGATCATATATGACCTGTTTGACATTATTGTTAAAGTTGTCTGGGAGAGATACAGGTAGAACATACTGTAACAATGAACACGTCTCATCAATATATTTTTCAAAATTAAGAAAAGAAGTAAAAAAAAACATGCAGTATTGTAATATACCAATATATATACCAAAAATATAATTACCTTAATGAAGATATGCCAATCATGCATTTTTACCCCGCCAAAATCACCTTTCCTTGTTAAGATATTCTTTATGTTCGAACAAAATCCTGTGGGAAATTTCATTTTTTGTATCACTTCTTTTATTGCATTGCTTTGTTGCTCAGTCAATAACCATGGAAGTGACCTTATATTAATTTGGTCTCCATCATTGTTTAAATGTTCAATGATATCTTTCATTGCATGATTGGATTCATGAATGTCACTGCAAATTTTGACAATTTTTTCTTTGTCACTCCTTCCGTCTAATATTCGCCATAGTGTTTCAGTTACATTCTTTCCGATATGCATTGTATCAAACAAATGAACAACTAGTAAGTGCTCATAGTAAGGCACCCTACTAAATTGTTTCGGATAATTTTTCATTCCTCGTGGAAGCCCATTTACACCTTCATGATGTTCATGCAGACCATTAGTAATCAATATATAACTTAAAGAGATTAAAATGTAGTATATTATAGTAAAAAAAATTAATACAATCCAAAATAAAACATTAAAAACATATAAGAGATGATCAATACGAATATATGAGATAAACAAATTGAATCATACCTTGACGATTTCTAGTATATTGCAACTTCCATATGTGAGGTGTCATTCTCTGTGGTTTTAATGCGGTCTCCTCTTTCCCATTAAAAAGATGTTTTTCGGTAGTTCGATACCTATGATTCTTAGAGAGGAAGTTCCTATACTCATCAAACACTACCTTTGACAAACTCTTTGAATGGCGAGATTTCATCTTGGGACCACAAACTGGACATGCAAATTTTCCCTTTGTTTGAAGACCACAAAAATGTGTTAGCCCTGGAGCATCGTGAATTGTCCAGGCAAGCATTGCATGGAATTGAAATTCCCTTTGCCCTACTGGTCTAGAGACATCATACATTCATTCATTCCCTTTGCATTCCATAGCTTAAGTAGTTCATCAACAAGAGGCTCGATATATACATTCATATCTTTAACTTGGAACTTACCTAAAAGAAGACAACAAATACAATACATATAAGTAAATGAAAAATATATATGACATGAATATGCAACAATATTGATCTTCATGACAAATTAAATACTAATGCATTAAAAAAACATTGTTCTAAAGTACAAATTATACCTGGAACAATCATTGCCAACATTATATGCTCCCTCTTTATTGACATCCATGGAGGAATGTTATTGTTGATAACAAAAACAGGCCAGGCCGAGTTAGTAGATCTCATCTCTGCATGTGGATTGACACCATCCGCTGCCAAAGAAAGTCTAGCATTACGAGGTTCTTCTTTAAAGTGTGGCCATTTTTCCTCCATGTCTGTAAATGTAGAACCATCTGCAGGTATTCGCAGAATATCATCTCCACTTCTATTCCGTGCATGGTAATCCATAAATTGTGCTATGTTTTTGCACCTAAACAGTCGTTGCAAGTGTGGAATAATGGGAATTTAACGAAGAACCTTACGAGACACCTTTTTGGTTACTTGATCTGTTCGGTATCTACTGCTATGACATATAGGGCATTTTGTTGCAAGCTCATACTGATTATAATATAAAATATGATCATTAGGACATGCATCAATTGCTTGATACTCCATTCCAACATATTTCATGATGGAAGTTAAATCTCGATATGTGCGAGGTAATTTATTTGATGCCGGTAACAAATATTCACCTATCAAGCTGTTACAACAAATTTAAAAAAAATGGTTAGTATAAATATTTGAAGAGCATGATATTAACGACAACAAATGCATCCTTATTTTTTGGAGTATATTATAAGATCAAAGTGGTTTTGATTGAAAGGTGTGACATAGTTTTGGAGTATATGCACTAAAGTTGAGATCCGATGGATCACATATAATCACATGCGTACCTTAACACCAGCGTGATGGATGTGTTTGAAAAACCATTCATAACCTTCAAGTTCATTATCAGCAACACAGCAGAGAGAACACTTATGCGGGAGCCTTCAAAAAGCGGTTTCGTCGCCTTCTCAAGTGTAGGTAAATCATTAATATCTTCAAAGTCATCAATTGGCGGTGCATGATGTTGATCATCGTCCATTCTAACATTAAATGCATCATTGATTAATGTATTTGCACCATCATCCTCAATTATGTTATCGTCATGATCATCGTTTAATTCCATATGATCATCATTAACTTGATCATGATCAGTATTCGAAGGACCTACATATTGTTCTTCCTGCGCTAGTTGTTCCGCAATTACCACATTCTCCATGTTCGGAACAGCCCTCGGAGGCCCTTGCTTTATAATTACAATTAAAACATCAAACAAAGAACGTTAGTCATGTCGATTAATAAGTAACAAAAATAAAAATGATACAATATACAATTACAAAAACTCTCAATATAAAGACCGTGTTAAGTCATGAACTTGTTTCCTTCGATTTTATATTTTGATTGTGATTTTGATTTTAATTTTGCTCGTTTGCTAAATTTTTCTCATTTTGCTTCCTTTAGGAAATTTCTGATTTTCAAATGAAATTTTTAATTTTTTGCTTGCTTTTAGATTTCTTATTATTTTCTTTTAGGATTTCAAGGGATAAATAGGATTTATATTAAGTAAGGATGTCACAAACATACTCAAAGAGTGTGGTTTATCATTTAAACTGGAAAAATAGTTGAAATTGGGCCAAAATTTTAATGCAGATTATTCTTGTAGCGAAATCATGAAAAGTTAATACAGTGGCGCTACAAGAATATCGCGCCAGCCGAAATCATTATTTTTTAAGCTAAATTTTCGCATGGTTTCATTGCTAAGTGACTAATCACGTGAATGAAGGATGTTGATATGTGTTGCTCCAGTAGTAATTATGAAAACAGGTGCTGCTGGATCGTGGAGATTATTAGCTGGAACAGTGCATATCATGACAGGAGGAGGTGTTAGATGAATTTGACGTGAAAGGAGTTATTTCACAGATACATCACGAAGCTGGAAAATAGGTGGAGAGAGGACAGGTGCCTGAAAGCCAGAAGTTGCAGTTACAGAGAAATTAGGGCTTGCTCGTTTTGCCAGCTGGTAGCGAATTAAAGACCTGAAGACACTTGCACAGAGGAATTGAACAACCAGGTACCTAAAAAATTGATTTAAACATCCACAGCAAACCGAGAATAGGGTATTCCGCATTAAACTGATAGCGGCTACTAAATTGGGGTTTTTTCTCAGAAAAGCTTGTTTTCTTAAAATTCATTAGGGAAAACATGAATATAGGTTCTAAACAAAGCTCCTGTCAAAAATAGATCAGTTTAAGAGTTCTTTGAGACGCTGTGACAAGTGGAAATTTGAAATTTAGCGATACATTAAGCCACTACTTCTTCAAAATCTGAAAGCAGCCTGTTAGCTCATCAATAGAACTCCAAAAGTACATAGGTTTCAGTTGTTGAAAGCAGATGGGTAAAAGTGGCAAAACAGATAGAATCGAACCCACTGAGCTAAATTGGATTGACAAATTTCCAGATTGTGCAAAGCTTTTTCAAAATGCTGGTTGGTTGGATTTCTTCAGGAAAATCAATGGCTATAACACTGAGGTTTCTTATAAATTTTCCCAAAGCTATAAGGAGGACATGATAGTATTTGATACTTTAAAGTTTAAACTGACTATGGATTTAGTTGCTGAAGCTACAGGAGTCAAGAATGAAGGTGAAATGTGGTTCAAAAAACTGCCTTTCACTTTTGATGATCAAAGGTACCTTTTACCTGGTATTACTCCAGACTGGCACAAAGGGGTGTTAATCCAGGAGGTCAGGGATGAATGGGTGCATCCCATTAAAATTCTACAAAGCTATATCACTTGTGAAGGAAGATATTCTTATGTTTTCAAATACCATTTTAGATTTCTACAGCATCTGATTGGTGAATCCAAAATGAACCTTCCTTTCTTCTTATTCAAAAGTCTGCAAAAGATGTCAAGCAAGATTAAGGGCCATCATGATCATACTACACAATCCATCTTCCATCATGGTCTGATTAAGCTTATTATCAGTACAGTTCTACAATGAGAAGGGAAGACATGGGAGCATTTCTTGTTTTGGTCTGGTTTTCAGACCAAGCAAAAAGAGCAGCAAGCTAAAAAGCGACGTGTAGACAAAGGTCAATCTCTAGTCAGAAAACTAGGTCAGGAGAGCAAGTCTGAAGACAAAAAAGAGATTAAATTTGAAGAAGAACCAGAACCTTTGAAGGGTAACAATGAACCTCAAAGGGTTGTAGCTGACAGTAAAGGTAAATATTCATTGTTTCCACAACAAGAAGATCAACCTGAGAAACACATGGCGCCAGCAGAAACTCTCAGTGAAGAGAAAATTGTTGTCACAGAAAAGGGTGTTGTAGAAAAAGAGGACATTAAGGTTCAACGAAGAAGCCCCATCACTGTCCTATCTGAGGATGAGGGATATTTACTAGAAGAGGATGAATTCACTCTCAAAACTGAAGCTGGGATGGAATACACAGAAAAGTACAGTCAAGAAGATAAAACAAAGAAGCCAAAGAAAGAGAAAACCAAAATCGAAGGTATAGAGCTAGCCACAATTAAGCATCAAGGAAAAACTCTGAGGATGGTAAAAGAACTTGTTTCAGAATGGAGATCAAAAACCAGATCTAAAAACAAGTTAAGGCTGAATATGAAAAAGTTGCTAAACCCTAGAATGAAGACAGAAGAGATAAATGTACTTGATGATGAATCTTCAGATGAAGAACTCAAGATCAAGAAGGAAGTAGTTATTAACAGTCCAGTTTCTGAGCATACAAAAGAAAAAAGGTCATTGAAGTCAACAGAAGATTCCAGTCTCACTCAAACAAAATTATCTGCTGTGTTTCTGGAATTAAAAGATGAAATAATAAAGGAACAACAAAAGAAGGAAATTGAGGTTTCTTATTCTGAAAATCAGAACTTGATAGATGAAACTACACCCATTGAAACAACAAGTTAGGAAAACCCTATTTTTCATGGTGTATCTTCAGAGCTGTTACAGGAAGATGAGGATATTTTCAGAATACTGAATGTCCCTTGGCTGCCCAGTGAGATGCAAAATACCATAACAGGGAAGGTTTTTGACTCAGACATGGAGAACCTGCAAAGAACCATCAAACAATATAGGCATCAAATGGAATGCATGCAAGAGACTAATGATGCCCTAGTCTTAGCAAATAGAAGGCTAAGAGAAGACTTACAGGAAGTGAATGAAAATTATCAAGAGCTAATAACAGTGTCTAAAGAAGCCTTGAAGAGAAAGAGAAGCACAGATTTGCATTATGCAGAATTGAAGTAGAATGTCAAAGACTTGCAGCAGAAGAATGAAAAGCTTACAAGGAAGTTAGCAGAGACATAAGCTGAGCAGAAGAGAGCTAGAAAAAAGGCTCAAATCTCGGATGGAATAGCCTTACTAGTCGAAGCTGCCAAAGACCTTTGAGTTGGCAGTTCGTCAGTTACTTATGGAGCTTTTAATATATGCTTTAATTAGTTAGTTTTTTAGTTATGTTCTAGAGGAAAGACTTTATTTCACTTTAACCCATCGAGGATTTGGTTGAAAGCAGTTAGGGTTTAGACCCTAACGAATTTTGTAAAAAATAGTATTTAGAGTGAGAAGAAAGACAGAAACATAGTTTGATTTTTGGCTGGCTTAAGGAGGTCTGTGACTTGTTTATGAGCTAAGTACTGTAACTCTCATGTGTATTTGCTTAATAGAATTATGAAATATATATGATCCTTTTTACCCTTCAGTCTATGTTTTGGCTTCATTTTTAACTTGTTTAGTTACATAATTGATCAATTCATTGCTGGTTTATGGTTTGTATGCTAGTAGTGCTTGTCTTTTATGAATGAACTTCAAACACTATACAGTAATGTAATACTGTAAATTTAAAACTTTAGATTATACAACTTAAAAGTTATACACCCATTAGCATGCTTGCCAAACTAAAGATTCAGGTTGCTCATGTCAAAGGCTGGACCAATATACATGGTGTTAATGAATGGACATGACTCAGAAAAACAACTACTACAACAGCTCTGTCTCATAATTTCTGTTGTTTGCATGGCTGTAATTAGAGAACATGCATGAGAACTGCCTATTAGAGTGCTTTTACCTCATTCATTTAGCTGTCTTTCAGTATAATAACTAATATGTTTACAAGTATCATCACATCACACTTTTTCCAAGGTTATGCTATGTCTAATCAGCACACCAGGCTTAGTATTGTTTCCAGGATAGCAATATTTGACAAACTGCCATGTCACTGTCATATATTCAGTCCTGCTATAATCTAATCACTTTAACAATTTCCCCCGAGAATAAAGTTCCAAGGTCAACACAGCTTGTCAGTTATGAAATCCACTCATGGAGTAACATTGACAATTTCAGGAATCCTACCCCACATGAAAAGGAGATCGAGTTCTAGGTTGGAATGGCCAATTTCACTTAAGGTTTCAGAATAGCAAGTTTTTTTATGACTTTAGCTTGGTCAAATCAGCATGCTTTCCAACCACAGTTAACCAACCAAGCAAGATAAACTATAGCTTTTATTCAAGGCCTGTTTGTAGCTTTGGTAGGATTAGCATAAATGCTAATTATAATAAGACAGCCAACTTGCTTTCCAGTTTGTCAAACCTAGCAACAGAAAATAGGATTAACTTGGCTTTTTGACAAAATGGTAAAACGAATTAGGGTCCTTAAAAATCCAATGATCAAGGATGCCACATTGCCAACTACAAATCAAGGCGAGTTTAATGTTTAGGAAAATCAACCTAAGGTTTTTAGCATGATGACCTTTTGCAACCTCATACTAATAGTTAAACACATCTGCATGAGACATTTCAAAAGGACAAGTAGGCTTTTACAGATTTCATTAAATGGAGCGCACTAACAAAAATGAAGAAAGCATTTGAATGGAATCAAACATGGATGGGTATAAATCAAAAGGTAAACAACAACTAGTGGCCGAGTTCCTTGATATGGCTACAGACAGATTATCATAAAAGAAAATGTTCCTGCAATAATTTTAAAGTTTTTAAATTTTAAATTTTTTCGTATTAATAATTAACAATTTTAATTTAGCTTAATTTTAAGTTTTATTAATTATATTTATATTTAGTTATAAATATATTAATATAATTATTAATTATAAATTTATAAAATTATATATATATATATGTCTACAGTACCCCGACGTACCCAAGTACCCTATTTCAAAAAGTGGCGTACCCGTACCCGTACCCAAGTACCCTGGCAACTTTGCCTAAAACCTACTTTTACTTTATTGTATTTTTGAGATTGTGTTGGCTTGTTTCTTTGTGGCCTGGAAACAATTTCTGGCACAAACAGACTGCATGATATATAATGAATTATGACTTACCAATGGATGATATTCATGCCCCCCCTCAACATGTCCATGTTCCCTACAATGTTTTTTAGCTATTGAGATCAGTAACCTTCTCTTATTAAAGCCCCTACATCGATTGCAAGGACAATAAAATTTTACATCACCCCTTCTTTCCACTCCATCCCACAACCTAGCAAGCAATTCTTGATTTTTTTCTAGATGATCTTGATGACCTGTAACATTATTGTTACGTGGCATTTTATTACTCAAACCCTAAGAACAAAGTACGAGCAAACCCAAGTATATGATGAGTCTTCTTTTCCACAAGGGTTAGAACCAAATCCACAATATATGAGTCAACCCTAACTCAAGACAAGACCAAGTATATAATGAGTCTTCTTTTCCACAATGGTTAAAACCAAATCTACATGAGTAAACCCTAACTCAAGACAAGACCAAGTATATGATGAGTCCTCTTTTCCACAATGGTTAAAACCAAATCCACATGAGTAAACCCTAAGTACTCAAGACAAGACCAAGTATATGATGAATCTTCTTTTCCACAAGAGTCAAAGCCAAATCCACAAGAGCAAACCCTAAGTGAGGGTAAACCCTAACTCAAAACAAAACCAAGTATATGATGAATCTTCTTTTCCACAAGAGTCAAAGCCAAATCCACAAGAGAAAACCCTAACTAGTGAGGGTAAACCCTAACACAAGAGGACAAACTTTCTCCAAGAAAGATTTACCAATGATAAACCAATTAGAAATTAACCAAGAGATACTTCAAGAGAGAAGTCACCAAAGAGCAAGACCAAAATCCGAGACCAAGTGGGAAGATCTCCACAAAGGCACAAGGCCAAAAACCAAACCCTAAACCAAGAAATTAACCAAGAGATACTTCAAGAGAGAAGTCAAAAAAAGAGCAAGACCAAATTCCAAGACCAAGTGGGAAGATCCCCACAAAGTCACAAGGCCAAAAACCAAACCCTAAACCAAGAAATTAACCAAGAGATACTTCAAGAGAGAAGTCACCAAAGAGCAAGACCAAATTCCAAGACCAAGTGGGAAGATCCCCACAAAAGCACAAGGCCAAAAACCAAACCCTAATACTCCTTAGGAATTTCGCATTTCTTGTCCAAGAGATTTGTGCGAGAGTGAGTGTGTGAGATTATGAACCTAGGCCTACATCTCTATTTATATGAATGTTTGCAAATAATTGCCACAAGCGTCGAATATGCGACGGCGCATTTAGGACGCGTGGAGTTAAACGACGTCTCTTTTAGTACACGTCGGCTATGCGACGGCTATACATATTTCATATATCTGACCTATTAAATGTGCTCTCTTAACCATCGCTTAACCGACGTGTACTAAAATAGACGTCGCTTAACCGACATTTACTAAACGCGCCGTCGCATAGTCGACGCTTGTTGCCACATTTTAAAAAAAAAATTGTACACTTGTGTTTTTTGGTAAGTTTATAAGATAAATCCATGCGCCGTCAGATTTTTCTGTCGGATTTTGGGTCAAAATGTAGTAGTGTCACCACATCATCATGCATAAATTGTGATAGATCTTATACCTTCACAAGAACCATCTAGTCTTACAACAACACCGCCACATGATGAATGCTCTTCCCATGGGAACTCCATGCATATGCTCCCTCCTAGCGTCATCGCATGCATTATGGAGCAAATCAACACTCATGAAGACCAAGAACGCTTCCATCCACGCATCCCAAGGCCTTTCTAATCTTCTGGAGAGACCACTCACTTCTCCTTTTAATGCCCATTGTGCACGCCAAATGACAAGTTCCTCTCAAACTAATGAGAACACAAGATCAATTACAAACCATCCGTATAACCCTGTAAAGGTTACCAATCAAGGAAGTAACACTGATCTTACTAGATACCATCGATGTTGAATCTCCATTAGTTGGTGTCCTCACTTGCTGTGATTCCTCGTATTTCGACAAAGACACATACCATCTACAAGCTTTCCCAAAAAATTATCAAATCAAAATGGGGATTTTACCCCCTCAACACATACAAGAAATCCAACAACAGTCGTTGACATTCTTATTTATGTCAATTTTTTTTACTTTCGTTTCATATTATCTCGAATTAGAAAGTAAACTACCTCTCTTGTTAAAATGTATATGGCCTCCCAAATGGACATCTACATAGGATATGGAGATAGTGCTAGTCGATGGTCCAAACATTTAGCATCTGATTCCTAGGTTATATATTCCCCCTCCCATACACTCCACCACACTAACAGGGTGTGCTTGGAGGAACTAACAAACAACCAAACAAAGTATGATGCTGCAATAGTTCTATTAAGTGATGCCCACATTTGATTGTAAAGCAGTAACCACTGCATAGTTCTTCTTCAACCATGTCATTTATCACTTCGGTCCCGAAAGGTTTTACCCTTCCCAGCAACACTCGTAGAGCAAGTGAGGTCTCACCCGATATGCACATGGGGACTGCAGGAACCAAGTTTCCGCAGTGGAGTTGAGGACATGCATTAAACACACGTTTCACTCACAAAAACCAGAGATTATGTCTTCCGCACTATTCCAACACTTCATCATTCGCATATTCATTAATTACAGAATCAACTCATAATAACCATTCGCATCAACATGATCTAACTATTCACGAATAATTACCGAACCCACACTGCATTAAACATTAAACAACCACTCACATTCATCATCTCACAGAAACAAAGACAGAGATATAACCATAATCGAACATCTTCATGCATTCATTATAACATGTGGAATGACCTTCGCAGAAACAGTCAATACATCATATCGCGGATACAAAACAGATCAACAACTCGATAAAAAATTGACAGATCAATTACCCTATTCATCACCGATCTATATGCCCTTAGGCTTACAATCATACTCCTATTTATACAAAACTAAGTGGTTACAAAATGGTCCACATGACCCTTATCTAACTAACTATCTACTTCCACGCTTCTGCGGTCTCCACGAATGACCCTTTCTTCCGCGGATCATCCCTTTTGCAGTTGTCGGCTTCTGCACTTCCTACGGACTAATCTCGTGCTGACAGATCCCAAAATTTCCACTTCGGCGTACCCCTAATAACCCTCACATGAAAGTCTCCCATGATTACAGTATTGTGTACAACTTGGCTCAATCCCCTGTAGTTATGTCCACATTAGAAGTGTTGCAGTATTTCCCAACACAGATAAAGGCATTACTCAATGCACTTGGTGTCGTCGACCCTTTCGACTTGCACCTCATGACCTTTGATCTTGACAAAGGTGATCAATGATTACCATCTCTAGTCGCATTTTAATTTCCAGTTACTATAAAGAACGTTATGATCCATCTATGTATCATCAACGAAGGCGCATCCACTTATGTGGTGTCTTCAAAAGTATAGAAATGATTAGGATCTTTTGAGCTGGTCTCCTCGTCTATTTCTCTTTGCGCATACGATGGGAGACCATCCCAACCAAGAGGATTATACCAAAATGTTCCCAAAGAGATGGGGGGGAATATGGTTATGATTGATATGGAATTGGTCGAGGCAAAACTCGACTACAACATCCTCTTGGAGTGTAGTTACATGTACACCATGAAGCCGGTTCCCTCCTCAGTCTTCTATATCATGATGTTTCCCTTAAATGGGAAGGTATTTACCATCGACAAACTTAACTACTATGACCCTAATACCACAAGCAACCCTAGAAATGTCCTATCGAATGTACTAGGCGATGATCAACCATATGTTGATATTGTCCTCGTTATGTACAAGGAATCCAATTTGTTAGGAGCATATACGGGACCACCACCTAATATCCCTACATCAAATGATGGCCTAATGTGCACAATTTTCATCACTGAAAGTGGATCTTCCTCCACCTCAACATCATCATCAACACCATCGCTGAGTCATTTCATTGAATAAATGTTGAGTCCATCGATACCACCTTTTTTTCAAATCCCATTCTTGTATCCTCCCATGTGTGTACAAGAGACGTTGGTGATGTTTCAGTTAACTCTACCTGGGCTAACCTTGGGAATCCCAATTTGGTACCTTACACAACCCTTCCTAGAGATGGCTTCCAAACCGGTCACCCATTATGAGTTTTTCCTTGTTTCGGCTAGTACGGCTGGAATGCTCGTAACACATTCAGTGATGATATCCCAACCTATGACATCCGAAACTACACCGCAATCGGTTGTCGCTAAGACAACCAATGGGGGTACCAAACAACCTAAGTTAAAAGGTCCCCTATTACCCAACCCAATAGGAATTGCTAAGCCTAAAGCAGGGGGCATCGACCAACAAGAGTTAAATGCCCCAATTATGATCAATACTCCCACTCAAAGGGTCACACCAACATGTTCCCTTTGCGGGCATCAAGGCCACGCAACCAACTTATGTCCTAATCTACTGGAGCTAAGGAATTTTCTCAACACTTTCGTTAGCATTACCCACGCTCCACCAATGGTAAAAGGGTGAACACCTCCCTCTCCCACATCTATGTCCAAAATATGGCGTGCAAATCATGCATGTTCCATATGCGCTCAGTATGGGCACTATATGTACCATTTCCCCATACTCTCTTGCTACTGAGAGGCATTGGAAACAATTCGTCTCACTCAAGTAACAATTGAGGAACCCCCTTTATTAAACCAGGGGTCATCATCCATTAATGTGGTCACCACATCAACGACACTGTTAGTATCCCCTCCCACAAAAGTTGCACCAACTGCATAAATTGTGATAGATCTTATACCTTCACAAGAACCATCTAGTCTTATGACAACACCGCCACATGATGAATGCTATTCCCGTGGGAACTCCATGCATATGCTCCCTCCTAGCATCATCGCATGCATTATGGAGCAAATCAATACTCATGAAGACCAAGAACGCTTCCGTCCACGCATACCAAGACCTTGTCGATCTTCTAGAGAGACCACTCATTTCTCCTTTTAATTCCCATTGTGCATGCCGAATGACAAGTTCCTCTCGAACTAATGAGAATACAAGATCAATTACAACCCATCCATATAACCCTGCAAAGGTAACCAACCGAGGAAGTAACACTGATCTTCCTAGATACCAGCAATGTTGAATCTCCATTAGTTGGTGTCCTCACTTGTAGTGATTCCTTGTATTCCGAAGAAGACACATACCATCTACAAGCTTTCCCAAAAAATTATCAAATCAAAATGGGGATTTTACCCCCGCAACACAAACAAGACATCCAACAATAGTCGTTGACATTCTTATTTATGTCAATTTTTTTTACTTTCGTTTCATATTATCTCAAATTAGAAAGTAAACTACCTCTCTCATTAAAATGTATATGGCCTCCCAAATGGACATCTACATAGGATATGGAGACAGTGCTAGTCGATGGTCCAAACATTTAGCATCCGATTTCTAGGTTATATATTCCCCCTCCCATACACTCCACCACAATGACAGGGTGTGCTTGAGGGAACTAACAAACAACCAAGGAAGATTTTAGGGGCGAAATTTAGCCCATGGGCTATTTTTTCATGTTTTTTTCCAAAAAATGATTCGCCAATTTGCATTTTTTGAAGCCCCATTTCGCCCAATTTTGATGGGGTAAAATTTTTTCACTCTAAAATTCGCCAAATTATTATATAAACTATATAAAATCCTTAGAAATTGAAATAATTTTAGAAAAATATCGCCAAATATTTTATAGTTGACATTTTAAGAATTGGTAAGATTCGCCAAGGTTTATATACTTTTAAATAAGTATGGGTCCTTAAAATTATCCCTGCAAACAACCAAACAAAGTACGATGCTGCAATAGGTCTATTAAGTGCTGCCCACATTTGATTGTAAAGTAGTAACCACTGTATAGTTCTTCTTCAACCACGTCATTTATCACTTCGGCATTCCCAAGCAACTTGTATCTAACAACGGAAGACACTTCCATGATGAAACATTCAAAGAAGTCTCACATCTTTTAGGCTTTAAACATGAATTTTCAACCGCTTACTACCCTTAGGTAAATGACCAAGTTGAAGTTGTCAACGAAATCATCAAAACTAAGCTCCAAAACATAGTGAACAAAAACAAAACCAACTGGCACCACATGCTCTTTCCTTCCCTTTGGGCTTACCGCACCTCGGTCAAGGCTGCCACAGAGTTTACCCCATTTCATCTTGTCCATGGTGTAGAAGTCGTCCTCCCAATAAAATGTCAAATCCCTACCCTCCAATCCATCATCGAGTTTCTACCAGACACCCCTGCACTGGAACGATGCCTATTCACCTTGGAACACCTTGATGAAGAATGGCGTGACTCTCTTCAATAGAATGAAACCATGACAGTCCACTCCAAGGAATGCTATGATTGGCAAGTGCAACCACGCACCTTCAACGAAGGTGACTTTGTTATTTTTTTAAATGCCAAGAAGGACGGTAAACTAGGACTCGACAAATTTGTAGCTAAATGTATATGCACTTATGTCGTTAAGCATTTTCTCCTAAAAGGAGCATATATATTAACCGACTATGAAGGTATTACCCTTAACAACCTAGTCAATGGGTTGTACCTCAAAATATTTTATCCTTAATTCCCCAGTACCCCACATGTACAAGATGTGTTGCTTCTATGATTTTTGCATTGTCAATACATTGGTTATGTTCTTTACTACACTTGGGTATGTGCAACGTATGTGTAGGATCTCGATTAAAACAACATGGATCTTGTTATTTGTTTCATTATAAAAATAAGACTCCAAGATCTATAAATAGGGGTCACGCACCCTACCACATGTATTCCAAAACTGACATATAGACACTATTTACCCTATGTTTGTAATGCATTTCCTAGTATTCCCGCTGATAACCATAGGGACCCCATTCATGGCCTTTATGTGCCATAAAAATCATGACCATGAATAGCATGTTTCCCCATGGGTGTTCACACCATTTCTATCCTCGTCATCAATTGACACCCATGATGTTGACCCCCCACAAGTCCGAGTAATTTGACCCAGCGTGAAAAGACTCTCCCTTAGAGTATCATTTTTCCATTGGTCATTTACTCCAACAAGAAGACACTCATCATATTATTCATCACATGTTATAAGAATGATCCACAATTCCCCCTCATACCCCCATGAACACTTTACCTTTCGCAATATCCCTCATATCATCACCCCCGCAAAGACACTTATGCCCCCCCCCCCCTCAACTTAATAAGCAACCAATTCTATTCAGTTATCCCGCTGGTATACATTGCATGGAATCGTTTAAGGGGGAACCAGTCTTTGCATCTGCAAGTTAACCCCCACTTCATTTTGGAAAGCGTCCCTTGACCCACTCAAAACTATGGGGGCTCCACCCATCATGAAATTGGTCCCCTAACACACCCAAAACTATGGGGACCCCACCATTATTCTTTATGTACAAACATGTTCCCTCATCATCTCACAATGTGGGAACACCGTATCAATTTGGAAGCAAGCCATGGTCGCCTTTGATCAATGTATTTGAGTCTCCATATGTTCAACGGTATTTGTTTTTCCAGTTACCATCACTCATCATCTTACGTCTCCATCAAATCCCTTTCATTGACAGTTTATCTCTATCTGTTTCAATCTATGCCATTCCGAAAGAAAATATATCATACCTACTCCCCATGTTTACATCGATCAAAGGGAGTTATGAGACCCACGCTTATCAACTAGTCTTGTGTTAGGTTTGTTCATCTACCAGTCGGTTACAATATGATCTCGGTTCTAAGGATAAGATTCTCGTTTCATCATGTGCTTCAACTCTCGTCGATGTCAAAACACCACATTCCAAGAGCGTAGTAGTTTTAGTTGTATTGGGATCCCTTTCAAATCACTATAAGGGATCACCTCAAACTTAGTAGGGAGATTCATTAGTGCTCCCTAACTAAGTGGTTTCCCTTATGCTCGACATCAACGTATCTTTGTATCAGGGGGAAACGCATTTTCGAAGGTAGCAGTGTTCACATTTGGAAATCATGGTAGCAGTCTATTTAGTATATGCGAAGCTCTCAGGCATATTTACATACCAGTTTAGTCCCCCACCCTAGTGGGATTGTCATGGTCACCAGTAGTTCCACTTTTTCAACACTCCGCAACACTTCTTGGGTTATTTATTCATAAATGGATTGAAGTCGGCTTCATCCATGTCCCAATAGTATAGTAGAGTCGACACCTGGGTCCTATCTCATTGTAATCACTTTAACAACATTTCATGAGCATGGGTATACCTACCTCGTTTGTATCAAAACTATTATTTATTACAGCTCCAATGATATCCACCAAAATATTCCACCATGGGAGAACTCTATTTGTCCACATATGCTTCATCCTACAGAATAGGAAAACATGATGCATTATCAGGTGCTCTACAGTACCCTCCGAACCTCATACATCAAGGGGCATCTGTTAACACCTAAAAATCACACACACGTGACATTTCGATGATTCATCTAGTAAGGTTTCACCGGCATAAAGAATTCATATCAACATAGGCATCCTCAGTAGATCCAAAACACAACATAAGTCCATAAGTTCCGAGGAACAGTAAAAAAAAAGGGTAGCACGGGTAATACAAAGTTGACCCACGCTATAACATAGGTTATCTGAACAATGTCCATGCTACACTCACGTGGCTTTGTAAAAACAATGCGACAACTTACTCCCAGTAGCGCATTGACAACTCAGTCCTCCCCAAAGATCTGAATTCGGCTGCTCACACACTTGGTGGCATTAATCATCCCCCATTGTGTACCTTGGAGCTAGTTCATGAAGGAGGAGAGTTCACATTTGGATCTAGTTGTTTGTTGGCCACCTCTTGGACTATAAAATAAATCCATTGGCATGCATTTGGTAGAGAGAAAATCAAAGCAAGGTTATGTTGTTGGATTTGAGTTGGATCTTCCTCATAGCCCACCATTTCCTACTATTGTAAGTATTCCTAAGCTCCCTTGACACCTTCCATCTAGGGCCAAGTGTTTATCTAGATTGTTCTTCCATCTACTTAGCATTTAGTTTGGACAAGAAATGCATCCCTAAGGGATATTGTTAGTTTCCCTTGAATCCCACACCTCCTAGGTGTTGTACAACTATTCCATTGGGCAATACAAGAGTGGATTGGCATATATGTGGCTGTTGTTGAAGTTTGCAGTCTCCTTCCATCTCTTTCATTTTATTTTTTTATCAATATTTATATGTTTGAATGTGAACTACACTAACAATCTCTTGCAGGATCACTTGGAGGAATACCAACCAAACCAAAAAGGGGATCCAATGACTGAGGCCTTACTGCAACCTACAAGGCTTAGCCCCTTACCAAGTGGAAGAGTGCACTAGTGCAAATTTTTCCACAAAAATCCCCTTTCTCTTTATCCCAGTGATGGGATTTATCCTTAGTAGCCTAATGGAAAGTAAGACTAAATATGGAAGGATTGAATCGAAGAAATGTTGATTCAACAAGTCATCTTTACCCTTGCCTTACATTTCCTAGTTAATTGTTTCTTTGCATTTACATTCCTTATTAGTTAGTATTTCAAGTTGTTCATTTTCAATTGCATACACATTTCTACCTATTAAGTTTGTATGAGCTCTCAAGTTGATAATTTAAGTAATGAGCCAAGGGATTCAATGTTTATGGATGCAATTATTTGGCCCATCAACAATCTTTATCATGATCTATCGCTTCTCCATTCATCATTGCTTCAATCAAATTCATCTCTCTATCGATATTCATAAATTCCTCTTCTGGGAACTCATCCTCATCATAGACTAGTCTTCCAAACTATCTTCTAGACTCAACCATATCTTCACCATTTACATAATCTTCATCACAATCCCTTTCTTCAATAGCAGTTTTTACAAGATTGTATTCTATCTCAACTTTGTATTCATCATCTATAGTCATTTCTTCATTTTCTTCATAGGTTAGGGCTACTACTCCTCCCTTTTACAAATTACCAACTTGATCAACTACATCACAAAATGTCTTCTCGGATTCTTTATTATTTGGAAAACATTGCATGACCTGTTTCTTGTTTCCATCTTCAACTTCTAGTTTACAAGCCAAATACTCAACAATTCCATCAAAACAGCATGCCATAACTCCTTCTCCTCTATGATATTCATCTTTATCCAATCATGTCTCATATTCTACATAGACCATGATTCCATTTGCATGTCTTAAGGATTTCCTTCTCTGGAAAAATTATGTATTCACTATTATGGACTATGCTTCAGTGAGTGGTATTTTCCTCTTCGTTGGTATTTTCACAAGACCATTATATCTATTAGAAAAACAGGATCGTAGGGAAATAACAATAAACAAAAATGCAAATATAATCACACAGACACGTTACAAGAGAGACACCAATATATCGTGGTTCACCCAAGATGGGATACGTCCACACTGAAATTGCCAGTCCTTATTGTTATACCATCCATCAAATGAAGGGATACAACCTGCAGCACATCTGCTGCACTTCCTCTTCACTGTCTCACAGTCTCTCTTCACGATCTCATAGATATTTACAATGCATAATACCTAATACATCTTACCCTAGCCATATTACAATGTCTTTCTTTTATAGGGGAAATAGAATGGGAAAATACCACGGGATACCCAAAACCATGGGTCCGCAAAACTGTTGGCCAATAAACATCCCAAAACCCCAAGGTTGGGGAACGAGTGTACAGTCCTTTTGCATATCATATAAAAATGGGGTACATGGGTGAGACAATATCATTTATTTCACTGGAAGATTTGGCTCCACAACCAACAATATCCTCCCTTATTATGATTCATTCCTTGGGATGATTCCTAGTTTTCAATTTCAAAAACTATCAATCTCAAGACTTCATCCTTGTTATTTATCTTTCCACCTTTTGCTCTTTCTCTGAAACCTATTTCTTTGCATGTTTTCTTATCGACTATTAAATATTTACCCCGAAAATTGACCCAAATTCTCCTTTGACAAAAGAAAACCCAACATAAACATTGTAAGAACCTTTAAATTATTCTAGGACCTTCCATAGACTTGATTAACAAAAAAAAAACCTTTTTTAATCACTTACAAAGTACCACAAGACAATATGTCTTACACTTTACATTCAAAAAAATTGGATGGCAATTTGTTATGATGTCGTGTATCTTTATAAATATATTAACGAGGCCCTTATTTAAATCCATAATTTATTCTCCTAGCTATAACAATTTACAACTAAAGTTATTGACATTTTTTTGGCTGGCTGGGAGCTGCCTCCTGCATGGTGTGTTCTTGATCCCGTGCAAGTTGATCCTTCCTGTCATGGCCCCTGGATGGGGCCCCGAGGCCTCCCCTCACATTCCTCCTGAGCTAGCTTCTTTTAAAAAACTGGTTGCAGCTTGTGGTAAACACCCAGTGAGTGAGCAACATCAAAAATTTGTTAAAAAACTAGATAGAATACCCACAGTCGCCCTGTCGACTAAAGAACCTTACAGATCTACTTTGAACCTTGCTAAACAAGGGCTCATAGGGAAGTTCACCGGTCTCTGGCCTTCTCCCAAAGCTATTGATACCTGGGTGCAAAGGAACTGGTGATCTTTGGTCAAAGATGGAATCAGAAGCTACTTAGTCGGTAAGGGCTTCTTTGTCTTTGTCTTTGACAATGTAGAGGACATGAATCTCATATTTAGGAATGTCCCATATTTTATGGGCCCTTAGGGGTTGTATTTGAATAAATGGACTCTGTACTTTGATCCGATGCAAGATGTGCCCTTGGAAGTCCCAGTTTGGGTCCGCCTGCCTCACTTAGATCTGCACTGCTGGAATCCCAAATCATTAGAATCCATAGGCAATAAGCTCAGAAAATATATAGATCGTGCAGAGAGGAAGCACCAATACACCTGCACAAGAATATGTGTAGAGTTGGATCTGGAGGTAGGACTCCTTGAAGCTATAAAGCTCACGGTGGCTGAATGGTCATACATACAAGAGTTAGACTACGGGAAACTCCCATTTAAATGCCGATATTGCCATGGCTATGGTCACTTTGCCAGACACTGCAAAAAGAAAGTAGAGGAGGAGGTTGAGAAAACGAAGGCAGATCAATGGATTCAGGTTCAAAAACCATTCACAGCTAAATAGAATAACAGAACAAAAGGGAAAGGAGTTCCCATGGAGAGTGAATTCCCTTCCTCTGGACAGTTCCAAGGTGAAGGGAGTTCAGCCCCTCCAAGAGTAGAGACAACCAATAACCCTTTTGAAACACTTAGTACTCCAGAAGAACCTCTAGTTTCAGTTGCTGAAGAGGTTGAATAGTAGCTCACTAATTTTGTCGAAGATAAAATCCTAGAAGAAACAAGCCCTCTACAATTCGGATCCCCAACAGGAGCCTCTAGCCCCCCCTCGTACGCTGAAATGACAAGGAAGAAGTATCCAAATATTTCAGGATCCTTGGAAGATGAAACATTTGAGAGGCCATCGAAAAGAGCTAGGAGAAAATATCATAGGGAGGCAAGGGGAGAAGAAGCAGAGAGGCAAAAAATGAAAGGCATCCAAACCATGATCAAGATGTCCATTGCAGAAATACTAGAAACAGGCCTCCCAAGGGAGGATCTGCCCCCCCACGTACTAGTAAATAATGCGACTAGTCTCTTGGAATTGCAGAGGCTTGGGGAATCCCTTAAGAGCCGAAGCTGTAAAAAATCTGCTGAAATCCGAATCTCTTGAGATCCTCATGCTCCAAGAGACTAAAATAGAAGGGTAAGCCCTTCTCGAGATCAGCAAATCGAAATGGAAAAGAAATGATGGGAAAGCAGTAAGTGCAAGGGGCTCCTCGGGAGGGCTCGCTACTCTGTGGGAGGAAGATAAATTCCACCTCGAAAGCTCCTTCGAGATGTAGCAATGGATCTACACCGAACTCTGTCACTCTATAAGTAAGATTATCTTCGCTCTTGTTAACCTTTATGTTCCAGTCCTCTATGCAGAAAAGAAAGATTGTTGGAAAACATTGTCAGATTTTCTAGAGATACGCTCTCCCAAGAATATAATTCTAGCAGGAGACTTCAACCTAGTCTTTGAACCTAAGGAAAAAAGAGGAGGCAACATCTGTAGAGATCATTTTCTTCCTTTTGTTGAAGACCTAATTCAGCAGTGGGACTTACTGGATTTCAAGCCAAAAAAAGGGCTCTACACTTGGTCAAATAACAGAGTTGGGGGGATCATATTTCAACTCGTTTGAACATATTTTTACTATAGAGTACCTTTCTATCAAAAAAAATATTATCTCTACTAAAATTATGGAAAAATTGACTTCAGATCACAAACCTATTTTACTACTTTTCGAATAAGAAGAAAGATTGGGGCCCATCCCCTTCGGATTCATCCCCCTCTGGACAGAAAGAGAAGGGTTTTTGGATACTGTCTCGAATGCCTGGTCCACTCTTGTCACAAGGTCGCCCAACTATGTGTGGGAATAGAGATTAAAGGCAACCAAAATTGCTTTGAAAAAGTGGATAAAAAATCCCTCAGACTCTCCCTCTAGCCATATAAAGCAGACCACCAAATAGTTGTTAGATCTGCAATTTGATTTGGATTTTAAGGACATCACTTTCTCATAAATCCAGAAGGAGAAATCTTCCCAACTCACCATATTTTGCTCTTACAAACAAGAGGAAGAGTATTGGAGGCTTAAATCCTGAAGCCTCTAGTTTAAGTCTGGATACAGAAATACTGCCTTCTTCCATAATCAATTTAGAGCTCGCCTCTCTCGAAATCACATAGATGAAATCACTTCCCCCGATGGGACTGTTCATAAAGGATTAGCTTAGATAAAAGAGGCTGCAACTTCTCATTTCTAGCAGCTCTTCAAAGAAGAAGGTCTGGATTCCGAGGAGGAATTTTCAGACTTTCTCACTCACATTCCAAGACTGGTAGAGGAGGAGGATAATTCAAGTCTTTTGAAGCCCTTCTCTGAAGATGAAATTAGCAATGTCATCTGGACGTTGGAGCCAGAAAAAGCTCCAAGGCCCAATGGATTTTCCATTCACTTCTACAGAATATGCTGGGACATAATCAAGGTTGACCTGCTCTGAATGATCAAAGGCTTCCTCCAAAAATCCAAGGTTGGAGGCAACACAAATTCCACTTTCCTAGCACTAATTCCCAAGGAATCAAACCCAGGTTCATTCGATCGCTTCAGTCCAATTTCGTTGTGCAATGCTTGTTTAAAAATTCTCTCCAAACTCCTTGCTAATAGAATCAAGCCACTGCTTGAAAAAATCATCTCTCCCAGCCAAGGCGGGTTTGTTAAAGGAAGGCATATCTTGGATAATGTGATTCTTGTGCAGGAAACCATCCACTCCAGTCATCAACGCCAAGAGCAAGGGATGCTTATAAAGCTTGATATGGCTAATGCCTTTAACCATGTAAGCAACTCTTTTCTTTTTCAAGTTCTTCTTTCCTTTGGCTTTAGCTCTGACTTTGTAAGGTTGATCGAAGCATGTATAGGAAATCCTTGGATTTCCCCACTAGTAAATGGCAGGCTGGTCAATTAATTCGAAGGCACGATGGGCATAAGGCAATGCTGCCCCTTATCCCCTTTCCTATACATTCTGATGGAAGACTCTCTAAGCCGAAAGTTGACAGTAGAGAAGTTAGCAGAGACAACTCCAGGCATTCGGGTTTTGAAAGAAATAGAACCAATAATTCATGCCTTGTTCGCTGATGATTTTCTCCTATTGGGAGGCACCTCCATAAAAATTGCAAGGGATTTCAACGAAGTTATTCAAAGCTTCTGTAGAGTCTCTGGAGCTCTAGTCAATAAGAGAAAAAGTGTTGTGTATGGCTGGAAGGTAGACCAACCTATCATCCTTCAGATTTCCCACTCCTTAGGTTTCACGGGATTCATAGGTTCAGAAAAAATCAAGTACTTAGGCCTGCCTTTAACTCTGGGAATCACCAAGGCTTCACACTGGCTCGAATTCATCAGCAAAATCAAGGCAAAAATGGCATCCTGGGGTGGACAGTGGCTCACCATCGCCGAGAATCTTACCCTTATCAAATCTGTTATCTCCTCTCTTCCTATTTTTCGGGATTCGTTTCGTTTGGCTCCAAATATGATCACCGAGCAGGTTTCTAAACTGATTCGAAACATTTTGTGGCAAGGAGGTAAGGGGAATAAAAAAAATTCATTTGGTAAGTTGGGATATTGTGAAAAGGCCATTCTCAGAAGGTGGAATCCAGGTAAGAGATCCTAGGCTGGCTAATTTGGCCTAGGGAGGAAAGATCGTATGGAATATCTTCTCAAACCAAATCCATCTAGTAAGCCAAGTGCTCATTTAAAAATACTTGCATGGGCTCTCTATGAACAACATGGATGAAGGAACTTCCAGCAAAGGAACCACGCTCTGGAAGATTTGTAGTCAAGGGTGGGATTTCTTCAAAGACCATCTCTATCTAATCCCTGGAAACAGGAAAAACATCTTGTTAGCACCCCAAATTTTTTTGTGATTAATCGTCTTCTGGCGACATCGACGGTGCAAAATAGAACATTTTCATGGTAAGTTTTCAGGCTTGGTCGAAAAGAAGAATTTGTATTCAGGTGTATACACCAGGATTGCAAAAGAAAAGTGGGTTGAGAAAGCTTCAAAAGTTTGGCAAGTGTTGGTCTTACAACCCTTCTCTTCTAACCTTGGACAAAAGCCAAAACTTCATGAAGGTTTTGTTTTATAAAGGGCTAAGTCAAAATGAAGAAAGGGGTTTGATATTTTATAAAGTACAAAAGTTATGAGGAAAAGGATTTTTAATTTTAATAGCCTAAGTATGCAGAAAAGAATTAATATTAGCCTAAGTGGGGGCGAGTTATGCTTTAGGAATAAGCCTAGATTTTCTATAATGTAGCTCGAGCTTTAAAACTTGAGCAAAAAAGTATTAAGCGCCCAACCCTGAGGGCTTGACCATGGGACCAAGTGCCAAGTTAGGAGGGCCCACGTATCCTCCATCACCCAAGCGCCCAAGGCCAAATCCTTTCTCATTTGTTACTCGAATTACATTGTAAGCAATGCAATATATAAAGAGTAAGGAGCCTCCTCATGTCTTGCATGTGGGATAAGTCCCCAACAATTACAAAATAAAAAGAAATGTAAGCGATGAGTCAATGGTCCACGCTAACATCGCATGACCAAAGTGCTTGAGAGATAGGAGATGGGGTAGAGCACAATGAGAAACCCACCATCGTACGTGTCACCTTTTGGAAGCATTGCATGCATGAAAGTGGTATTACAAACTGCCTTTGAGCCCTGGCGATACCATCTTTGGAGATTAAGGCCGTTTGCGGGAATATAAAAGGGAGGGTGGTCCCATTTTGGCGATTTGTAATGTTTGACCGAAGTGTCCAAACTCCAAAACCCTAACACCAAATTCAAAAAAGATGAGAGGCCATTTATCCAAAACCCATTGCAGCTCGATGGATAAACCAGAAGAGGGAGAGATACTCACCGGTGGTTGTGGGAAGAACAAGGAGGCAACGATAGGTGTTCAAAAAATTTGCAAATGTCGCCTGCAGTCTCAGAGGTTGGGGCCTGTACTTGGCCAAATCAAATTGTCAAAGGTATGGAGAGGTCGCCTTCGTTCCTTATGATCCCACTTCCCAAGGTCTCTTCTAGCTCATGCTACGATAAGTATTACAATGGTGGAATAAGGGGGACACTGAAATTGCAAATGTTGGATTACATATTTTTATGAAGGTCAAAAAATTCGACTATCCATCCCAGTTAAGCTCCGAAATCGATGGCCAAATGTGCAGAGAAAGCAAAGAGGAGATTTACTGCTTTGAGGGTTTTGCCGATCAATTATTTCCCACGCAAAGGCAGGGTTTGAGATATGCCACGGTTATCAAATTTTCTAGAAAGAGCATTGAGCTCATAATCTCTGTGGTTGACAGACTCCCTCGAGCTCCTGATTATTGGCAAATAAATATGAGAGAGCAAAGCTATTTCCCGATCCATATTTGAAGATAGAAAAACATCCCCAGGATTTTCTGACGTAGGGAAGCAATTTCTTGGCACGATACCTCAAGTAAACAATAGATGTTACGCCTGAGATGAGGCTAAGAAGGACATTCGAAGAGGAAGCATGTTGCAGGCATCCTCCGTTGGGTCGTTTTGCGGGGAGATGTTGTGTTCTAATAAAGAAAGCGTTGTTTCTCCTATAAGCTCATCAGCATTCCAGAGCGCAAAAGGAGGAAGGATTTTGCATTTACGGAGGGATCTATATTGAACACCATTAAGTGTTAGGGTTTCTGTCCTCACAATATCAAAATAGTGGCAAATAATTTCATCTCCTTGTTTAGCAGGGTTTTTGCTCCAATGAAGACTGTCGGTGGCGTTTTCCTCCCCCAGAGCACTAGTAAAGCAAACTCCGGAAAGGTTGTGGCCGTGAGACCTGGTTCTCGTGGCAAGAGGGAAACGCCATCCTTGTTGATGTTAAGGAGGGAGACCATGTTGTTTTTTCCCGAATATGGTGAGACAGAAATAAAACTTGCAGGAAGAGAATACCACTTGTTTCGCGACAATGGCATCCTTGGCGTCTTGAAGGATTGAGTTTGCATACAATCAGGGTATGCATTTTTTATTCTGGTGATGTGGGTTGAATTGCTTTGTTGACAGAGTTTTCAGAAAAAGCAGAGCAACATAGATGTTATTCTCATGCCAATGGTTTGTTAGTTTGGGCAGTCGGTATCAACTTGGAAAAAGACAACCTGCAAAGAGTCTCAATCTAATACAACTTGAAGTTAGAATGTAGTGACAATTTTTGCCTCAAAGAGATTGCGTCTATCCTTTTTTATTACTGGGTGATTATTATCCATTCCAGCCATGGCCCAGTTCTGCAAATGATATTATGAAGATCCTAATCATTTCTGTAGCTATTATATCTCTTGGAGTAAAATTCAACAAAGCCATGGAGTATAATTTGGAGACTATATGGTGTAACACTTGGCATTCAGAAGTGGGCAGAAATGAGAGATTCGAAAGCTAGTGGAGCAGCCACCTGGAGGACATTTGAAATATCTTTCATCTTTTATTTTTAAATAAATTCTGTCATTTAGTGAAAATTGTTGCCGGATGTAAAAAGGCAGTTAGGTTTTATTTCATTTTTCTGTTTTGAAAAGATAGGTGGTAGAGTTGTATCGATGATCTATCACTCAAACTTGTAACCATTTTATGTTAAGAGTTAGGTCGAATAGGAGGCTCCAGAAAACTATATAATCTTTGTAATAGAAGAACTAGTTGTGAGAAAATCATTTGGTTGAAGCCTAGGAGAGCTCATCTCTGTTTTCTTTGAGATTTTATTGTTAATACATCAATAGTGTTTGAGGCTAGGTTATTTGCAGAGATTTCCTGTGTTATCTTTCTTGCAGTCTGTCTTTCCTTTTCCCATGTTAATTTGTTTATCTTTCTTTTTATTTCATTATGTTAAATTTCTCTCATGCTTGGATAAGTGTAGCATTGGAATGGGATTCATAGAAATAATGACCCGTTCCTTTCATTTCAGGCATTTCACCATCAATTTCTGCTAAAGTTGGCATAGAATTCATCCTTGTTAGATGCCCTATGCTGATGGACTGTTCATTCCTCTTCTGTTTCACCCCTTAAAGATCTCTAACTGTGCGTGGGTGGCTACCTTGCCTCTGTTTAGATATCTTATGCAGCTGCACTGTTATGTGTTTTATGATTCATATTTTGACTCCATTGCCCAATAGTTCTCCTCCTGATTCTCTTACCAAAGTTTTAAACAATTCGTTCCAGCAGAAATCTGATCTTCTGCACCTGTTTTTCATTGAATATCTTAAATGTTGAGTGCTGGTCTGTTTCTTCATTATTGACAATCTTGATGATTTCCAGCTTTCTGTGAGTTAAAGAGAGAGCCCTCTCTGTTTGTGTTAGGTCAGAAACGCAAGCCAAAGACTAGTTAGTGGTTACCCAAAATTTACCTCTCCACAACCTAGGGGGTCAATTTTGGTGTTAACACATCTAGTTGTGGGAAGACAAAATTATGGGCCAACAACCTCTTAGGTACTCAGCAGATTCTTATGATTTGCGTGTCTGGCTCTCTCAGCATGGTATTCACAAGTTGGCATATATTTCTACATGGGACCCTAGTGGAAATTGGCATGCCTAGAATGTCCCTCGTCCTCTAGACTGGCTGCAAGCTCAACAAAGCACTCTTCTTGTTGCGCTCTTAGGTTTGGTGCTGGTGCATCTGCTATCTCGTGACAAATGGGGATGGGGAACGGCTAAATTTTACACAACAGCTCATGGATTTGCTGCTCTCCAATCTCACCACACTCAAACTCATCCAACCTCTCTTTGGAATCACGTATGGAACTCCTTCGGCATCCCAAAGATCAATTTTTTCAGTTGGGTCCTCATGCACAAAAGAATTTTGACTGGCGAGAATTTAGCAAAACGTGGAATTATTGGGCCGCATTGATGCCCTCTCTGCTGCTCGGCTCAGGAAACTATTTATCATGTGTTCATTGACTTCCCATTCACTCATGAAGTATGGACACAGGCTTTGCATGGTATCAATGTTCAAATCCCATCGCATATCACTGTTGTCATTTTATTCTCCACCTGGAAAGAGCACTATCCCAAAGCGATTAAGAGCAAATCCTTATGGTAAAAAATATGGTATGCAATCCCAAAATACATATGTTGGGAAGTTTGGTTAGACAGGAATGATGGCATCTTCCAAAACAACTTGTGATTCCCCTCAGTCGTGGTTTCCAAAGCCAAATCCCTGTTGTTGGAGACAGTGGAAAATCACCCCTACAAGCAAGACAACTTGCTCCTCCCAGTTGGCTCGTCACTCCCTTGCTGCGAGCTAAGAATAAAAAGAATTCTTCTCGTTCTTTCAACAATATTGAGTGGCGGCTTCGAAGCACTAAATTAGATTTCCAAATGTGGTGGAAGAAACAAGGTAAAGTTACGAGTTTCTTCGACGGAGCAGCGAAAGGAAATCTAGGGACAACAGAAGCTAGAGCAGTAATCTACGCCCCGGACGGCCACAACAAAGACAGATTCAGCTGGGGTTTAGGGAAGAGCACTAACAATCAGGCCGAAATCTTAGGACTGCTGAAAGCATGCCAACTTGCTCAAGGGAATGGTGACCAAGACATTCAAATATTTGGGGACTCAAAATCCTTAATAAAAATCTTAAACACAGAAGATCACTTCAATAATTCGGCACTCAACAAGACCTTGCAGAGATTACTTAAAATGCTGCAAAAAATCATCTCCACCTCCTTCTTCCACATCCTTCGGAGTCTAAAAAAGGAAGCGGATGCGAGGGCCAATATGGGTTGCCTCTTAGCTCAAGGAGAACTGATCAAGAATGATGAAGATTCTATTTGGTTTCCAATCCCGCAGGGCGGCAGTTACTTTCCATCTTTGTAAGATTAAGATAAAGGGCTCTTCAAACATTTGGAAAAAGAAAAATGTAATATGGGTTGATTAGGCTCCGACCCAACTGTGTTATTCTCACATAAAAAATAATCATTTATGTTAAAAAAAACATAATTGATCACACAGTCTTTCTTTTGATACTAAAAATATTTTATCTAACTATTTAGGCAAAAAAATACATACCTTCACGTGTCTTTTCTTAGGCATGTGTTCTCTTTCTTTCATTCTTAACCAACCACTTTATTGCTGTTGCAAGATGTAAGGGGGTAAAATCCAAACAAAATCACAAACAAAATTTTTCAATCACGATGCGATTAGTTGTCTAGTCGTTAGTTGACCCACTTGTGTTTACGCATCATCAATTAATCCATTCGCCTTCTTTGCCTTATATCTGTCTTATGCAAACTTCTTTACTTGATGATTTATTCCTTTAACATAGGGAATGCCATTATATTGGTCAATCATAGGAATTCATGTACAGGGGATTCACCCAGTTGACCAATATCTTATTACGTTCATTCAAAATGAGGGGTTTTTAATTTGTAAAAATTAAGGTCAATATATTATAGATATTGGGGGATGGGAAAGAGGGTATGGGGGTTTATAGTATTGGGGGAGTATAAAAATGGGTATCTAGTAAAAATAGGGAATATCTCATAAAAAACAAGGATTTTTTAATTGGAAATATGTATTGGAATTGGCGCTCAACAAAAGGATTTTGGTAGTATTTATCATTATCTAGTGAAATTAGGGGTATTCTTTAATATTCCATGAACGAAGGTGCTATGGTATAGTTTCACTAAGTGAAGACCCCATTGATAGTCACACCCTTTGTTGGGGTATACCCATGACCATGTAGTGAAAACACAAATTTCTATGTCAAATGTGGTTGCACCTTGCCAAGTGGATACACTCTAACTGTTTCATTTTGGTCATGCCCTCTGGTGTTCATGTTCTTGGTTTCCCCTTCTAAATCTAAGCGCCAACGTCCAAAACTCCTCTACTTGCTCCCACAACACTTAATCACCAGTGACCTCACAATAAATGCTTATGATGTATTTCACAGTGATTTTTGATGAAAATTCTATTGAATCTTGATCTCAAATCCTTCAGTTAATTGGTGAAAGAAGGTTCTAACCCGCTCGGATACCACTCTATTGGTTAGAGGTAGAGATAAAACAGACAAAAACACAGAATTCTGACTATTGCTACAACCACACCAATTCGTTATTCCTCACGCACAACACACCACATCCCAACACATTTATTACTTCATAAAAATTAGTATAATACAAAAGATCTTTCTGGAAACAACTATCTAACTACCAAAACCCATCTAAATGTAATGTCTAAATGTAACTCCTCCTTAACCACATCAACCACTAACTTAAAATTAACTACAACTTAACTAGACGCGGGAGTAATTACCATATCCCAAAATGTGGATGGCAAACAATGGTACTTTAAGGAGTCTAAACTTTTCATTACCCTTTTCATGAAAATCTATAATATTTGTTCTAATTTGTCGACGGTTAGATGTGGATATTTCAAGATATATTTTTTTGAACTCTATATAGGTTTTTTTAGTTTGTACTTGACATGTCTATGCAAACCTTTTGGAGTCTCTAGGAATTAAATATTTTTTAAACCATTTGGATGCTTGGGATTTGACTCTTTAAAACTTACAAACCTCTGATAGGTCTCTTATAATGTTGGATCTTATGTAATTTGTAAAGATATTTTGCATATTGTTTGTGTAAGTCACTTTATATTATACATTAAATCCATAAATATGGAATGTTGTTATAGACATCTATGAAGTGTAGTATTGTTTTATCGAATAAAATTACAAAAATTGAATATTAATATTAATATTAAATATTGAGTTATATGATTTTTCTTTTTTTTATAACTTTTGATTTAATAACCATGATTAATGAAATATCGACTTTAAAAAAGAATCATTTTCAAAATTCTTAACTATTATTTATTATTTATAATCTTGATATCTATCAAATATCACCTCCTTGGAACATGTCTCTCCAACCCTAAAATAATAGCAAGTGTTATTTTCATAGTGAATCATTTCAAAATTCTTAACTATTATTTATTATTTATAATCTTGATATCTATCAAATATCACCTCCTTGGGACATGTCTCTCCAATCCTAAAATAATAGCAGGTGTTATTTTCATATAAAGTATATTGATATATAATATATTTATTTATGCATTAATATTGATTTATTCGGTATGGAGATTAAATGAATTTGTTATATATATTAATATATAATATATATTGAGCCCCAAGAGTTAGCTCGATCGGATGTGTTTTCGGAAGTTAAGCCTCCCAGCATGCGAGGTCACGGGATCCATTCTCATCGACTCTCTTGGGGTTAGGCACGCAGCGGCCGCAGGGTGGAAACCCCTTCGGGGCGGATCCACTGGAAATTATTTCGTGGATGTAGCGGTCGGCTAAGCCGATTAAAGTGAACCACATGGAAAATATATATATATATATATATATATATATATATATATATGTATGTATATATATATATATATATACATACATACATATATATATATATATGTATGTATTAATATTGATTTATCTAGTAGAAGATGGAATGTATTTCTTAAAATAAATTATTTTTTAAGTATAAAAAATTAAAGTTAATTATTAATTTAGTTTTAAAATGAATTCATATAAATTTTTATTTTTTATTTTTTTATCCAACTTAAAATTAACTCAACATGTTAAATATATATATGTAATTTTATTAGTTAATGAATTACATATTGGATAACATCTCTACTATTCTAAATTGTAATGTAACTCAAAATTCAAAAAATAATTGTTAGAAAATATTTTTTATTAATTTATTATTGTATTCAAAGTGAGAAGCTAGAAATCTTATCTAAAATGTAGTTGGTGCGTAAGATACTAAAAACTATTTTAAATTTTCACTAAATATTAATAATTACTTACTAAAATTATATTTTAATTAAAAAACTTTATTTTTAAAAAATATCTTATTTTAAACTTTCAATATTTATAAATCTCATATTCTACATTCCCTAAAATCTACAATATATTGATCCTATTTTTTACAATTTCAAAACTTCTTTTTTAAATTAATTTAATAAAATATTAATTAACAAAATAAGACCGGTATCTTAAAGAGTAACTACTATATTCTCCTCAAAATTATTTATGAGTACTCAAACACCTTAAGAATCTATCATGTATCAAAGTAAGGAACTTAGAAATCAAAGTAAAGAACTTGAAAGGTGTTACCATGAAAATAAATTCTAATAAACACACAATATGCAAAATATAAATTGATATCTTGAGACTAGTGATGTGACATGATGGACTAAAGAATTACATGTTGGCTATTGCATTAACTTACTCCAATGTGTGAGTTGTAATAATTATTACATAACATCTTCATTATCAAATTATCATGTTTGAAGTGATTTGATAGTTTTGAATGCTTTAATTTTAATAAAGTGACTTATGGCATAATAATTGTTCTTGCATGGCATGTTGACTGAAATATAGAGTGAGATAAGTGACCCACTTACACAAGGTTTTCTATAAAATAGATTTGACCAGGTGATTGGATATGGTTTATCATTTGAAGAATGGAGTCATTTTTTAACGCTGAATGTATATAAATGGCTTGTCATTCAAAACATGGAATCATGATGTTGAGCGTTCATTGGACTTTAGAGGAAAAAAAGCGAGCCATCTGTTGAGTTTTTAATGATTTTGTTGCATCGGTGAACCATTTGCTTCAAAAATTCGGAAGTTCATGCCAAAATTCAAAGTAACAATCTCATTTCGTTTGGGGGCAAACATTATTTGTAACGCCAAATTTGCATCCGTACGAGGCAATTTGAACCACCTTGAGTATATAACAAATTCCGTATCGGAATTAGTATTTACCTTATTAAGAGATCCAAAATGTATAGAATAACAAATATAATAAAAGGCAGAGATATTTTATCAAATCTGTGTCAATCATTATAGATAAACGATATCATTTGCAATATAAACTAGTCTTGATCTACTCGGAGTCAGGAAGGTGAGGGGGACAACAATTCAATTGAATGAGTCGGCTTTGTTATGATGGAAGCATAAGAAGTAAAATAAGTAAGTAGGGTTACACTACCCATATAAACATAAATACACACAGACAAATATGCAGGAATGTGAAATGATCTTTTCTATTATTGGATGTAAATATCTGGATTGATAAGATGTATATTATAATTGTTTACATGCTTATATAGAGAATGCTAAGATGCTTGGGTGCCTTCCTGTTGCGTTCAGTTACAAAAAAAGTTATAACGATTCGGCACTTCAACCGTTACAATCGACTGGAAGATAGAGAGACAATCTGTCGAAGTTCGATAGTCGCATGTTGCAAGATGGTGTTGCTCAAGTCACAGGTCGACGCTGTATGTCGACGTCACAAAACTATGAGGTCGTAGAATGTGTCGAAGTCATGTCGCAGTTCGACAACTTGCAAAAGTTGTGTCGAAGTCGCGGAATGTGTCGAAGTCGAAACTCGTCGAAGTTGTATCGACGACGAGGACTTGTCGAAGAGGTGTCGAAGTCGACCTCCGACAATAATTCCAACTACGATGTGGATAAAGTACAGTCACTTAACTTGTGGTAGGTGAACGTCGATAGGTCACAAGTTAAGTGTCATGAACAAGTTATTTGTCGCTTGTTCTCCGTGTTTAGTTGTTGGATTGTTTGTCACTACCTGATAGTTATGCATGAGCTACTTGTTATTCATGCATGACTTACAAGTTATCTATACATCAATTACAAGTTATTTTTTATATTTCTTTTTTTTATAATTATTTATTTTGAATTTTGAATAACGACCATAAAATCAATCTTGACAATACACTTATCTTATCCTCCTTTAATCTAAGAAAATTATAGATGATAGTCCACCCCAAATTCTAAAATATAAACACCTATAAACATTTGAAAATTTTAGAACTAAAATCAATTTATATTAGTTATATATTTGTCCGATTGATTTCTTTAATAAAACGTTGGAGATGGGGTCATTATATTAAGTTGTAAATATCGTTTTATTTTATGATTTATAAACATCACCGTGGGATTTGCTTGAACCAATGCTGTTGCATGTTTTCATTGCTTATCAAACTAATTATTGATTTTCTTTGAATTGGTTTAAACCAATGATGTTGCATGTGTTTCAATTGCTTATCAAAATAATTATTGGTTGTCTTTTAATTTGTTTAAACCAATGATGTTGCATGTGTTCTACTTGACTCTTTTCAATTCCCAATTTATATGGACCTTTTAATTTCATGAAAGTGAACGTTATGCAAATAGTGTACTTCAATCTCTCCTAAATTGAATTTCGTTTTATTTTTTAATTTAAGTTTTTATTTCAAAATAATTTTATGATTAGCATATTTTAAGAAGATAAATTTTTTATTTTTTAATTTTTAAAGTTATTAAGGAAAATTATTTTATCAATTATGATGATGATGGTGGTGGTGGTTAAAGTTCATTGAGACCAACAACTCATCTATCGGACATTATGTAAGGAATGCCTTAACAGTACACCCATTCACCGTTTATTCTATGCCCCATGGGTCAGACCTTAAGAAGATTACTTGGATTGTTGTAAAATTTTATTTCTATGCTCAAAAAGCTTAGAAGGAAACATTCCTAGGTTGCCATAGTTTTTACAAGTTTGAAGGTTAAGGAGGTTTGTGTTGTAGCAAAGATTTTGAAATTGCGATATAATTTGGGTGTATGCAAGACATTATAAGAGAAAGTGACTTTTTCCATCAACTCGTAATCTCACAGAGATGACAAATCCTTTCCACCCACGGTGTTTTATGAATTGTTCAGTGTCATGTTTCACTATGAAGATCATGAGAGTTTGTTCTTATCTTGGCTAAATTAATTTTCTTCTTTGAACTAGTTAATATAGAGAGATGTTTTGATCTTTGTATTATGGTTAATGATCCTACAGTAGGGATCAAAACGTCGAACTTTCATTTCAAAAACGCAGATCCTCTCTTCTTCTCTCAGACCTTATAATATATTAATTTTTTTTTAACCTCTAGTTAAGTTTCCCCCCCATATTTTCTCTTTAAACTTAGATGTGATAACATTTTTAATGTTGTTGATATCTTGCAAAGTGGCATTTTCGTCGATCCCCCAGTAGTTTAAGCATGCCATGGCATCTTTATAACATCCTCTCTTGAGTTGGAGTTGGTATTGACTGGATTTTAAAGCAAATCTAGGAAGTCTCTGGTCTATTATGTTATTTATAATGTACTCATACATCAATATTCTCATTTATATATAATAATGAGAATATTGAAATGATATTGAGGATTGGTGTAAGGTAATGCTACCCAATTATGACACGTTAGTTGCAATGGAAACCTAGCAAAACAAAAATCTAATCACAAAAAATAAATATTAGAGGTATCTACACAACTTTTTAGAACACAGTGTACAAAGATGAAACAAAGACAATCGAGTTACCTTTGAGAATATATATATTTTATTTATGGGAAATTACTATAACTCCGAGAAAATAATGTTCTCCTAAGAAGATCCATTTTTTTTTAAAACATAATCCATATGCTCACATTAGGCCTGGCATGTAAACACTAGAAGTTCTTGAAAAAAAATGTAGAGTTGTAGTTAATGTGCGGTTCATGTGCAACACTATTCCATAATTTTCAATGTTAATTCTATATATATTTTTAAATTACGAAAGTTAGTGAATCCCAAAAATGAGAAGGTTGAGTGTTACACCCCGCTATGAGGGTCTTAATACAATCAATGAACCTTTTTTCTTTTAGTGTATAGGTCTTCATCTACACTTGTGTAGGTTCATTTTTGTTTTTAAAATAGGTGAACCATTCAAAAGTTACAAAGAAAATAAGAAAACTATGTTTTTTTACAAATTGGACATATGAACAAATAAAAATAACTAAATAATATAAAATAATATTGTTTCACACACACGCACATGGAAATAAATCTCTATAATTTTCTATCCTTTTACTTAAATTTTTAATATTACCATTAATTGTTTCAGGATGTTTGAGAGTGGTTCCAACCTTATGATGCTTCATATGCAAAAAGTAGAATGTTAGGTCCCATTTAGAATTCAATAGACTTAACATTTTTCAAGGTTTCAAGATTGCAATGTTTACATTGGATTTTATCATGTATGAAGGTATGGGATTGGAATTTAATAAAGTGCATCAACCTCTCTATGTACCTCGATGTTGGTGGTGTTGGTTGTTTACACGGGGGCTTCACTAGAAGGCAATATAATACCACGTTCATTCATATTGCAGTATTACATATTCATGAAAACCTAAAAATTATATTGCTTATATATTAAGGGGAAAATGATTTTTTTATTTAATGTAACAATACAAAAATACTTTGGGGTCTTTTTTATATGGGTGGGCTGACAAATATCCGCGAAAGGAGATGGCGAGATCACGGCCGGATGATAAATCGGGTTGAGGCAAGGCTTGAGCTTACCAGTACGCAGGGAAATCACGTCTCGAGACATGCTTGAGGCCAGGGGGTTTCATGGTGAAGTGGGTTTCCAGTCGATCATAGACGAGAGACAGTGGTCATTGACAGCCAATTGTTGCCAATAACACTCAGCCAGTTTTTACCAATAGCCTTGGGAGGCTCTAAGCCTCTAGGGCCTGTTATAGGCCCTCGAAAGTCCTTGGGGGCTTGAATACCCAACCACTTGTGCCTATTATAGGCGTTGGGAGGTTTAGTCAGCCTCCTAGAGCTTGTTACAGGCCCTAGGGGCTTGGATACCTGGCCCACAACAGGCTTAGTCAGCGATTGGGGAACTGTAACATGCAATCTAAATGTTGCACTATGTGAATTGGCTCTAGTGACATACAAGAAGTGATCTCCTATCTCTTCATTAGACTATTAGATGTTGCAAATCATAATGATATGTGGTTGACTAATTGCATTGTGGGTGAAGTAATGTGCATCCACAATATACATCGAAAGAAGCAAGGTGCATTGTAGAATGCATGTGGGGTCATAAGAGGGGTATCATATCAATATACTAGGTAGAAATATAAAGGAGTATAAAAAATGTTAATGAAAAAATCGATACATACAATATCTAGTGAAAATAGGGGTTTTTTAATTGAGAAGGCATATTGGGAGGGGGTTAAAAAAAATGATTTTGGAAGGTATTTTCCAATATTTAGTGAAATTAGGGATATTGTTTCATATGCCATGAACGAACATGCTATGATAATGGTTTATTGAGTGAAGCCCCCGTGGTTGTTTAACTCTTTTGTCATGGCCTTAGTAAAAATGTATCCTTCACTAAAGAAAAATTACTTATTAAGCATGAGATGTTTTTTCTACCTTCTTTTAATGCTTGGATTAGGAGGTTTCATCAAAATTGTAGGGTGTCGACTAATGTACTTGAAGGATCAAATTTTAGATTTTCCATAGAGGTAAGGGCTAGAGCCTAAAGGTGGGGGGCACATGGTGCTATTGATGAAGAGGATACCAATACAAGAAACAATTTTGATGATATGTAGTCATTTGTTACAGCATGAAGTTTATGGATAGATATGAGGTCTTTGTTTATGCATATATAAATTAACAAAGACATGATATATATCCCCTCCATGCTACCTCCCCTCTCTCCCTTCCCATCTCTCTCTCTCTCTCTCTCTCTCTCTCTCTCTCTCTCTCTCTTATCCCCTATTTCTATCCCTTTATCCCTAACAAACCACCTCTCTAACCCCCCCACTCTCTCTCTAAAAGCAACTCTTTCACTCTCTAAACCTTCTCCTCCCCCCCACCCCTCTCTCTCTCTCTCTCTCTCTCTCTCTCCCCCTCCTCTCCTACCCCTAACCCCCTCCTCCTCTCTCTCTCTCTCTCTCAATATCCCTGCCCCCTCTCTCTCTGACACTTTCTCTCTCCTCATATACCCCCCTTCTTTGTAATTTCTCCCCTCGTCAACAAACCCCTAACACCCTCAATATCTCTCTCGATATCCCTCTCACAACCCCCCTCCTCCCCCTACCCCTAATCACCCCCCACCTCTCTCTCTCTCTCTACCCCCAACACCCCCACTTCTCATCTCGCCCTTTTCTCAAGGCCCTCTCCTTGTATTTATAGCAAGGATGAGGGGATAGGATGAAAAGGTAAATGGTTGGGGAAGTTATGGTAGTTAGGATAACTGCCATAACTAATCCCTAATCAATATTTTAATATTTCTTCATGATTTTTGGAGGTACCCGCAGGTATATCTCTTGACAACAGGCGAGTAACTTGCGGGTTTACTGTCAAGCAACTAGCGGGTGCAACTTCTTAGGTAATAACTGCAAGTTGTTAGTGTAAACTCCAGCAGGTGACCCGCAAGTTGACCGATATAAGAGTTGCAGTTATGGCTCAAAAATACTTCATAGAATAGCTAGACTGGAGAAAGTATTGTAAGATTTAGATCCAAAGCATCTATATTCAATGAGACTCTTCCATCCATAAGGTCATTTTTTGTGACCGACAACACATTGTGGTAACGGAAGGAGAAGTACCAATATGACTGATAACACCTACCCTCGTCTCTCTCTCTCTAGGCCCCCTTTATCTATGTACCTCATAATCCACCTCCCCCATTCTCTCTCTCTCTCTCTCTCTCTCTCTCTCTCTCTCTCTCTAATCCCATCCCCCCTCCTCATCAATACCCCCCCCCTGCTTCTCTCTAATCTCCCTACTCCTCCCCAAAACTCTTATACCAATCGATCTCTATGTATTTCTCTCCCATGGATCACCTCCTTTCCCCCTCCCCCTAATCACTCTCTGAATCTCTCTCCCACTCAACATTCTACTCCTCCCCCTACCACTAACCCCCTCGTCTCTCTCTCTCTCTAACCCTTTCTAACCCCCTCTCTCACTCTTTATCTGTCCCCCAATCCTCCACCTACCCCTAATCCCCACCCCTCTCTCTCTCTCTCCCATAACCCCCCTTGCACCCTATATCTCTCACTCTCCTACTCTTCCTACCCCTAACCCCCCTCTATATCCATCTCTCCCATCTCTCATGAGTCTTAATCCCCCTCCCCCCTACAACTAACCACCCCTCATCTCTCTCTCTCTCTCTCTCTCTCTCTCACACACACACACACACACACACACATTCCACCCCCCCCCCCCACTCCTCAGCCATATCCCCCCTATATCTAACCACCCTACTCCTCCGCAAACCCTAAATCCCCCTCTTTATTTCCCCTACAACCCCCCTCCTCCCCCTACCCCAAATCACCCCCTCACTCCTCTCTCTCTCTCTCTCTCCTACAACCCACCTCCTCCCCCCTACCCTTAATAAACCCCCCAACCCCCCCTCTTTCCCTCTCCAGCAACCACTTCCTCCCCCTATCCTTAATCACCCCCCCATCCCTCTCTCTCTCTCTCTCGATTCCCCCAACCACCCACTCCTACTCCCCATATCCCTACCCTCTCTCTCTTATATCTATCTATCTATCTATCTATTTCTATCTCTCTCCTACTCCCCCTACCCCAAAACCCCCATATCTCTCTATACTTCTCCTAACACCTCTCCCCTTACCAGTAACCACCCCCCCCACTCTCTCTCTTTCTCTCTCTCTCTCTCTCTCATTTACCTCCTCCTCCCCAAACTCATAATCCCCCCCCCCTCTCTCTCTCTCTGTCTCTCCCTCTCTCTTTGTCTCTCTACCCCATAACCATAATCACCCCCACCCACCCACCTCCCTCTCTCTCTCTCTATCCCAAACCTCCCACTCCTCATCCCACTATCCCTACCTCCCTTCTCTCTCTCCCTATCTGCAAGCCTCCACTCCTCACCCCTACCCTGAATCCCCCTCATGTCTCTCTCTCTCCAACCCTGTAACCCCCCCTCTCTCTCTCCAACCCTGTAACCCCCCCCCCTCTCTCTCTCCCCCAAAACCCCCTCCTACTCCACCTACCCCTAACTACTCCACTATCTCTCTCTTAATCCCACTCCCCCTACCACTTCTCTCTCTCTCTCTACCCCCACTCCTCAATTATACCCCCCTTCTTCCTAACTGCACTACTCATCCCAAAACCCCTATCCCTCTTTCTCTCTATCTATTTCTCTCCCTAAATACCCTACTCTCCCTACCCCTAATCACCCCACCTTGACTCTCTCTGTCTCTCTCTCTCAAACCCCTACTCCTCCACCTACCCCTAACCCCCATCCCTCTGTCTCTCCCCCAACTCCCTAACACCCCCTTTATCTCTCTCGCTTTATCTCTCTCAATATATTACTCCCACCCTTACAAATAAACCCCCCTCCTCCCTCTCTCTCTCTCTCTCCTTCCTCCCCTTATTAAACGCTTACTAACCTCCTCTCTCACTCTCCCTATCTTCTACTCCTTCTCCCTATCTTCTACTCCTCCACCTACCCCTAAACCCAAACCCTTTTTTTCTCCCCCAACCCCCTAGCATCCCCCCTCTCTCCCTCTCCCTCTCCCTCTCCCTCTCCCTCTCTTTATATCCCTAACCCCCTCTCTCTCTCTCCCTCTCCCTCTCTCCTGCAACCCCCTCCTTTCTCCTACACTTAATAAACCTCCCACCCCCTCTCTCTCTCCTGCAACCCGCCTCCTCCCCCTACCCTTAATCACCCCCAAAACCTCTCTCTCTCTCTCTCTCTCACACACACACACTACCCCCAACCCCCCCCACTCCTCATCCCCATATCCCTACCCTCTTTATCTCTCTCTCTCTCCTAATCCCCTATCCCTAAACCCTAATCTCTCTGTATGCTTCTCGGAATCCCCATCCCCCTTCCCCTACCACTAACCACCTCCCCCCCCCCCTCTCTCTCTCTCTCTTCCTCTTCTTTAATTTCCCTCCTCCTCCCCAAACCCATAATCCCCCCCCCCCTCTCTCTCTCAGTACCCCTCCTCCCTCCTACCCCTAATCACCCCCACCCACCCACCTCTCTCTCCCTCTCCCAAACCTCCACACTCCTCATCCTGCTATCCCTACCCCTCCTCTCTCTACCTATCTGCAAGCCTCCACTCCTCACCCCTACCCCAACACCCCCCCCCTCCCTGCTCTCTCTCTCTCTCTCTCTCCAACCGTGTAACCCCCCCTCTCTCTCTCTCCCAAACCCCTTCCTACTCCACCTACCCCTAACCACCACACTCTCTCTCTCCTTATCCCCCTCCCCCTACCACTTCTCTCTCTCTCTCTACCCCCATTCCTAAAATATACCCCCCTTCTCTCTAACTACACTACTCATCCCTAAACCCCTAGACCTCTTTCTCTATATCTCTTTCTCTCCCTCAATCCCCTACCCCTAATCACCCCACCTTGACTCCCTCTCCCTCTCCCTCTCCCTCTCTCTCTCACCCTCTTACTCCCACCCCTACAACTAACTCCCCTCTTCCCTCCCTCCCTCTCTCTCTCTCTCTCTCTCTCCTCCCCTTATTAAACCCTTAATAACCCTCTCTCTCACTCTCTCTCTCCTCCACTCCTCCACCTATGCCTAAAACCAAGCCCTTTTTTTTTTCCCAAACCCCCTAACACCCCACCTCTCTCCCTCTCCCTCTCCCTCTCCCTCTCTCACCATCCCTAACCCCCCCCTCTCTCTCTCTCCCTCCTACCACTAACCACCCCGTTGCTCTCTCTCTCTCTCTCTCTGTGTAATGCCCACCTCGGTACTTTAACTAATTAGACTAATGAGAGTACTAGTTTTGAAATGAAACGGCTAAGTAAAACACGAACCATTTGAATTTACTTTGAGAATGCTTTAAAATGAAAATGAAGAATAGTATATATGCTCGACTGACTGAGACATGATGATAAATGATGAATAATTTGTATGCTCGACTGACTGAGATACTAGAATGCATGATGTAAATATTTTATATAGTGCAGCGCTACTAATGTGCGCTTGAGTGTGTGTAGAGGAAGGTAAGACGATATACTAACTGACCCACAAGGAAAATTTAGGGGTCGTAAGAATGGAAAGAGCACATAGGGGTACGACGACTGACTGTCGACCTTGGATTAGCAATTCACACACGGGTGAAGCCATTTCAGCTCACCCGGGGAAGCTTATGTTGTATGGGCAAGGCCATAATGATTTGGTCGCATATGATGAGTTGAGGGGCGCGCAATAAGGAGAGCCTTATCCCTCAACATCCCTTAGTCTCCAAGGAATGTAGTTGAGAGATCGCGGTAACGGTTCCCGATCGCTATGCAGTACTCCCCATAAAAAGGAAAAAATGAAACTGTTAGAAGGGCCTGCCGAAGAGGTACCCAGACAAAGAACGAGAGGAAGAAAATTAATCAATGATACAAATGAAAATTTTCACATAAGATTTAAGAAATACTTTATTTCATTTTGTTCTATTTTATTAATTTGAATAATTCTATTCAAGATTTTATTTTTAATTGATTTCATTAATTTGAATTATTCATTTTAATTGATTTTATTAACTTGAAAAAGAATTGAAGAGATTGATTTTATTCAATATTAAATTTGATCAATTATGCTGATTGAAAAAGATTAATAATAAGAGAATTATTTTTATTCGAAGATTTTAATTTAATGGATTTTATTATATTGAATTGTCCTATACAAATTTTATTCTTGATTTCATTAATTAAATTTCTTATTTTAATTAATTTTATTATATTGAAAAGGGGTTAAAAGACTGACTTTATTTATATTATATTTGATTAATTTTATTATTAAGAAAAATTATTATTTATTCAAAAGATTTTATAGATTTTATTATTTTAAATCATTCTATTAAAGATTCTATTTAATTGACTTCATTATTTTGAGAATGAATTGAAATAGATCATTAATAAAATAATTGTTTTTCTTTTATTATTATTCAAGATTTTACTTCAATTAATTTTATTATTCATTTAAATTATTTTATAAAGAAGAAATTTAAAATAGATTATACTTTTAGTAAAATGAATCATCTTTTAATTCAATCTTAATATTAGGAAAAGAAAGAAAAGTAGAAAATAATAAGTCTAACTAAAAGATTGTTAAATAAACTAAGTGAGAACCAAAAGAGAAGTAGAACTCTTCTACACCTGACTCCCACTGATCTAGGGATTTAGGTGCACATTAAAGACATTAAGAAGACACATGTGTTTGAGAATATTGGAAATTAAAATATTAAATTAAATTAAATATGTGCATGGACAGACACATGGCACACAGGCTTTTGCTATATAACGAGGGAGGAGAAGGAGAAAAAGACATCTCTTGCTCCCTAATGCTGGATGGTCATCATAATCTCAGATTATGTTATGATCCTTGGAGTTGGGATTAGCTGGAACGGGGATTGGGAGATCCTTTCGGGAGGCTAGCTTGTGTGTTCTTGCGACCCCATTTGCTCGGGGGTTCGGGGTGAAGAAGAATAACCCCAATACGGTAGGGAGGTCAACCAAGGGGTCACTCGATACTCGTCAGGAAATATGATTGGATCGTGTGGGAACCACTTCGAGGACTCCATCGATTCACTGGACCAACTGTCGAAAACAGGTTTGAAGTATTTAGTTTATTTATTTTGTTAATTCTTGTGGTGGAATGAATAAATCTGGGTATATAGTTTTATTAAATTGACATTCATGTACTGCAATAGATAGAACTAGATTTGTGGCCTTTATATCTTTTTTTGAAAAATCAAACTGGAAGTTCTGCAATTAATTATACTTATATTTTCAAATTCCGTGGAATTCTTTTTGGGGAACCCGAAATGGGGGGTCCCTACATTTGGTATCAGAGCCGGTCGAGCCTTGAGGGCACCGGACTCACATTAATTAGGGGTTCTTCGATGATTCATGGATGACAACGCAGAATTGGAGCTGCGATTTTCGTGAGATTACACCTAGGACCAAAGCAAAGCAGCCATTTTCTACAGGTTCTTATTCACTAGAGTATTTCATTTTTATTTCTGTTTATTTAAAAGTTACAGATTTAAATTTCAATTATGATTCGAAAATGCTCACTGTATCTGGAGAAATTGTTATTACTGTTTATTTTGATTGTTTTAGGAGAGTTAGGATACCAGTATGGATCTTAGATCTGGGAATTTATAGAGATTCTTCTCTAAGTCCTCTGTACTTTAAAAGTTTTTGCATCCATGTTGTTGTTGACTGTATCAGAACTTAGGGAGGTGATTTCTGTTCATTTAGCATTATTCGAAAATTTATAGCAACCTCTGTTTTATAATAGAAGTAGGAGCTACAGATCCATTGATATCTGTTTTATTTTCTTTCTTTAAAAATAAAATTAGTGCATGAGATACACTTCGATAGAAGCCGCATCCTTAAAACAGCGTAGATGAAGAATCGGTATTCTTCTAACTTAATTCAGTTTAGTTCCATAAACATTTCTATATTTCTTGCTGATTTAGGGATATTCTAGATTTGTCATTCGCATTTAAGTTTTCTTTAAAAGGTTTGTGTTGAATCTGGAAACTCGATTTTACAGTGTGTTTATGTCTCTGTCGTTTCTAGAAAAGCAATTCGCCTTCACTTACAGGTTTATGCTGAATATTGGGAATACGATTTTATAGACTGTATATTTCTCTGTTTATATTCATAAAGGAAACGGTGTTCACTCTTAGATCTATGTCAAATTCAGGAAACGTAATTTTATAGAGTGTATATTTCTCTGTTTATGTCCCAAAAAAAAAGAAACTCACTCTTAGTGCTCTGCTTGAGTCCAGAAAAGTAATTTATATTTGTATAGCTCAATGCTCTGAAAAGAAATTCGTGTCCTACAAATCTACCAACTCCCATACTGATCCATAGGCAAAACGCTCCCAACTCTGCGTTTGCTAGATGGATCCTATCTACTTCAAACCTCTGCTTAAGCTGATTGCCGAGATAGTGTTAGCACCAGAATCCTTTTAACAACCGACTCTTCATTACGAGTCTGTATGGATAATACCAATGCGTAAGCACCAATGCAACTCGGCCTCCGGAGTATGCCTTATCTTTACCGTTCTCGTCCTCCCTTGAAACCCTGAGTAAGATCTACCTGGAACCCTTTCGCTGAGTTCGACGGGTTCCACCAGTCTCCCTGTAGCTACGCCAAGAGGTGCATTGTTTTGGTTTCCCAAAATTACGTTCCTGTGTTACCTCCTCTTTACTCCTGTTTCGTCTGCCTACTCCTCATCTACACTGCTAAATTGACACCTGTGACTAATAGAGTCCTTGAAGTTCCTAGAACTAGATATATGGAGTTAGTATCGTGGAGCGCATAGCCTGATTAGCGAATTCTCCCACTGACAGCGTGGGTGCTAGCGCCAAACTGTTGTTTCTTACAACTCAGTGTTCAGTGTGATGGACACTCGCAGCCAGTGGATGGCAAAGAACGAGGCAGACAGATCTCAAGTCTTTCTTAATTCAGAGTTCTTTTAGGAGCAGCGTACTATCTCATCTTTTTGCTATAGATATCGGTGTAAGTATAACCATCTCTACCGTATTGGTATAGTTCAACCCCGCACTCTTTAAATCTTTGGCATAGTTTTGCACTCTTTAAATCTCTGTGTGTTGTATGTTGTTGTTTATCCTATTATCCTTACATTGTTGAGACTTACACATATCGATCACTGCAATCTTATTTAATCGATCTGCTTGACAGAGTACATATCTAGTGTATTGGTACTACATTTATGCTTGATAACATTTGTATTTCAGAATGCGTGGCCCCCATATATATATATATATATATATATATATATATATATTTTGTTTTCTATTAATGGAATTTTATGTAGTATATCTCTGCATACATCCTTAATATCTGAACAATGCCCTTATTTGCGATCCATGCACATATCATTTAGAGATCAGGCATATTGATTCTACACCATCCGCTTAATAGAATTTGTATCTATTCACAGTACATGTCTGTAGCAGTGATCTATGCACTGCGTCGCTGTGATAGAATTGCATCATGGAACTATATATATATATATAGAATTTTGATTAATTTCAAGAAATTAGGCACGGCTATGAGAAAAAATGTTGCTATGAGAAAAATGTTGTTATTAAAATGGATATATTTTAAAAATAAATTGGATATATTTATATTGGTTGTTATAAATCTATTAAGTTTGGTTTTATAACAAGGATATTAAAGTGGATTTTTGTATAGGTTGCTGAAGTATGATTAATGATTTTATAGTAAGGGGTTACTTATAATGATTTTATATAAAGGTGTTAACCATAGTTCAACCTATAAAAGTTTTGGAATATAAATTATTTTTATTTATATAAGTTACAAATCCTTTAAATATAAATACATGCCACAAAAGATAACTATTTGAAAAGGAGAATAAAAAATTTATTAAAAGGAGCATCATACTTAACTTACAATGGATTTGCTATATGTGTATTGTGGGTTGAGAAGAATTTAAATGATATATAAATTGTGTTGGCGCAAAAAAGAAGAAGAAAGAAATGTATACGATATGTTGTTAAAAACTTATGAATGAAAGTTAGAGTTAATATACATTTGTGTTAAATTATTAATGTGGATGCTATAAGATTTAGTGTTCTCATCTTAAAATGCTTATCTGGGTGGGTCATAGACTCTTAGAGGTTGGGATTATGACTATTACTATAATAGTTGTAACATAAAAGGAGTAATACATATATAAATTGTTGTAATTATATGATGATGTTATATTGTTTATTGACTATGTAATTTGATGTTGTTGTCAACAAAATTAATAGTTAAGATTAGTATGGCCATAAAATGGTTGATTTCTAGATAAAAAGAGGAGTAGCTCTCATGATAGGAATCAGATATATTATGATGACATGTGCACATAATGTTACTTGACGAGTTTACCGAAGTGGTCATATGAAAATAGAGAGGATGAAATGAGGTAAGAATGTGACAAGATCATTAACTTAGAAATGATGTTAGTGATGGAAGGACTAGGAGTTAAATTTTAATGTGTTCAACTAAGTCACTAAGTTACGACACTTTCGTATCGAATTGAGAATCAATTTTATTAGCAATCATGAAGTTGGAATTATTCTTCACTAAATTTGCTAGTATAAAAGTTTGAATGATATTCAGGGTTCATATACTTTGATAAGGGGTTTTGTGCCAAGAATATTATCGATTTGTTGTAAATGCTTATTTTATGAAATAAAGGCGATGGCTTTGCAAGTATGCACTACTATTTTGTAATCATGCTTTGGATTGTGAAAAGAGAGAAGTTAAACTTACTTGAATTATAGAATCTTAGTTGTGCTTGAGTTAGGAAGAGAGGAAAACCTTACATGACTTTGTTTATAAAAATCTGAGATTATACTTTTAGCTACTAAGTTAATGGCACTCCAGTATTTAATTATACTTTGGATTATGAGAAGAGAGAGGTTGCATGTAACATTAGTTTAGTAATGGTTAAGGTATGTATTGAAGAACAAAATTGGGAAGGGTAAATTCCTATTTTGAAATTCGGACATTGTTTTAAACATATGATAGTTATACGTAATTATGGAAAAAGGAAGAAGTTGGAATTGAAGATTTTATCCCTTATGTGGAAATATGTTAGTGTTTTCAGTATTTTTGTAAAGGATATACTTATAGTTTTGTTGAATCGAAATAATTTGTTATAGACGATTTCAACCTTGGTGACAATTAGTGAGTCAAGAGAGAACTGTTGTGGGGATTACTACACTATGAAAGGTGCGATTTAGTTATATTATCAATTATGCAATTTAAACTTATATGAGGGTAGAAAAGAAGAAATGAAATGTTATTATCAATTGTGGTTATGTTGAAGAAATGAATGTGGAAAGAAAGTGAAAACTCACCATGGAAGCACATGAGACTTAACTTCAGGACGAAGTTTTAATAAGAGGGGGTGTATGTAATGCCCGCCTCGGTACTTTAACTGATTAAACTAATGAGGGTACTAGTTTTGAAATGAACCGGCTAAGTAAAACACGAATCATTTGAATTTACTTTGAGAATGCTTTAAAATGAAAATGAAGAATAGTGTATATGCTCGACTGATTGAGACATGATGATAAATGATGAATAATTTGTATGCTCGACTGACTGAGATACTAGAATGCATGATGTAAATATTTTATATAGTGCAGCGCTACTAATGTGTGCTTGAGTGTGTGCAGTGGCAAGTAAGACGATACCGACTGACCCACAAGGAAAATTTAGGGGTAGTAAGAACGGAAAGAACACATAGGGTACGATGACTGATTGTCGACCCTGGATTAGCAATCCACACACGGGTGAAGCCATTTCATCTCACCCGAGGAAGCGTATGCCGTACGGGCAAAGCCATAATGATTTGGTCGTGTACGATGAGTTGAGGGGCGTGCAATAAGGAGAGCCTTATCCCTCAACATCCCTTAGTCTCCAAGGAGCGTAGTTGAGAGATCGCGGTAACAGTTCCCGGTCGCTACACAGTACTCCCCATAAGAAGGAAGAAATGAAATTGTTAGAAGAGCTCGCCGAAGAGGTACCTGGACAAAGAACAAGAGGAAGAAAATTAATCAATTGTATAAATGATAAATTTCACATAAGATTTAAGAAATACTTTATTTCATTTTGTTCTATTTTATTAATTTGAATAATTATATTCAATATTTTATTTTTAATTGATTTCATTAATTTGAATTATTCATTTTAATTGATTTTTATTAACTTGAAAGAGAATTGAAGAGATTGATTTGATTCAATATTAAATTTAATCAATTGTGCTGATTGAAAAAGATTAATAATAAGAGAATTATTTTTATTCAAAGATTTTAATTTAATAGATTTTATTATATTGAATTATCCTATACAAATTCTATTCTTGATTTCATTAATTAAATTTCTTATTTTAATTAATTTTATTATATTGAAAAGGGGTTAAAAGATTGACTTTATTTATATTAAATTTGATTAATTTTATTATTAAGAAAAATTATTATTTATTCAAAAGATTTTATAGACTTTATTATTTTAAATAATTCTATTAAAGATTCTATTTAATTGACTTCATTATTTTGAGAAAGAATTGAAATAGGTCATTAATAAAAGAATTGTTTTTCTTTTATTAGTATTCAAGATTTTACTTTAATTAATTTTATTATTCATTTAAATTATTTTATAAAGAGGAAATTTAAAATAGATTATACTTTTAGTAAAAGGAATCATCTTTTAATTCAATCTTAATATTAGGAAAAGACAGAAAAGTAGAAAGCAATAAGTATAACTAAAAGATTGTTAAGTAAACTAAATGATAATCAAAAGAGAAGTAGAACTCTTCTACACCTAGCTCCCACTGATCTAGGGATTTAGGTGCACATTAAAGACATTAAGAAGACACATGTGTTTGAGAATATTAAAAATTAAAATATTAAATTAAATTAAATATGTGTATGGATAGACACATGGCACACAGGATTTTGCTATATAATGAGGGAGGAGAAGGAGAGAAAGACATCTCTTGCTCCCTAATGCTGGATGGTCATCATAATCTCAGATTGTGTTATGATCCTTGGAGTTGGGATTAGTCAGAACGGGGATTGGGAGATCCTTTCGGGAGGCTAGCTTGTGTGTTCTTGCGACCCCATTTGCTCGGGGGTTCGGGGTGAAGAAGAATAACCCCGATACGGTAGGGAGGTCAACCAAGGGGTCACTCGGTACTCGTTAGGAAATATGATTGGATCGTGTGGGAACCACTTCGAGGACTACATCGATTCGCTGGACCAACCGTCGAAAACAGGTTTGAAGTATTTAGTTTATTTATTTTGCTAATTCTTGTGGTGGAATGAATAAATCTGGGTATATAGTTTTATTTATTTGACATTCATGTACTACAATAGATGGAACTAGATCTGTGACCTCTATATCTTCTTTCGAAAAATCATGCTGGAAGTTCTGCAATTAATTATACTTATATTTTCAAATTCCGTGGAAGTCTTTTTAGGGAACCCGAAATGGGGGTCCTTACACTCTCTAAACCCCTAACACCTAACCGTTCCCCCCTCTATCTATTCTACTCCCACTAACCCTGACCCCCCCTCTCTCTCTCTATCTATTATAATCCCCCTCCCCGTTACCACTAACCATCCTCCCATCTCTCTCTCTCTCAATACTCCTCCTTCTCTCCAATTTCCCTCCTCCTTAAAAAACCCCTGACCCCTCAAAATATATATATTTATGTCCCCAAACCCCCCTCCTCCCCACTACCACTAATCACCCCCCCGCTCTCTACCCCCTCTTCTCTCTATCTTAGCTCCTGCTCCCAAAATCCCTAAACCCATCGATATTTATCTCTTTCTCTACCCCAACCCCGCTACTCCCCCTACCTTTAATGACCCCCCCCATCTTTCTCTCTACCCTAATTCTTCTAAATTCCCTCCTTCTCCTCAAACCCCTAACCCCTCAATCTGTATCTCTCTCTCTCCCCGAACCTTCCTCATCCCCCTACCCCTAATCACCTCTCTCTTTCTCTCTCTCTCTCTCTCTCTCTCTCACACACACACACACACGTACTCCTCCCCCCCTCTCTATACCAACCACCTCCTCCCTCTAACCCTTACGAACCCCCTCTCTCACACTCTCTCTCTCTACTACTCCTCCACCTACCCCTAAACCCCACCCTTCTCTCTCTCCCCCAACCACCTAACACCCGTTACTCTCTCTCTCTCTCTACCCCTAACCCCCCTCTTTTTCTCTCTACCCCTAACCCATGCTCTCTCTCTCTCTCCATAATCCCCCTCATACTCCCTCTACACCTAACCCTCCCCATCTCTCTCCTCCTACCACTAACCATCCCTCACCTCTCTCTCTCTTTCCCCTCTACCCCTAACCCACCTATATCTCTTTCTCTCATAATACCCCTCCCCTACCACTAACCATTTCCCCCCTCCTCTGTCTCTCTCTCTCTCTCTCTCTCTCTAACTCCCTCTCTCCCATAGACAATGTCTGATTGTGATAGGGAGGTTGTGGTCATGATGAAGACACACTTGCATTGCCACAATGGATGAAGATGATGATAGCTGAATAATGGGAAAAATGAGGCCTGCAATTATTTAGCTTATATTTTTTTAAAATACAAAATCATATGTAGAAACATAAAATTAACATACTATAATGATGTAGATCTCTTCAAGATATTTCCAACGAGCTAAAGAACTCCAAAAAATTATGCCTTAGGGATAGAAATTTATGGCCAAAATAGTAGAGTAGTTTTTATATTAAAAATAATGCACTTGCATTGTTTTTTGGAATGCTTGTGTGTTATAGAAACAGACATGGGTTATTTTTTATAATGCGAGTGCATGTTATAGAAATGTGCATGGGTTTCTATGATGCACGCGCATTCTTGCCACATTGTTCATCCTGCGTGGATGTTTGGCAATTTCCAAACCTCTGCAAAAGGAACACACACACGTTTTTGTGAACACAAATGTGTTTTTACAATTTTAGCGCTCTCACACTCCCGTTGCAAGGAAAGTGGGTACCATATTTGTGTGGGGACCCTTGATTGGATGTTTTAATCATTGAAGATGCCCCTAATTCAAAATTATGCTCAAGATGTAAAGCGGTGAAGGAAACTTTCCTCTATCATTGTTCATGGTGGTCAATCCTTCTCCTTGAAGGAATGATTTAATAACACTTTTTTTTTTATTTCCCTATTATTTTTTTAGTTGAAGCAATGATTTAATATTTTTTTTAAATGTAGTAATGGTTTTGAAGAACCACTTCGAAGATAAATCTAGGTAAAGGACAATAGATGTAAGTGGAAGCAAGAGATTTTTCGATTTTCGATACAATATTAACAACATAATTTTAATACTTAAACTATAAATTTATAAATATATAGAAAAAACTTATATTTATAGATAAAAAATGAATTTGAGAAAAGACCTTATATTTATCTATAAAAATGAATTTGAAAGTGATAAGTTTTAATTAGAATGCACACAAACAAAATACAAGTATGGACATCCATGTAATTAAATAAAGGAAAGTGAGCCGCCTTCATCAATTTTGAACTAGGTTTTGGGATTCTTCCTTCGGTATTTTGTTCATGGCTACCCTGCAACATGGAGTCCGTTCCTTCGTTAGAAGGAACTTAGTACCAACCATGTAAAAAAAGTGGGAATTATTTGTCATTATTGTTTTTTTCTGGATTTGTCGGCCTTGGGTTTTTTTTTTGTCAGTGTATTGTTCAGGTTTGTCTATTATATGTTCTTTTTCGATTCCATTTCCGTTCGTTTCTTGGGTGACTTGCTGCTTAAGTTTTCCTTGTTTCCCTTGTTGTGGTGTTGTTTGAATGGCCCATAAATATGGGGTTCCTCATCTAGTTTCCAGTGGTTATGGCCAAATTTCACATCCTTGTCTTTCCAATCCCCTGTCACTAGAAAAGGAGGATGTTAATCTTGAGCACTCTGGTATGTTTATTCAGAAATAGGGCTTATATGGGGATAAGGAAAAGCTAAGACGCTGGCTAAATTCCTATAAGCCTCAGGATTTTAAATACCAGTATGTTCTATTTGGGAATCTTCAATATCGTAATGGGAATTGTGCACACTCTCAGCTCAACCTAGAGAAATTGGTAGTTAATCATTTCTCTTTCCTCTTTAAGGATCCTGGGGGATATCCTATTTCAGTGCATCTCAACATTCTGAGTAAGTTTCCCTCTTTTCTCTTAGAAGAAGAGGGGAGACATATTGGAAAAGTGGTCACCTTGGACGAAATTGAAAAGGTGCTAAAAGGATTTGCCAATGATAAAATTCCCAGACCGGATGGCTAGCCAGTGGAATTTTCTTGGCTTTCTTTGACCTTCTTGGTGATGAGTTGTTGTAAGTTGTTAAACCTTCCAGAACAAAGGGATATGTGTCTAAGGCCCTAAATTCTACTTTTATCACTCTGATTCCCAAATGTGATCGTCCAGAGTCTTTTTCTAATTACCATCCCATCTCACTGTGCAATCTAGTATACAAACTCATCTTTAATATTATCTCCAATAGAATCAAGCCTAAACTAGCCTAGGTCATCTCCAAGGAACAGTTTGGGTTTCTTGGAAATCAACAAATTTTGGATGTATTGGGGGTTTCTCAGGAGGTTCTCCATATAGTTAAAACTAGATATCTAGATGCTCTAATCTTAAATATGAATCTTATTAAAGCATATGATAAAGTGCACTGAAACTTCTTAAGACTCCTCCTTCTTCGTATCGGTATCCCACTTGATGTTACTAATTGGATCATGGCTTGCATCTATTCAGCATGCTTTTCCATCCTCATTAACGGTTCCCCCACTAGTTTTTTCAGTGGCTCCAGAGGTCTTCGACAAGGCTATGTATCCTCTTCTTTTTCTGTTGGTCATTGAGGGACTGAGCAGAGCTATAATTTTGACAAGAATTGAAGGTAAAATTCATGGCATTAAGTTCTCTTCTTCTTCGTCCATTATGCATCTTTTGTTCGTGGATGATGTGATCCTCTTTAGGATCGGCTCTACATAGGAATGGTCTATATTTGATGGTATTATTAACCTCTTTTGTTTAGCTATAGGAACATAAGTTAGTACCTCTAAATATTTATTTCTTCAGAATGGGGTTAATAATGAGGTGATGAATCAGATTGGCTTGGTTTTTCCTTTAAAACTTAATATATTGACTCAGGCTTCGAGTATTCAATATATATTTTGAAACCCCTTAATTACATAGTTAGTGACTGGTAGTGGTTGGTTAAGAAGTTTGAAAGAAGGATCAATCATTGGTATTTTAGATTTCTATCTCTGGGTGGTAGGATTACCATGATGTGATATGTTTTGGTTAGAATCCTGGTCTACTGGTTGTTGCTTGTGAAAATTCCTATGACCATTGTCAAAGCTCTTTGACAAAGAACGTTTAATTTCTTATGGTCAAGATCTGAGCTCGGAAACAAAATCCACCTTGCCAATTGGGCAATATTGTCTAAACTGAAGGCTTATGGTGGAAGGGACATCAAAAATTTTGTTTGGTTCAGCTTGGCGCTAGGGATGAAAATTTTTTGGTGAGCCATGTTTGGTTCATGCCTATGGAAGGACATCATTCATGCCAAATACCTTTGTAGATATTCATTGTTGTTGGTTGTGGAGCCAAATCTTCTAGTCTCATAGATGATATTGTATTAGCCGTGTTTGTACCCCAGTTCTATATGATGTGTAGGTGGACTGTACACTCACCCCAGCGGGGGGCCCATCCCCCCTGGGTGGGGGGTTCGGGGGCAACGCCCCCGAAGAAAATTTTTGGGGCTGTTTTCGCCAGCTGTTTTGCGGGCCCATGGTTTTGGGTATCCCGTGGTATTTTCCCATTGTATTTCCCTTATAAAAGAAAGACATTGTAATACGGCTAGGGTTGATGTATTAGGTTTTATGCATTGTAAAGATCTTTGAGATCTAGAGAGAGACTGTAAAACAGAGAAGAGGAAGTGCAGCGGTTGTGCTGCAGGTTGTATCCCTTCGACTTGCTGGACGGTAATAATAATAAGGACTGGCAAATTCAGTGTGGACGTAGCCCAAGTTGGGTGAACCACGATATATCTGTGTCTCTCTTGTAATGTGTATGTGTGATTATATTTGCATTTCTGTTTATTGTTATTGCTCTGCAATCCTGTTTTTCTAACAATTGTTCACCTGGATCAAAGATAATTAGAAATCGGTGCGTGGTGCTTTCTTTGTATGGAATGGATTCCTATGATATTTTATGTGGATCAGTAAGGCATTGTCCTGGAAAATTGGCAATGTTGAGAAATTTTGGGTGGGCATTGATCCCTTTGTAGGCTATGATGATTGTTACAAGCTCTCTCCCTTTATTACAGACTACTTGGCAAAGCTGGTTTTTTCCACCTTAAATCATACTAAAAGATCATCATGGTTGGGGGTTGATTGTTCTTACTGGATCACTACGGCATATCTTGGTCTTGGTAGTCGTTGGGATGTTGAGTGGACTCAGTATATTGAATCTTTGAATAGGATTGGTATTCACCTCAAGGAGGATGATGATGTGGTGGTCTAGGAGGCGAATAATTCTTGTGGTCAAGTCACATAAAAAGACACTTATTTATTCATTTCCTAGGCGCATTCGCTCTCTACTCTGCAGTGGTGGTATCATAAAATTTGGAAGTGGAGATTGAAGCTCTAAAAATTAAATGTTTCATTGGTTGTGTTATGAAAATTGTATCCTTACTTGGGATAAATTTATGAAAAGGGGCTAGAAGGGGCCCAATGTGTGTATTCTATACAAATATGATGTCGAATCTGTAGATCATATGTTTGTGCATTGTTCCTTTTCCAAGTAGTTATGGTTGGAATTATCTTATCTTTTATCTTTTTTCTATTAATTGGGAGTCTTCATCTTTTATTGTCAATCTAGAGCAGTGGAAACTCTCACAGTATCATCATAATTTGCTTCCAGTTTTCATAGTTTGGGAAATATGGAATGCAAGGAACAAAGCTATATTTGAAGATAGGAATCCTAATGTGGTCTCCAACAGTATCTGAGTTCTTGGCATTTACAAATATTATTCATCCTCCTCGGTTTCTAAAAAATCCAGAAGGATTCAATCCTTTACTGTTGTCTCCTATCCAGCTGGTTTTTTCAATGGTGCATTAGTCAACTTGAATACTAGAGCGGGTATGTTTGTGAATCTCAGCAAAGATCATTTTTTCTATCTCTAGTTTTTTGGAGGCATAGGTTCTAATACTAGAGCCGAGCTACTAGTGCTTTGGGGTCTAGTTTTTTCTGCTCGTGCTATTGGTGTCCCAACTTTAAACATATTTGGTGATTCGAAGACTGTGGTGGATTGGGATAACAAAGGTTCAAAGCTTCAGATTCTTACTCTCGATCACTAGTGTTCTAGAATATCTAACATTCTCGGCTCCTTTAATTAGTTCAACATCTCGCACATTGTCCAGGAACACAATTCCATCGTTGATCATCTCTCCAAGAAAGCTATTAGGATCCATCTGAGTCTCCTTTTTATGGAAGAAATCATCAGGGATGAGATGGTCCATTCGGACTTAGTGTAGATCTTTCCTTCTTGAACCACTTTGGCAGTTCTTTTTGTATCTCCTATATCTTCTAGAAGGTGGTCATATTGGTAAGCACCTCTATGTGCTTGGATGGTCATCTGATCTTTGCTATTTTTTTGCTATGTTTGGTTGTCAGATTTTGAGGATAGACTTAGGATCCTTTGCCTTGACCGGGATCTTGGTTTCCCGGTGAATAGTTTGCAATGATGTATTGAATCACATTCTCTTTGATTCTCTTTTGAATAGCAAAATATATATATATATATATATATATATATATATATATATATATATTTCTATTTGAAAAAAAAAAACTAAAGAAAGTAAAATATTTTAATATTTTTTTATTGAATAAATGAATAAAGTCATATAACCATTTATTCACCAACCAAGCTCTTGAAGTGAACTATGGTATTATTGGGCCACAATATTGCTTAAATCATGTTATTACATGGATTGCATGGGTATCAAAAATTTCTTCCACGTGTCACACACTAATAAAAGGAGTCTCTAATTCACTAGGATTTGAGGTGTGATATAAATGTGAAAGCTGATGATTTGAACTAGCTAGAATCACATTGCCGCGAGATGAAATTGTATGGTAACAAGTACTTCTTAGAGTCATATCAACAACATAATGAAACCATGATGCAATTTGTGTGGTTATTGAAACCATAATGAAACGAAGAATAAATCTGTGCGAAACATAATGGAAATATTCTATAATTTATGTGATAACAAATAATAATTTATTGTTAAAAAATAAATGGATTTTTAAAAATTATAGAATGTTTTTTTTTTAAGTTTAACAATTTAAGTTGTCTTTATCACTTACGGAGATGCGCACTTCTTACGGTAAGACACAATGGAGCCCATTTTTCATCGATGGACATGGCTATCTCAAGTTTTTCTAGTTTAACTGACTAGCCAATGATTGTGACAAAACTATAGAGTCCATCATACTCCAACATGAAGAGTTACCATCCTCTTATCATTCTTGACCATGACATTGAACCAAACCTTGATCTTAAACGCTAACAATGCTAAATCTGAATAGAACCAACTCGGTAGAGACAACATATATACCAAATGTCTTGTTTTAAGAATCGATGCCATCTTGGTACAGAGACCATATACCAACGACACAACGAGGGACCGGTTAGGTGATGAAAGTTAAATATATCAATTTCAAAATTAGGTTAATCATAAATATGTGACTAAGTTCATAGATGAAGACACTAATCATTTTCTTCCACTGTGCACTACCATCTGCATCATTACGTGGCTTCGTTATATTTATAAGATAAGTGTTTATATTTTATGAGATGGAGTAATAAGTATGTTTTTCCTAAATTACGTGAGGATGAAACACGTGTATTGTTCATATTGATTTTGTTAGCTTCTTTCCAAATTCGAAATAAACAATTATAAAAATAAAAATAAAAAATCACTAAAAAAATATCAACCACAAATCAATTTTAGATTGTTTATTGAATAGTATTATTAACTTTGTATGGTATTGGGACTCTTATTTTAATGACCTATTTACTATTAAGAAAATATACTTTGTAAGAAAATATACTATTTTGTTTGTCTTTGATTGGCAATTCAATGCAAAAATCAATAGAGATACTTACATTAGTCAAACCATGGAGTAAGCCTTTTACCCAATAAGTATGGTTAGATTCAACATTGGGGGTTAACTACTTCATTATATGAAGACAAAGTTTAAAAAAATAATGAGGGTAAATACTTTGTAATGGTAAAGTGAAGGTGCTAGTTTATAAAACTAGCACAGTTACTTAACTTGTGGCGGGTGAACATCGATAGGTCATAAGTTAAGTGTTATGAGCAAGTTATTGTTACTTGTTCTTGCACCGAGTGAAACGAGATGCTCTACAGCCCAGTATTGAGGAGATGTTGTAACGTTTGTGATGTAAAAAAAAAAAATCCATGTTGGTTCATAAACTAAAATATTATGAAAAATAATTAAAAACTAGATGTTCGTTTATAAAATAAAAACTTAAAACTTAAACGTGGATCTATCAATCAAGAGAGATCAAATTTCTTGAGTTTAAATTTAAAATAAGAAATACACCTCAAGAAATTGGATCCCTCTCGGTGCTTGATAGATACGGGTTTATGATGGATCTATGCTTAATTGTAATCACCCTTTGTATTTACCTTATCTACATGTCACTGTCTTTAATTAAGTTAAATGGATTGTCTCTCACTACGTGTTATCCATGCATGAGTTAGGAGTTATCCATGCATCAACTACTAGTTAATTTTTATATATTTTTTTAATTGTTTATTTTAAATTTTGAACAACAATCATAAAATCAATCTGGACAGTACACTTGTCCCATCATCTTTCAATCTAGAAAAAACATAAATGGTAGTCTACCCCAAATTCTAAAATATTAACACCTATTGATATAAAGATCTCATAACTTTAAGACAATGAAAACAGTCTTGTATTCTTTCTATATTCCCACAAATACATGTATTCCCAAAGTACATGACTCCAGCCATAATGCTGTTGCGAATACGATTTCTCCGTAATTTTGGCTGTATCGGCAAATAATATGTTGATAAACAGTCATACGTGTACATTCTATCGCGTGATTACTTAGCTGTTTATTGGTTTACAGTTAAGTTGCATTTTCACATAGTTAATTACTTATAGTATTTTACTTTTTCCAGCGAAAAAAACTACTATTGTTATTCATAGTGAATCAAATAGTACAAAAAAACTGATTCTTCTGACGAATCATATTACAATTTTCTTGCATCAGCCAGCCCAACCTTTTTCTATCATGCTCTATTCTATGATCGAACAAAATACCATTATGTCCCAAAACAATAAATATTCTACTTGTCTAGCAGTTCAGCATAATATAGAAAAACAAAAACCATAACCCCAGAGATACACTCTGTCCAGAGGCAAAAATAGTATCAGTCCAAAAAAGAGACTATCCCACAGTCCTGAGGACTGTCCTCTAACCATTCCTCCCAATGAAGCTGTCCTTCAGATCCAGATAATGCTTGTTTAGATAACTTATCAACATGATGATTATGTTCTCTAAAGATATGCTCGAAGCAAATATTCTGTTGTTTTGAGATTTCCATTCGAGTTCTGTGGATCCAATGTCGAAGACTTAGAACATTGAGACAGAAGTCTCCAGCAGCCCATTTAATGGTGACTCTGGAATCACCAAAAACTTTGATATTGACCAAACCAAATATGTTGGCAACTTTAAGAACACACCAAAGTGCCATCAATTCCGCTTTCATATTGGATCCCTGTCCACAATTGAGACTGAAAGAGAAATAATGAGCCTCATTTAAAAATATAATCCCCCCCATAGCACATATTCCATGTTGAGATGCTCCATCAAAGAAGAGGATAGGTTGATTCACTATGTATTTGAAAATACTAGATCTGGCCATCTTTATCTTATGTGAATCAGCCCTGCAAAGGGAATTCAATTTAAGAGCAGCAGAAGCACAATGTGAAACATCCGGAGAGCTGCTCTGAAAGATTGCACTATTGCGAGAAAACCAAATAGACCAAGAAACACAGATAACAACATAGAGATGCTGTCTACAGGATCTATACCAATTCAGGAGTGCTTTGTTAAAGTCTTCCAAGATCCAGCATTGTGAGATATTCAATGAAGAAGCAACCATATCCCAAACTTTATTAATGAATTCACAATGCACAAAAAGGTGCTGTTTGGTCTCAACCTCTTTTTTACACAAATAACATAAGCTGGGCCCAATCCAGCCACGTTTGCATAGGTTCTCCCAGGTCTTCAAACGATCTTGAATAAGAAGCTAGCTAAAGCATTTAAGCTTTAATGGAATTGACCACTGCCAAAGACTTTCATACCACCAGTCCTGGGGATAACAGTATTTAGACCGAACAAATATAGTATTTTACTTTATCACACTGTGTGTTTAACTGTTTAATCTGTAACTTGATGGTGTCTTTTCAACAGATTGCTTTATTTGTTTGAAACTTAAGGCACCACTGATTGAAAAATCTTCTTTACATTAAAAAACAAGTTATATATTTGTGTATGAATACTTGTGTTTAGTCATTGTGTGTAGTTTATTGATTTTCATTATGTGTTTTGGGTGGATATTCCACCGATTTTCAAAATTACATAATTTTTTCAAAATTAAAATTAAGTTTAAAGAAGTTTGAAAAGTATATTTTCATAATTATTTTTTTGAGATGACGTGTTGGTAGTGTTGAAGGAGATGTGAATCAAAATCTTTAAAGGATTTGAGAAATGTTAAATAAATTATGATTTCTTGATATATGAGAATTATTTAAATTTTGAATTTATGCTTTTTTTTTAAATGTATCTAGATAGTTAATTAATTTTGATTTTTTTTTAAAGTATTTAAAGAGACTTATTTACTAGTTTATAGAAATAAAAATATATTTAAATTAATTATAATTAAAATACATTATTATTTTTTAAAATATAATATTAAAATTATACATCATAATTTTATTATGTATTGAACTATATTTTTAATTTTAAAATGAGATTTTAGGTAAAACATTTATGTATAATCTAAATAAATAAAATGCAATTATTAAGAAAGATTTTATATTTAATTTTAATAAATAAAGTTATATTAAGAGCCTTTGAGCTTAGATGGAGTGGCTTCCGAGGTAACATATGGCGGATTGAAGGAGCATCGACGATGCATTTAACTTGATGATGAGGGAAGTTTGATACAGGGATGGTTTTGGCATCATGCCGAGATTTGCTAGCATGGATGGAGGGTATCTCTACGTCATTTGCACTTGGGCTTAAGTTAGTTCTTAGTATCGGGGTGTTATGTCCAGTATAACACCTCATGTCAAATGAGCATCTTCTAAAGCGTGGTGGTTGAGTTTTATACTCCAAGTGTTGTTGCGGGATTCAATTTCAATTTGGATCTAAACTTCTTTTGAGTTGAGTGGTCATGGCTTAGGATTCTCGACTCTTACAGTTGGACATTGTATCTTCGCACCGGAGTTCATGGTTCTTGTTGAGTGAGGAGTGTTATGTCCAGTATAACACCTCATGTCGAATGCGCATCTTCTGAAGGGTGGTGGTTGAGTTTTATACTCCAAGTGTTGTTGCGGGATCCAATTTCAATTTGGATCTATACTTCTTTTGAGCTGAGTGGTCATGGCTTAGGATTCTTGACTCTTACAGTTGGACATTGTATCTTCGCACTGGAGTTCAAGGTTCTTGTTGAGTGAGGCGAGGGCCTGATAGGAAGGGTAAGGCGATTCTTATAGAGGTAACTCAGGAAGATGCCCCTGCCTCACTCAACCAAATTCTACCAAATGCACACCGCTCCAGATATAAAAAAGGAATTGGCAAAAGAAGATAAGGAGATTCAAGCTCAGCACGTGGTCTTTCATTTTGATAAGGATTATGAGACCCTAGCAAGCTGGGTCCTCGACCCCAGGGACACTCAGTCTCGTATGGGACTCTACCACTAGTCTTTGCATCTATATTGGACCATGAAATGTCTATTGGGACTAATGCTGGTAGACAAACATAGAGTAATGGTTGAGTTAAAAGAGGACTAGAAACCTCTCAAACAACTGTGGGTCGAGGTCAAGTTTATGGATTCCAAGCTTGACATCATTGTGTGGCATCTATGTGTCGAAGTTGAAGTAATGCAACCTCCTCCTCATGGCACTCCTCAATCCCCTCAGATTATTGAGGATTCAGATGAAGACCACTCGAAGGTTCCTCCCAAATGGCATTCCTATTTTGATTATGTCTAATTTTGTTATGTTTTAGATTCAATATTTTTACATAATTGTGCCTAGGTATAGTTATAGTAATAGTTCTGACATGTTCAGTCTTTTTATTTCCGCTCCAGCATTCAAATAGTCTTTTATTTTAGTTTTTAAGATGAAATCTTTATGTGTTTTTTGTTGGGACTTGGGATAAACATATAATTTTTTTTTTGAAACAGGCTTAAGACTTATCTACTTTCCACTCTTTGGCGGGCCAACTTGAGCATGTAATTGTATTTTATGTACTTTACTAGTAATAGAAAGAACCGCTTACTTACAAAAAAATCATCTATTCATACCAACTTTGGTGTATCAGACCTTAAAAAGGAAATGAGTCACTTGGTTTTCTTTAGAATTTTATTTCTATGCTATTTTTTTAAGAGAATAATTTATAAATTATACCATTTTTATGATCAGTTAAAATGTTATGAAGGTCAGTATTGTAACAAATATTTTGAAATTGCACTCCAATGTGGGTGTATGCAAGACCTTGTATGAGAAAGTGATTTTTTTCTTCAACTCTCTTTGTGTCACAAAGATGAAAGATTCTTTCATCCCACATTGTTTTAGGAACTGTCCAACCCCATATTTCACAATGGTACTTATGAGAGTTTGTTCTTATTTTAGCAATGTTTATTTTTTTCTTTACGTTATTTAAAATAAAGAGATATTTTTTAATCTGCTGCATTAGAGTTGATCACCTCCTTATAATATCTTAATTTTCTCTTATCCTCTAACTATTTATCGTACCACACCTTTTTCTTAAACTTAGATGTAATAATACTTTTAATATTACCACCATTCTGTAGAGTGACCTCTTTCTCGACTACCCAATGGTTTAGCCAAGACTTGACATCTTTATGTCAACCTTGTTTAAGTCATAGGTGGTTTTGACTAGAGTATGAAGCAATCTTAGGAATCCTCTTACTCACATGATGTTTATCTTGTTCTTGTACATTAGGTACTTAGGCGTAACTATGCCCTCAATAGGCGAGAGACTCACTTATATGATGAGGATATGATAGAGTGTATTGCCTTCAATTTAAAGATTATATGTTATAAAGCGCATTAGGATTTGATTTAGATCATTCAGTACCCCTAGCTAGGTTGACTCATGATTTTTCTAACTTTTAGTTGTAGAATGTTAGCTAGTCACTCCAAAATTTGGCTATGAAGGTATTGGTGGAAATTCATATCCATATTTAATGCTTTTACATGAAACTATGGGTGAGGGTAGGAAAATTGTGGGTGAGCTAGAAAAGTAGTTGGGGAAGAGTGAGTTTATGTCTATGGACTCTAGGGTCAAGTCTAGGGGGGATTTGATCATTGGCTAGAGAAGTAAGGTTTTCATGTGTTCTAACTATTGGTCCTTTGATTCAGGGTTAGTTGCAATCTTCTACTCAAGAGATGGGTAGAGAGAACTAACCATTCTAAATATTTATGGACACTATGATGATAGGGTTAGTTACTTGAAGAAAATATTCAGTGGGGTTTTAATGAGGAGGGACAACATCATTTTAGGTGAGATGTCAACTTTTACTTCGGAAGCTAAAAAATATGGGGTCTAATGCACATGTAGATTATTTGGTTGATTATTTTCGAGGAAAATGAAGGAGATGAGATTGCTTGATATTGTGCTTATCAAGTTAAAACCAAGATAAAGAAATGATAGAATTGGGGATGAGAGAATTGCTAAAATGTTGGGGCACAATTATTCTATATGAACCTTGTATGGATTACTCTAGATCAAGATTAGGTAATGGGTCGATTCAAGGAGAAATCTAATCATTTTCCTTTAATTGATGTGACTCTAACGACATCTATGTCTTTACAGTTTGAAGATTATTTGAAAAATATTAAGCCAACAACTATTACCTGGGCACATGTCAAGAAATATAAGGATGATAAAGAGTTAGTGGAAGTGGAATCAAAATTGGAGTTGATGTATGAATTAGAAGGACTTGTCCACTCTCATGGAATCAAAAGATGAGGCAAATGATCTAGAAATGGGAATGAAGTAAATGTTATGGAGAAAATTAGTAGATCAAAAGGAAGCAACATGAAGACTTAAAGCTAAAGCACTCTAGCTCTCTAAAGGTGTTGAAAATTTTATGTTCTTTCATTAGTGTACACTAATCATTAGAAAAATGTAAACACCATTTGGAAAGTAAAAAATTGATGGGGGTAGAGGTTAATAAGTTTGATAATATTGTGAAGGTTGGTGTGGAAAATTATCATAAGAGTAGGACATCCAAGGTTTAAACACCATTTGGAAAGTAAAAAATTGAGGGGGTAGAGGTTAATAAGTTTGATAATATTGTGAAGGTTGGTGTGGAAAATTATCATAAGAGTAGGACATCCAAGGTTTAAACACCATTTGGAAAGTAAAAAATTGATGGGGGTAGAGGTTAATAAGTTTGATAATATTGTGAAGGTTGGTGTGGAAAATTATCATAAGAGTAGGACATCCAAGGTTTAATTGGCATTGACTACGACGCCAAAGTACAAGAAGGACCCATAATTTCTGGTTAATGATATATATGTATGATTAGTGAATTAAGCAAACTTGTTAGAGAACGCAAAATTTTCAGTAAGTGGAATTTTGAATGAAGCATATGTATGATGAAAATATAATTTTGACGAGAGCGGAGTAGCTACGGTTTTAAGACTAACCTTGCCAACTAGGTAGAGATAAAAATAACGTGAAGCATTCACGTGGTCGGCCAGTCACCCGTGAAGTTTATAGTTGGCATTCCTCCACTTTTACATAGTAGTCAATGCAAACTGCATTTTAACGTGGTTTGTCAGCAACTCGCTAAGTTTAAATTTCTCATTTATTATGAAATTTTTTAAACAATTTTTTTTTTCACACTTTTAATTTTAACTATTAACAATATTAATGTGTTCGACTATAGATAAGTGTATATTTGAAACATTAATAATGTTTTTTCCTTAAAAAAATATATCAAATATATGTCTATTTTGGTAATCCGATACATTAATATTATTAATGTGTTTTTAACTAATACCTAATCAATCCATAGAGATATCTCCTAAATATTAATATTAATAATATATATATATATATATATATATATATAAAATTAATGTTATACTATATTTTAATATACATTAAATAGCTAATACAATACAATATAATATTATATATTATTTAGATAAAATACATATTAGTAAATAGTAATAATAGGCCATGGAGAGTGTGGTGCAATGACAAGTAGGGAAGTGATTAGAATATTAAATATTATTATATAATTAAGTCCATAGACATTTATATCTTAGAATTTGAGGTGGAGTAGGGCCAATATTTTTTCTAGATTGCAAGAGGATGGGACAAGTGTACTCTCCAGAATGATTTTATGGCAATTATTCCAAATTCAAAATAATCAGTTATAAAAAAAAGAATAAAAAAAAACTAGTAACTAATTGATGAATCAATAATAGGAAGTTGATGCATAGATAACTCATAGCTGATGGGAACTCATAGTTCATGAATGGAAAATTGTCAGTTCATGGTAGGGAAGAGGCAAAGTGATAACAAATAGTTAGGCATGGATAATTTGTAGTTGAACCTTTAATATAGTAGTCATTCCAAATTCAAAATGAACAATTATAATATATATATATATATATATATATATATATATAATTTGTAGTTGAGCCTTTAATATGGTAGTCATTCCAAATTCAAAATGAACAGTTATAATATATATATAATTTGTAGCTTATCAATGGATAGCTAGTAGCTGATGTATGGATAACCCATAGAGTTTGTGGTTACAACTACTCATGGAAAACAAGTAACGCATAACAATTAGGTTTTGGGTTAGGTTTTGAGTCTATTTAAATAAAAACTGGGTAGCTAAACCAAAAATAAGCAAGTACCTCTCAACATTTTCTAACAAGGTTGCATTGGGATTCTCAGTGCTGACAGTTATGGCTACTAGCAAGTGCCAATGATTGTGGCCAAGAAGCAGCAATGAAAACTGCTATAAAAACCCCTTCTTTTTCTTGGAGGTGCCAATGGCTATGGCCAAGAAATGGCAACCAAAAACCCACCCCACCCCTTCTTTTGTTTGCAAATGGCTCGTAGCTATGGACAAGAAACAACAACCAACATGACTATTGAAATGCTTTCTTTTGCTTGCAAGTGGTTGCGGCTATGGCCAAGAAGCATCAACCAACACTGCTATGAAAACCCCTTCTTTTGCTTCAAGTTGGCAAGTATTAATTGTTTCTTTCAAATTAAATATGGTGTTTGGCACAAAGGGTTTTCTTAATATTGTGACCTGCCCAAACGCTCATGGTTTTCTTTAGATAATTTGGTTTTCTTTAGAATGATCACCATAGTTAATATGATGCAGGGGTTTTCGAATACACAAATGTTATGATAGCGGTGTGAATGCATAGGTGTGTGGTGTTTGGCATTATATGCTAAGGCAACTTGCCTATATAGATGCTTGCTCCATATTTCTATTAGAGATGCGAGGTTTCCATCCGCCAACTACCCATTATCATGTTCAAGCATCAATTCTCATCAAGGATTTGGATTCAAACTTATTTAGAAAAGAAACTTAACAATTAAATTTCTTTCTCCCATTGTAAACTTTTCAAATTTGTTTCCCTTTTCACTTCATCGCATCTACTTTACTTTCCTTTTTTTTTCATTTTGACTTTCCTTTGCACATGTTGAGGGAAATTGCTAACAATAATATAACTATAGTAATTTAATTTCACATCATTGTTATTTCCTTGACATATAATCACCACTTGGGCTGTATTAGTTCGTCTGTACAACAATGAGATTTTTCAAACTCTAATGTTTATGGTAAGTTTCGAATTTTGATATTAAACTAAATTTTAAAAAATTATTTTTGATTGGCTGACTGTGCAAAGATGTCACTCTCTATTTTTGGAGTAGGAGTTTGGAGGCGAACATGCATCGCTGTTAGTCTACCCTCCTCTTGTACCTATGCATTTATTCTTTCCTGCACTATTTTTTACAGGTTTTTCCATTTAACTTCCGCATTTACCCTGTGGTGGAACCTCAAAATTCAATATATGGTGTACCTTGTCATTTAAATTGGGTTGTAACCTTGGGATTTAATCTAGACTTCTTAGCATTTGCATTTATCTTGGAGCCACCAAGGGTGGCGTGGTGAGGTCATGGAATTTAACCTTCGCATTTGGTCTGGCCCAAAATTCACAACCATATAATATAATAGGAGTGGCGAGAGTCTCAAAGATGAATTTATTCCTATCCCAAGTCCAATGGTTTGCATATTTGTAACTATTTTCATGTCCATAATAAATTTTCCATCCCCCATTAATCATTTTCTGAATGCTATAGTTCCAATTAAGTTTATGATGAGGATTGATTCCCAGATATTTATATGAAGTCACTTCCTCAAAGATGTTGTTTCCATACATGAAATTATCATAAGTGATATTTCGGGATTTGATTATCATAACATTTGTTTTGTCAGTGTTAATAGTGATACCCATACTAGAGCAAAAATAATTGAGAATTAGTTTAACAATCATACCCATACTAGAGAAAAAATCATTGAGAAATTTTAGTTACCTATCGAGATCATAAGGAATCCTTTCCATCTTGAACAAAATCATCAAAATAGAGAAGAAAGATAAAAGGGTACCTTTTAGGTGCATCCGATATCACCAATTTGTGCACCTAGTTGTAGATTGTATTATACCATTTAAAAATTTGCTTTGGGTGATCATACTTAAAATGTGTGTAGATCAGGTGTTAGATTGGATTATTTTTATTTCTAAGAAAGGATGTCCAATTTTTTTTTAGCATCCAATAATTCATGTGGATGGTTCCCATGAAATTTTTTTTCCAAAGGGAAGAATTGGCTCAAGATTGGTTACTCGTGAAAGTGCTCTAACTTCTCCATTTGGATGTTGGAAGACTGTCATTCTCTTGTTGTTTTTTATAGTGGAGGCATGTCTACAAAAAGAGATGATAGTGGTGGTGTTGGATTGCATTATCCACATGATCTTGCAGCGATTGGAGGTAAGATTATTCAAACTCCATAATCCCCTTAAATTTGTTCCCTTCTTTAGATAAGGGTTTTTTACTAGGTCATTGGTTTGTGTGGATGTTGGGTGCTCTAGTGTTTAGAGGCAAGGGGTGTCTATCGATGACCTATCTAGTGGTGATTTTTGTGTTCAACCTTCATAGTGTATGATGGTATCCCCTATGCATGGGAGGAAGGTAACCCCCATCATTAAGGGATGTAGGTCTTTTGATAAAAAAATCCTTTATTGTATTGGAGGGACTTGTCTAGGAGAGGTATTTGAGATACAACCTTAGATCTAAAAGGCATTTATATGTAGGTGTGATATGAGGGGAATTAGTAAGTTGGGTTTGAATGAGGGGAAGGGACCTACATGTTTAGGATGAGGAAGGAAATTATTAATACATTTGGCATAGAAAATGATTTCTTATGAAGTTGTGTCTAGAAGGCACTTCTTTATAGATGGGGCTTTAGAGCATTCAATACCCCTAGCTAGGTTGACTCATGATTTTTCTAACTTTTAGTTGTAGAATGTTAGCTAGTCACTCCAAAATTTGGCTATGAAGGTATTGGTGGAAATCCATATCCATATTTAATGCTTTTACATGAAACTATGGGTGAGGGTAGGAAAATTGTGGGTGAGCTAGAAAATTCGTCAGGGAAGAGTGAGTTTATGTCTATGGACTCTAGGGTCAAGTCTAGGGGGGAATTTGATAATTGGCTAGAGAAGTAGGCTTTTCATGTGTTCTAACTATTGGTCCTTTGATTCAGGTTTGGTTGCAATCTTCTACTCAAGAGATGGGTAGAGAGAACTAACCATTCTAAAAATTTATGGACACTATGCTGATAAGGTTAGTTACTTGGAGAAAATATTCAATGGTGTTTTCATGAGGAGGGACAACATTATTTTAAGTGAGATTTCAACTTTTACTTCGAAAGCTAAAAAATATGGGGTCTAATGCACATGTAGATTTTTTGGTTGATTATTTTCGAGGAAAATGAAGGAAGTGAGATTGCTTGATATCGTGCTTATCAAGTTAAAACCAAGATGAAGAAATGAGAGAATTGCTAAAATGTTGGGGCACATTTCTTCTATATAAATCTTGTATGGATTACTCTATCAAGATTAGGTAATGAGTGGATTCAAGGGGGAATCTAATCATTTTCCTATAATTGATGGGGCTCTAAGGGCATCTATGTCTTTACAGTTTAAGGATTATTTGAAAAATATTAAGCCAACAACTATTACCTGGGCACATGTCAAGAAATCTAAGAATGATAAAGAGTTAATGGAAGTGGAATCAAAATTGGAGTTGATGTATGAATTAAAAGGACTTGTCCACTCTCATGGGGATCAAAGGATGAGGCAAATGATCTAAAAATGGGAATGAGATAAATGTTATGAAAATGAGAATGAGAAAATTAGTAAATCAAAAGGAAGCAACATTGGGAATCAAAGGATGAGGCAAATGATCTAGAAATGAGAATGAGGTAAATGTTATGGAAATGAGAATGAGGTAAATGTTATGGAAATGAGAATGAGAAAATTAATAGATCAAAAGGAAGCAACATAAAGACTTAAAACTAAAGCACTCTAGCTCTAAAGGTGTTGAAAATTTTATGTTCTTTCATGAGTGTACACTAATCATTAGAAAAGTGTAAACACTATTTGGAAAGTAAAAAATTGATGGGGCTAGAGGTTAATAAGTTTGACAATATTGTGAAGGTAGGTGTGGAAAATTATCATAAGAGCAGGACATCCAAGGTTCAGTTGACATTAACTACGACGACAAAGTGCAGGAAGGACCCATAATTTCTGGTTAATGATATATATGTATGATTAGTGAATAAAACAAACTTGTTAGAGAACGCAAAATTTTCAGTAAGTGGAATTTTGAATGAAGCATATGTATGATGAAAATATAATTTTGACGAGAGCGGAGTAGCTACGTTTTTAAAACTAACTTTGCCAACTAGGTAGACATAAAAATAACGTGAAGCATTCACGTGGTCGGCCAGTCACCCGTGAAGTTTAGAGTTGGCATTCCTCCACTTTTACATAGTAGTCAATGCGAACTGCATTTTAACGTGGTCTGTCAGCAACTCGCTAAGTTTAAATTTCGCATTCATTATGAAAATTTTGAAATGAATTTTTTTTTTCTTGAAAATATTAACCAGCAATAATAATATTAATGTGTTCAATTATGAACAAATGTATAGTTGAAACATTAATAATGTTTTTTCCCCCAAAAATATATCAAATATATGCCCATCGTCGTAATCCGACACATTAATATTATTAATGTGTTTCTAACCAGTACTCGATGAACCCATATAAATATCTTCTAAATATTAATAATAATATTATATTATAATATAATATTAAAAAAATGTATATATATCATTGTTATATTATATTTTAATATACATTAAATAATTAATATAATACAATATTATATTATATTATTTAGATAAAATAAATATTAGTAAATAGTAATAATAGGTCATGAAAAGTGTGGTGTAAGGATAAGTAGGGAGGTGATTAGAATATTAAATATTATTATATAATTACATTGATAGACATTTATATCTTAGAATTTGAGGTGAAATAAGGTCTATACTTTTCTTAGATTGCAAGAGGATGAGACAAGCGTACTACGGAGAATGATTTTCAAAATAATCAATTATAAAAAACACTAATAAAAAAATAACTAGTAACTAATTGATGAATCGATAATAGGTAGCTGATGCATAGATAACTCATAGCTCATGAATGAAAAATGGTCAGTTCATGGTAGATAACGGGAAGAGGGAAATTGATAACATATAGTTAGACATGGATAGCTTGTAGTTAAACCTATTTAATATGGTATTCATTCCAAATTCAAAATAAACAGTTATAATATATATATATATATATATATATATATATATATATATATATATATATAATTGATAGTTTATGAATGGATAATTGGTAGTTGGATAACCAATAAAGTTTGTGGTAGACAACCCTTTTAACTAAAAGAAGCCGATGATAACACATAGTTGGCTTTTGGATAAATGGTGATTACAATTACTCATGGAAAACAAGTAACACATACCAATTAAGTTTTGGGTTAGGTTTTGAGTCCATTTAAATAAAAATTGTGTAGCTAAACCAAGAATTGGGAAGCACCACTCAATATTTTCTACCAATTTTCTACCAGGGTTGCATTAGGGTTGTGAGTGCGGACGACTATGGCTACTTGCAAGTGCTAATGATTGTGGCCAAGAAATAGTAATGAAAACTACTATAAAAACCCTTTTTCTTGGAGGTACTAGCATCTATGACCAACTAAGAAGTGGAAACCAACAACCCACCCCACCCTTTCTTTTGTTTTGCAAATTGTTGACAGCTATAAACAAGAAGCAACAACCAGCATGACTATTGAAACTGGCCGAAAAGCATCCACCAACAATCCTATATTGAAAACCCCTTCTTTTGCTTCAAGTTGGGAAGTATTAAGTGTTTCTTTCAAATTAAATATAGTGTTTAGCACAAAGGTTTTTTTTAAAGGTTGTGACCTGCCCAACTGCTCATGGTTTTGTTTAGATAATTTAGATTTCTGTTTGCAAGGGATGGGGTTTTAAACTGTACATGACTGTGAATGATCATTGTGGTTAATATGATGCATGGGTTTTAGAAAGGTGCGAATGCATAGGTGTGCGGTGTTTGGCATCGTACGCTAAGGCAAATCCTAAGTAGATGCTTGCTCCATATTTCTATTAGAGATGCGAACAATAGAGGGATATTATTATGTCCAAGCATCAAATCTCATCAACGATTTGGATTCTCTATAGTTTTATGAGCTTTGGGTGTTGTTTCACTTTGTCTATGGAAGTTCAAGTAAAAGCCATCATGGACCCAAATGAAAGTAACCATGGAATATATTTCCAAAAAAATATGATATCTTCACAGATGCAAGTTCAAGATTCTGATGTATGTTGTGATTGTTATTTTTTGTATTTGAGTTTCTTCCTGTAGCAGCTATTGGGGAAGGAAGCCCCCCTTCTTACAAAAGTTATGCTACGCTGTCTCTTTCTGCCATAGGCTAGTTTCTTATATATGCATATCATTTTATTTATATGTTATGAAGTGTGAATACAATTTTAGTATATCACCTCTCCATATTATTCCATTGTTGTTTTGAACAAGTATGAAGCATTATAGTTGGTTTTCCTTTTTGAAGCATTGAAGTACTAACTTTAAAGAGATTGAATCACATGACAAAGGAGTCACAGCGCAGTGATTAGAAAAAAAACAAAGTATTCATGTCACATTGATCAATAATATGTGCATTGACGCAATTCATCATGAGTTATGAATTTGAAGGAAGGAACAAATGCTTTAAGAATATAGTTTGATCTCATTACTATTTATGTCAATGAATATCTATTAGGTACAAGTGAAGTAGATGGTAATTTGTTTTCAGTTCTATAAAGTATATGTGTGGTTTATTTCATGTTGCAACGATAGTGTAGGTTAGAAGAGTACTATGTTACTGTTTATTTAGTTAGATTTATTTCTATAATTTCATTCCAACATGTGTGTTTACTTCAAGCTTAACTCAGCTCTCCACAAGACTTACTCTGTCAAATTCCTTGGAAGTAACTTGGAAACTAGACTAACTCTGCATATGCTTTGCTAGACTAACTCTGCATAAAACTAGACTAACTAGACTAATTACATAAAACTAGACTAATTCTGCATAGTTTATGAGCTCTGGTTGACATTATAGTGTAGGGAAAATTATAAGCATATAATTTTCCCTACAATAGATTCAACCCTATTGGAGACCCATGTGCTAGCGAGACGTGCATATACTTTGCTCATACTTCATAAGTTTATGAGCTCAGGCTGACATTAAAGTGTAGGGAAATTAAAAGCATATAATTTTCCCAAGAATAGATTCAACCCTATTTTTAAAATAGTGAACTTTTATTATCGACTAACCAGGCAATTATGAAAATAGTGAGCTTATAAATATAAATTTATGGATATATAGTCTACTTCGACTTAAACAAATATTTGTGGGTTGCTGACTAACCCAACAATTATGAAAATAGTGAGCTTTTCAATATAAATATATAGTCTACTTCGACTTAAACAAATATTTGCTTAAGTTATTCCAAATATTTCTTTAAGACAAGGAAAAAGTATTATTTTCCAAGTATATGTATATTTCCATTTCATTAAGTCAATGAAATATTAATTCAACAAATCTCTTATAAAACTATAATAAATAAAATTATCGAGTGTAATAACTTAGTCCATTAACCGACTAAATGCATTACCTCTTTTTAACTTTATTAAATAATATTACCGATAGTAATAACTTAGTCCACTAACCGACTAAGTCCTCCATCGTATGGTCGAATTATATAACTTCAACTTAAGCATATTCATATATGTCTAATTTGGACTAACGCATGAATTTGTAGTTATACAATTTCAACCTATGGTTTTCAAATCAACAATACCACTCATTACAAGGCTCCTAAAAACATGCTTTAACTCAAGGTATTGTTTATCATTTAATTAATAAATCCAATTAAGACTTAAACATCTAATCCCTTCAACTAAACAAATAATCCCATGGTTTTATTTAACCCAAAACAACTTTGGTTTTAAAGAATGAAATTAGCCTATGGTTTTCAATTTACCTATTAGACAAATTGGTCGAACCCAACCCTTTAGACAAATTGGTCGAACCCATATTCGACTCATTCACCTAAACTTTATTAAATAATTAGCCTTATTGAATTACATAATTATTTCCTTGAACTTAGGAGCTATGCGGTAAAACAAAACTACATTGTAAAATTATAATTATCTCAAAATTTTATTTTTTCCATAAAGCTTTAAACTAATGGAAAATAATAGAAATGAAAAAAATTCAAGCATATTCATCCATTCTTCTAATTTTTCCAAGCCTTTTGCTCTTCGACATAGTTTCATTAAACATTACATTTTTAAACCTGGAATTAACAATTTCTACAGGAAATGAATGTTATCTTCGACTTCCTTGGATTCGGGGGACAACCCAGCCCACACGAGCCAACTCCCTCTTGGTGCCCGCTCCAACCAGCTCCAGCTTATGGAGTCCTCCACCTGTCAACACAGCATCCAAGGCGATGACGTTAGGCATTTAAGGGAGCCTCGTCCCTAAGGTTTGGTATTTACTCAACCACATGCAGATGGCGCTGGAACGATGTCGACTGATCGTGCTGGAATGCACCACCTGCATTAACTCAACTCTCTTCTCAAGAATGAAATCCAGTTCCATCAATGCTCTTTGTAGGGATAAAACGTGTAGGTTGGGCTCTTAGGGGTTCAACGTCGACACTTGTGATTTTTCCATTGCTCTAGCTCTAGCCTGCTTACATTCTGTTGATTTCCCTACGCCCCTGGTTCACGGCGTTCTATGTCGACATGCTGCCATGACGAGGTCTAGAGGCACTCCTTGCCGAGGTGGTAACAAAAGAGGTGTTGGGCGTCGACCCAGAAACATCACTGACTGGACAGTGATGGATGGTTATGCAGAGAGTGTCTTGGCCTCCACCCACAACCTCATTGACGGTTGGGAAGCTCGCAGAGTCACAACCATTCTGGATTTAGGGAGGCATGGTGGTACCATCAACCACTACTGGTTAATTAAAAACATGCTTAGCACTCTGGTGGAGGAAGTAGTGGCCAATTGGATGGCCAACACTAGCACTCTCAGGGACATCAAATTCAACCTGACTGATATGGCTAATCAGCTGGGGGTTATGGATATGCATATGACCTGGGAAAACTTTTACCTTGGTCGCAGTAATGAGATGGAAACCCCACAGAAAGCCGTTGAGAATGACGCTCTACAAGGTGATGGTTTGAAAGATCTGGACACTCAACAAGGTGATGGTTCGATAGGCATGGACTCCCATGTCAGGGAGAACGCTGTACATCCTTCCACATCGGTGGCCAAACTCGACCCGAATCAGAACGGTGGAAACATGACTCCTCCTGATGGAACTACTAGGCCCTCTTCCCTTTTTCTCCCCTTCCCGGAGTCGGTGGAATACTACTATGGAAGCTACCCAATCATTGAAGAAGATGTAGACGAACTGCATGTCGAAGCAAATCCCTAGATGGGCTCCATTGGCATCAGGTTACTACTTTAACATCAAGTTTTTTTCTTTCATCTTTTTTACAGTCTGCTTTTCAGAACTTTCAGCATCAGTTTCATGTTTTTTTTTAGTAAGACCCAGCTTCAATTCTGGGAAGACCGTCCCCATGAGGTCTTATTTTTGTATAATGCTAGCTCTTACAGTATTTTTGAGCGATTGGGATGATGGCTTCACTACTTGAGGCCTCCCCATCGGACGCTAAATCTTCCTAATACATATGTAATTTCGGCCATGTTTTTCGGCTTTTTTATTTAATTTTACCTTCGCAACTTTACAAAAAAAAAGAATGTTATCTTCGACTTAATTAAAGAACTAGCTTGCATAAAATTTGTAAGCAATATAGCATAATTATTCTTGCACTTATTTCATGCCTGTGAACTAACCAAGTAAAATATGAATTCCTACCTTGTATTCAAACTTAGGAAATTTAACAAGGAAATCATTCAAATATTTAAATGGAAATTAATTAAATAACATCCCAGAAATTAAAATAGAATTTTCAGGTGTTAAACTTATCTACAAAATACTTGAAATGAGCAACTGGCTTCGTGGAAGCCACGCTCCACTTGACCATAGGTAGTTATGCTCATTAATCTCTCAGCAGAACTCCACCCTTGAGCCGAGAGTCATGCATTCACCATAGGCTCTCACCAATCCTAGGTTTCTCTCAGTATTTCCTCACTTGGCAAATAGGATTTACTGGTTGTTACCAAATCCATGCTAATTGTTCAATCCTTTCCCTTAGCTTCATTCTAATTAGCACCACAGTGAAAATCCATCACTGCACTTGTGCTTAGAATTACACTAAATGAATTTCTCACACCATTGCCATATCTTAGGTGCAACCGGAGGGAAATCAAGTGTAAAATATCAACCATAAAGTTAACAAAACATGCTTAGGATTACAGGTACTCTCTACCAACCCAACTTCCACAGACTTTGGATGAATTGGACACTTTTCTCTAGAATTTGAATTATTACTTTGTCCTCTAGCAATTCCAATTGACCATTTAGTTCCAATTTCCTTCAACATTCCTCCATTCTCATGCTGCCCTCTGCATTTTTTCCTCTCTTCTCCTCACTCATTTTTCTGTTTTTCTCTTTACATTTTATTTTTTTATGCGTGCTCACCCAACAACACTCATCAATTTTCCATTAACCTTTTAATATCTCTCTTAATTCCCCTTTTAATTTCAAAAATAGGTTTAAGGAATTAATTAGGAAAAAGTATGGGTTTATCAAAATTATAAGGCAAGAAGGGTTAAATAGGGTCATACTTAGCTTATAGGTTATATGCCACCCCCCTTACTAACCTAGGTGAATACATGAGTCCCTGTTCATTTAGTGTGTTGGCTCTACCACTGCCAATTTAATTTTTATATTAATAAAAAAAATTAAACATGAATTCTGACTCACAGGCACTTCTAGTCTTCTACAAAAATATATTAACAAAATAATGGGGCTTAAACCATGGGTGTTACATTAATACTTACGTTCACGTTACTGTCCCATGATGGTGAGAATTTAGAATTTAACAAATTATTGTTTAGGTCCACTTGCTCACACTGTAATCTCGGCCAATATGTTTTTAAAATCGAAACCACAGTTTCTAGTACGGGCATATGCAAAATAATGAAGAAAACCATAGTATGTTATATGTGGATGCTCATGAATATGAGCAAGACAACCACAATATATTTGCATGGTTCATTACGACCTTAAAATTTAAGATTGTGTTACGATCATGTTAAGTGAAAAGAGTTAAGAGATATTGAAAAAGAAATACATTAAAATATTATCAACACTTTTTATGATGCATTGTAAATAACTTTAAAAAATATTTAAAAACTATTATAGAATATTAAAATAGAATTATGTGAAAGTGACGCTCAAGAACTATGCAGTGAGGATGACTCTAACAAGACTCCAAGATTGTCAAGAATTGAACTCAATAGTTTCGAAGGACCTGAGAATTGGAGAAGTGTCATTGGAAGGATCTGTTTTGATTGAATAGCCAAGGACATAGTTATGTGGAGGCTGATATGGGAACGAAAAACCTTAGGAAGACTTTTAAAAAGGTGAGGAAGATTAAAATTACAAAAAATCATTGTTTAGATGATGATGATAAAGACGAATCATTTAATAACATTTACGAAGAACAAGTTTATGAAGTTGGGCCCTCAAATATAAGCAGAAAGGAGTCAGGGGAAGATAACATAAGCTAACAAATGTTAATTGTGATAAGAAGAGATGGTCATATAAAGATCTAAAGGACGTCTATAGTATTGACACTTATGGAATAAAGGAAAGATAGGTGGATGTTCGATATCAGGAATGAGGCTATGAAAAACCTTTTGATAAGAAGCTTAATGAAGACAAGACAACTCTTAATGGAAGCAACTATATTGTCCATGAAACGTGCTTGGAAGGTAGTCTTGGATCGAAAGGTTACATATTTTCTCACTATAACCCTCAATTCTTGGGGGATAAGATAGGAGATGCTCAAAATTTGACTTTTCTAGTATCTAATGAGAAGCAGGAAAGAGTCAAAGAGGATTGCTAGGGAAATCACATAAGAGAAAATAAACGACAACGTAAAATACTTAAGAAATGGCAAAATGTTGGAAGGGTGTGTGTTGGTGATCATATAAGGGTTTCTCATATTTTGGAGTTTGTGGGTATTACGTTAGTGGGGCGTTTCCCTGGGTGGAGGATATCTGACATGAATTTGAAAGAATGGATCTAGAAAGTTTGGAGACAAGTTTTGGGGCATGGACCTTCTTTTAATATTCTATCTAAAGGATGGTTGGGGTTTTCATTACAAAAGGTAGAATATGCAAAGAAAACCTTAAAAGGGAATTGGTTTTAGGGAACTGGTTTTCTAGTGTTAAAGAAATGGCATCCTCTTTTTTATTCATGAACGAAGAAGTATTTCTTTAACTCCTATATGGATTCAATTTCTAGGGCTTCCACTCAAATTCTGGACTATTCCTTTCTTGCTGAAAATTGGTAATGTATTGGGAAATGTTTTAAAATTTGATGAAATCTTTGTGGAAAGTTGCCACATATCTGTAGTGAGGGAGTTGGTGTAGGTAAATACTAAGGAGGGGTTGTGGGAATTTATGGAGATTGAGTTGGAAGAGGAAGATTATGTTCAAACTCTGGATTACGAAAGAATTCCTTTTAGGTGTTCTAGATGTTACAATTATGGTCATATTGTGATTAATTATTCTTGTCCATATGTTAGGAAGATATGGATAAAGAAATAAAGTGGTTTGCAAGGTAAGCTGAGAAGGGTTTGGAAGGAATATGATATGAAAAATAAGATACAAACTCAAACTTCAAATGGAAATTTCCAGATTAAAGATGTAACACTAGAATATCCAAAAGGTTCTGATCAAGAAGAAGGTTCAGAATAGGATGTGATATATAAAGAAGATTCAAGAAAAAATAAGAAAAATATTTCCAGCTGGGGAGTTCATAAGAGAAGATGGGAAGGTGAACTTCATAAGGAAATCTCCTCAAATAACAGTAAGTGTTTATCCTCCTCTTCTCCTAGTGATACAAATTTTGAAAATTATGTTCAAATCCTATAATTTAGTAGAAAGAGAATTTACGTTTTAGAAAACTTAATTCCGAGGACGAAAAAGGTGGACATTAAGAAAGAGGAAATGAGAAAGAACTTGGAATTATAAAGAATAGGGAAGATGGGTTCTTTGGAAAGGGAGGATCTTAGAGTAGGATGTCCTTATGGTATTTGGTCTAAAGGTAATTTATTACAGTATAAGGTTGGGGGTTTATGGGATGAATCTCCTAAGGGATCATTTTCGGTTATGGTTGGGAGAAAAATGTTTTCTCCAACATGCTCAAGACCGAGCTATTCTAGAATTCTTGAGAGGTAAACATTGTACTATGGAAGGGACTCTTATAGGTTTGCAAGCCCTAGAAAGGGCTTCATTAATGCTAGTCATATCATACAATGTGCAGAGGTTGGGAAACCAGAGTAGGAGGTTGGCCTAGTTCATGTTGATAGAAAAGGAAAGGATGGAAATAATTATTTTACAGGAAACAATGGGGGAAGGGAATTTTTTTATAGTAGAATCAAGGAAGACTCTAAAAGACTGGGAGTTTATTTATGTGGATTCTATGGGTTTTAGTGGAGGCTTAATCTCTTGATGGAATTTTTCCTATTCAATGTTTAAGTAATTATTAGTATGCTCTCAACTATTTATAGATGTCAATAGTAAGATTATGGGTCAAACCTATCAGTTTTTGAATCTATATGGGAGGTATTGTCATATGAAGCAATTCTACGAGAAGTATTCAGGAATTCAGTAATTAGGGAAGGTCCGTTAGCCTATTTTGTGGGGATCTCAATTTCACCGTTGACAAGAAAGAGATCTAGGGGGTTTTTGATAGGGAGGATAGGTATGTAGACTTCTTTCTAGATCAATTTGAAGCCTGAATTTTGATCAATGTGGAACTTGCTATTTTAAAACTAACATGGAAAAACAATAGAAAAGTAAACCAGAGCGTGTCAAAGAGATTAGATCATTTTTTGGTCTTAGAGACACTTCTACTTGGTTTTGACAGGGTTTGTTCCTGAGTTGAACCAAGAAGATGATATGATCATTGCTCGATTTCCTTGCAAATGGATTTTTAGAATGAAAGGCTAACAACACCTTTTACATTCAATTAGAAGTGGATGGTGGATGAATCTTTTAGGAAAATTATTCTAGAATAGTGGAATTCATTTGATGAACTTCTGAACACTCGAAAATCGAACAATTTGCTATAAACTTGAATAAAATAGAAGAGAAAATTGTTCCCTAGGCTACAGAGCACATATTACATCAACACAAAAGCTAAGGAAGTTGAACAGAAAATTTGAGAACCCTTCAAGGATAATAGAACATGGCATTCTAATGAAGTGGAGGATACATAATTTAGAGCTATAGAAGATAAGAAGAATTCCTTGTTGACGGAAAGAGAGGAACTTTGGAGGCTAAAAAGCAGAGCGTTGTGGAATGAAGGAGGAGATGAAAACACAAAATATTTTCATCACTATACAAATTACAGGAAGAGCAATAACTCGATTTGGGAAATTTAGGAAGACGATGGAAGAATTGTAAGAGGGTTCAAGGATTTGTCTAATATGGGTGATACATATTTCAAATAATTATTCAAACAGACGGCAGTATCAAATCTACTTGAAATCATCAAAGTAGCAGGTTTCTTTCCTCAAATGGTTACAAACAAAGATAATCAATATTTTTTCGAGGAAATTACAATGAAAGAATTATTGAAGGTAATGGCATCTTTAAAAAATGATAAGACTTCAGAACTAGACGAAAGGAATATTTATTTCTACAGAGGCTTCTTTGATCTACTTGGACCAGATTTTCTTCGAGTGGCAGAATAAATTAGATGCTCAAGAAAATTTCTTGGATCTAAGAATTCTACTTTTCTGGATTTAATTCCTAAAACTGATAAATCAAAATCCTTTGAAGACTTTTGAATGATTTCTTTATGTAATAGTGTGTAAAAGATATTCTCCAAAATTATAACAGTCAGGTTAAAAGATATATTATCTATGGTTATCTCTTTGGAACAATCATACTTTTTGAATCGTAGGTACATACATGAAGCGGTTGGAACACGGGGGCTTCACTAGAAGGCAATATAATACCACGTTCATTCATATTGCGGTATGAAATATTCATGAAAACCTAAAAATTATATTGCTTATATATTAAGGGGAAAGGGTTTTTTTTTATTTAATGTAACAATACAAAAATACTTTGGGGTCTTTTTTATATGAGCAGGTTGACAAATATCATCCAAATGGAGATGGTGGGATCACGGTCGGATGAGAAATCGGGTTGAAGCAAGGCTCGGGCTTACCAGTACATAGGGAAATCGCATCTTGAGGCATGCTTGAGGCCAGGGGTTTCATGGTGAAGTGGGTTTCCAGTCGATCATAGTCGAGAGACTGTAGTCATTGACAACCAATTGTTAACACTAGCACTCAGCCAGTTGTTACCAATAGCCTTGGGAGGCTCTAAGCCTCCAGGTCCTGTTATAAGCCCTCGATGGGCCTTAGGGGCTTGAATACCCAACCACTCGTGCCTATTACAGGCCTTGGGAGGTTTAGTCATCCTCCTAGAGCTTGTTACAGGCCTTGGGGGCTTAGATACCTAGCCCACAACAGGCTTAGTCAGCGATTGGGGAACTGCAACATGCAATCTAAATGTTGTACTATGTGCATTGGCTCTAGTGACATACAAGCAATGATCTCCTATCTCTTCATTAGACCATTATATGTTTCAAATAATAATGATATGTGGTTGAGTAATTGCATTGTGGGTGAAGTAATGTGCATCCACGATATACATCGAAAGAAGCAAGGTGCATTGTAGAATGCATGTGGGGTCATGAGAGGCGTATCATATCAATATACTAGGTAGAAATATAAAGGGGTATAAAAAATGTTAATGAAAAAATTGATACATAAAATATCTAGTGAAAATAGGGGTTTTTTTAAAAATTGGGAAGGAATATTGGGAGGGGGTTAAAAAAAAATGATTTTGGAAGGTATTTTCCAATATTTAGTGAAATTAGGGGTATTGTTTCATATGCCACGATCGAACGTGCTATGATAGTTGTTTATTAAGTGAAGCCCCCGTGGGTTGGAATAGCTCAAGAAACCTTACATTCAATAATATAGAGAAGAATTCTATCTGTGGTTATGAAACTTAATCTGGAAAAGGCATATTGTTGGCGCACAGTGGGAAGACTCAGGGTTCATTATAATTTCACCAATAAAACCCAAGACACTAGCCCTTTCGGCATCACCTACAAGCAGGTTAAGTCTCACCTGAGGTATCAAGGGGGACTATATTTGGTTGTATTTAAGATTTCCACTAATACATATTGGATTTTAGGTTCATGCAGTAAATTAAATAATGGGTGTTGTAAGCTCGACTTCTTTTGCAGGTTCATAGATTGGCTTCCAATTTTTTCAAATCAGAGTGAGGATTACGTCAAGGTTTTCCACTGTCAACTTATCTCTATTTGTTGGTCAATGAAGGGATAAGTAGGGTGTTGATAGAAGTTCAAATAACTAGAAGGATCAAGGGGATAAGGGTAGGGGGGTTAATTTTTTTAACACACCTACTGTTTGTGGATGCCATTCTATTATTTTCCACATAATCATTGGAAGTTTACTTAAATTCTGGAAGAGTTTAAGTATATTAAACGATTAGAACCATTTCCAATTCTGGTTAATGGTATATTTCATTGGAAGTTTCTAATCGTTTAATTCGAGTTAATGGTATATTTCATTGGAAGTTTACTTAAATTCTTGAAGAGTTTAAGTATATTAATATGGGTACATATTAAAACGAAATGTATATTGTTGTAAGGATTGGCAATGGTTACTCCGTAAAATTGAAAGAAAAATTCATTTTTGTTGTCATAGGTGGCTGTCTAGGGGAGGAAGGTTGACTTTGGTTAAATATGTATTGGATGCCATTCTTGTTTATTGGTGCTTCCTAGCTAATATACCAAAGAGGATATTGGATAAAATCCATCAAGTATTTGCATATATTTTCTATGGAGGGGGAAGAAGGAAGGGTATGGAATACATTTGGCATGTTGGAAGCATATATATATACCTATTCAGAAAGGAGGATGAGGATTGAAAAGGATCCACCAATTTAGTGAAACATTGGCTGCTAAAAGTGTGCAGAAGTTAATTAGTAAAACTAGATTATGGCAAGATGTAATTGAACAAAAATATATTGCTCCTTTGCCTATAGTGGAATGGATCAGGAATCCAATGAAAGTCCATAAAAAAATTTCAAACCATTGGAAAGCCCTAGTGTTATATTTTCCCTTAATTGGAAATAGTTTGGTGTGGAAGCTGGGGGATGGGGAACATGTCAAAATCTAAAGAGATCGAATTATGGGATCCAAAAATTAGGTCTTTATTTTTGAGGAGGTGATTCAATGTATTAATCAACAAAACATTTTATACTTAAATTGGAATGCGAAGGAGGACAAATTTACATGTTGGCAACAAGGTTGGAAAAATACAAGGCAATTAAATTGAAGGGGAAATATGAGTATTTAGTGGGAGAGTTATATTAAGGAACTACATAATGGTTTCATCAGACTCCTGGGAAGGAATGATAGTATTTTGTGGGCACAAAACATATAAGTGGGGTCTTATATGGTGAGTAAAGGATGTGATGGAATATGATTGAACAAGATGTACAGGAGGAGAGGTTGAGGTACAAGCAAATTTGGAAGGGAAAGCCCCCAAAAAAATTAAGTTATTTATGTGGCTTGCATTGCGGGCTAAGATTCCAACTTGGGATTATCTTCAGAAGTTTCAATTTCATGGACCAGATATCTACTATATGTGTAAGACCTCATGTGAAGACGTAGAACATAATTTTATTTCTTGTCCTTATGCTAAACATGGATGGTATGATGTTAGGAAATGGATAGGGGAAAACGATCTTTGGGTGGGGGTTGCAATGGAAGAATGGTTTCAAAACTTGATCCATAATCCAACATTATTAAAGAATCAAGTAGTTCCTTTCTTGAATTTATGGAGCATATGGTTGGCAAGAAATGCAAGGATTTTTTTATGACAAGTATTTAACTTCACTACAAGTTATTGTTATGATTTCTGCACTTTCTCAGGAATATAAAGCCATTCATAGAGATATCAGAAGGGAAGGGTTATTGGTCATCTAGTGATAGATTGTTTGAAACCTTGGTCCTTCTTTGATGGGGCATACCATAGGGAGAACTAGAAAGGTGGGATAAGAGGGATTATTTACTTACACGAAGATCGCTATATTCAGATAGTGACAAATGTGTGGGATGGTAGTAAGAATAACGCTGAACTTATGGCCTTGCGATAAATTATGATGGAGGCACATCGACAAGGAATAAAATAAATTTAGAATCATGGTGATTCACAGTAGGTTATTAATTGTATGAATCATGTCCTTTCTATAGAAGCGACCAATATTCGAAATCCGACCTTATAACTTAAGAATGATATCAATATTTTTGTTATGATCTCTTTCAAGGATATATATAGATAATTAAATCATCTGGTGCATAGGTTTCCAAAGATGGGATTAATAAAAGAACAAGGCTTAATTTATGTGCAAGTTTTTGTGCAAGGTAATCAAGTGGAATATCTTAGATATGATTTATAATACGAACATTGAAGATTAGTACTCAAAGCATTCAGGTTACATGGTTGGAATAACTTGAAGTTGTAAAAGACCGTGCGAGAATTTTTTGGACTCCAAGAAGGATGTGTGGGCATTTTTTGGGAATGTGGAGTGAAGAATATATGTGCATTTTTTTGGACTCTAAGAAGGTTGTAAAAGAATGTGTGAGACTCCAAGAATGCCATGTGGGCATTTTTTTGAACTATGTGGGAATTTGTTTAGACTGTGTAGGCATTTTGTTGGATCAATCCATATAAATATACTTATCATATGGATCCAAGAAGTGTGTAAAAGTTTTTTTAGAACAACTGAAGACTGTGCGTGATTTTTTAGGACTGTGGAAATTTTTATCCTTTGGTCTTGACCAACCATAACTATCAAATCTCTCAAGATATATGCTTTTCATTTTAGCATATAAGTATGAGTTTTTAATTCAGAACTAATGTATCTAAAACATGATTATGAGGAGATGGGTTTAAGTGACCAAACTCTGTTTTGGTATTATGATTCTATAAGAAGGTTTTTCTAGTTTTGGGATAAGTCTTTTTTTATGGTTCAAACAATCCATATGATGAAGTAATGAAGTGTAAGAATTTATGGTGAGTGTACTTTTAATTCAACCTTGAATAAGGTGGTGGACACTAAGATGCCAGAGAAAGGTACTGCAGGATTGCTGGCTCTGCCACTGAAAGGTCTTGGGATTTAGGTTTTTTCCTGTTTTAGGTTTTGTTGTATCTCTGTTTGTAATTCGGAATATGGGTAGTAGGCAGTGTTCGGTGAAAGTTGTAAGTTGGGATAGGGGAATGTTTACTGTTCTGACAATTTTGAGAATTTTGTGTGTCGATGAGGAGGTCCGGCTTCATGGACGTTCGCTCTGCAAAATTGTAGCTTTAATTTTGCATCGGTCTATAGTGTTTTGGGTTAGACTCTTAACTCAGCGACGCTGTAAGTGCGGCATGTATCCCTTTTTAAAGTACTAATATAATGTTTTTATTTAAAAAGAATAAAATTCAACCTTGAATAAAAAGAGTAATCATTATTTTATTATTATTATTGGAAAAAAAAATCATGTGAAAATCATTTATCTCATTAAAATTTACGTAATAATATAGATACTTATTTTTAATCTTTGGTCACTTAAACATTATTATTAATTATTTGAATAAATGCTTCATTTACAAATTTCATTAATTTCATTTTTATTTGTAGAGAAACTCGAGATTCCAGGTAAACAACACTAAGGGTACTTGAGGATATACACATGAAGATGGGGTATTCATGGAGAGTGACTCACGAAGATCTTAGATCGCAACGGTTATTTTTATTATGTTTTAATTTATTATAAAATAAGGTAATGCAATTTATTATGTTTAAGGAAAATTTTTGATGTGGGAAAGTCCTTTTTGTAATGAGCAGGATTATTTTCTGATGTATGTAATTTGGCATGGACAAATATATGTAGTTGATAGGTGGTTGGGGAAGACCATATGTTGATGAACATACCTTTCGCAGGAAAGGGATCAAAATTTTGTACTATTTGATTTTCAGAATAGCAATAATACGTTTTTTTTCGATTGAAAAAAAAAGGTAATGCAATATATATATCTATATATATATGATCTCTTCTTTTTTAAATAACAATAAGAAGTTAGTTTCTCACTCTCGATTATCATTTTTACTTCCTTAAAATTATTTTTAAATTTTAATAAAGTATAATATTTAACTAAACATTTAAAACTAAAAATTATTATTTTTGATGATTTATTTTTTAATATAATATTCACTTTATTATATTAATTATTTAATTTATATTAACTCCTAAAATTGTGAATTTATCTAAATGTTTTAAAACCCTAAAATAATAATAATAATAGATTACATTAGTTCACAATATTTTAATTAAACATTTAAAAATGAAAAATAATAAATTTGTAACATGCAACAATACAACATAACTGTTAAGAACATAATCATTTGATAAAGTTATTCAAAATAAATGTCTCAATGTAGAATAAAATAAATCATGTTTAATCATAGTTGATAATGTCATCCATAGTAAGACATGGTTAAAATTTCACATCATGATCAGTCGTTGTTAAACACAAAAAATATATATTAATTTATATTAATTCTAATAGTTTAATTTCAAAACAATGTTAAATTTATTATATTAATTACTCAATGATGATGGCATAGTTTGTTTTTTTGTTTTTGTTTTTTTTAGCGAAAAAAACCATACTATTGGTATTCATAAGAGAATAAAATAGTACAAAATTATAAGTCAAAGATAGACTTATGCTCAGCAAAAAGACTGATGATCAATACATGTCCAAATATTCATCCCGCAATACATGATACTAGTAAAACAACCTAAAAACTTTGAAATAGAAAAATTATATGTCAAAAATGTTGACAGTGCCAAACTCAGCAACCTGAGAATCCAGAAATTCCCCCTAGTGGATGACTCCTTCCACTCCATCATATGCATCTTTTGAAAGCGAATTAGCCAGTGTATTGTGATGTCTATAAATATGATTAAAAGAAATCTCACTGAAAAGTTGAATCTTCTCCATAATCCCGCAACACCATTGATAAAGGGAAGTAATATTTAAATTATACTCTCCTTGCGCCCATTTAATTGTAACTCTTGAGTCGCCAAACACTGTCAATTCCCGAAGGCCAAAAGAAATTGAAACAGTGAGCACACACCAAAGTGCTAATAATTCAGATTTTGTGTTTGTGCCCCGCCCATAGTTCATCTTGAGTGTGTAATAGTGATTCTCATTTAGAAATATGACACCTCCAATAGCACATAGACCATCACATGCAACCCCATCAAATAAAGCAACTGGTCTGTGGTGATCAAGGACGAGATAACTGTCCTTTGTTTTGTTCTTTTGGACCTTGACCGTGCATAGATTCTTAATAATCATAACAACCCTATTGTATGTACGCACCAGACTAGGAGACCCATGCTAAAAAATAATCCCATTCCTATTGTGCCAGATAGCCCACAAGATGATCACAGGTAGGAAAGGGAACTTTTTACACTTCTTGTTCCAGTTAAGTGCACACACATCAAACAATTAAGTACCCCACTGAAGATCAATACTGAGAAAATTTGTAATTGAATTCCAGAGGGCTCTCGCAAAACCACATTCCACAAACATATGATTGACAGATTCTAAAATGTTTTTGCACAGAAAACAAATACTCGGGCTCGTCCAACTTTCTTTGTAAGTTTGTCCCATGTTTTCAACTCACCCCAAAGTGCATGCCACATAAAAAAAATTATTTTTAAGGGGATATCCCACTTCCACAGGACCTTATACCACCATTTTATAGGAAATATACATAAACAATTAATGATATCCTTGTAAGTGTTTTTTGCAGTCACCATACTAGTGGAAGTATTACTACTCCAGATAAGTTCATCATTTTCCAATGTCAATCTACACCCTGAAGAGTTAAGTTTGTTGATATAACAATCCCATTCTATCATTGTTTTTTTCGACAAACCCAATTCCATATCACTAACCCAATAAGCTTTCCCATTTCTCACATTAAACCTCTTAATCCTGTCAAGAGTAGCCCGATCAAATGAATGTAGTGTATTGAGAATCTCACTGGAAAGAGTGTAACCTTCATCTAACCCCGAAATCGGGTCAATGCTAACCAAAATGTTTTTTGCATTACAAACCTTCTAAAGTAAATCTTTTTCCAACAAGTTATAAATTTTAATGAAACCGGTCCAGATAGGGGACGTACCTCTGGTATTCTTAACCAAATTCATTATCCAGTTTATGACATCCCCATTAATATATTTAACTGAGAGTACCTTAGTCCAAAGAATAGAGCCAAAAAGGCCTCTCCAAAATATTTTCAACCTCAGAGCAAAACTAAACAGTGGCATATATCTGATCCCCCAACCACCACAGATCCCTGAAAGTGCAATATTTTCCCATTTGGTTATAACCAATTTTCTTTTTTCCAATCCCCCAATCCAAAGAAAATTGAACAATATTTTCCTTAGATAATTGGTGATGTACATAGGGACCTGTAAAAGTGAAAACCAGTACACAGGGATACCAGTAAGGATAGATTTCACCAAAGTGAGGCGTCCTCCAATAGATAGCAGTCTAAATGTCCAATGATTTATTGTTCACTCCACTTTCTTTAATAGACACAACCAGTCGTTTTTCCTGTATCCATTTGGTTTTGGGAAATATCCAAGATACTTAAAACCATCCTCCAACTGGTAGAAATTATATGGAAGAATACCCTTATAGTAATCAATTTTGTTCCCTTCAATCCTGTAATGATAGATGTTGGATTTTCTGCAGCTCACCAGCATTCCAGAAGCTTTGCATAGTTTCGTGCTCCAAATGTAAATGGAACATTAAGCAAATATTAGATTAGGTCACATTGTTAAGAACATTTTATCCTTTTTTATAATGTTTCACATTCACTCACTTTTAATTATTAAATTGAATATAACTATTATTATCTTACACAAAAATGTATTTATGAAATTATTTATCTATCACAATTTATTTAAACATTGAAATGATTTTACAATTAACACAAATCTACACTATAAAAACCATGCTTGAATTCTGTGAACCATGCATGATTATGGTTGACTTTGGTTAACCATGTTTGACTATAGTGAATAACGGTTGATTATGACTAGGTATGGTTGACCATAGACAACCTTACCTAACCAAATTCAACCATATTCAACCATGTTTAACAAATGTCAACAATGGTTAATTAAATTCAACTATAAGTAACCAAAGTCAAACATGGTCCATTAAAGTCAACCATGGTCAAACAATATTTAACTAGGTAAACTAACTAAAGTCAACCATAGTTAATCAAAGTTATCTATGGTCCATTAAAGTCAGCCATGGTCAAACAATATTCAACCATGGTAAACTTTGGTGAAACTTATTCAACCATGGTAAATTATGGTCAAACTTATTCAACCATCATATCTGACTCATCATCAACAATGGTCAATGATGGTGAAATATGGTAAACCATAGTCAACCATTTTCAAACTAATGTTAACCATAGTCAAACATGGTTAATCATGGTCAAATTTCTTTAGTGATGATTAACCACAAACAACCTTATCTAACCAAATTCAACCATATTCAAACATGCTTCACAAGTTCATTAATAATGACAAACGAAAGTCAATCATATTTATCCAAAGTAAACCATGGTCAAAGAATATTTAACTTAGTAAACTAACCAAAGTTAACCATGGTCCATTAAAATCAACCATGGTCAAACAATATTCAACCATGGTAAACTATCGTCAAACTTATTCAACTACCATTTTCTCACCCATTATCAACAATTGTTAAGAATGGTTAAATATGGTCAACCATGGTTAAATTTCATTAATGATGATTGACCATGGTCAACTTTAACTAACAAAAGTTAACCATATTCAAGCATGGTTGAGAGAAGTCAACAATGGTTAATTAGTGTTAAACATAGTTATCTAAATTCAACCATGGTCCATTAAAGTTAACCATGGTGGAATAATATTTAAAGAGGTAAACTAACTAAAGTCAACCATAATTAACCAAAGTGAGTAACAGTCCATTGAATTCAACTATGATCAAACAATATTCAACTGTAGTATCTATGGTCAAACTTATTCAACCATCATTTCTCACCCATCGTCAACGATAGTTAAACATGGTCAATCTTAGCTAATAACAATCAATCAGTATTCACTAAAGTTAACCATGGTTAACCAAATTCAAACATGGTTTACCAAATTCAAACATAGTCACTCATGGTTAACTAAATTATACCATCACTAAATAATAATCATGTCCATGCTTAAATATGGTCAAATATTAACAACCATAATTTTACGCCCATCTTGAACTATTATTAATGATAGTCAAGCATGGTTAACCTTAGGTAACAAATGTACGCCATAGTTAACCATTGTCCAATAAAGTCAACTATGGTGAACATTGGTGATCCATAGTTAACCATGTTTTGACAATAAAGTCAACTATGATTGACTAAGATAACCATGGATAACCAAAGTCGGTGAATGCCAAACAATTGTTAGCCATGGTTAACCATTTTCAAACTTATTCATCCATGGTAAACATAGTCAACCTTCATCAGTCATGGCCGAACCATAGTCAACTATGGTTAATAAGGGTCTAACTTTCTCAACCATGGTAAAATATAGTCAACAATAGTCAATTATAATCAAACATATTTAATGCTATTCAAGCATGTCACACATAGTCAAGCATGTCCAACAATGGTCAACCATTGTCTACCATACTCTCCCACATTTTTCCATTGTCAACCTAGGTCAAACATAATGAACCATGGTCAAACAATTTTCAATCATGGTTAACTATGGTTAAACCTAATCAACCATTGTAAACATAGTCAACCATCACCATCCATGGTCAAACCATAGTAAACTATTGTTAACCATGGTCAACTATAGTGAACAATAGTCCACAATAATCAAACATGGTTAATAAGATTCAAACATCGTCAACCATTGCTTACCATAACCTATCACTATTAACCATGGTTAACCATGGTCAACCATTTTAAAAATAAATTCAAGTATAATTAAACATAGTTAACCATTGCGAAACCTAGTTAATGACTATATCAAATTATATATACAGTATTATTTTTATTAATTATTACAATTGATTTAAAATTAGTTATTAAAAAAAATAGTATAACTATGTGAAGATCAAAGAGTGAAAACATCTACACTATTATTATATAATGGTAATTAATTAAATAATATTAATTTACTATTATTTTTTAATTAAATAATTAATTAACTACAACATTTTTTATTAATATTAGAGATATTTATATTATTAATATTTTGGAGATATTTCTAGATGTCAATTGAGGTTTATTTTGGAGATATTTCTAGATGTCAATTGAGGTTTATTACAATTAGCATATGTCAACCAAGATGATAAATGGAATGTGACATAAAGTGAATCATTTTTAACTTTACTCAACCTTAACCATGGCCGCATTCTCATTAATAATAGTCAGTGATGATTATTTTTTATTGTTTTCAAACTACAATATAATATCATATTGTCATATTTTATTGGATTAAGATATTATAATATCATGGCCTATTATAGCTATAATTATTAATGTTTATTCCATATAGATAATATAAAATATTATTAGATTATATTAGAATGCATTAATTATTTAATGTTTATTATAATATAGTATTTAACATTATAATTAGTATAAATTTATTTATCATTATAATTAATATAAATTTATTTATTATTATATAATTTTATAATATAATATTATTAATATTTCGAAGATATCTTTTTATGTTTATTGGTTATTAGTAACAACTATATTAATAATATTAATATGTCTGAATACGTTGATAGGCATATATTTGACACATTAATACTGTTTTTTCCCTATAGGATGTACCAAATATACACCTATCGATGTATTCAAACATATTAATATTATTAATATAGTTGTTGCTGGTACATTACAAAATTGTATGTTGGATTGCTTAGTTAATTAAGGGTTATGTCAAGTTGTGACATATCTCTAGGGTTATATCAAATTGTCACTTTTGTCATGTTATTAAAGAAGTATTATTTTTATTGTTAACATTTCCATGTTCAATAGGGCTTATGTCACAATGAATTTGGGCATCTTTAGTTTGGCATGGTTTCCTATGGTTAACTATGGGTGGCAATGTTTCACTATGGATGAATACACTCAACCATGGTTGACTATTGTTGAATGTGGTTAACCGACCAAGGTTGAATTTAGTTTTTTTTTTTGGCCGTGGTCCAGCAGGTTATGTTGGATTGTGACATTTTTTAATGGATGTCTAATTACAACATTCATATTGGTTAAGTAATGTCAAATTACTACATTCCTAATGGGTTATGTTGCTATATTTTATGCCAACCATTAAGCATTAAAATATATGGTAATAAGCCTATTGTAAGTTGCCTTTCAATAGTTGGAGAGCCTCATGTTGGTGCTCTATGTGATCCTCCGTTGGAGAAATAAATTTTGCATTGAATTATATGAGAAAGAATATAGTTTTTTTTGCATCCATTGTTGACTTTTGTGAACCATGGTTGACTTTAGTTACAATTGTTGACTTTTGTGAAAAATGATTAACTATGGTTGAATTTTGTTAGGTAAGGTTGACAATGGTTAACCATAGTTGACCATAGTTGACCCTAGTCAATGATCAACTATGGTAGAGTATAGTAGACAATGGTTAACCATGACCGGCCATGTTTGACTATGTGTGGCCATGTTTAAATGTCATTAACCATGTTTGATTATGGTTGACTATTCGTGACTATATTTGACCATGGTTAACAAAGTTAAACCTTGGTTAAAAATAGTTGAGCATGGGTGATGAAGGTTGACTATGTTTACCATGGTTGACTTTAGTGAACCATATTTGAATTTTGTTGACTTAGGTTAACCATGGATGATTTAGTTAAGCATAGTTTTCTTTACCATGGCCAAATATGGTTGAAATTGTTGAAATTTATGAACCATGGTTGACTTTAGTTACCAATTGTTGAATTTTGTGAACCATGTTTGAATATGGTTGAATTTGGTTAGGTAAGGTTGACCATGGTTCATAATCATTAAATATGTTTAGCCATGGTTGAATATGTTTGACTATCGTTGATACTATTTTGAAAATGGTTGACTATGAGTGACAATGGTTAATAGTTGTAGAGTATGGTAGGAAATGGTTGACCATGTTTTACTATGTTGGACCATGTTTGATGTTATTAACCATTTTTTATTATGGTTGACTATTATTGAATATATTCAACCACGGTTAACAATAGTTGACTATGGTTTGACAATGTGTGATGAGGATTGACTGTGCTTATCATGGTTGATCATGTTTGAGCATAGTTAACCATGGATGATAGTTGTTTGACCATAGTTCATTAGGCTCAAGACCAAGGTTGACAATGGTTAACAATGTGGTAGAGTATGGTAGAAAATGGTTGAGCATTGTTGGCCATGTTTGACTATGTGTGACAATTTTTTAATGTTATTAACCATGTTTGATTATGATTGACTATTGTTGACTATATTTGACCATGGTTGAGAGAATTAAACCCTAGTTAACCCTAGTTAACTATGTTAAATTTTTATCTTTAATTCATAATTACAATAGTACTTGAAATCAATGAACAGTCATAAGCATAAGCATAAGCATTTGACACACAAATTTTACCTTGGGGAAACCCTCTACAACTTGAGGGAGAAAACCTCGACAAAATATTCCTTAGTATATTGATAGATAGCAGAGAATGTTTGCTTCATAATGAGAAAATTACATCAATCACCCTTGGTGCAATATCAGAGAGAAACATCAAGTACCCTTGGTGCAATTACAAAGAAACAGAGATAGACAAAGAAGAGAAAATCAGAAAAATATTCTCTACTCAACCAATTCGCTAATTTTGGCCACATGCACAAATTGTGTTTAAGAGAATTCACTCCAACATTGGATACATAAATCTTGCATGGAAAAGTGTGCCATAATTCTCATACAATGTCTTTAACTCTATGTACTGAATTCAAGATGAACTCACCCTTTAATTGGATTCTATACGATTTAGTTAGGTGGCTAAATTAAGTGTCATAACTCAAGTTTCGTCTTTTAGTTTAACTCAAGTGTCGTCTTTTAGTTTAACACAAGTGTCGTCATGAAAAACACTTACTTAAATAAATATTCTTTGTTAACACTTAGCTAACTCTTTTATTTCAAGTCCTTCTTGATAACATCACTGAAGTGATAAATTTGAGTTCTACTTTAATTAACTGAAGTCTTTCTTGTTAACGTCGTTGAAATTGTCAAATCGAGTTCTCTCTTATATTATCACATCTTATCTTTATCTCTTGTCTTATCTGCATGGTCCACGTGTGCCATCTTAATTATTCATCATATCAAATATACTAAGGATATTTTTCCAATGATGTGATCATCTCATTCTACTCTTTTTTCAAGCGGTCATATGCCAAATTAATTCACTCTAAAGGTGGACAGTCTAAGACCATGGTTAGTAGTACGACACACATCATTCATTATTCGACAAGCAAAGCATTACCTCGACGCATGAGGCACCACCTCAACACATGAGGATTCGTATTGACACACAAGACCATAGTATTGACAAGCAAGACTCTACATCACCATCTCTTTGACATACAAATCACTTACCTCAACACATCAAGCTTATTCATTCTTGAGTCCAGCTCAATATTCTTCTCCAAGTTTCCTGAGTCCAACTCAAGATCGTATAAGGCAGTACCTCGACACATGAGGCTCAGTATTGAAACATAAGATTGAGTTGGATAATGAATCGTGATGTTGAAACTTTAACACTCCTTCTCTGTGAGGGAGGCATTCTATGCCATGCCAAGATTGTCTCAGAAGTACCTATACTTCATCAAATATAGAGGCTTAGTCAACATATCTATTATATGTTCATTATTAGCAATGTACTGAAGTCTTATGGAACCTCTCTATACCATGTATATGATGCAGTGGTATTTCATCTCAATGTGTTTCAATACTTAATGAAACACATGGTTTTCTGATATCTTGATGCAACTCTAATTGCCAGAGTGAATGACAATAGTCTCAAGCTTCTTACTAAACAACCCAACAAGTAGCTTCTGAAGCCACATAGATTCTCAGTAGGAATTTTTGGTTGGAATATACTTTGATTTTGTAGTACTCCAGGAGATGGATCCTTGCTTCCTGTTGGACCAAGAGATCATAGTTGATCCCAAGCTAAAACAATATCTGCATGTACTCTTTTGGAACATAGTACTACCAACCCCAGTCAGATTCAACATATCCAAGTAGCATCACTCCACCACTAGAAGCATATTTGAGTCCATAAGAAATATTACATCGAAGTTATCTAAGCATATGCTTGCCAGCAACCCAATGTCTATGTCTTGGCTTAGACATGAACTGACTCAAGATACTCATTGCATAACATATGTCTAGTTTACTATGTATCAAATACATCAAGCGACCAATGAGCTGTCTATACATGGTAGGATCCACTAGATCCGATCTGAAATTTGAATCATGTATTTTCTTCAGATTGGAAACCATTGGTGTAGACATTGATTTACAATCCATCATACCAAATCTCTGCAACAAATCAATTGTGTAATTCTTTGTGAAAGAAAGATCTCATCTTTCCTTTTCCAAACTTATAGACCTAGAAAATAGTGCATAAGACCTAAGTATTTAATTTCGAACTCATAAGTGATATCCCTCTTGCACTGAGCTATATTTTGTTCCTCTCTAGTAAGGAACAAGTCATCAACATAGAGAACCAAGATCAGTGGTTTTTTCTTCACAACCTTGAAGTACTACATGTTGGGTCAGCTTCTCTTTTGGAGAAGTGCAATATCTAAAGATAGCTTTAAATCCTTGAATACCAATCCTTCAAGGCCTACTTAAGCCCATACAAGGATTTCTTAATTTTGCATACATGGGACTCCTTCCCATGAACTACAAACCCCTTGGGTTTCTGTATGTATACTTATTCCTCAACTTCATCATTGAGAAAGGAAATCTTCAAATTCATCTAGTGAATTTTGCATCCCAAAAATGAAGCAAGGGAAATTATGGCTCGAATAGTGGTGTACCTGACCACATGAGTGAATGTCTCATCATAGTCTATCCCTTATTTCCATGAGAAACCATGAGCCACAAATATTTCTTTATATTTTCAATACTTCCATCAACTGCATGTTTGATTTTATAAATCCACTTGGAAGTTACTATAGAATTTCCTTCCAATTTAGGAACCACTTCCCACACATCATTTTGCATGATGGATTTGTATTCTTCCACCATGGAATCTTTCCATACTCACTTCTTAGCAGCTTCCTCATTGGTGGATGGTTCTAAATCACTGATGTGACTCATATGAGCTACATATCCTAAAAATATTTCAGGTCTCCTTCGCTCTCTGAATGTGCTTGGTGGTTCTCCATGTTTTTTTGCCTCTTGCAGAATCTATCGACACCATGCATATATCCTCTTAGTAGGAGGTTCATCAGGAGATATTTCTACTAATTCTACTAGCTCTTCAGGATCAAGCGAATGTAAGGATTATTCTGGATTATCCATCTCAACATCTGAAAGGGGAGAATCAAAAGCTAGATCCTCCATCATGGGAGTATCATTCTCCTCCGTATCTGAATCACATTAAAGTTATTTAGAGAACTTGAAGGAAACCTCTTCATGAAATGTTACATATCTACTGACTTCAATGGTCCTTTGTTCTGGAACATAGATTCTATAAGATTTGGAGGATTTGTTATATCCAACAAATGTTACTTTATTTCCGGATGGCTCCATCTTTTTTCTCTTCTCTTTTGGTACATGAATGTAGACAATACAAACGAAAGTCTTCAAGAGTCCAACATTTGGTTTTTCAACAATGAAAACTTCTTCAGGAGTCTTTTCTCCCATTATGGCATGAGGACTTATGTTCTATATATAAAAAACTGTGTTGGAGGATTCTTCTAATAAGGAAGTGGGAAGATCCTGATCATGCATCATATATTTTGCAGCCTCATAGATTGTCTTGCTATTTCTTTCAGCAACCCCATTTTGCTGGGGGTTGTAGGTATAGTTAGCTATCTTCTTATTCCTACATTTTAGCAGAAGTATTAAAGTCATGAGACTCAAACTGCCCTCAATTATAATATCTCAAAGCATGAGTGTGCTTTCCAATCTGATTCTCAACCAGTGCTTTAAACTCTTGAAATTTGTTGAAATTTTCACTCTTTTCCTTTAGAAAAATAGATCCAAGACTTGCGAGAGAAGTCATCTATGAAAAGAACATAGTACAAATAACCATGCAATGATGGTGCTGACATAAGACCACATATATAAAGATGTACCAAGTCTAGGATCCCTTTAGATCTTCGAGTACTACCTGGAAAACTCTTCTTGATGTTCTTGCTAAGAGAGAAACCTCTACAAGCACCATCATGTTCAAATCTAAACACATGCATTACCATCTTTTGCAAGCCAGGTAGTGCTCTGAAATGAATATGACCAAGCCTCCTATGCCACATTTCACAAGGAATGACTGTGTCATGGATCATGGATTGAATGAGATTTCCAAGAACTTTGTAGAGACCTCCCTCTCTAACTCCAATCACAGATGTAGAGTTCAATTCGACATTCTTAGGTCACATGAACACTTTCTTATCCATAAAGATTACTCTGAATCCTTTATCTTCTAGAACCAAAACATATAGGAGGTTCTTCTTCAATCTGGGAACACGCAAAATTTCATCCATATGCAGTACATCTCCTGAATCCAATTGAAAAGAAGTGGATCCAACTCCTTGGATCAGATAGGTGGTATTATCTCCAAGATCCACCTGATAGGAGAACTTCTTTTCCTTCATATATGTGATAGCACTCCCATATACAATCATGTGTTTGGATGCATAACTATCTACCAACCATGTCTCAACATTAGTGGTAATGGATCCAGATAAGGTTGAGACAAGATAGTACTCCTTCCTTGTCTCCTGATCATTTGAAGAATTCTTTCTTGTAGGTTCATCTTCTGTAGCAGTAGAAGCATGAAATCTACTCTTGAACTTTCCTCTTTCCTTTGCACAAAAGTATCTTGAAAAGTGAGCCTTCTTATTGTAGTTGAAGCATTTAACTTTAGATTTGTCAAAGTTCTTGTTGTAATCATTTTCCTTTTGATGATAAAAATTCTTATGAGAAAAGGATTTCTTTTCTCTCTTCATCTGTGCCATAAGATCAAGTTTCTCTTCTTTGGAGGAAGCAAATTTGCTTTGGATTCTCCCTTCTTCTTGTAGGAAATCATGCCACTGTCTTTCAATTTTTTCTTGCACATCTCGGCCATTTACTATAGCCAAGAATGTCTCCCATGAAGATGGAAGTCCATCGACAATAGTCTAGATGAGATCATCAAACAATGACACCAATACTCATGAGTTGATCCCTTACTTGAGAGCTGTTTTTTAATAAGGAAGCAACAACTTCGTCCTTATCCATCTTCAAATTACGAAGCTTGTTATTAAATGCTCACTTCTGACTCAGTGCCTTCTTCTCATAAAGATTGGTCAAAGTGTCGAAGCATTCATTTGCAGTCTTCAGTGGAGTAATCACTAGCATAAAATTGTATTTCATGGTATCATAAATGATTCTTTTTGCTTTGGCTTGATTATTCTTGAAAGTAGTGCCCCCTGCATTGGAGGTAGGATCTTAAAAAACACTTGATATGTATCTATCCAGATCATGCTCTTCCAATATATTCAGAATCCTGGCCTTCCACGTATTGAAGTTCGGAATTCCTTCAAGTAGGTCTTTCGGTCTTACTGATATTGAAGCCATTATTCTTGAAGTATTGTACTAACCTCGTATCATTGTAGGCTCAAGCTTAACTGCTGAAATTAGCTCTTTCATGCCCTAAGCTCTAATACCATGCTAACTTTTGATCTTTAATTCAGAATTACAATAGTACTTGAAATCAATGAACAATCATAAGCATTCGACACACAAATTTAACCCTGGGGAAACCCTCTACAACTTGAGGGAGAAAACCCTAGAAAAATCTTCCTTAGTATATTGATAGATATTAGAGAATGCTTTCTTCACAATGAGTCGATTACATCAAGCACCCCTGGTGTAATATTAGAGAGAAATATCAAGAATCCCTGGTGCAATTACAGAGCAAGAGAGATAGACAAAGAAGAGAAACTCAGAAAAATACTCTCTACTTAACCAATTCGCTAATTTTGTTCACATTCACAAATTGCCTTTAAGAGAATTCGCTCCAACATTGGATACATCAATCCTGCATGGAAAAGTGCTCCATACTTCTCATGCAATGGATTTAACTCTGTGTACTAACTTTAGGGTGAACTCACCCTTTAACTGGATGATAGACCACTTAGTTAGGTGGTTAACTTAAGTGTCATCATGCAAGTGTCATAAATCAAGTGTTATCTTTTAGTTTAACTCAAGTGTCGCAACTCAAGTGTCGTCATGCAAAACACTTAGTTAACTAAATATTATTTGTTAACACTTAGTTAACTCTTTTAACTAAATTCATTCTTGATAACATCACTGAAGTGATCAATTTGAGTTCTACTTTAATTAACTGAAGTCTTTACTGTTAACATCATTGAAGTTGCCAAATCGAGTTCTGTCTTATCTTAAATTAACTGAAGTCTTTCTTGTTAACATCACTGAATTTAGAAAATCGAGTTCTCTCTTATCTTATCACATCTTATCTTTATCTCTTGTCTTGTCTTCATGGTCCACAAGTGCCAACTTAATTATTCATCATATCAAATATATTAAGGAGATTTTTCCAATGATGTGATCATCTAATTCTACTCTCGTTCCAAGTGGTCATATGCTAAAATAATTCATTCTAGAGGTGGCTAGTCTCTGTAGGAGACTTAATAACTTATACATCTCTAAGACCATGGTTAGTAGTACATCACACATCATTCATGCTTTGACAAACAAAGCATTACCTCAACACATGAGGATCCATCTTGACACACAAGACCTTAGTCTTGACAAGCAATATTGTACAACACCATCACTTTGACATACAAAGCACTTACCTCAACACATGAGGCTTATTAATTCTTGAGTCCAACTCAAGATTCCTCTCCAAGTTTCCCGAGTCCAACTTAGGCTCCTATAAGGAACTATCTCGACACATGAGGCTCAATCTTGACTTGGAGAATGACTCATGATGATGTAACTTTAACAGACTATGGTTTGACAATGAATGATCAAGGATGACTATGTTTACCATGGTTGACTAAGTTTGACTATGGTTAACCATGGCTAATAATTGTTTGGCATTCATTGATTTTGGTTATCAATGGTTAATTTAGTTAATCATAGTTGACTTTATTGAACCATGGTTGAATATCGATTACATAGGTTACCTAAGGTTAACCATGTTTGACCATGGCTAACAATTGTTTGGCATTCACTAACTTTGGTTATACATGGTTAATTTAGGTAAACATAATTGACTTTATTGAACCATGGTTGACTATGGCTTACATTAGTTACCTAACGTTAACCACATTTAATCATCATTGATCATAGTTCAAGATGGGTGTGAAATGATGGTTAATAATGTTTGACCATATTTAAGCCTAGATGACTACCATTTAGAAAAGGTAGAATTTGGTTAACCATGGGTGACTAGGTTTGAATTTGATAAACCTTAGTTGACTTTGGTAAAGTTGTTTAATCATCATACACCAATTCCAGTCATGGTTAAGCATGTTTGACTCTGGTTGACTTTAATTAGCCAAAAAATTATTTACAAATTAACTTCAAAATGTAATAATTATATTTTATTCTTCATGTATTGAAAGTTAATTTTCATAGATAAATTAAAGGAATCCGCTCTAATAAAATTTTGTAAATTATAATACTATAAAGTAAAATATGTATTTTCATTAAATCAATTTTATATTGAAATTTCATTAATTACATAATTCCGTATAAAATGTTTTTTAAAATGAGAAAACAACCCTTAAAAAAATAGCAAAATTTGTTTAAAATTTGACTTCAAAATTTAACTTTAATTAAAAAAACATCTTCCTATGATTTTTAAGTTATCATTTTAAAGTAATTTAAATGAATATTTATTTACTTATCATTTTCATTCAAAGATATTATTACTTTTTCAATTTGAAAGAACCTCTTCAAAATTGTTATTTTTATTACTAATTTTAAAAACAGTGTTGTTTGCATTCAAGCAAGTTATTATTAATATAATTTTTTTTGTTGTTTCCAATAAATCATACAATTTATAATGTTTAAAAAAATCAAATCATATGATAAAAATATTATGTAAAGAGTCAAAATGTTTTCCAGCAGAAAAGAGTCAAAATGTTTTATATAAAATAATGTTCTTTATTCAATCATTTTAATAAAAATAATTATTATAAATTATAAATTATAAATATTTAAAATTATACTTTTTAATAAAAAAAATATTTAAAAAGTATAATCACTTAATTTTTTTTTTCCTTCCATAAACTTTTCATACATATAGCTACGCATTATATACTTTCTAAAATCTATATTTTTATATTAACCAAAAATAATGTGAAAGGGTGCCAGCTTTCTTTATTTCTTCTTTAAATTTTTAAAAACATATGCTAAACAGTTGATTAATGTGACAAATTGATATAATTATATATATCATGTTTTAGTTCTATAGTAAAAATTGAAGTTTGATTGACAAATTTTTAAAAAAATATGCTAAAAACATTTGATTAAGTGTGACAAATTGATATAATTTTATATATCATGTTTAATAAAGTAAAAAATGAAGTTGGATTGATAAAGTTTAATTTATAAAAGAAAACAACTTAAAACTAAAATACTTTGTCCATCTCTATCACATAATACTTTGTTTATCTTTCACTACATAGGAAGAAAAAGTGGTGGTTAAAAAAAGTGTTCACCAAAATTGTTTTCTCTTTTGAGATGGAGAAGGTGATTTTTTTGAAAAGATTTTCAAACATCATCTTAATTTTTATTATCAAAACATCATCATCTTTGAAGTGATTTAATGGTTTTGTATGTTTAATTTTAAATATTGTGACATATGGCATAATAATAATTGTTCCGGTTCACTTAAATATGGGGTATGATGAGTGATTTATTTAAATAAGTTTTCTTTATAAAATGGTTTTTTTCAAAGAATAATTTTAGGGGCGAAATTTAGTCCATGGCCTATTTTTTCATGTTTTTTCCCAAATAAGATTTGCCAATTTGCATATTTTGAAGCCCCATTTCGCTCAATTTTGAAGGGGTAAATTTTTTTTTTCACTCTAAAAATCACCAAATTATTATATAAACTATATAAAATCCTTAGAAATAAAAATAATTTTAGAAAAAATATCACCAAATATTTTATAGTTGACATTTTAAGAATTGGTAAGATTCGTCAAGATTTATACATTTTTAAAAACTTATGAATCCTTAAAATTATTTCAAGTGATTAAATATAACTTCTCTTTAGAAAGATGAATCATTTTCAAAAACTAAATATACATATAGAACTTATCATTCGAAACATGAAATCATGATGTTAAGTGTTCATTGGATTGGGAGGAAATAAAACGAGCCATCTATTAAATTTTTTAATGATTTTGTTGTATCTGTTGAACCGATTGCTTCAAAATTTGGTAGTACCTGCCAAAATTCAAAGTAACCATCTCATTTCTTTGAGCGCAAACATTATTTGCTATGCCAAATTTGCATCCGTCTAGGCAAATTCAGTGACGTTGAGTATATTACAAATTCCGCAAAGAAATTACCGTTTGCCATATTTAAGAGATCCAAAATATATAGAATGGAAAGGAGAATAAGATGCAGGTATATTTCGTCAAATCCTGGGTGCTATATCGTAAGCATTATAATATTTTTAAATATTTGAATTTTTACATTTATAAGAGTTTATATTTTAGAATTTGAGCTGGATTAGTATTTATGTTTTTTAGATTGTAAGATAAGTGTATTGTTTAGATTGATTTCATGACGTTCTTAAAATAAATAATTATAAAAGAAAAAATATTAAAAAAATAAATAGTATTTGATGTTTGGATTGATGCATGGATAACTCTTAACAAACAACTCATTTAACTAAAAAATAGATAACTCTCAGCAAACGACCCATTTAACTTAAAAAAAACATAAACATCAAATGATTACTCATGAAGTCATACCATTAAGATATAAATATCTTTTTATTTTATTATTTATAAACCAATGCGGATCCAGAGTTGCTTGAACCAATGATGTTGCATCTGCTGTATGTTGCTGATTCCTTGTCAAATGAATTATTGGTTATGTTTTTTAATTTGCTTAAACCAATGATGCTGCATGTGTTGTACGTGACTCTTTTCATTTACCAGTTTATATAGACCTTTTAATTTACTTTTTCCTGAAAATGAATGTTGGGAAAATAGAGTACTTTAGATACTTTTGATTTGAATTTCTTTTTAATTTTTATATATATTTTAAAATTATTTTAAGATTAAAATGTTTTTAAAAGATTTTTTTTTTGTCTTTTAGGAAAAAATTTATTTATTTTTTATTTATAAAGTTGTTAGGGAAATTTAATTTATTAGTCTATATATATTAGTTTTTTTTTATGATTACAATGATATGATGTTGATTGATGTCTAAATCGTTGAGGGTATCTCTAATTCGAAGTATGCTCGAGATTTAGAGCGGTGAAGGAAAACATTCTCCGGCACCATTGTTCATGGTGGGCATTCACCATTCCCTTTTCCACGAGGGTGCTTTGTTTCTTTATTAGGTTTTTAAATGTAGTTTTGAAGATCCATTTCTCCAAAATAATGCCAAATAGAAGACAATAAATGCGAGTGAAAGTAAGAGATTTTTTAATTTTTAATCTATATATAATCTTAATTCATAAACTTAAAAAATAAAAGTTTTTAATAAGAAAATACAAAATACAAGTAAGGAAACTCATACAACTATTAATATTTTTAATGCAAATATTTTTTAATATTGAATGAATGAAGAAGTCAAATTAATTATTAATACATTTATCAAAATTTTAAAATTTACATAAATGCCAAATAAATTTATTCATTTATCATACACAAATAAGAATCAAATTTAGAATTAGAATTAAATTGAACATATGCTACTAATCTAATTTCTATTTTTTTCTATTTTTTAATAATATTAAGTATGATTTGAACTAATTAGAATTACAATTATTATAATTAGAGTCACAATTAACTAATCAAACAAGAGTATGTCTACATATAATGTCTTAGAGTAATATTGGAAATCCAGTAAATTTGTTTTTAGTAAAATCTAAATTTGGAAGTGTTTAAATTGTGTTTTTGAATTCATAAATAGATTCAGCACCCACGAATACGGCCATAGCGCCCAAATTATACAATTTCCATAGCTAATATATGTGATTCTAAGAATTTTTAAAGATTTCCAACCGAACTCTAAACAAAATAAGACGGAAAATATATTAGAAAAAAATTAAGAACTTAGAATATTTAGACTACACCTTTCTAAATTAATAACCGGGATGCACAATTTTCAAGGTAAGACACAATAAAGACCATTTTCATCGATTGATATATAGATTCACAAGTTTGAGTTTACTCGCAAACGGTTTGTGATACTCCCACATGAACAGTTACCATCCTCTATCATGGTCGACCGTGACATTGGACCAGACCTTGATGTTAAACACGTTGATCTTCGTGTAACAATGCTAAATCTGACCAACTCGGTAGAGATACCATATCTGCCAACTACAAATCATGTAGTGTTAAGAAAAGATGCGAACTTGGCAGAGATAACATATACCAACGACACAACGAGGGAACAGTTAGGTGATTAAAGTTAAGTACATCGATGTCAAAAATAGGTCAACCGTCAAGATCTGACTAAGTTCAGAGATGAGGGCATTATTCATAGTGCACAATCATATAGTGGCGAGGCTAACCAATCATTATATAATTTATGATGTTATCAATTATTACTGTATTCAAGATTGAACCAATCATTATATAATTTATGATGTTATCAATTATTACTGTATTCATGATTGAAGGAGGATGGGATAAATTATTTTATGGGTTTAATTCAAAATTTGAAATAAGTAATTATAAACGAAAAGATATATAAAAAATAATTGGTAGCTAATGTATGGAGAGCTAGTAACTCATAGGTAATGATATATAAAAAATAATTGGTAGCTAATGTATGGAGAGTTGGTAACTCATAGGTAATGAGAGATAACTCATTTAACTAAAGAATGTAATAGATAGCTAGTTAAGGCAGAGACAACAAGTGATTACAACTAAACATGGAGAACAAGTAATGGATAAATTGTGACCTATCGATATTCGGCCACACAACTGCCACAAGTTAAGTGGCTGTTCTAGTTAAGCTTATATGTGATAATTGATGGTTGTACTAGTTAAGCTTATATGTAATAGATAGCTACTTAAGGAAGAGACAACAAGTGATTATGTACAACTAAACATGGAGAACAAGTAATTTAGATAAATTGTGACCTATGAATGTTCACCCACCACACACCGGCCACAAGTTAAGTGGCTGTACTAGTTAAGTTTATATGTGAGAATTGATGGCTGTACTAGCTAAGCTTATATGTAATAGATAGCTAGTTAAGGCAGAGACAACAAGTGATTACAACTAAACATGAAGAACAAGTAATAGATAAATTATGACTTATCAATGTTTACTGGCCACAAGTTAAGTGGCTGTACTAGTTAAACTTATATGTGATAATTGATAAGTAAAGTATTGATAAACTTGTGACCTATCAATAAAATATTGATAAACTTGTGACCTATCAATGTTTAAACCAATAAAGAAAACTTATACTGGTAATTAGGTATCTGATGAGATCTTCTTCCACTGTCCTACCAATACATGTCTCTCCAGCTATAATGCTGCTCCCAAGACGATTTCTCAGTAATTCTGTATCAGATATTGTATCGGAAAAATATTGTATTGATAAACAATCATACGTGTACATTCTATCGCTTGATTACTTAACTGTTTACTGGTTTACTGTATTTTACTTTAACACACTGTGTGCTTAACTGTTTAATCTGGAACTGTTAGTCACGCTCCTTTGCTTGAATCCCTTGACCTTCGGCAGTTCATCAGTGGATCTCGCTTCTACTACATGCTACTAAATAGGTTACCACAATAATACCCTGTCGTGTTATTCACTTTCAAAATCATGTGGCACATGGCATACGGATTGTTCTTTTAGATGGCCCTCTTGAAAAGTGGTCAATTTACAATTTTACATGGCTTTTTGACCAGTAGAATAGATATGGCTTATTATTGAAATATGGAGCCAGACTTGACAGTTGAATGGATATGGTTCACCATAATTCAAAAGCCTGGAATCATGATGTTCAGCGTTCATTGGAGTTGGGGAGAAAAAGAAAAGTAAGTTTTTCATTGATTTTTTCAATGATTTGTGGCATCTTTTGAACGCATTGCTTTATTTGAAAGGAACTTGATAGCATCTTAAAGAATTAGATCTTCATTGTGGTAACTATCTCTGTCCTTCATTGTGAGATTCCATGAGTGTTTCTATACAGAAAATGATTGATGTTAGAAGTTACACATAAACAAAGCAAGTCACAACCAGAAATGTAGAACGAGGAGTTTTTACGTGAGAGCGATATGAACTGGGAAGATGAATATAATACAAATTACTGGGTTAGTCCGTATGAATTGAAACGAAGTATTATAGATTTGGTGTAGTCCGTATGAATTTCTATATGCACTATAAATCCCGGTGAATTTATATATGCAGTATCAATCCCTTTGCATAATAGAGTTCGTTTACCGATGGGAAGGATTACGTTGGGTTAGTTGCTTGAGCATGAGTACGTAGCAGTTAGGTTGTGGTAAGTCTCTGTTTAGTTGTGGTAAGTCTGGTTTTGGTATCTAGTAGTACAACCACTTAATTTGTGCTTGGTGAATACTAATTAATAGGTCACAAGTTAAGTGTTGTACATTGTCCATTATCCATGCATTGGCTACTAGTTATTCATGCATTAGCTACCACTTATCCATGCATAGCTACATTTTATTTTTGGTATTATTTTTTTCTTAATTGTTTCTTTCGAATTTGGAACACTGCCATAGAATCAATCTAGATAGTACAATTGTCTCATCCTCATGCAAACTAGGAAAAACATAGACTCTAGTCCACCCCAAATTCTAAGATATAGACACCTATGAGTGTAATTGTGTTGGTTTGGGTTTAGAGGCCTTGTCAATAATTAGAGGTGGAATCTTTGGTGTCGAATGGATTCACGAGGTCTTAAATAAGTCTACAATTGGCACGGTAAAAGATTGTCCAACAACTAATGGTCTTAATCCCGAGAACTCGAGATTGGAAATCCAAAACCTCACACTACTATCACATTCAAAAAGAGTTACATCTGGGGAATTAGCAGATAACAGAGCATTTTCGAGGCACTTAGGATTGGAGGGTTATTCTGAAGGAGATGATGATTAAAGGTTCTCTAGGTTGGACAAAACTTGGGGTTTACACAAAGCAATTCAAAGAATAAAAGGAAAAAACACAAAGTGGTAAACAAGAAAGGAGTTAAGATGATAGTGGAGGTGGATCTTCGAGTTGAAAACATATTTGAGTATGTAGATAAAGCTCTTATTGGTGAGTTCTTTTAGAAAAGAAATGGTAAGCCATTTTACATTACTGTCTTACTTTCTTTATTATGATTAGAGGTTTTTTGAGTTTTAAACTCCATACAAACTTATGAGGGAAAATTGAATGTGGGGTAATATCATTTTAACTTTAAAATTATCGAACCCTTGGTTTGACCCTAGGAGGGAATCCACAAGTAAGGCTCCAGTCTGGGTTAAAATTCTCGGTTTTCCTATCGAATGTTGGAATGCTAAGTTTTTGAATGCTTTGGAGGATGAATTGGGAAGAACATTATATGTTGATCCTTCCTACAAATTCCAAGCTATGAGAACAATAGAAAAGGTTTCAATGTCTGTGGATTTGTCGGAAGGACTTCTGGCATCCATCCATATTGAAGTTGGAGACCTGGTTTTGAAGCAAATTATGGATTATGTTAACATCCCTTTCAACTGTGTGATGTGCCATATGTATGGACATGTTATTAATGGTTTTTTGTTACCTTTCAAGAAGAAGATCTGGGTTTGAAGGGATAAAATTCCTGACATGATTTCTCCCACTTTTGAAGATGAGGAATGGATTGAAAAAGAGGAGGAAGTTCGGAATAAAATCCAAGAGACTGTGGAGACTGAAGGAATGGTTAAGGACAATTTGGGAAAGGAAGACGTAGTTGACTCCTTATTTATCATTGAACAGAGGAAGCTGAATGAAGAATGCCTATCAATAGCCCATGATCGATTGGAAGAGACTACAAGTGTTACTGAGGATCCCACACAGAGGTCATCTTCTAAGGATACAGTTGTTGATCCATGTAATTATTTTTCCTATCCATCTGCAAATGAGGATTTTTTTTTAAAGAATTTGGGTGTTTCCTCTATTGCTTCTTCCCCTCCTTTACAAGATAGTAGTGACAAGAGTCACGTGGAGGAGGGTTTTGACAGTCCCATTTCCAGAAAATCTATTCGAGATCATAAAAGAGTTATAAGAGGCCTTTCTCTAGGAAATTGCTTTAATCCATCCATTCTTGAAATTCATGTGGTCAAATGCGATGACAACAATCCCTATGCCTTAAGATCCAAAGGATATTTTAGGGTGTGTGGAGGTATTGATTTAGTTGGTCTAGGGTTTATTACAGTGGAAAAGGGCAAGCAAGACAGTTCTCAGTCTAATCAAAGGGAGGATTTGAGTCTTAACAAATCCAACCAGTTTTCTAAATGGGCGCTTAGAGACTAGCCACTGGGTAGGTTTACCAAATGAAAATCTTATCCCTTAATTGTCGTGGGTTGGAGATCAACGTCTAAAAATGGGCAATGGTTAGGTTAATCGGTAATCATTTTCCATATGTCTTAGTAATTCAAGAAACAATGTGTAGGGATTAAATTTTAGTAGATCTAGTATGAAGTTGTTGCTAAAGGGTTGGGCCTTTGTTTGGTCAGATGGAAAAGGCCTTTTTGGAGGGTTATTGACTGGTTGGAAAGAAGATTTAGAGCTTAAAAATTTCTTTTTAGTTGCTTCAGGTCTTGGAACAACCTTCAACAGTTTGGAAGTTGACCTTCGCCTCACAATTTTAAATCTCTATGGGCCTTATAGTAAGAAAATGGAGTTCTTTGATAGATTTTTTGGGCTTAATATTTTAAAGGAATAGCCTATTATGATAGCAGGGGATCTGAATTTCACTTCGAGTAGAGATGAGTTCTAGGGGGGAAGATCTATAGAAGATACTCTTGGAGGTTGTTTCTAGTTCTAGATGGAATCTTTGGACCTGATCGACAATGAGCCTATTGATCTAAAACCTACGTGGTTTAATAAAAGGGTTGAGAAGGTTGCGATTGTAAAGAGATTAGATAGGTTCATTACATCTGGTGCACTAATGTGGAAAGTAGAGAGAACCATATCTTGGAGCATATCAAGAGGATGTTCTGACCATCTTCCAATGATCCTCTAGATGGAAAAAGGTGATAAAAAACCGTCTGCTCCCTACAAATTCAACCCCTATTGTTTAGAGAATCCCAAATATGTAAGCCATATTATAACAATTTATAAGTCTTTTGATGTTAATTTGGATCAATCTCATAGCCGTCAATTTGCTAATTCTTTGAGTTTGGTGAATAAAATTTCCATTGATTGGTATATTATGTAGATGAAGAGCAGGGATAAGAGATTAAAATATATAGAAAAAAATATTGATTAAATTTATTCCAAAGAATTAGGAACAACCAGTGTAGAGAACTTACAAATTATTGCATATTTGGAGTGGACTAAATAAGGGATTCTTAGGGAAAAGGAAGCATAAAGTAGAATGAAAATTCGTGCAATTTGGTTGGAATTAGGTGACAAGAATATGTTTTTTTTCCACAAGTTTTCAAATCAGATAAATACTATTTGGGAATTTTCTAGAACTGGAGGGGAAGTAGCCATAAGAGGTTTCGACAAGCTAGCTGAAGAAGGGGTGAACTACTTTAGATATATTTACTCAAAACCTAAAAGAAATAATTGGCTTACCTGAGCTAGTCCATTCTTGCTCCTTCTTTCGTAAATGGATAAATGAGCATGACAATGAAAAAATATTTTATCGAGACACATTAAAGGAATTGGAATCTACTTTGGGAAATTTTAAAAAGGATTAGAGTTTGATGGGTGGACATTTGAATTTTTTCTATATTTCTTTGATATGTTGGGGACATAATTGCTAAGATTTATTGAAGATTCCATAACTTCAGGAAGGATGCTTCCTAGTTTCAATTATAATTTTACTCTGCTTATCCATAAACTGGACAATCTTGCAACCTTCATGGACTTCAGATTGTTGGAATATTCTCACCATATTATCTTGATCTT